>LR812542.1:10073190-10543190 GCA_903798195.1 Danio kyathit
CTGCCCTTTTCTTAAGATGACAGTTTGAAAAGTTAAATGTTTGACGCCGAACCAAGTCAAAACAACTTATTTGGCCAATAAAATCAAAGAAAGGCATTATTTATGGTTCAGACTCCAATTAAAATAAAATATTAAACGTACGATCTGATAACTTAGAAACAATAGAAACGTTAATCGACTAGCAGAAATGTCCTGCTATGCAAACGACTGGTCTGTAAATGTAATACTCTAATGTGAAAAGTGATTCAGGTCATTCAAAATAGAATGTGACGATCCGAAAAAACATTTTCAACATCTTATGCACTCATTCAATCTTATTTGTATGGATTTAAAAAAACTACAATAACTAAATAACACTGATAAGCTGCTTGCTTTCAAAAAATACATCCTATTGGAATGATCAAAAACTAGAATGTTTTGGTGGAAAGTAACTGACAGCCTGTACAGCAACATTTGTTACCATTCCCACTCCTGGCAGACAGTAAAGCTGCACTAAATTTTGAAAGTGGCTAAAGAATGTCCTCACTTCAAAAAATGACTCTCTGCCGCTAATACGTAGTTATGTCGACCCAATCCCTCAAACATCCACAATACTCCCCCTGCCGCTCATCGCTGCACAGAAATATGACTTTGAGCTGGAGACTAAATGTGTGAGACTCACAGAGAATCTGTTGCAGAGCGTTCTCTCCACCGTGCAGTCCACTTTAGCAATCTTCACATCAGTCAGCCCAGGAAACTCCTTCTGTGATAGATCGTCCCAGGTAGGTGCCAGGTTCTTGCAGTGACCGCACCTTAAACAAAAGAACATGTTGCGTGACGTGCTGAACGACAGAGGAAGAGCTCAGCCAATCAGAAACAGGCGGGTCTTTTGATCAGCCATTAAGGAAGCTTTGAGATGATCAGAAGAACAGATAAGGGTGTGTGTACACTTGTTTTTATATCCTAATGGGGACTTAAAAGTGAATGCACGAACTCACAGGAAATTGTGTCACGAGTAAACATAACAAAACATTGGCTGTTTCTCAATTCCAAGAACGCTGAGAACGGACTGGTCTTGCCAGGTATCCTCGGTAGAACGAACTCGGGAGACCACGAGAACAGAGAACACGCCCTGTGAGAAATGAGATGCTGCGTTCTTCCCAGGTTGTTCCTGATGGTCACATGACCTTCACACATTTTAAATAAAAAATTGTTTAAACATTACAGCATTTATACAATGATTTATTGTTTTTCCCCTTTTCAAAATATATATTATGCATAAAAACATTATAATATACGTTGCACAATACAAATAAAACTGATTTTAATACGAATTTGAGCAAACAAACACTCTTAATGTGTTTATTCCTTTATTAAGATGTCCATGGTAATGTGTATATTCACCGTTTCATTTAGGGAAACTCTTGAGGTAAATAAGTGATATCTCTGAGCTTTAATAATAAATCTAAATAAAACGCTGCGCTTCCCACCTCCAATCGCAATGACTTCTGGGACTTCTAGAGCGAGATCGGTGCTCAAGTCTGCATCGGTGCGTCCTCGATATAAAGAACCCATCCAGGAAGTTTCACGCGTCCTCTGTACTTGCGATCTTGAGTATTGGAACTTTGGCAGCTGATGATGACGTTACACGAGAACACAAGACGCATATTGAGAAACAGCCAAAGTATTTTGAAAATGTAAAAATGCAGATTGTTTCCTGTGAGAGGTTGGTTTAGGGGTAGAGTTTGGGAAGGGGGAAAGAATATACGGTTTGTATAGTAGAAACATCATTAAATCATTAAATAGATATAGGAACAAGTGTTTGTGTACAGATATCTGTCACTGCGCATATCAGACCAATATAAATGACATTCTTCCCCTCAATATTTAGTGTTTTGAGTGATTAATAATGAGAACAAAAAACATTAGTCTGCTCTCTGTTTTATCTTGTATATAAACCATATAAAAATTGAAATATTTGCAGATTTAAATATGATCAAAAGAGCTTCTTGTCACAATACTACAGTAAAAGATGCAGCAACAAGTTGCTAAATTTGGAGACATAACTTTGGTGATCAAAAAAAAAAAAAATGGTGTGAACACAGGCAGAACATGCAAACTCCACACACAAATGCCATACTGGGACTCGAACCAGTGACCTTCTTGCTGTGAGGCGACAGTGCTAACCACTGAGCCACCGTGCTTCCCTAATATAATTATTTAGATCATTTTAACGAGAGCAATGTACTATTTCAGTTGCAGTCCTGTAATTTCGACACTTCTAAATGGTCTGTTTGCTACAGAGAGGAAGGATAGGTGTTGTACTAATGATGGAAATAGTACTTGTCCTTTCCTGAATGCTGCAGCCTATTCAAGAGTGTAAGACTACATTTAAATGTGCGGACAAATTGACTTAACAGATACCTAATGCTTGATATTAAATCAAGCAACAGGACACATGCACTCAAGACTACTGTGAACTTGCTCAGGGCTGCTTGCTACAGTTGCAAATTAGAGCTGCACAATATAGAGTTTCAGCATTGATATTGCAATGTGCTCATCTACAATAGTCACATCACAGGATGTGCATGGTTGAGTCAGGATGTTTAAAACATTCAGGCACAAGAAATTGTACCAATTGTAACGATACATATCCCAGAGATGGGTTGCAGCTGGAAGGGCATCCGCTGCGTAAAACATGTGCTGGATAAGTTGGCGGTTCATTCCACTGTGGCGACCCCTGATTAATAAAGGGACTAAGTTGAAAAGAAAAATGAATGATAAAGATACATTTTATCTTTAATAAATTTTAAATACAAACACGCCTAATAAAATAGCCCCTCCCCTGTCATTTGATTGACAGGTTCAGAGCAGACATCAGAAATTCAAATGCAAAAGGATTTGCGATTCCATTCGAGTTTTGGCAGGTTACATGCACAACGTGGAGAAAAAGAAAAAGCAAATGAAGCAGTTAATATTGCTATTAAGATGTCAGGACCATAACTCGTAAGACATGGGAAATGCGTTTGCAAATGGACTTTGCTTTTTCATTTGAAATGTGGCAGTCACTGCACATTCGCGAAAGCGGAAATGCAAACGGTAATGCAGAATTTGCATATGCATTTGGATTATTACACAATCCGAGCAATGACGGGCTGCACGATATTGGTGGACAATGAGGTGTCTTTCTATTTGCCAGTCAGTGACTACGTTTACATGGACATCAGTAATCGAATTATTTTACTTAATTCAGACAATAATAAGATTAAGGCGTTTACATGAGCTGCTTTTTAAACGTTCCTTTCATGATTCCGTTTTACATGTTATAGCACACAATTCGATTAATTCAACTTTAAACTGCTGGAAGAGTGAAAGTTCATAGCGCATGCTGAATGGAAGAAAAAAAACCTCCGCATTTCACGATGCAGGTGTCTGTGGTCTTCACTGACTCGGTAGGTGCAAAGAGTGTCAAACAGCCGTGTGTGTGTATGTGTGTGGACTATCCTGTCGCAAAACGCGGCGAAAAGTCCTACATGACGGTAATAGTACGATTAAGGTGTTTACATGTCTGCGCTGCACTTCAATCATAGATATATACATTAGATGTCGCCTACCCTGCTGTTGTCTATTAGAAGGAATGCGTCAATAGAGCCGCCATATTAGTACAGGGTAGCGCTCCTTTGAAATGAATGCGGGACCAAGGTGAAGTGGAGGACTGTGGCCATCCAAAGCCAAAGAAATACACATATATCTATGATCGGGAGTTTACCCGGTGGTCCGTATGCAAATATCTTTTTAAATTACGAAATACTATAATTTTACATCACTTTTCTTTATTGATGGATGTGACCGCACGGGCATTACCGACAAAGAGTATGTGTTTGTGTGCATGGAAATGCATTACCCTCCCTCTCTGTTTAATTTGATCTAATCCATGTCCTAAAACACAACCCCTCTCCTGCTTTCACTTCTCATTCTGATGGAGGGAGCGATTCGTTTGTGAATGAATCTCCGTTATGAACGACTCGTTCACTTAGCCGACAATAATACAAGTTTCTAGCAGCGCAGCATCTTCTTGTCATATTTCATAACATTGTTTGCTTATTTTATTTAACAAAACTAGCATAAGCTTAGAATTTAGTGTGAGTTGGTGCTGCTTTGCCTTATGGTGAATGCAGGAGACTGTATTATCATCAATAACATTACTTGTTAAGCACAAAAGTTCATAACATACAAAAACATAAAAAAGGAAATCTTACCTAGGAAATGTGATGACTTTGTGGTTTGTTTTCTTTGTTTGCTCGTTACTACACCCGTACACAGCGCTAAAGTCCAGCATCTTCACATTGGCACACTGTCTTGATTAGTGCGGTTGAATGACGTTTGTCCGAGGAGCACTGTACCAATGTGGCGGCGCTATTGACGCATGCTCAGGGTCCCTATGTGATATCTAGTGTATATATCTATGCACTTCAATAATGCGACTAAAATCGGCATACTCCACATGTCTTAATTCCATTTCTGTTTAGTTCGATTATGACCTTAATCGGATGAAATTAATCAAAAATCAATTTACATGGTAGACTCTTAATCAGAGTACTGTCTTAATCACATTAAAATCGAATTATTGGTGTCCATGTAAACGTACTCACTGAATCCAGAATACTGTCCACCACTTTCTGTCTTATGCACCGTGTTTGTGGCTCAAGTGATGGCACTTATTTTGCTTTTCAGGTGTACGGTGGCTCTGAAACATCAAAACACCTCTCAAAGCACTTTTGAATGTGAAAAACAGAAAAATATTTGAATTTGTTTTATGATGGATACGTTTCGGAGGCAGTGTGTCAATACAAATGTCACAACATGAGGTCGAATTTATTTTTTTATCGTGTGAAAATTACGGATGAAAATTTCGAATTGAGTGTGCAATAACCTTAAGCCTAATGTTTCATATTTTTCAATGAAAATGAAAGGTGGTAGTTATATTAATTATTAGGCTCCGGTTTGTTATAAATTTGCATACAGTGAAGATGACCGTCAAATAAATATGTACACGATGCCTTAACATTTTTGGTGTCTATTACGTTTATGTTGTTAATAACAAAATTAAGAAACGTATTTATTTTTATTGTTAAGAGCCAGGTGTAATGTGAATGACATTATAAGTTAACTGCTGTTCCCTTTGAAGATTTACCCGACGGGTCACGTCCTCTGGAGTATGTTCTCCCTATAAACTTGCAAAGTCTGAACTTTATGTACATGATATTGAGGAAAAAGCACCAATCAGGGATGCGTTTCCCAAACAACGACGTAACTCGCGGCTGAACTATCATAGTTCGATGCATCGTTTGGGGAAAGAACTATGTAGTGACGAGTGTTTCCCAAAACCCCTAGTTTCTCTGTCGCAGATCCATCGCTTGAACCACGTTAGTTATAACGCAAAACGTCCATAATGATGCTCTAAACGGGGTGGAGTAACTTCTTTAGAGAACAACCCCATCATTTCTTTGTGCATTATATTTTTTTACACAACACGCATTTAAAATAAAATCCAATATTAGTTTTGGTAAAAACATGCACTCGCTTTCCATATATGTAAATGGCACATATAGGGCCTGTGTTTGCTTTACTAATATTATTGAGAAGTTGAACATAACATATTCTATTCTAAAACATAAAATCACTTACAAAAGCTAACACTATTCTAATATCATATATAAATCATATAAATAAATAAATAAATAATGAGCCGATTTATTATAAATATATATACTTTAATAATAATATTAATGATGATGATTATAATTATTATTATTTAAAATATTGTTTATTTATTAAAAAAAAAAAATACAATTTGACATGCAAACCACAGCAGAAAGTTCTAACCAACAGACCCATGTCATATACAGCAGAGAAACTTAATAAATAACCCACTATAAAATAAAAGAATTAACGTATGCTATGTTTTTTTTTTTTTTCACAAGCTTTGGGGACGTAACATAATTTCCGCTTTTAAATATACCTATAGCTTTCGCCATGAGGCTGTGTTCAAAATGATATCAATGTTTTCAAAGTGCACTGCGAAGGGAGCACAATTGTAAACGAAGATTGCTAAAACTGAACTGTAAAAATAAAGCAAATTACAACTAAGAGAGATGACCTTAATGCTTTTTTTATTTTTAATAATTCCAACTTTGAATGTTAGAATGTTCTAAATGAATAGGGCATAGGGGGTATAAGTGGGAATAGAACACAGCCAGTAACTATGCTTCTAACTACAGCTCCAGAGGTGTCGTTTCAAGTGCTCAAGTTTGCGACGCAGTTTGCGAATGTTCGTTGGAGCGATGGATTTGGGAAACAGCAAATCAACGAACTATGTTTGTAACGACGGAACTTGCGACCTTAGTTGGCTAACGATGGTTTTGGTAAACGCACCCCAGGTAGTGAATGTCTGCAGCCACGCCTCCGTTTTCAGATGTCTCCATTTTCAGCGTTTTAAGACCAAAACAGCCTCTTAAGCATTTCCAAAAGTCTCCTTTTTCAGGGCTCGAAAAGTCCAGGGTAGTGTGGACAGAGCGCGTAACTGTAGCAAAACTTACGCGTTTTAAAACTAAAACATATTAGTGTAAAGGGGATCTTAATGACAAAATTAGCATAAGCATATCTATTTATTGCCCAGCCCTACTCAATGTAGGAGCCACGAGTATTGATTATGTTTTGCTTTATGCTTTCTTTATTCTCTGTATATACACACAGACAAAGTCATAAAATACTACAATAACAGCTATGTTTTAAAATTATAAACAGCATCTGCTTATGTATGCAAACTATTATTTTTTTCACGTCAGAACACCCCAACTTTCATTAAACTAGTACTTAAGATAAGTCAAATGAGGCCCTATTATCACTTACCATGGGGCATAGAACTTGATGAAGGAGAGTCCTTTGGCAACAGTCTCATCAAAGTTGCTCTCAGTCAAGACCAGAACATTAGACTGAAAGAAATAAAGAAATAGATATTTTTAGTGGCAACCAATTGTCCATGCAATTCATATTGTGTTACCTAATGCCTGAATTATACTAACAGCACAATATTTCTGTTACAGGGCAGAACAGCTCATAGTATAAACCCTAGAGAATGCACATCAGGTAATCATATCCTGATGAGGTTTAAACACCTCTCACTGGCTAGCTTCCTTAATTACAACACCACTTCTGAACAGTGTTTAAGACCAAGGTCTCATCTAAAAGGCATCGGCAATTCTGATGTCTTACAGGCTTTTAAACCTAGGGCTGCACATTATATCGCTTCAGCATCAATATCGCAATGTGATCATATGCATTGTTGAGTCTGGATCATAATTGAGCATTTTGCAAGTGTAGGCCTGTGTTTTAACTGTGTTAAAAGCATTCAGGCATAAGAAATTGTACCATTTGTAACTTTGACAAATTAATAGGAATTAATTTTATTAAATTGTTTATTATACAAAGACTTTGCAGTATTACTCCTGTATACAGTTCGACGACCTGGAACACAATAAAATGTTGTTTATTTAATTTGTATATTTTTCTTTATCGAATTTATTAGATTGTAGGGTTGGTTATCGTTTGGGGTTATTTCGATACCAGTGCTAAATCGATACTTTTAAAATGGTATCGATGCCAAAATGGTGCCTCAATCGATACTTTTGAGCCACAAAATTATGGTGGTGGACGACTATAGAAAACATTTTATTTGACAAAAAAAATTAATCATTTTATTTAAACAATATAATTAAAGTTTAAAAGTATACATCAATTTATATTTTATATACATTTCTTTTGATCATTTGTTTATTAGCATGAATAGAAGACTTGCAGTATGCAATTAACATTACATTTGCTTACTACTAACCTGTGGAAAGGCTTTTGTGTTGCTTATGATTAATGTTGTTGCACATCCGCCGGTTCCCGCCTCTGAACGTGCAAGTTTAGCTACTTGTACATTAAGGTAGCGTTTAGAAAAACAAAACACCCGTGAAAAAACACGACACAGAGGAAAATAAAATCTACTGCCAGCTAGCGTTTCGGAAGTGTTACTGCAGAACAACACAAACAGCACGTTAAAGTATAAATGCACGACTACATGCAAGGCAGGTGCTGTGGGTCACGCCGATCACTCGACTCAGAAGTATAAATCAGCCTTAAGACTGGTTTATACTTCTGCCTCAAGTGCACATGTATAGTTCGGCGCAGCCTTCGCACAGTCACATAACCTTAGCCGTGGCTGAAACAGACGCGCACCTCTCAAAAAATTGTACATATTGCAAAGACGCGCATAGCAATCTCTGTGATTGGTCGGTTTGGTATCAATGACGAGCATGGGCGGGGCTAAGTGCTGCAAGCCTCATAAAGCGAGTGTTTACAAGTGTGGAGTCTTGTGAAGGAGCTCCAGATGGAAACTTTTGTTTTGTGTTTACCTTATGATTAAAGTTGTTGCACGTCCGCCGGTTCCCGCCTCTGAATGAGCAAGTTTTAGGTACTTGTACATTAAGGTAGTGTTGAAAAAAAAAGAAAAAGAAAAAACACCCGTGAAGAAACTCGACACAGAGGAACATATAAACCTACTCCCAGCTAGCGTTTCGTAAGTGTTATTGCAGAGCAACACAAACAAAGCGTAAGTGGGCCATGGCAATCACTCGACGCAGAAGTATAATCTAGCCTTTAGGTCTTTGTCCCAGCACCAGTGGCAACAAAGTTTATATGCTGATTCGGTCTAGTGCATACTGGTTACATAGATGCCACTGCCATATTGGCAGCGGGTTTTAGTACCCAGCCCTAGTAGATTGTTTATCATATTTTATGCACTCCTTGACAGAATCATCCCCATCAAACTAAAATCATACATTTTTTCCCAAATAGTTATTCAACTCAACTAGTGAAACTGTATTCATATCGCAATAGATAATCCCAGAATAAAAAAAAAAGTATTGTAATGTTAGATTTTTCCAATAGGTGCCAATTTAAAACCATCATCCTAAAAGTGTTGTCTTTACTTACAGAATCGCAAAAGAGTCCCACGAGGGACATTCTTTAGCCATCCAACAAATCCAGCCTGCTAGAATCCCTATTATAAAAGACAAGCTTAAACAGGAAAGCCAATTAACAAAACAAAATAACAGCCCTTTAAGTTCCCCGCCCACCCCTTCCACTCCTGCCCACCAACCCACGCGCACGCACACATGCACATTTGCATCAGCAGGAGGAAATAGCTGCTCTGCCCATAATTACTACCTCAGTTTCAAGATGCAAATTTGCTTCTACAAGCCAAAGTCTGCAGCTCAAACATCTGTCCGCAAACACAAACGAATCAAATCTCAAATGGTGCCAAGCAGGAAACAAAACCCATATTGTGTGAAAATTCTGACACACACCTCTTGTTTCTCAGGTTCAGCGCTGGGTGGGATTTCGTGAGTGTGCTCCTCTTCCTTCTCGGGTTCATCCTTAGATTCAGCAGCTTTCACATGGTTATCCACAAACTCTTTAAACGAGTCCAGATCACGCTTCCCTCTGTACTGATCGATCTGAAAACATACATACAGCGTATACACAGCTTACCATAAACAATATAATTCATGACACCACCTACTGACAATTTTATATAATTTATTATTTTTATTTGGATACGATTCATAGTTATTTTAAATCATTCTGAATATACAAAGAAATATACACACAGAGTTTTGGTCATATGACCCACTCGGGCCAAATTTATAATAATCTTACAAGTTAGAATGACTACAATACTCACTTATACAATACTAAAATGTATATAAAATCAAGCTGGCCTGTGCAAAAGCATAACTGGTCTTTTTTATCATGGTCACAGTGTTTTAGGGGCAGTTCACAATAGGGCTGGGTGACATTGCAAAAAAAAATCCTCACGATATCATGTTTCATATCATTCGATATCGATATTTGATATGAAAAACAATAGAAAGGTGGCATGTTAGAAAGGAAAAATGCATTCTGTGTGAACGGCCCCTTAGTGAGCTTAATATGAATTAAAAAAATAATAATAGAGTAGTAATATTAACAGTATACACATCAATAAATGTACATCTTAAAACATTAAGCCAGTCCTTAAATGTTCTTACCTTCTCTCCATCAGTGAAGAAGAGTAGTGTGGGATAACCCCGAACCTGATTATCTGAACACACTTCATAGTGCTGAGTACAATCAACCTTTAGCAAAGCCAGAAAACAAATTAATAAATTACAAACCAGAAAAACAAAAACATTCCAGAAAACAAAATGAGAAAAACCACGATGGCCTTTCTCACCTTGCTAATCTTGATACTGTCCGAGTGCTCAAAGCTGCTGGCGAGCTGCTCCCATGTTGGAGCCATGGCTTTGCAGTGCCCACACCATGGTGCAAAGAACTTTACAAAGTGAGAACCTGCAAAAGTAAAGTGCACTGTTACAAACTCTAAAAGAAATAATACATCATATCTCAAGTACGATAACATCCTGTGCTTGGCTTTTATCAAAACCAATCAAAACGACCATAAATAAATACATTTGTGTTGCAGACTAAACCTTTTTTGCATGTAGAGAAGCACATTTACAATGTCACCTCACAGCTTAAACACTCAACATTCACGCCACCCACCGCTTTATGATGATACAGAGCTATTTTCAACTGAACCATCACAAACTGTCTGATTTATGCATACACAGAACAGTTCTGGAAATGTGGAAGTGTTCTGATTTAGCGTAACGCAAATGACAGCATAATAAATGAGAATGTAAATGAAAAACTTGGCAAGTTCGACATTAGGGTTATGCAACATCATTTATGTGTACTTCCAACATCTGAAAGTGGGAAACATAAACAGCTTCGTCAAAGTCAGGGCATCATTTCCTGCCTCTGCTCCAAACAGGATTCATTCATTTGGCTCACGGACTGAACATGCAACATAAAAAGGGAATTTGAGAAAAAAACTGAACCAAAATTTCAAAACCAAAATTCAAAACTAATTGCGAAAGAAAAAATGATTAATAACAAAAAAAATATGACTATAAAAACGAAAAGGAAAATTTTCACTAATTTGAATTTTTCGCAAAATGTCCAATTTTCAGCAAAATTGAATAACATGTTCTACAAACCATGCTAACCAAAAGTTATGAAATTCAAGTTGATTATACGAACCGTTTTCGATTAATTTGGGAACAAATTTAATGTAGAAGTTGCGAAAATGTACTTAAGGCAATATCTCTGTAACACATTGACGTATAGAGTGAAGGAACTATGAATCCCCCACCAAAATCCCCATTGCATTTTCCCATAGACTTTTTGAAAATTGCTAATAATAAGCTGTGTTCAAACACAGTTCATTACACTTAGATGTTTTGTCTAACCAGATAATCCTCACATCATAATATAACTTTGATCACTTTTGGGTTTTGAATGCAAATGCAAGAACTAAAAAGCTAACATTAAGCTATAAACAGACTACACAGAATTCAGGGCACTCGCTTGTTACGTCACCACCATCCTGCTACCTACAACTTATCAAGCTTATTTTTAAAAATACGGTTCATGAAAAAGATTTACGCTCTCAATTTATTTTATTATAATCTACGCTATATAAACAAATACGTCAAAATAATATTATTTTTTAGATTACAGGAAATAAACCTGCATCGTATAACAAAGTTAAATGTGTATATATATAAATATATAAATAAATAAATAAATATATATATATATATATATATATATATATATATATATATATATATATATATATATATATATATATATATATATATATATACACACACACACACACACACACACATATATACATGTGTATTTTTTTTTTACATTTTGTTACATCACAACACTAATTTTTTATCAATTGTATTTAAAGAAATGTTATGCTGAATAAAAAGTGTATGTATACAGTTACAGTATGTTTGACTTTTGAAATAGCTATTAACTTGTTGTTTTTGGTGGGGCCAGTGAAAATTTTGGCAGAGAAAGTAAAAATCTGAACCACTGGTCCAACCGGGCCAGTAGAAAAAAATCCTTAGCGTTGAACCCTGTTAATTAACGTATCACTTTTATATTTCTATGGTGACAAGTCTGGTTTATGACTTGCCACATCCCCATTTTCTGCAGAGGACATTAGAGCTGCTGGATTTACAACACGTCATTTCATCAACTTCTCCTAAACTACATCAAAGTAAGTGTATGTTGCACTGGGAGAATAATAGATTAAGGCCCAGTTTCACAAACAGGGCTTAGATTAAGCTAGGACTAGGCCTTAGTTAAATTAGGCTATTTAAGCCACATTTATTAAAATGGCCTTAGAAAAATATATTACTGGTGTGCACCTGGAGAAAAAAAAAATGACACTGATGTATTTTGACATCTCACTGCAAGCTATTTTGAGTTGAGACAGCTCAAACATGCAATTTAATCTTGACTAGCCTTAAACCTTGTTTGTGAAACCGGGGGTAAATGTTTTAGTTACCTAAACAGTGTATCTGTTGTAAATAACACACATTAAGAATGTATACAATTATTATTATTTACATAATATTCCATAGATATCAGTGTGCCTTTTACAAAGCACATCAGTGTAATGGTACATACCAAGAAACAACTTAAATTGATCAGACTACTCAAAGTAGTCAAAGGAATATGATTATAAGCCGTTTCCTTGTTTTATGTAGTGATATGACAGGATGTATTCTATGACTTAGTAGCTCTGCCCACAGCTCGGCTCCAGGTGCTCAGTTTCTTCGGAAGAGAATCGGAAGGCTCTAACTTTTTTAAAGTAATAAAATCTAAAGATTTTTAAGAGAACAGATGGATGCAGTACTACTTTTAAGGCACTTTAGATTATTGAGATTGGGCATGTTACATCCCCTTTAAATTGTTTATTATTCAAAGATTGAGAAGTTGCAGACAGATTATGGGCTACTACCTTTAGCGATGTGTGATTTGAAGTTTGTAGCTGTGAGTTCATACAGGCCCTGTTTGGGTTCGGGTACTTTGGGTGGCTCTGGTTCACTCTGGGGCTCCTGGTATGAAAAAGGGATAGATAAAATAAGAACAAATTATTTAACAGTGACAATTACTAGACCTTGACTAAATACTCAAACTAAATTAGAGTAATTTGATTACTTCAGGTTCCTCCTGCAAGGTTTTTAACATCCAGTTCTCCAGGGCCTGCAGGTCTCGTGGGCCCTGATACTTCACAGCCTCCTGCTCGGGTTTAAACAACTTCAGACTGTAAGACAAACACAGGAAAGTTAGCCAGTCAATGATTAATTAAACCACATTTAACTTTTACCCTAAGCACATGACTGTCAGGTTAGTTGATCATCCTTTAAGACGTGGTTTGAGGAGATAATGTGCTGTAATAAACGATGCTTACGTCGGGTATCCACGGATCCCATGTTCACTGGAGCAAAACTTAGTGTCTTTTGTGCAGTCGACTTTCACAACATACGCAGGAGGAGCCTCCATACTGTTATATTTGTCTGCCAACTCATTCCATGTTCCTTGGAGCCTCTGACAGTGACCACACCTGTACACAACAAACATGAACACTTTTAGCACTATGTAGACACTGCTCACTAGGTTATTACATATACATTTCTTTATATTACAAAAGTTATTTTTATAAGATCACTAAATCTGTTGCAGTGAAATGCTCTTAGATGCAAAAAATCTAAATAAAAATAATTTAATTAACTTTTAATATATATTTAACATTTGACAAAAGTAAAATGTCCAAAAGGAATATTTAGCTCTGCAACTACTAGGCACTTTAAAATTATTTTGTTTTTAAAAGTAATTATTCTAACACACAGGTAAATATGACTAGACAAAAAATATTTTGCAGTTTGTGTTCTCACCATAATGTGCACACATTCAAAAGTTTTCTAAATATAATAAGACATGTTGTCATATATACATTCACCGGCCACTTTATTAGACACACCTGACCAACTGCTCGCTAACGCAAATTTCTAATCAGCCAATCAAATGGCAAATGTCAAGACAATCTGCTGCAGTTCAAACCGAGCATCAGAATGGGGAAGAAAGGTGATTTAAGTGACATGGTTGTTGGTGCCAGACGAGCTGGACTGTGTATTTCAGAAACTGCTGATCTACTGGGATTTTCACGCAGAACCATCTCTAGGGTTTACAGAGAATGGTCCTAAAAACAGAAAATATCCAGTGAGCGGCAGTTCTGTGGGCGCAAATGCCTTGTTGATGCCAGAGGAGAATGGCCAGACTGGTTCGAGCTGATAGAAAGGCAACAGTAACTCAAATAACCACTCATTACAACCGAGGTATGCAGAAGAGCATCTCTGAATGCACAACACGTCAAACCTTGAGAAGGAAGCAGAAGACCACACCGGGTGCCGCTCCTGTCAGTTAAGAACAGGAAACTGAGGCTACAATTCACAAAATTAGACAATAGAAGATTGGAAAAATGTTGCCTGATCTGATAATTCTCCATTTCTGCTGCGACATTCGGATGGTAGGGTCAGAATTTGGCATCAACAACATGAAAGCATGGATCCATCCTGCCTTGCATCAACGGTTCAGGCTGGTGGTGGTGGTGTAATGGTGTGGGGGATATTTTCATGGCACAGTTTGGGCCCATTAGTACCAATTGAGCATCGTGTCAACGCCACAGCCTACCTAAATCTTGTTGCTAACTATGTCCATCTCTTTATGACCACGGTGTACTCATCCTCTGATGGCTACTTCCAGCAAGATAATGCACCATGTCATAAAGCATGAATCATGGTTTCTTGAACATGACAATGAGTTCACTGCACTCAAATGGCCTCCACAGTCACCAGTTCTCAATCTAATAGAGTACCTATGGGATGTGGTGGAACGGGAGATTCGCATCATGGATGTGCAGCCGACAAATCTGCAGCAACTGTGTGATCCTATCATGTCAATATGGACCAAAATGTCTGAGGAATATTTCCTGTACCTTGTTGAATCTATGCCATGAAGGATTAAGGCAGTTCTGAAGGCAAAAGAGGGTCCAACCCGGTACTAGTACCTAAATAAGTGGCCGGTGATTGTGTATATATATATATATATATATATACACACACACTGTAGCTTTGTAAAAGGCAAATTAATGCACAGTGTACATGAAAACATACTGATATAGATTTTTTTTCTTTCAATTTAAAACATAACATGGTATTAAGTTAATGCATCTACAATACTGTACTAAGGTGATAACAAGGTACTTCAAATAAGCCCTATCATGGCACAGAATGAGAAAGTAAATATAAATATTCTATAGTCAAATTCAAAAACTACCTCTAGATTTTTTTTTTTTTTTTTTGATGAGGAAGTGATGTCTGATGTCATGGCTGTTCTTGTTCTGCCACGTACACTAAAACTTTATGACTGCAGGAATTTTAACTTTTTAGCCAAAGTCCACTATTATAGTTTTAACTCGAACATCATCAACGTGCATTTACATGAACGCACATCCCAAACTTTGCATGCATTTTATCCCAAACCCGATTATATAATGAACGTGCCTGCAGATTTAAAGTGGCTGGCGAAGTTGATCATGAACAAATCTCGGAAGTTTAGGCCAGAAGTAAAACGAGATATATCTCAATGCATTCACCACTTAATGTAATATCACATATCAATGTATAAAGTGTTTGTTGAAGGTTTTCAGTTTTACCAGGGAGCGAAGAACATGACGAAGTGTGGAGCGGTAGAGATGGCATCATTGAACATCTCCACCGTATATGTGTGTTTGGCGTGCTCGTCCTCTTCTGTGTCATTATCACAGGATAACCTACTACATAATAGCGCCAAATAAATAAAACTCGTTAAAAACGGCTTCATATTCAACACTGTCCGGGCCTGTGAATGAAGCGGAGCTGTGAGTTTAAATGAGTGTGTGAGTGCGTGCGCCGCTAGCAGAGAGAGTTGATATCTAAAACATCCAAAGAGCAATTATCACTGCTCTAGTTACCAGCCGTATGATTTGTAGATCTGATCTGGTGCGCATGCGCCCTTACCAAGTCCGCACATCCGGGGCACCGCTGTACGGAGGCTCATGAGAGCCATGCATTTTTACAGTGCATTTCAGATATATGCTAAAAATACAAAAAATAAAGAAAAAGGCATGGTTTTATTTGTTATAAAACTGTCTTTCATTTATTATGTTTTTTCAAGGGTTTCTGATCCTTTATAGGTGATGGACTTCCATATAATCTCCCAAATAATCATGCCTGTGCGAAAGACCCCATCCTATAAATGTAAAAATTATTTGTATATCTTCTTGTATAAATCTTATACAAGTCTAAACAGTGAAAATTGCAATTTATTTGAAACATTTTCGAATGATTAACATTTTTGATTCTATAAAAAGGTCTAAAATTTATATTAATGTTTATCTACAGTATTAATTTGTTTACACATTCATTTACATATTTTTTTATTCTAATGATGTTATATACACACTCACCGGTCACTCTATTAGGTACACCTGTCCAACTGCTCGTTAACGCAAATTTCTAATCAGCCAATCACATTGCAGCAACTCAATGCATTTAGGCATGTAGACATGGGCTGCATCCGAAACCGCATACTTCCATCCTATATAGTATGCTAACATCAGTATGCGAGCCGAGTAGTGTCTGAAGTCATTCGAAAATCAGTATGCGAGAAGTACCCGGATGACTTACTACTTCCGGCGAGATTCTGAAGTGCGCATCCCATGTGCGCTATGCCATGATACCCCGCGAGAGAATTCATGAATGGGAGTGAAGCGATGCAACTGATGCAGGTAGGTCACGTGACCATGACAAAATGGCGGATGTAATACGTCCGAATTCCATTCATACTTCTCACATTCATACTGTATAGAGCGTACTTTTCTAACAGTCGAGTAGTACGTTTAAATTCAAATGCAGTACCTACTGAGTAGTAGGCGGTTCCGGACGCAACCATGGTCAAGACAATCTGCTACAGTTCAAAGTTTGAACATGTCGAACCTTGACATGGATGAGCTAAAGCAGCAGAAGACCACACCGGGTGACACTCCTGTCAGATAAAAACAGGAAACTGAGGCTACAATTCACACAGGCTCACCAAAATTGGACAATAGAAGATTGAAAAAAAACGTTGCCTGGTCTGATGAGTGTCGATTTCTGCTGCAACATTCAGATGGTAGGGTCAGAATTTGGCGTCAACAACATGAAAGCATCGATCCATCCTGCCTTGTATCAACTGTTCAGACTGGTGTTGGTGGTGTAATGGTGTGGGGGATATTTTCTTGGCACACTTTGGGCCCATTAGTACCAATTGAGCATCATGTCCACATCACAGCCTACCTGAGTATTGTTACTGACCATGTCTGATGGCTACTTCCAGCAGGATAACGCACCATGTCATAAAGCGTGAATCATCTCAGACTGGTTTCTTGAACATGACAATGAGTTCACTTTTCCTTAAATGGCCTCCACAGTCACCATTTTTCAATCCAATAGAGCACATTTCAGATGTGGTGGAATGGGAGATTCGCATCATGGATGTGCAGCCGACAAATCTGCAGCAGCTGTGTGATGCTATCATGTCAGTGTGGACCAAAATCTCTAAGGAATATTTCCAGTACCTTATTGAATCTATGACACAAAGGATTAAGGCAGATCTTAAGGAAAAAGGTGGTTCAACCTGGTAATAATAAGGTGTACTTAATAAAGTGGCCGGTGAGTGTATATTCACTGTGTATAAAAGCAACAAAATGTAGGAAAACCTCTTTACAAATATTGAAAGTTTAACAGCCAATAACCATTTGGCTGCTGTATTGTAGTAGTTTTATAACTGACAGGTTAACTTCAATATGTTGTAAATGTTTAGCATCCAACAGCTCATTTAGCTGGATTCTTTTTCTTTTATTTCCTTTCCACATTAATCACTTCTTACACTGTGCATTAGAGAATGTGATGATGGTATTTTCAAACAAACAAAGAGATGAATTCATTAAGATGCAAATACATTCATGTAATATCAAAATGCATATTAGTGTTGGTTTAATCATGCTATTTTTTCCCCAATGTGAAGCCTAAAACCCTAATAATTAATTAAATAAAAGAAGTCTACGCAGCATCAAAACATTGTGAATAATAATAAGTAAACATTAATTAATTTTGGCAAGAGGGCAGCAATACTAAAAGCTGCAATACTTGCCAAACACCATTAATTAGAATGGAGGACATGTTTACTTTCTTTATTCGCTAAAATGATGGATGGAGATGACTAACTATGATGTGAGTGAGAGAGAAAATGCGAGAGCGAGCAAATGTGGCAGACTGTCATGCTTAAAGAATGAAATAATACCACAAATGTCAGCAGAATTTCAGCAGTCAGTTACCGTAACCATAGATACAGCACATTATTTCAGTGTTTTTAATATTCAGTAATAAGTATTTCCTGACAATTCATCTGAGAGCAGACCGTTTGTGCCAAATAGAAATTTATGAAGAAAATGTGCTTTTGTGAACTCGCACATGGTTCATCAACTAAACTAAACTCCGCTGCCTTGTTCTGCAGGATATCCTTTAAAAACCTTGATCTGAAAAAGATTCATCACTGTTTTCCGCATGGTAAAACTGTCGTATACAATAAAAATAGCATAATTTATTTACTTAGCTATTTTTTTTTCAAAGGAAGATATAGCATCTTCTAGTTTAGGTTGAAGTTCATGGCTGAAGGACACATCCACTTACAAGGAACGGATGCTGACAAACAGCTAAATCCCCCATGGGAAAATCCAGTACAGCAGCTCACGCCAAGCAGTCGTTATGGAAACAATCTCAGACAGGCTTTCATCTGGAATGGATGGTCACGGCACTGAGAGGTTACCATGGCTATCAGTATTGTATTGGGGTTTTATGGGGTCTCTTCTGCTGAGAATCTAATCTCCAGCCAGAATTCTGCAGGAAATCTGCTGGAATTATCAGTTTTCCTTTCCCGTCTGGGATACATGCGGCAGGAATTCTTGAAAGAGCAACACCTGTGTCTAGACAACCACGCACACAGTTCAGGGAGGGCATGTTTGAAGCTTGTCTTGTACTCTCCACTTGTTGTATATTCTTGGTGAGCTGATTCTTATGCACAGACTAAAGAGGATTTTACCCTGGACATGTTTGCCATGGTGGTCTGTGTGAGCGTAAATGGTTTCGCACTCACTTGATCCCATTGAAACCTGGAGCAATTAATCCTTGGTGGCAGTTTGATTGACAGGCAATACGGCCAATCATAATGCCAATATTCTGTGAACCCATCACTGTCCAACAGGCTTCAGTAGAATAACGTTGGAAATTAAAATGAAAAATGGTGAAAATGCGCTCGTATGGCACTTGCAATGCAGACATACCCGGAAAAGCTAGGCAAGATACAATTTCCTTCTTTCCCGAATTCTAGAGCAGTGTATGACATGGATATGTTTGTGTGGCCAGCCTCATCAACTTTCAATCAATGGTGCTGTCTCTTGCTGAACGAATGCTTCGAAACGCAAGGACTCGAGATTCATGAACTAATCTTTTCTGGTGTTAAACCACCACAGCCGCATAACTTTAGCTTTTGGAGTCGTGATTTGTGACGTGGCAAAAGATTTATGTGAGGATTCTGACCTGAAAAAGATGACAGGTTAGAGGTGCCAACTTACACTGCAAGCCTGAGGTGTATTCAGAAAGCAGTGTATGTAGTTTGAGGATATGCAAGTGGATAACCTCATCTTTTGGTTCCAAAAACACAGGTAATTTTCAGGGTAAAGCATAGGGTAAGGGTAAGGTGGACTATCACTTTGGGACTTTTACAGAACACCCTGATTTTTGGACTGCTTTGAGGCCATGGCACAATGAACTGTATGCTTTCAACAGTGTCTTGTTCTATTGTGTTGTTTGTGAAAACACCTTTCCAATTACAGTTACTTTGGTAATTTTTGAACATTTACAAACCTACACTACCTGACAAAAGTCTTGTCCTCCATCCCAGTTGTAAGAGCAAAAAATAATAACTTGACTTCTAGTGGATCATTTGGAAAAGTGGCAGAAGGAAGATATTTCAGATGAATCATCTGTTGAACAACATCCCAATCATCACAAATACTGCAGAAGACCTACTGGAACCCGCATAAACTCAAGATTCTCAGAGAAATCAGTCAAGTTTGGTGAAGGAAAAATCATGGTTTGGGGTTACATTCAGTATGAGGGCATCTGCAGAGTGAACGGCAACATCAACAGCCTGAGGTATCAAGACATTTGTGCTGCCCATTACGTTACAAATCACAGGAGAGGGCAAATTCTTCAGCAGGATAGCGCTCCTTCTCATACTTCAGCCTCCACATCAAAGTTCCAGAAAGCAAAGAAGGTCAAGGTGCTCCAGGATTGGCCAGCCCAGTCACCAGATTTGGACATTATTGAGCGTGTCAGGGGTAAGATGAAGGAGGCACTGAAGATGAATCCAAAGAATCTTGATGAACTCTGTGAGTCCTGCATGAAAGCTTTCTTTGCCATTCCAGATGACTTTATTAATAAGTTATTTGAGTCATTGCAGAGATGTATGGATGTAGTCCTCCAAGCTCATGGGAGTCATACACAATATTCATTCTGTTTCCACTGCACCATGACTTTATATTCTATACTGCACATTATTTCTTAAGTGACAAGACTTTTGTCTAAGCAAAGTCAGACCTTACTGTCCTAATAAAATCATTAAAAATCAAGGCATGATCATATTTTATTTTGGGAAAATAGGTATAATCTAGAGGCCTTTGCCTTTCATATAAGCTACTTCTGATACTAAATGATCAACTAGAAGTAGTTATTATTTGTTGTTCCTAAAACTTGGATAGATGCAGGGGCGGACTGGCCAAGTGGCCATAGGGAGCACCAGGACATTTCCCGGTGGCCTGACGGTCAATCTGGCCTGCCACCGGGATTCTGGCCTGCCGCACATCTTCCACATTCCACCTTCCACCTCCAGGACTTTTGTCAGGTAGTGTAAACTGTAAACTTAGTTACCTGCTGTTGAGACTGAACCCCAGACAGCAGAATGAAGTTAAATGAGATAATTAAGTGATAAACTGTGTAATTGAGAATAGATAGTAAACACCTGCAATATCACAGTGTGGGTCTAGCGAGGGCTTCCACTGGGCGAAGGCTGCCCATCCAGGGCCAGTGTGGGCATAGTGAGGGTTACTGGGGGCTTGTTGAGGACTGACCAGGCAGGTGCAGGCTTGTTTGCAGGGTAGCTACTAATAGAGACAGTAAGACTGCAAGGCAGCTCACAAGTTAGAACACAGAAACGCAGCTCCAATGACAACACCATTCCGGTAAGCGGAACTCTGTTTCTCTGGGGCTCTTTAGGAAACTGGCTCTGGACACCACAGTGAGTTTCTCTGAGAGGAACATTACTTTGGCTATCTACACAAACTTTACTGCAAAGATCGATATCACACAACCAGTAATTATTACTATTGGTGGCTAAACAATTAGCAAAGTCAAGACTTAAAAAAAGTTACTAAACATTCCTCCACCATTTTGAACTGCAAAATGTTGCAGTCTGTTTTTTTCAGGACCTGTGTTTGACTTAGTTTTGAAAGCTGTGAAGCTAATCAGGAAGACATCACTGAAAATCAAGGCCACCCAGAGACTCGCATGGAAGCAGCACCTGCTCATTACTGTGAAGTGAGATGGCTGACCGGAGGGAGGGTCCTAGAAAGGTTTCGTGCATTTTTAACATTGCATATGGTCAGATTTTATTGTGAATTGTGCAAGGAGTATGAGTCTGGAGGTAAAACAGATTTTTCATCTTTCTGTTATTTATTGATTGATTGTTCAGGGTGTGAAAAGGTCAAATTTTTGTTAATTGTTAATTGTGATAGTGCTTTATTTCCCCTTTTAACAAGTATCTCCTACTTGTTTAATTTAAAATCCGATGTTTACCCTTTTAATCAGCTACTTCAAGTGATAGTTAAGGGCGTCACAGTGGATAGCACGATCTTTGTGGAGTTTGCATGTTCTCCTCGTGTTCGTGTGGTTTCGTCCGGGTGCTCCGGTTTCCCCCACAGTCCAAAGGCATGCAGTATAGGTGAATTGAATAAAACTAAATTGGCCATAGTATATGCGTGTGAATGCCAGAGTGTATGGTGTTTCCCAGTGTTGAGTTGCGGCTGGAAGGGCATCTGCTGCTTAAAACATATGCTGGATAAGTAGGTGGCTGATTTCGCTGTGGCGACCCCTGATTAATAAAGGGACTAAGCCAAAAAAGAAAATGAATGAATGAATGAAGTGATAGTTCACCCACAAGTTAAAAAATCGGTCACTGTCAGCTCAACTTGTTATAAACCTGTTTGTATTTGCCAGTCCTACATTCAATTCAATTCATCTTTATTTGTATAGCGCTTATACAATGTAGATTGTGTCAAAGCAGCTTCACATAGAAGATTATAGTGAATTGAAACAGTGTCAGTTCAGTTTTCAGAGATTAAGTTCAATTCAGCTCAGTTTAGCTCAGGTCAGTGTGGGTTAATAATCACTACTGAGAGTCCAAACACTGAAGAGCAAATCCATCGATGCGCAGCTCTACAGATCCCGAACCATGCACGCCAGTGGCGACAGCGGCGAGGAAAAAAAAAAGCAATTGGCGAAAGTGAAGATTTAAAAAACCTTGAGAGAAACCTGGCTCAGTTGGGCATGACCATTCCTCCTATGGCCAAACGTCTTGTGCAGAGCTGCAGTCTAGGCGCAGGAAGCTGGACCTCAGCGAAGACTCGTCTGTCCTTTGAGCATCACAGGAATCAGTCTCATGCTCTCCACTTTTCCATGACCACCACAGCAGCTGCTCAGGATACGGCCTGGTCCAGGATTATGAAAACCTTGGGATCATCTCGTCGCTGGTCTTGGATCGCATCAGTGGCACTGCATAGTCTGAGGGCCTCGGGATGAGTACCCCCAGGTGGAAATACAGATTAGGGCTTTAAAGTTGGGCTATAAAGTTGCTGGAATCTATACCGCAGCATCCTGGGATGAAGGCAAGGAAACACCCTGGATGGTTTATCACTACCTGACTAACAAATGTACTATATAGACATTCATGCACTCATTTAAATCTACTGGCAATTTTACAATAATGTAATGTGTATTTATCTTGCACATTTATTGTGTGTGGCCATACACCCAAAGCGCTTCACAATTATGAGGGGGGTATCTCTACACCAACACCAGTGTGCAACATCCACTTGGATGATGCAACGACAGCCACAGGACAATGGTGCCAGTGCGGTTACCACACACCAGCTATTGGGGGAGTGGAGAAACAGTGATAGAGCCAATTTGGTGGATGGGGATGATTGGGAGGCCATGATCGGTAAGGGCCAATGAAGGGAATTTAACCAGGACTCTGGGACTTTAGGAGAAGTGCCATAGGAATTTTAATCGGGTCAGGACCTCGGTTTCATGTCTTATCCGAAAGACCAACGCAATCTCACGGCAATTCGTAACTTTTTGATTTAGTGGCTAATTCGTATGAATTAGTATGATCTAATTCGTACAAATTAGTCTGATTTGCTCATCACCCAATGACGGTTTGGGTTAGGGGTAGGGTTAGGTGCCACGCCTCCTTTTTAAAATCGTACATTTTCGTACTACTGAGGTCGTACGAATTCGCCACTGAACTGACAAAACGTAAAATACTTACGTTTCCTCGTGAGATCAGGCTGGAAAGACGGTGCTCACTGACAGTATAGTGTCCCCTTCACTTTACTGGGGCGTTAGGACTCACACAGACAGCAGGTTGAGTGCCCCCTGCTGGCCTCACTAACACCTCTTCTAACAGCAACCTGGTTTTCCCATGTGGCCTCCCATCCAGGTACTGACCAGGCTCAGCCCTGCTTAGCTTCAGTGAGTAACCAGTCTTGGGCTGCAGGGTGATATGGCTGTGGCCAGTATCCAATACACCTGTCCTGGATATCTTGGTATTGTCAGGAAGGACATGCATCATTCCTCACAATTGGCTGAACTTTACGTCACGATTCTTTAATTCCCCAGTGACCAAGTCAGAGGCTGTGATGAACAGACAGTGTATATAATGTATTTGGATGATGTACTGAACAACCTGTGGTGTATCACACAAAGAGTGTACAGGATGCTGATGTAACTAATGGCGAGAATTCGCTGTATGTCATTCCCCGATGTGACTTGGCTGAACACAGTCCTAATAAAAACAGCCTCTGGTATTTCACTCTTCGCTATGCGCAATAGCAAGTTGACTTTTCTTTTTTGCAATCTGATCAATTTATCACCTTATTTTTTTCGACAGTGGGTGGCACAACACAATTACAGTGCAATAAAAGTACATTGAGTTTTAATGTCTTAGTATTTTCATGTCAAAGAACACATGACACTCACTGTTCAGAGTGGTCACCATGCTTATTGACTCAACATCAACTCAACAACTGAGGAAACTCTGATGTTGTCCCTTTGGTTGTTTATACGTATTGCAAGACACTTAAGCGAGTATACTTGCATCAAGGTTTGTTTTTATTTTCCCCTTGAAAAGAAATTGCAGATGTTGTCACTTACTACTCTCATGGAAAACGGCCCTGCCTTACTGAAGTCAAGCGTGACCGTGCCAGAGAGAGGACGCCAAGTCTCCAAACAGATGTATTCTGTTTTTCTAAGTGATGATTTGTTCACTGCTTAGTATTGATACCTGTCCAACCAAAACGGCTCTCCCTGCTCGGTAGAGAGCATAGGCAGTGAATATGAAGGATGCTGTGCTGCCAGATGTATGCTATTGTAGTATATTTGACAGTGTCTTAGTCTAGAAAGTTGCATTTGAGGGTGTATTAAACATTCCCCAAAATTAATCAGCCTTAGTTTTGCATGACGTACCAGGTGTATGTGCGGAGCACTTCCTGTCACAGGACAGGGGGCGATCTTACCATAGCTGTTTGTTTCCAACTCCCCACAAAAGCCATTAAGTTGCTCTGCAGGCGGAATAATGTATTTGAGTTGGCCAGGAGTGAGGAGCAGGTGCAGGGAATCTCAACCCCTGGCCAGCTCACTCTCATTCTTTGATGTGCAGGCCAGAGAGGCTCTTCCAGAGGATACAGAGGAGCGGCATCTTCAATTTACTACTGTCGGACAAGCGATACTCCTAAAATCCAACCGGGTACAACTGCAGGAACTGTCACCAGAGATAATTGCAACACAGACTCATTGGAATTACTCGCCTTTGTCTATATTTTTACAAAAACATACCTTAACATATGTCTGCCTGCAGTTTCTAGGTAAAATGGGCGCTACGGGGCTGGATCACAACAACACTTTTTGTTTCTTTTCCACATTACTAATATTCACAGGGACATAGTATTAATGAATAAAGGGTTATTTTCATGTAGTTCTTTGAACAACACCAAACAAATTGTATTCGAATGCATTTGCCTTACTTGTTTCTCCATATGGATGACTTTTCTGCCATGGTCAGTTCAGGGGTGACGCAAGGGGGAGGGGGGAAAGTTAGGATGGTTCTACAATATTGAGGCCCCCAGAAATATTATTAGGGGCTTAAACAACCTCAACCACCTCCACCCACCCCCAGTCTTTACTTACAGTAGGGGAATATTTAACTGTTCATGAGGTAGATGGCCTGAGGAAAGAAACTTTTCCTGTGTCTGGCTGTTTTTGTGCTTGGTGCTCTGCTGCGCCGACCAGACAGTAACAGTTCAAACAGGTAGTGTGTAATATAGAAATATTATCAGGGGCTCAAACAACCCCAACCCCAACCACCTCCACCCACCTCCAGTCTTTATTTTCGTCCACGACCACCTCTCCCCCCCTTCTTCACTTTCGTCTGCAACACCCATTCCAACCGCCCCTACTTTTCATTAATTTACTTTCCAACCCCAATGCCTCCCTCCCCCACCCTGCCGCTATTCACTTTCGTCCTCGACACCTCCCTGGTCTTGCGACAACACCCCCCGTTGCTTGTCGCTTTTGTCTGTGACACCCCTCCCGGTCTTTACTTTCATCCGCGAAAGCTGTCAGAGGGCCCGCCGGCCAGCGGCGCCCCTGGGTCAGTTCACTCGGTAGCTCACTTTGTATGGTGTTGTACTTAAGAAGTGGAATGCTTAGATTCAAGTCTAGTGGAGGATGGTTCCACAAAGAGGTAAAATCACAGGAAAATTCACTATATATTCGCTTTTGAAGACACTATTGGTTATTTAGGAAAGGGGATTCTCAAGTCAGTTGATTGCAAGGTATAACAAGTACTGGCTTCTCATGGACATGCAAATGGTGTGTATAAGAAAACACAGTGCAGTAATGCATACTCCAATAGTATCTGAATGCAGACTTGGATATGTAAGCTGAGACTGCATATCTCAGACATGCAATGTCAGACAGAATGCACTCAACAGAGCTAGTGATGTCACTGTGAGGGGAAGGGTTAGATGTGTGGGGTTAGACGTGTGCATAGCATGCATTGTATTTGAGATTTGCAAAAATGTAGACAAAGCCATCTAGTGCAAGGGTGTCCAAACTCAGTCCTGGAGGGTCGGTGTTCTGGAGAGTTTAGCTCCAACCCTAATCAAACACACCTGAACAGCCAATCAAGCTCGTACTAGATATACTAGAAACCTCCTGGCAGTGTGTAGAAGCAAGTTGGAGCTAAACTCAGCAGGACACCGGCTCTCCAGGACCGAGTTTGGACAACCCTTATCTAGTGTATTTGTCATCAGACGCTGCAAGGAACCCAGCAGGCACACAATGTCATACGACATTAATCTTTAGTTTTATTTAAGTTGCAACGTCAAGTGACCAATATTTAATGTCAATTTGCTGTCTAATACTGACGTCAGCTGACATCTAATACCAATGTCATCTGGCATTGATATTTGGTTGATTTTTGGCTGTGGCATTAACTAACTAATATCCAACCTCATTTTAACGTCATGATATGACATCCATACAACGTCAAACTCTAACATCCCAGTAAACATTTTTTAGTTTTAAAAGATGTCTAATAGATGTCTAATAGATGTCTAAACATAGTCATCTTGGCTAAAACAAGACTAGATTTGTCAAAATTGGCTTAATAGGCCAAAACTAGACTTGTCGTCAAATAAACCGAAATTAATGACAACACATGTAAAGTCTATCCAATCTGTCTATTTGACGACTAGTCTAGTTTTGGATGTCTATTAGATTTTCACTGACAAGTTTAGCCTTATTTTAGCCAAGCTGTCTACGTTTAGATGTCTATTAGACGTCTATTAAACACAATTTTTTTTGCTGGGATCAGTAGATGTTTATCTTTGGTTGGTTTTATGTTGTAATTACCTAACTAAAATCCAATGTCATAAGCTACCATCTTTAGCCGTTGATCTTTGGTTGATTTTATGTTGTGTCGTGAACACAAATTCATTTTGACATTGAAGTCTGATTTCAAACTGTTGTTGGGTTCTGATGTCAACCGGATTTTCATATACAGCTAAAATTCAAAGTTAGTCTGACGTTAAGAGTCAAACGTCAATTTTACGTCTGTGTGACGCCCGGTGCCTGCTGGCAAATGTCACAGCACCATCGTATTTAGCATTTCGCAAAAAGGTAGCCCTAGGCATGTATTTCCAATGAGCCCGAGTTGGATAATTGTTTCAAGAAAACTGTCAAAAGCAGTGGAGGAATTGATGTATAAAAAAGCAACTTGGAAACTTGGACCTTGAATGGTAACGATGTTCAGCCAAATGGATTTGGTAATGTGATTCCAAGATTCATTTAGTATTCAGACATATATTTGATATTTAAAATTGGAATGGTTATGCCAGTTAGCCATAACCAGTGCGTATCTGTTAAACTGTTTACAGATCCACTGGACAGCAGACCCACTTACGTTTTTAGGTTCTAAAAATGTTCCCTTAAAGTTCCCATTATGCTATACAATGTCATTTTTTTAAGTTCTTAAAATAATAACGTCATTCAAAACATTTTCATGTTTAAGCGTTACGTATATGTTCTCTGAAAATTATTCAAAAGGTTATAGAACTTCCCATCCACATTACATTAATGTTCTAAGAATGTTTCTGGCATTCTCAATTAGTTATATAAACTTAATATTCTTGGATGTTTTTGGTTCAAATAATTCATTCATTTTCCTTCAGCTTAATGCCTTATTTATCATGGGTCGCCACAGCGGAATGAACCGGCAACTGTTACAGCATATATTTCACACAGCAAATGCCCTTCCAGCCACAACCCAGTACTGGGAAACATCCATACACTATCATTTACACATGCACTCATACCAATTCACCTATATGGACTGTGGGGGAAACCGAAGCACCCAGAGGAAACCCACGCAGACACTGGGAGAACATGCAAACTCCACAAAGAAATGCTTTCTTGCACAGCTGGTACTCGAACCAGCAACCTTCTTGCTGTTAGGAGACAGTGCTTACCACAAAGCCACCGTGCAAATTTTCCTAAGGTTCATGTTATATTAATATTCATTGTTTAACATTTTATTATGACGTTCTATCCACATTTTCTTAACATTCTAAGAGTATTTTTCTTTTAACATTACAATAATGTTCCAGTAAGGTTATTTTAATAAAGATAAGTGCTAATATTTACACAACTTTTAAGCAACGTTGCTGAATGTTCTGTGAATTTTCTCTTTTAGCTCTTCGCCAACAACAAAATTGCCAGTACAATTTGTCAAAAAACAAATCACAAATGAAAGGACAAAACAATAGTATCTAGATGCAGCCTTGATGATGCAAGCCGAGATTGCATGTCTTGGAGATGCAATGTCAGACACAATGCACTCAATGAACTAGTAAAATCAACGTTAGGTGTGGGGTTAGGTCTGGGCATTAAAAGGTCTGCATCCAGACCCCTCTCGGACAAAAAGAAGATTTGGGGAGAAATTGTCTCAGAATGTACTAGGTCAGTGCAGAAAGCTGCTAGCACTGTAAACGTTAGCTGAATGTTAATGCCATTTTGCTGCATGAGATCATGTTTGGTGCTCTCTCTGTCATGATAAGCTTAATCAAATATGTGATACACTATGATTTTCAAATTGCGTAATGTGTGCATGCTTGAGATATGTACAAAAATATACAATTCCTATGTATAGTACTTAATGCTAGAAGAAGGTGAGCACCCTCTGGAGCAGAATGTTTTCAGATACCAGATGATGACGAGAACGAGGAGCTAAATTTTACAGATGGATTCATGTCATATTTGTTTGAACCACTGCCTTCCACGAAATTTATTTATTTTATTTTTGGTAACACTTTATTTTGATGGTCCATTTGAGTATCAGTAGACTGTCTGCTTAATATCTGTTGACACTGACATTTAACAGTCCTTCAACAGAAATTTAACTGACCATAAGAAACTTTGCAATTACATGTCAACTTACACTAACCCTAACCCCAACCCCAACCCCAACCCCAACCTAACAATCTACTTATAATCTAATGATAATTAGTTGCAATGTAACTTAAATTCAACAAACGGACCATCAAAATAAAGTGTGACCTTATTTTTTAAACAGAAGTCAAACTATATACATATAAAAATATGAGAAATTTATATTTTTTTATTTCATGCTGACTTTAAAATGTGTGGCTATAATCTATTTTTGTATTTTTGTTCATGTTATGTGTGTTCATTTATTACTAATTTCATCTTAGTGAGTTCTAAAAGGGGTTTGCACACACAATGTGAGCTCCAACTAACACCAATTTTTAAAAATGTTAATGATATTTTAATAACGAACTTAACGAAAATCATCAAAATGTCAAAATAAATAAACAAAAACTTGTAAAAAATAAATAAATCTTGTGCAATTTCTTACATTAAGATTTTCAGAAAAAAAAAGAGCTGCAAGTGTTTAACAGCCCAAAGTTTTTACAATCTTTCACACAATTTACAATTCTTATTGATAAAGGACTTATTTTATTATCTATCATATTATCTATCCTGCTATGTTCTTCTTACATCTCTGAGGCTGTATGGGAACAGTTTCTGATCGCCCAACGTGTTTCGTCTATTCTCTCAAATGAAGGTCTTATGCCGCATTTCACAGATATATGTCAAACAAACACAGATTGTATAAAGTATACCAATGACTGCATTCTGATGCCAGGTGTCTTTCTAAACTCAGCAGACATTACATCACCATCAGCCAAATAGCTTATGATGAAATTCAGCTGTCCTAAAAAGAGGCTATTTTTCCTCAGAACATTAGCTGTACGTGTGGGCAGAGTCTGGCAGCCAGTTAAATGAGACGTGAACATGAGTAAACTGAAATTCTGATTTCAATAGGTTGCTCAACTGGTGATTCTAGAGCCCCAGCGGAGCTGTTTTTACCCTTGTTCGGATTGTCTGGATCAAAGGATGTGAAGGATACCATCATTTCCAAAGAGGATGAATCTGAATCTGATGTTGTCATGAGGTTGAAAGTAAGCCGGCTCCAGGTAAAGACATTACAGCAACGTTTCTTTTGAAAGGAGAGTTCAAACAAGGATAGATGTGTGTGTAATAAAGCTAAGGGAGACTACTGGAAAAGCTTGCACGCACAAAGCATCTGCCAGGACTCACGGGCCCTTTGGGTCTGGGGACTGAGTCAGACGAGGCCTCTGCTAGGGGACGTGCTTTTACAAACATGCACAGAACATTTATCCCTTTTTAAAAAGACCTGAGGAACAGTTTAAAAAAGTGAGACTCTGGTTATGTTTAAATAAAATTTAGTATAGGTTATAAACAGAAATTATTTTCTACTTATCCCACTAATACTTGTACATTACATTTAGCAGACGCTTTTGTCCAAAGCGGAGGAGGCATTCAGTGATTCAACAAGTATAGGCAATACACGCAAGAAGTGCTAGTCATACAAAGTACATTGTTTGTGCTCAGAGAATTTAGTGCTTGAGTAAGAGTGCTAGAGGTTTTTTTTTTTGAGAGCAAGAGAGAGAGAGAGAAAGTGTGTCTATACCCAGCATGCACACAACGTCATAAAACGTTAATATTATGGCCCGTGGTACGAAACACTATGGTTCGGAATGCTTTTATGGCCGTTTCCACAGTCAAAAGGTACCAAAAAAAAAGTGAACTGTACCGTACCACTTTTTGGGTACCCTTTCAAAAGGCCAAAAGTTCGAGCAAGACGCACAGCTGAACGCTATTGGTTTACAGAGATATGTCACTAGCTCGTGCACAAGCCAGGATAATGAAAACAAAGGAAGCTCCATTTTTAAATACACAGCCAAGACATTACACCGTAGTAATATATACATATAATAACAAGCCATGGTCAACCTAAGCTTAAACAAAAAAAAAAATTGTCGTCATCTTGATGAACAGCCACAAAGCCAAAAAGTCGAGCAGGATCTACCCTGTGCCTCGTTGTTTACAAGGCCACCTAAAGCGCGAGCCTCTACATTTGTAATAACGAACTTCTTGAGCTGGTGATAATAACGTGCGCATGATTATTGAAGTGGTATGGTATTTTGGGTTGGTGTGTGATGGGGGAGAGAAGAGGGTTTTGGTTTTATTCATTGAGATTCAGGTGCTCACGAAAAAGATGGATTAGTTGTCATTTGAAGGATACCAGTGAATCTGCAGTCTGAGTGGGAATGGGAAGATCATTCCACCAGTGAGGAACACTGAATGAAAAAAGGTTCTGGAATGTGGCTTGTAGCCTCTCTATGGTGGTACCACAAGGTGGTGTTCACTCCCCGACTAGAGGCTCCTGGAAGGGATGTAGGAGCCAGCAACCAGAGGTCTCCAGCTTTTCGATTTTTACCCTTTTTAGATCTACTCTGTGCCCCGTTGTTGTTTACAAGGTAATCTAAAGCTCGAATGGTTACAATTTCTCGACAGAGAGCGTGCGTGCGTGTCTACATTTGTAATAAAGAACTTCTTGAGCTGGTGATAATAATGTGCGCATGATTATTGAAGTGCTTCTGACATCTGATCCTTTCAGAAACGTACAAACGTGAGTGCCATGTTTCACTATTATCATCACCTTTTGGACTATTATGAACTCGGAATGACGGAATTACTTTCTAACAGAGGTTACATGTGCTGGTGAAGATTAAAGAAACAGAGGTTTGCACTGACTGTGGGCTATGTTGCGTGTTGTTTTTGAACCCAAATAAGTACTAAATGTATGCTGTGTGTAGTTTTTTCTGTAATTGGTAACTGTATGGGTCTGTATGTTTTCATATGTTGCATTTATTTAATTATTTTATATAATTGCAGACGCTACAGTAGACTATTTTGCATGAACATGAGTAATGAACATTTATACACAAGTATTTATGTGTATAAAGCATCTGTTTTGTGAGAAGTGCTTCTTGTATGATATGTGAACGACCAGTACAGCTTTACTTTGACATTTGTTCGAGCGAGAATGACTTTGACTGAAACTTTCTGTCGTACACCACGCCCACCAAAAGGGTGCGATTGGGTACTACAGTAGAAACGCAAGCCTGAGAAAGGTGACCTGTACTGTACTGTACCACTCAGTGGAAACGGGCCATTAGGTTAGATTTAGGTTGTGACATTAGGTGACCAAAATTCAATGTCTAAGGACAATGTTATTTTGACGTCCAATAATGACGTCAAATGATGTTTATATTTGGTTGATTTTCGGTTGCATTATAAAGTGCAATGTTGACATCTTAAACCAACGTCATATTGACGTCAAATACTGATATTTGTATATTTGGTATGGCAACCAAAATCCAACTTCTGATAGACGTCATATTGGTAACGTCCACACAACATCAAGCTGTAACATCATTAGACGTTTATACTCGCTTGATTTTAGGATGGACGCTGGGTTGTCAACCTGATTTTCATTTCCAAACAAAATGCAGCGTCCCCAAAACGTTGGGGTATAACGTCAATCTGACGTCATGTTGACGTCCTGTGCCTGCTGGGTAGGTGGTTTGTTAAGCACACTCACCTGTGAGAGGCACACTTAGAACTTATTGTATTTTGGGTTGGTGTGTGATGGGGAGAGAAAAGGGTCTTGGTGTTATTCTTTCTATTCAAACCTTTTCGTATAAACCACATATCATTGAGAGCCATGGACCGAAGGTAAATATACCAAACTATATAATTGGTAATTTTCTAATTTATTACAAAACATTACTATTATATTGTATTAACTAATGGGGTGTGACATTTAAAATGATAACTTATTGCAATAAAAACATAAACAATAAACACTAGTCAGGCAGAATCTGCATTTGCCTTGATTTGTCCTCTATCCGTCGGGTGACAGCATGTACATTTAAACTAAATCTGATTAATTTACACCATTTATTTGAAACATTTAAGTTCAGTTAGCTTTTGACAATAAAACAAACAAAAGGTTACATTAGATATAAAATGACAATCTCTAAACCATCCCCATCATTCTTCCTCTCTTCTTAGGCCCCGTTTACACTAATGCGTTTTTGTTTTAAAACGCATAAGTTTTGCTACGGTTACGCCATCCTTCCACACTACGCCGGAGTTTTCGAGCCCCAAAAACGGAGCGTTTTGAAAACGCTGGAGAGGCCGTTTTCATTCTAAAACGCTGCTGCTCCGTCTCAGTGTGGATGGGGGAAAACGGAGACATCAGAAAAAGGAGGCGGGGCTGCTGAGATTCGCCACCTGATTGGGGCTTTTGGGTCATTGCGAATCCTTCCCTTATTCGTCAAGCCCCTATCACATGACTATAATGCTACCGGAAGACGGCAGACCAGCCTTCACTGTAAACAACAACATGGACACAGAAATGGGAGCGTTGTTTGCACTATTGTCCGTTTTAGGTGCCATTGTGCAGTTAAACTCTGCCTTTTTTACTACAGCAGCTGCATATATTCGCAAGAGGCAAGCTATTGTTCGAGCACTCGCTAATCGCTCGCGTTCATCGTTCAACCAGCGTTCGTTGACTAACAATAACCAAATGCCGAGCGAGACACATGCTTCCTGTTTATACTTGAACGCGCATGCCCAGAGTGCGTGAATGGTCACGTGATATACGTTTTTGGTGGAGTAGTGTGGACGGAGATATGTTTTGAAACGCTAGTATGGACGCGGATCGTTTTTGATCTAAAACGCCATTTCAAAACGAAAACGCACTAGTGTAAACGGGGCCTTAGATGGAATGGCAGGCAAAATCAAAGGTTACCATTGGCAAACTTTGATCTGAGGGTCCTAGTTTGGGCATCTCTGGTCTAATCTGTCTGTTAGATGAGTAGTCTAGTTTCGCACTATTGTTAGACATCTAGTAGAACTGAAATCTAGTAGACTGAAATTTTGCTGTTTTAGCCAAAACATCTATGTTTAGATGTCTTATAAACATATTAGATGTCTTTTAAACACAAAAATGCTTGGTGGGATTTGAGTGGTGAGATATTGTGCTAGCTAGAAAGTATTTTAATTATTGTATATTTCTAAAATACAAGTGAAATTATTCCGTTTTCGATTATTCAATATGACTTAATGTATTTTTGAATTTTTTGGTCATGCCAATGCTGGAATGTTAAGAGGATTTAGTAGAAGAACATTGGCACAAATAATGTTGAAACGAGCTGCTGAAATGGGGGGAATTCTGAAGGTATTCCGCTGGCTCCTGATCCAGACATTCTTCAACCTTGAGACGACAACATGCCGTGGTGGGTCGACAATGACAAGGCATTCCCTTCAACCCGGTTGCCCATTGTTCTGCAGGATGATTGACTGAGGAAAGAGGTTGTTATTTGGGTTCTTATCACTTTCTGACTTGGCTGAGAGAGGGATCATAGTTCCTATTTTGGCCAATGAAAATATCCATTCAGTCACATATTTGTACATGGCGAACACACATTAAAGGATCACAGAATGCAAAAGGGTTTACCCTTAAACCAAATAGCTAATATATAAACACTGGGATACATTCTGTCAGCATAAGAGGCTCCTGCAGTGTTTATATTTTTAGAAAATCAACTCTTGCTTTAAGAATTTGGGTAAAGGCTTAATATGTTACCTTAAAGTCAAAATCTCAGAGGATTGCCGCACGTTATCCTAATAAAAATAGCTTTTTCAAACAAGCCTGGGGCAATGTATCACAATGTAATGTACTGCACAAAATAACGTGGTCAGTATCATTTTAAAAATAACTGAAAATGTGACCATATCACCCCAATGTTATCCACCTTACACTGGCTGCATGTTAAATTCTGTATATTGCTTCTTACCTATAAAGCTTTAAATAATCTAGCTCCTGTTTATCTAACTGAGCTTCTGTCTTGCTACAATCCAACCAGCTCTTTAAGATCTCAAAACTCAGGGCTTCTGGTAGTACCTAGAATATCATAGTCTACTAAAGGAGGTCGAGCCTTCTCATTTATGACTCCTAAACTCTGAAATAGCCTTCCTGATAATGTCCGAGGCTCAGAAACACTCTCTCAGTTCAAAACTAGATTAAAGACCTAAGTTTTAGTAAAGCATACACACAATGCACCACATAATGGTGTGGCATGTGCTCCATGCAGGTGGGTGGGCTTGACAAACCACCATTAGGACACACTCCTCCTGTCTTAATGCACCAAACATTTTGTTAGAAATATTTTTAGGCTTTATAGGTTTGTTTCTATGTTTGGTTATAACTCCTATTTTCATTTATAGCACATTTATAGCATTTTCGCATTGACATTTAATATCTCGTGTTCAAATACATCTTTGTTCTCTATTTCCACCTGGGGATGCCCATCTCGAGGCCTCTAGAGACTGTGCAGCGCCATTGATGGGATCCAAGACCTGTAAACAGATGATGCCAACCATATATATAATAATAATAATAATAATGGTGACGCAGTGGCGCAGTAGGTAGTTCTGTCGCCTCACAGCAAGAAGGTCGCTGGTTCCAGCCTCAGCTAGGTCAGTTGGCGTTTCTGTGTGGAGTTTGCCTGTTTCTCCCTGCGTTCACGTGGGGTTTCCACCGGGTGCTCCGGTTTCCCCCACAGTCCGAAGACATGTGGTACAGGTGAATTGGGTAGGCTAAATCGTCCGTAGTGTATGAGTGTGAATGAGTGTGTGTGTGGATGTTTCCCAGAGATGAGCTGCGGCTGGAAGGGCATCCGCTGCGTAAAAACGTGCTGGATAAGTTGGCGGTTCATTCCGCTGTGGCGACCCCGGATTAACAAAGGGACTAAGCCGAAAAGAAAATGAATGAATGAATATATATAATAATATTTTGATTTCATGTTGATCATAATTCCTTCGATAGCCTGTGCATCCCTGGCAGGATCTCTCATCTCTTTTTTCTTGCTCTCAGGGTGAACATTTGCCACTGCCAAAGAATTTTATAACAGCACCTGTTTTACTGAGCATTCAAGAACCCTGTGGTGCAGTAATGCTGACTTATTAAACTGGCTGTGGACCTCCTCTCACTGCCGATTTCATTTGGAGAGCCTCATAATTGCTATTGCTATAGAGAGACACAAAAGAGGTAGAGTGAATGGCAAGCTCAAACACCTTATAATGAATAGCCTCTTAAAATTAATACCATCTGAACAATAACGCTTTTCCGACTTTCTTTTCCCCTCTCCTGGTGGATTTTCTCTCAGATGATGAGTGCACTTTTTTAATTTAGCAAGTTAACAGTGAATAGGAAGCAGTGCCAGGGGCCCGCTAAGTGTTCCTAGTCAGCTGAACTCAAGAGGGTTTATTGAACCTGACTATGTGATTTTAGGAGGCTGTGATGGTCTGTAGCAGACCCTTCTGGATAGATCTTTGGCATGCAAACGTGCCTAAAGCTTTGTTGGTGTAATACTGAAGATCTGAAACTTACCATTTGAACTGTGTGAGAGATCGCTCTCCCTCTGCTACACCACTTACCTGCTTCATGTCTCGGCATTTGTTGCATTGCACAAATTAATACCCTTAAATATATAACCATCTTTGTCTTCCTTGTGTGACCGTGACAAGTGTATTGTTGAATTGACAGCATGTCCACTGACTCTTAATTATTGGATTAGAGATCTTTTATATTATCTTAGACTGGATATGATTCAGTTCTCCACTAAAAGTTGCAGTTAAAATGTTATTCAACCTGGCAGCCAGTGCTGACATTTACGGAGCAATTGGATCCAATCTTAAGGGGGTGTCTTCTACGACAGGGATTTTCAAACTGTGGGGCGCGCCAGCACCAATTAAGGGGGGGGGGGGGGGGTTTCATTATTATGACGGTTTTTATGCATTCACTAGAGTGAATCTGATTAACGTTAGTTAGAACCGGGGGCGTGTGTCCTAAAAGTTTGAAAAACCTCTGCTCTACGATATCATATTTTAAACTTTAGTTAATGTGTAATGTAGCTGCGTGAACATAAACACCATCTCTGAATGTAATACTCTTAAAGTTCAATGCAAATGAAGACATTGGCTTTTACAGAGTTAGCTTAGCAAAGCCTACAGCGAACACTGTAAAAAATGCAGGGTTCCACACAATTCATTCATGTTGTCCCAACACAAACTGATTAAGTCAACTTAACACTTTTAACAAATTTATGTGGATTGAACATAAAAAATTAAGTTGTCCCAATGAAATCTCAAGAATTGTGTTTGAAAGTAGTTTGAACGAGCAAAAAAAAAAAAAAAATGTAAGTGAACAAAGTTTGGGGACCACCAAAAAAAAAAACATCCAGGTTAGTGACATCACAAACGCTTCAGGTTACGCGCATACACCCCGCGCAGAGAAGGGGCGTAGCCAGAGGCGCTGTAATGTTATAGCAGTTAAAGCTAAATGTTATCCAAACGCTGCTATTTCCACAGAGCTTCTTCTGTTTCTGTATTTGAGCTTTCAAAGGACATGACACAAAGAGAGAAGTGTTTACAGTTTATTTTTAATTATGAGAGAATTATAAAAAAGATATAGATAGCATTTGACAAAGGACAGCTTCCAGAATCTCTCCTAGTTCAGTGCTGGTTTCGGCTAAAAACTCCTCAAAGAAGGAGCAGCTCCGACCATAATAGACAAAGCTGTGGATTGTGAGCCACAACCTTTAAGTATTTTTATTTGTTCAAATTGATCTATTACATGCAAAGTGTCTAGCGTTAACTATATGTTGTAGCAAGGACGTAAACAACGGGAAATGCTGTTTGACACTGTTAACAATTTAGCTACAAATTCATACTTATCAGTCAAACCGCTGTAAACACTCCGCTTTCCCTGCGTTCTACATCTCAAATAACGAACTCGCAAAAGATATGTGAACGTTTCTTATTACTTCCACATACTTATTCTGAATATATATGAAAGACACTTGTCAGATTTTATTTTAGAGAGCAGCCATGAGGTTCAGCTGTGTCCTCTTCATTTTATGTCTAATTCAATCTCACACTGATTGACAGTATTTACACAGCCGAGGCACAGCGTGTGATGTGACGCTTCCTGGTGATGTGGAGCCGATCCGCGAATAACAGCACATTATGTTTAGCTGACCAATTAGAGCCTCTTGAGGGTGGGCTTTTGGAGGAACTAGGAAATATGACAGCCATTTTCATGTTAGCTGAGTAGCTGTATATAATTGAAGTAAGATATATGAAAAGATAATGTGATTTTTTTTACAAATGAAGCATGAGCACACATTGCTTTGCATCTTATAAACACAACCAAGCCTTAAAAATACACTCTGGACCACCCATTTAATATTTGCCCTTTGACTATGTTGTTTGAACATGTGAGAATACTGGTATCTATATGAATATACAGTACATATGGATTGTGGCGAGCGTTCTGTTCCCACATTGCCAGAGAGCCAAATTCCCGTCAGCTGGACTCACCTCATCAACGCCTGAAACACATCAGAGAGAATCAAGCAGAAGCAATTGAAGCCTCTGTGAGCTACAAACTATCGATACAAGCTGCGGTCACACTAGAGTTTGAGCTTGCGAAATTCTGTCGTACGGCGCTGCAAAAAGGGGCGGGATTAAACAAGATGATTAGACATTTAAAAAAGCGAGCGATTGGTCCATATTTAAAATTTCTGTCCAGAGAGGTCATGTTTTGATCCTCGATTGATCTCACGCAGTCAAGTGATGCGATTTTGCAGGTCCGAGTTCACCAAGCTTGAACTTTCCAACGCAGCAACCTGCAAAACTTGCCGCACGACCTTGCATTTCCGGTCTGACGCATTCGCGTACGTATGAATGGAAGTCTATGGGGAGAAAAGTGCAGTGTGACCGCAGCCTTATTCTTCCTTGTGCTCTCTCTGTTTCATGCTGATTCCAGCGGCTAGATCTACATACTCACCACCACAAGACTGTACGACTGCACACCCCGGAGAACACCCCTACTCATCTTTCAGAAGCCTTCCTGAGCACTATTTAACCATATTTACTGCACCTTTACCTTCTAGAACGTTGTAAATAAATCACCCTCTAGGGCTTTTGCACTCAACCTGTCAGTCTTGTGTTTAATCCTCCTTTTTGCCACCATATTCATTCATTCATTTTCTTTTCGGCTTAGTCCCTTTATTAATCCGGGGTCGCCACAGCGGAATAAACCGCCAACTTATCCAGCACATGTTTTATGCAGGAAATGCCCTTCCAGCTGCAACCCATCTCTGGGAAACATTCATACACACTCATACACTACGGAAAAATGTGCATAATACAGTGGTGCAATGAGCTCAGTGATGTTTTATTAAGTTAAATGTCAATAAAAAGATCTGAACCCAGAAACCTAGAAATCATCCATGTAAAAAAAAAAAAACCCATTAACAACATTTAAGTAAACATTGTTATAGTTGAAATTATTCTAATATAATTGTGTATATCTCTGGAGAAAAAGAAAACATTCCAGTAATCTGAACATTGGTTTCAAACTGTAATTAATTTTGGATGTGCAGTAAATTTGGATTAATATTGTAGTGGTTCGAATAAAACATCTAGCATACCTGTCAATGTACGAATTCTGGGAGCATGGGGGGGATGGGGGGTGCGTGCGAAGTGAAAAGCGGGGGGCGGTCTTTGGTGGAATGGATCGATGTGGGTGCGCGTACTGTAGAGCCGGGAGGTTGCACATGCATCTGGTTTCACGCCGGACCAGGCCCGTGCAGAGGCGTTCCAAAGGGCATGTTCCAGTTTTCACAAACAGTGGGGGGTGGGTTTGTGGGTCCCGGTTTTCAAAAAAAGTGTGTGGGGGGGGAATTGACTGGGGGTGAGGCACTTACTTTCATTTTGGAAGGGCACTATATATCCCTGACTCAAAAGGGCATGTACACTGCACAGGTTGAGCCCTATGTGTGCACGTGCCTGCACTGGACTGCACCAAAATGCTGATGCTTGGGGGGTGGGCTGAATTCCGGGAGTTTTCCAGGAGACAAAAAAATACCGGGGATGGGTCTGAAATACGGGAGACTCCCGGGAAAAACGGGAGTGTTGGCAGGTATGATCAACAGAGGGCCTTATATTTAGTTAACTGCTCAATGACACTGATCTATTTATCATGGCACTTTGAGGCCAAACTGTGTATGACAGTCGGTCAAGAGGTCACAAGTTGTGCAAGTGAATGAGCAGTCAAAATATACCCATCCACCAAGTAGAAGTACATGGACGTCCTTTTGTTTAGATGAATGTCCGTCTTCCTGTGATCAGACATTTCCTCGACTGTGTCTCTGCAGTCTTTTTTGGCTGCTTAGTCCTCAGTGCCTTTCCCCACACAATTTATGTTGGCATTGTGCTGAGCTCCCCGGCCGGGATCACTAAACTCCCTCAAAAACAGGAAGGACTCGGAGAAACTGATAGAGAGTAGACGAAAAACAAGCTTGTATTCCTGTGCGAATGGTGTGGCGGGACGTGGTCTGATAAACTCCGGCGGTCACGCTCCAAGCTACTTCATGCTCATCTTTTCGGACAGAGGGTCTATCTTGAGCGGCGCAGAGAGGAAATGATTGCTTGAAATGCTGCTTCCTGTGCGAGCCACTGAAAAAGAAGGGAGGTTTCCTCTGGGGTCAGCGTGCAGGAGCGATAGAGTCTTTGTTCCGAACAACATCAATCCTAACATTGACGCACAATGCTGATGTATGTTGCCCCCTGTTCTTTGGCCTTCCAGTAGCTTGTGTAGATTTTTGTTAACAAACATTCCAATTCTGCTTGAGTGGTGAATATGTAAATATGGGCTGTGGACATAGACATCTTCCTATCAATAGCGAAATAAACAGCACAAATGACAAGATATTGAGAAAACAGCAGTTAAGAAAGCATCTGGTTAAAGTGGTTAAAATGTGGAAATGTTTGCATGAGCTCTACATTTACATTCCACGTGAACAGTGGCTGACTTAAGCTGGATTTATACTTTCGCCTGGCGCCGCTTCGCGCACCTCCGCTGACTGCGCGCGCACCTCGCGAAACGGACGAGGCTTTTATACTTGCCGCGTTCGCCGTTGTGATATTCTTTAAAACGACAGGGGGCGGTCAAAAGTAACTGACTGTAAAGACAGACAGATAACCAGAGAGGTAGAAAGTTTCCGGAACTACGTCATATCATTAATATCATTCACGATTTTTTAACATTATTATTATTGTTTTTATAAATTATTTTAATGATTATAAGGATTTTTATAACAATTCAAAATTTTTTAAATCAAATTTGATGCATCACTTGCTTTTGTTCATATCTCAGACAGTTTTACCTATTAAAGTTTATTAAAATATTAATGACAAGAGAACATGGGCTGCACTACAAATATATTCTTTATTATGGCAAGAATAAAAGCAAAAAAAAAAAGCACACTTACTAAAAAATAGATTTAGAATTTTAGATTTAGCCGCTCCACAATTCACATATTAACTGTCTGGCTAGTTTCTGTCCTCTTCTTATGCTAAAAGGGTAATAATGGTCCAACATTCCTGACCATTATCACCAATAAAGCCTAGAAAAACAGGCATCAGTGTAAACCGAAAGGTTCAAATATTCATTTCCAGTTTTCAAAGCAATAATTTCTTAATTCATTTTAGTTTTGTAGTTATTAAATTGTTTTAAATTCAAAATTGTAACATATACATCAGTGTAAAACCTATGACTGGTGGATAAACATGTTTCTTTAATTGTGTACTGGGTCTCCACTTTGCCATGGCCTCTTTTGGCTTTAACAAACTCATCCCTCAGGTTTTTCCAAACCTTTTAACATAAACTTTCCTCCTTTCCACTGCTGTTGCAATTTCTAGCCAAGAATTATTGTTCATCAGGTTATCTGTATGATCACGGATCATAAAGATATGAGTACAGTCGTACTGTTTCAGTCAAAATCTCTTCAAAGTGGTTCATATTCAACTCAAATCAAACGCGGCGCCGCGCGCACTGTTCGTTTGGGTCTCAAAAAATGCCGTGCGCACCGCCAGCCGAAATCATGTCGCGCGCACTCAAAGCGAACTTCCGCTAACACCGCGATGACGTCACATTCGCCGCGCGCACTCAAGCGAACTAGCGGACGCGTCGAGTATAAACCAGGCTTTAGGCATTGGCAATGTGCAGCATCTTGCTAGGTAAATGGAGACCCATGGAATCCCCCCCTCCCCCCCTCTTTACTTTCGTCCACGGCAGCACCTGACCCCCCCCCAGCCCCCCCCCCCCCTCTTCACTTTCATCCGTGACCCGACTACTCGCCCCCCTTAGTCAGTGACCAAACACCCCCCCCCCCCCCCACATTTGCCTGCAACACCCCCTACCGTGACACTCAATAACCCCTGCACCGCTTTTCACCTTCGTCCGTGACTAACCAACCCCCCCCCCCACTGCTTTTCACTTTCGTCTACGACTAAACAACCCCCCCGCTCTTCACTTTCGTCCACGACGCCCAACACCCTACGACACCTTATACCCCCCACCGCTTTTTACTTTCATTTACGACTAATCAACCCCCCCTGCTCTTCACTTTAGTCCGCGACACCCCACCCCCCCGCTCTTCACTTTCGTCCGTGATCCGACTACTCGACCCCCTTCGTCCGTGACCAAACACCCTCCCACGCTCTTTGTTTGTCTGCGACACCCCCCACCGTGACACCCAATAACCCAAGCCCCCCACTGCTTTTCACTTTTGTCCGCGACCCGACTACTCGCCCCGCTTTGTCCATGACCCTTGCTCTTTATGTTCGTCTGCGACACCCCCCACCGCAACACCCAATAACCCCTGAACCGCTTTTCACCTTCGTCTGTGACTAACCTACCCCCCCAACTGCTTTTTACTTTCGTCCGCAACTAATCAACTAAACCCCCACCTCCCCCCGCTCTTCACTTTCGTCCACAATGCCCAACACAGCCGCGAAATTTCCCAACAGCTCTTTCATTTGTGACGCTCTGATAACCAGTTACAGCGCTCTCTTCAGACGACGGCCCGTCTAAACACCCGCCTGGTGACCTGCCCCTCCTCTATGATGGATGCTCATCTTTTTCATACCCTCTGATGTCTTAGACTACAGCTGTGCCACTTTAAATTTGACCAGAGGAGAACTGGTTACCCTAAGCCTGGTTTCTCCCAAAGTTTGTTCTCCACTTTCGCCTCTTGTCACCTCTAGCTTGCCTGGATGGGGCTGGTGGAGCTGCTATCCAGTGAATCATCCTTCAACAGTGACATTTGTATTAAACTGAACTGAACTTCAACATTGACATCTGTATTAAATTGACCTGAATCAGTTTAATTTATCTAGAACTACACCAGTGTTCTATCGCTGCTCTCCTGCCTGCCTGATATGCTGGAATGTTCCATCGTCTGAAATATTGTTATGGATTTTAATTTTCTTTATCAATGTAAACAGCTTTGACACAATTTAGATTGTAAAAGTAGAGCTAAAGTTGACTTGATTTGACATAACCACCATAAATGATTGTTTATTTGGGCAATTAATAGTAGTTTTAAACGGTTTAGTTTTAAAATGTTCTAGAAAGTTCACTAAAACTACTGAAAAATATATATTTTTTAATATGTTTTTTGACGTTGCTTTATAACAGAGCCTTAAAAAGATACTCAGTGTCTGGAATTTTATTTGAAACTACAGCGCAACACATGAGTTTATTCTTTCTTTAAGCATTTATATTGTGAAATGTAACCTGAACTTATATGGTGCATCGATAATGCATAAATTCCATTATGTCGCTGTACATTAATGGTGTAGCATACAGTTGCTTCAATAACATAATTTCCATAGAGGTGTTTAAATAGGCTGACAGAAATATTAAATAGCTAAAAGGGCCATAATTACACTCTTGGGGTTTGTTCATGCAACAGATTTTTTTTTTCAACCTTTCCAGTATTTTCTGTCTATTTTCTTTTCTCAAGCGGAACTGCAAAAGCAAACAGGCGCAGATGAAAGGTGCCTTGTTGGCGAGGCAGGTCCATGTTTCCGCGGTGTCACTCCTCATTAGCTGCCAATGACTCGGATTTGCCATGGAGGAGACAACCTCAAAATATCTGCCTCTGCAAATCTCTTGCACACAACATGTAAATGCTAGTGGGAATGCCACAGCCCTGGTTTGAGAGAAACCTCGGATATAAAGAATGACAAAGCCGAAGACAGGTATAATCCAAGCCCAGTTCAGCTGCTTTTTAACTTTAATTAATGTCATACACTCTTCCTTCAGGAAAAAATGAAAGTTATTGCGTCAAAATGAAGAAAATAAACATGAATACTGTAATATTTTAATGATCTATTTAAATTGCAGTGTAATGTAATGTATGAACTAGTATTAAATATACTATTTATCACAGAGTATTAAACTATTAAATCCCTAAATCAAGACAATTTAATTGCAATTTGATATATATGGCAATCACATGGCCATTCTGTAAGCTAAATTGTATGAATGGTATATCTAATTGATCCACTTACAAGTCTTATTAGGCAAGTTCCTTTCCTTTGGCAAAATGGGTCAAAAGAAGGACTTGACAGGCTCCGAAAAGTCAAAAATAGTGAGATATCTTGCAGAGGGATGCAGCACTCTTAAAATTGCCAAGCTTCTGAAGCGCGATCATCGAACAATCAAGCGTTTCATTCAAAATAGTCAACAGGATCGCAAGCGTGTGGAAAAACCAAGGCGCAAAATAACTGCCCATGAACTGAGAAAAGTCAAGCGTGCAGCTGCCAGGATGCCACTTGCCACCAGTTTTGCCATATTTCAGAGCTGCAACATCACTGGAGTGCCCAAAAGCACAAGGTGTGCAAAACTCAGAGACATGGCCAAGGTGAGAAAGGCTGAAAAACGACCACCACTGAACAAGACACACAAGCTGAAACGTCAAGACTGGGCCAAGAAATATCTCAAGACTGATTTTTCTAAGGTTTTATGGACTGATGAAATGAGAGTGAGCCTTGATGGGCCCGTGGCTGGATCGGTAAAGGGCAGAGAGCTCCAGTCCGACTCAAACGCCAGCAAGATGGAGGTGGAGTACTGGTTTGGGCTGGTAAGCTTGTGGGGCCTTTTCGGGTTGAGGATGGAGTCAAGCTCAACTCCCAGCTCTACTGCCAGTTTCTGGAAGACACCTTCTTAAAGCAGTGGTACAGGAAGAAGTCTGCATCCTTCAAGAAAAACATGATTTTCATGCAGGACAATGCTCCATCACACGCGTCCAAGTACTCCACAGCATGGCTGGCAAGAAAGAGTCTAAAAGAAGAAAAACTAATGACATGGCGTCCTTGTTCACCTGATCTGAACCCCATAGAGAACCTGTGGTCCATCATCAAATGTGAGATTTACAAGGAGGGAAAACAGTACACCTCTCTGAACAGTGTCTGGGAGGCTGTGGTTGCTGCTGCACGCAATGTTGATGGTGAACAGATCCAAACACTGACAGAATCCATGGATGACAGGCTTTTGAGTGTCCTTGCAAAGAAAGGTGGCTATATTGGTCACTGATTTGTTTTTGTTTTGTTTTTGAATGTCAGAAATGTATATTTGTGAATGTTGAGATGTTATATTGGTTTCACAGGTGAAAATAAACAATTGAAATGGGTATATATTTGTTTTTTGTTAAGTTGCCTAATAATTCTGCACAGTAATAGTCACCTGCACACACAGATATCCTCCTAAAATAGCTCAAACTAAAAACAAACTAAAAACTACTTCCAAAAATATTCAGCTTTGATATTAATGAGTTTTTTTGGGTTCATTGGGAACATGGTTGTTGTTCAATAATAAAATGAATCCTCAAAAATACAACTTGCCTAATAATTCTGCACTCCCTGTGTGTGTATGTATATATATATATATATATATATATATATATATATATATATATATATATATACCACAAATCATCAATCTGTATTAGTTTAGCTGATTTTTAAAAACTTTTTTTTTTGCTAGAACTGTCTCCAAAAAGAGTAACAGTACTGAATATACAAACAGCTGAAGGCAAAATTATTAGCTTTCTTGTGACTTTTGTTATTCGTTTTCAACTATTTTGCAAGTGATGTTCAACAGGGCAAGGAAATTTTCACAATAAATTAAAAAAAATAAATTACTGATCCAAATGAGTTATTATCACTATTATGCAAACAAACGTATTAAAGAAAAAAATCTAGCACTTATAATATTTGAAAAACTACTGAATTACACAAAAGGAGTGATAATTCTGACTTCAACTGAATATGAATGTACTGTATACATTCATGTCTTAAATAGTTACAATAAACACAACGCACTTCAAAACAGATGGAAGTTTAAGTTTGCACTTTAAAAAATATACATTATAATTGCAATAAATAATTTTTAAAGGTACAGTAAGGTGTACATATTTCACAAACCTTGCAGTGATGTAAGTGTAGAGAGTAAATAATGACTTTCGTAATGTTATCAACAACAACTGAAGTAGATTTTTATTTTCTAAATCTATGTTAAGACACATTTAATTGGGTGAGTGGAGGGCCCTATGCATCTGCCATTATATGTCTTTGGAAACAGGTGATAGGTTAAGGCAAAGGGGTCATAAAAGAGCACTAGAGAGGACTTGGGGACACAATAAGAACCATCGGTGTCAGAAAAGCATGAAATGTATGCAACATATGTTGAAACTGTCATGTAAGTTTGAAAAGATACATACTGTATGGGAGAGAAGAGTCCAGTTTAAATGTTTGAAACATAGATACTAGTCATGATTACCAAATGTGAACTGTATGCATAAAAACAGTGATGAATATATTAGATTTGTACATCATAAGGGCCAACAAGAAGAGGGGGCTTTAAATAGGGGTCGTAAAGTAGTAGGAGCGGGGAGAGACCTGTTGAACCAGTAAACAGCTGTGAAAACACAAAGGTGGGAGGAAGCAAGGATAAAGGGTACAGCAAATGTGAGGGACATTGGATTTGTCCTGGGGAGAGGCTGAGATGGGTCTGCTCCAGGCTGTCTCTGCTTTTTTGGAAAATATTCCAATAAAGTATATTCTTCTGATATTCATAACCTCCAGACTGAGTTTGATTCATTAAGAGAAAAGGCAAAAATCTACGACAAATGGCGTCCCTGGGTGGGCTGGAAAGAAGCAGGACTGGTGTTGCTGTGCATGCTGGACTGGAGAAAAAACACAAATATGTGGCCACAATAAAAAACGGTAAGCGATTTTATGCTTATTAGTTTGTGTTTTTTCTGCCAGGACCTGCTTGTAACGGTAAAGACACTTGAACTGTTTCTCCAGCTTTAAAGAACTAAAAAGTAAACGTAATTAAAAATAAATAATAATAAAAAAAAGAAAAAAAGGAGTTTTGAATACCAGAAGAAAAAGAATAATTTGCATGCAAATGATCTGTGTTTACCTAAGAGGGCCTTGATGGATAGGATAAACGTTAACTAGTAACTGTTACCCATATTTGGGAAATTTTTAATGATGTAGGATATGCATAGAGCATTTATAAGTGTTAAGAGAGAGTCTTTAATGTGTGGTGACAGTTAAGAGATTAAAGCAGATTAAAGTAAAGTGAAGCGCGCAAAGTCCTACGATACCGCTCTGTAAAAGGTGAAGCAGAGGGCTGCATGGGTAGGCAAAAATCCTGTGGTTACCGCTCTAAGGTTAGAGGCTGCTCGGACAGGTCACTTAAGAGGAGTGTAGTGAAAATCCTGTGGTTACCGCTTCAGTTTTAAGGAAAAAACATGAAGGCTGCTCGGACAGGTCACTCAGAAGGAGTGTAGTGTAGAGTATTTGTTGTATATTGTATGTGTTTGTGTATTGCCTGCTTCAGGTTGAGGCAAAATAGTCCATATTGGTGTGCAGAGAAGGCTCCCATCCTCCTCCTTGACTGGAGAGAGGATAGAGGGATGCAGTTCATGTTACATTGATTGGAGAGAGGAGTGAATGAGAAGAGAGAAAAATAATAGTAGAAGTGTGAATGTGTTTAAAAGTATGTTTTCAATAAAGAGTAGGTTAAAAGAATGATTATAGTAGATTATAGTATAAAAGGAGAATTGCATATGTGGGGTGATTAAAAGAACAATAAGAATAAGATTAATGCAGATTAGGGAAATGATTATGAAATAAAGGAGGAGTCTCCTAAATTAAAACTAATGGAACATATTGCATTTGAAAGACACAAAGTGAAAAGGCAGAAAAATATACTAGTTAAACATTCTTCTGAAATGATCTTTGTGTTTTAAGTTTGTATATGTTAAAAAAAGAAGAACAACAGGCAGAGTGGACTAAAATTCCTGACATAGCAACAGGTGAAGGACAGTCTGCCCCAGGATGGGGGTAAGAGAGAGATTTATGGTGTCCATGTGTGAAGAATAAATAGATTATGTCTATTTACAGCACAAGGCAAACAGATCAGAAAAGAGTAAAAGAGAGGATATCAAACTATTAGATAAAATGACATAGACTTTAACATAATATGAATTGGGTAGAATAGAAGTTATAGATATGTTAAATTTTGAATAGATATAATATAAAGTAATATAGTAAGAGAAATGAAATAAGGAAAAATAATAGAGTAAGTTATTATGTAGTTATATTATAAAAATGGAACTAAATAAAAAGTCATTTTGAAGCTATACTAATAAATATTAAGAAATATAAATGAAGCCATATTGATAAACATATATGGAGATAAAGGGAGTATGGAGTAAAAAAATATATTAATAAAGAATTAGATTTACTAAGCAAGTATGAATAAATAATAAATAAGTTGGATATTTGACAAATTTAAAAAATGAGAAAGGGAAACTGAAGATTTCATGATAAAATGTGTAAGTAAAATAAGCTTAAAAATGTATAGGGAAACCTAAGAGCTAAAAACTCAAAAAAAAAAAAAAGAATAGAATAGAATAGAAAGAGAATAGAAATAGAAAAATAAGTCCAAACGCTGTTTAATAGAGGAAAAAAAAAGAAATGTTTAAAATATATTAAAATATGCTTAAAATATTGGTATATTAAACTTAAGATAAAGAGAAAAAAAACAGTAACATTCTGAAGAAACTAAGATTTGGCTTTAGAGAATATGATTGTACTGAAGTGCAATAAAAACTGTTGTGGCTTAGGTTGACTGTTGTCATCGTTCTCAAAGTCAGCTACATGATGTTATCAGAGCCATCATCTATTTGTAGTAAAGCACAGTGATTCAGATGAAAAGCATAGACACTGGGTAAACGTTAAAGAATGTGAAAGAGGGAGTTAAAAAGTTATTTTTAAAAAGTGTAGGCATTAAGAAGGTAATTGGTAATTAAACATTGCATTTGAAAAATGAAAAATGGTTTTAGTAAACAAATATGTAAGTTCAATTAATACTATGAACCCTGAGCTATAGCAGTAATCATTTTGAATAGTTATACCAGATATTGGGCCACTATGTAGTACTGTTGAATTAAAACGGATATGGAAATGAGAAATTAAATAATCAAATATGTGGCAGAGAAAATAAAAGATAAAATAATGACAAATGGCAAACAGAAGAAACATTTGATGCAAGCAGTGAGAAAATAGAAACAGAGTATGGAAAATGTTAAGGAAATTAAAATACAATGTAAAAATGTCCGGCTAGTAAAGAAACACTAGTATAGATTAGGAGAAATGTAAAGTAAAGCACAATCTGAAGCTAAAGCAATTAAGTGGAAGAACATTAAAAAAATTACATAGAAAGTTAAGCATGTTTACATGTGATTGTGAATTAGAGAAAAATGAGCTGCTAAACAGCAAAGATAAGATAATAGATGGGAGGAGTCTTCATTTGATGGAGGAAAAATGGGAAAGAGGAAAATACTTTTATTAAGTCATGAGTTAAATTCCATAGATTAATTAAGAAGACATAGGGATGGACTTTGGGGGACTGTAGTCTCGTACCTACCAGACATTTCTGAGTGCACTGGCAAATGGAAAAAGTATTTGAAAAGCACAATGGACAAACTGTTGGCTGTGGACATTTGTAATAGCAGTGAGGCAGGCACTGCATGCCCAGGATTTACTGAGGACTGAAAAGGCTACTTATGTTCAGAGACACTAAAAAGAGGCTAACAAGAGAACGATGAACTGATCAAAACAAGAAAATGTGCTCCACCAGAACTTTACATCAGCTCAATGAAAGAAAAGAAGCCACCACTAAGAAAGAGGAGGGAAACACTGTGCCCTGATATGGGAAATGTGTCGAGTCTGGACACCACAGAAAAGACTGCACCATCTATGAACCAGCTGTCTTCTCAGGGTGCGAGGAGGGAGAGTCTGGCAGTCCACCTCAAAGCAGTCGACCTATAGTCCAAATTAAGTACAATGTGACCCCTCAGTGAGCAAATTGAGAACAAAAGTGTAACTACCCATTCTTGTATCAAATCAGACTCCAATCAATTTGATAGATGGAAAAGAATCATGCAAAATGAAAAAAAAAGTCTTATTTGAAAAGGTACAATGAAACTTTAAATGTGTAATGTTGAAATTATAAATTATGATGAAATGTTAAATAATTTTGGTTAATTTTCATAGGTTTACTCATAGAGATCTTTGAACCTGGAAAGATAAAGTGCAATGAATGGTGGTGACTAAAGAAAAAAGACAGCTTTTGATAACTGAACAAATAATTTGGATTAGACATTTTGATGGAATTAAGTATTTAAATTAAAATTAAGAAAATCTTATTTTGAGTAATCTAAACTCAAGATTTGAGAGAAAAATATGAAAGAGATTAAGACAGAAAAATAATTTATACTTAAAGAAGAGATTAAAAAAAAAAAAAAAAATTGAAATGAACTCAGTACATAATAGGTCAAAAAGTAACAGTTCTAAGCATACTAAAAAGAATAATTAAAAGAGAAAAGCGTTTAAGAAAAGAAAACAGATTTTGTTTCACAAATAACCATATATGAAGAAATAATTAAAAGCAAAAAGGATTAAGGACTAATTCTGAAAAATCAGATCAGATAGAGGAACATAAATAAATCCAGTGATTTTTCAGTCAACTTGTAAAAAATTACAACAAAAATGTATGTACAAGCAGTCTGATGTGGAACCATCAGGAAAACAGAAAGGAATATAAAATGCAAATTGAAATATAGCTCAGAAATAACATTTAGGTAAGTGTCAAATTTTAATAATGATTTTTAGTTCAGGCCTCATAGGTAGACAAAATTAGCCACAGCTATTAAGGATTAAAATTAAACCAGATGCAGGTCTGCCCAGAGAAACACTAGATGCTGAAATTGGTATGGAAACATTGAAACTTTTGAGAAAATAGGAGCAAAAATAGAAACACCTAGATATGTCTATGACATTCAGGCTATGATTGTGTAGGTGACAAATAAAATGTGTTTAATTTGAAGTTGATTGAATTAAATTTTGATTATGGTCAAAAGAGACAAAAGTAGATTTTGTATAGTTTATGATTTAAGAGCAATTAGTGATAGAGGATTTTTTTCAGCAGAGATTCCTAAAACACACTGTACTGAAATATGTTATTCCTGATGACAAATATTTTAAAGTAATTGATTTCTGTTCAGCATATTTTGGGTAATTACCAGAGGAGGGTAGACATTTGGTTACAGTTACAGTATATATGCTGATAAAAAGTATACATAACATCAGAATGCCCAAAAGGGTTTAAAAGAGTTTAGAGGATTTGGTGATGGATATTATTACGTGTAAGGTTTAGTTATATGTAGGTCCATATAGCTCAAGCTAAGTTAAAAGACTAAAATAAAAATAAAAAAACACTATTGCTACAAATAATGAAACAAATGATGACTTTTTAAGGATGACTGGTTTAGTGTTAAATAGATTATACAATTAAGATTATACAATAATAAAGAGTTGAGAAATTACAAAACAAGAAGGACTGAAAAATTAGACATTCTTTTAACATGAAATCCAGATACAATAATATTAGTTAAGATGGTAAATAAGAAATTCATTTTTTATTAAAGAAAATAGGGTAGCAGGTCTAACATTAATATAGAGTCACAACCCCAATTAGATGATATTGCAAATTAAACAACAAACTAGTCTCTATGAACAATATATGCAGCATCAGAGGGAAAAAAGAAAGATAAGATTTTTGTAATTCATATAAAGTATAGATAGTTGAGTCAAATATTGGCAGATATATATGGTTTGAATTGAGAGTGAAGTGTTAATGACAAATTAAGCATTATTTGAATGCAGTGCTCAGTGAATTGTTGTACACATGTGACATCTGTGCAAAATAGAATGTGAGTAAAGAAACAGTAATAGACCTAAGGGGCTATTCAAGCACTCGATTGTGGATGTTGTGTTATGATAAAGCTAGTTTGGGGCAAGAGATACAAGCTTTTGGAAATCACATGTTTGGTAGATGAGTGAAGGTGATTCCAGCAGCAGAGCAGAGAAGAATTAACAGTTATTACATTTAAGATGAGAAATCCTTCCCAGATTTGAAATACGTCAAGTACTGTAAGTTCAAATAATGTGTCTGCATTTATGAATGAGTTAGAGTAAAGTCAATTAAAGTGAAATATGGTAATTAAGTAGATAAATAGATGGATATGTGATCCAGTGAATAATTAGATAAATAAATGCGTTAATAAATAGTTGAAGAAGTATTGGAAATTGATAAAAGTGTGCTTTGATCATACACAATTACCAGAAATGCCTGAAAGAGCTGAAGATGATTCATCAAGGCCTAGTTTAACAAGATGGTTTAAAGTAATAAACTTATTTGGATTGATGTGTTACCTCTTGCATTAATGAGTGATCGCATGGAAACTGACAAAAACAGGCATCGAACACTGCATGAACTGCTATATTGGGTCGACCCTCGCATATAACCTCGCATATAACCTCGCCTTTAACCTTTTGGAATGTTGGGCAAACATGTCTAATACATTGGAAAGAAGAAGTTTGGTCTTTTATGAAGAAACTAACTGCCATGTACAAAGCGATGTCTGTACAGGAAACCAGAAAGCAGCAGAAGCAGAGATGAAGGTCTAGGTGTTCCCGGTGATTGGGTGCATCTGAGGGTGCTCGGGATAAAGTGGAGTGAGCTCAGGAGGAAAGACCATATTTGGACGTGAGGACCAATCCAACAGCTGCCAAAGGGGATGCCATCGACTGGGTACCATCGGAAGCATTGCACAAGGGTGCTAAAGGGAAAAACTCCAGCAAGATAAAGCTTACAGGAAACAGAGGAACCAGAAAATCCCGAAGCTCAATGAAGAGTCAAATGTGGCAGGAGGAGTTTATCAGAACAGTTAAAAGAGTGATTCTGATAAAATTCCTGAGTAAGAAATATAAAACATGCCACTAGTTCAAGCGATGATAATCACCACAACTTCAGGTTACAGACTCTTAACATAAAGTCTCTACCAACACCTTTTCAGGCCAGAATGAAAGAAAGAAAGGAACAAATCAATCGCAAGTATAAATCAGACTGTGATTAAGAAACCAGATAGTGCTAAATATTCTGATAGGTCAGATGAAGAAGAGGATGATGAAGAGGATCCATGCCTTGGGTGTAAGTGCTAGTCAACCTCTACCCCAAAATGGCGGCTCTCTACGATGCGCAAAGTATCTGGGCTGAAGATCAATTTGTTTTAATTATTATGTGTGTTGCTGGTAGATTACAACAGTAATGAACATGTATTATGATTATGTAGGGTTATTCTTTGATTCTTTGAAATAACTGTGACCCCAACAAGGAAATGTATTCCCTGATGCATGCTCATGCTTAACACCACCTCCTTTGATATAACAGCAAAATAGAATCAAGTCTTTTACTGTGTTCTTGTCAAAACCGGACACAGATGTTTGGCATGGTTCTACTCCAAAGTGCGATTACATGATCTGGTCATTGGTAATAATACTGTGACATATCTTTGTCATTAGGTAGTATAGCTTAGGGCTAAATCATGAAGTTGCACTATGGGTAAAGACAATTAAGGTGTGGCTTTAATAAGCCACAGAGGAGGGATATGAAGTAGATTTTTATTTTCTAAATCTATGTTAAGACACATTTAATTGGGTGAGTGGAGGGCCCTATGCATCTGCCATTATATGTCTTTGGAAACAGGTGATAGGTTAAGGCAAAGGGGTCATAAAAGAGCACTAGAGAGGACTTGGGGACACAATAAGAACCATCGGTGTCAGAAAAGCATGAAATGTATGCAACATATGTTGAAACTGTCATGTAAGTTTGAAAAGATACATACTGTATGGGAGAGAAGAGTCCAGTTTAAATGTTTGAAACATAGATACTAGTCATGATTACCAAATGTGAACTGTATGCATAAAAACAGTGATGAATATATTAGATTTGTACATCATAAGGGCCAACAAGAAGAGGGGGCTTTAAATAGGGGTCGTAAAGTAGTAGGAGCGGGGAGAGACCTGTTGAACCAGTAAACAGCTGTGAAAACACAAAGGTGGGAGGAAGCAAGGATAAAGGGTACAGCAAATGTGAGGGACATTGGATTTGTCCTGGGGAGAGGCTGAGATGGGTCTGCTCCAGGCTGTCTCTGCTTTTTTGGAAAATATTCCAATAAAGTATATTCTTCTGATATTCATAACCTCCAGACTGAGTTTGATTCATTAAGAGAAAAGGCAAAAATCTACGACACAACAAAAAAGGAAACATTTTAGTATCTGCCATCAGTAAAACACACTCAGCATATTAGGGTTAGTTCACCCAATAATGACAATTATGTTATTAATTACTCTCCCTCATGTAGTTACAATCCCCTGAGACCTTCTATGTGTGATTAGGGTGTGTGTTTACTATGACCAATACTACGTTTGTGTGTTGAGCAGCTGAATCTGATGCTAATATGTATTCTGGCCATAGTGAACGTGTACCCTGAAATAGTTTTTACAATTTTTTTTTTTTTGCTTGCAACAGTTTTCAAGGAGTTTGTATGATTATAGATGAAACACTGAAGTCACATGGGATGTTTTGACAATGTTTTTGTCTCTTTTACTGGACTTCTCAGGACATTTGCTGTATATGGAGGATGAGGGAGCTCTCTTATTTCATCTAAAACATCTACAATTGTGTTTCACAGATGAATGAAGGTCTAAGCGGAATGGAAGGTAATGAGGGTCAGTAATTAATAACATCACTTTTAATTTTTGGGTGAATTAACCCTTTATCTGTCACACACACACAGGTTAAGGTTCAGAAGCTGCTGTGCTTGGCCAGGTCTTTCTTCATTTCGTCATACTGAGCACTGAGTCTGCCTACAGCTTTAGCATGCTCCTCATCCACCTCCTCCTTCAGACGGAACTGCTCTTTCTGGAACTCTTCCCAGTCCTGCTTCCGCATCTCTGCGCACACCTGCAGATGTGTGCTCTGGACACACACAATGTGCAAATTATATGCAGCGTTATTACACATGACATGTATTTTTTTTTGTATTTTGACCATTACAAATAGCTAGCTACTGCATGCTATATAGTCAAATGCCTTCCCTTTTTAATTTTTTTTAAGAAGATTTATCTTTATTATTTGACTATAGTCTGCTACATTGATGTCATTGTTGAATTCAGCTAAATATGTTTTTGTTTGACTTAAGAAATTATTATTATTATTTTATTTTCATTTAGATGGACTTCAGTATTAAAAGTAAAAACCACTTAATTTACTGGTTAGTTTGGCCAAAAATGAAAGGTTCCTCACATTCAAAGGGTTCTAAACATTTATGAGTTTCTTTCTTCTGTTGAAAATGAAACAAGAGATTCAGACGTACGTTGGAAACCTGCAGCAATTGACATCCATAGAATTATTGTATGAACTGTCCCTTTAATATACAGTTGAAGTCAGAATTATTAGCCCCCCTGAATTATTAGCCCCCCTGTTTATTTTTTTTCCCAATTTCTGTTTAACGGAGAGAAGATTTTTCCAACACATTTCTAAACATAATAGTTTTAACAACTCATTTCTAATAACTGATTTATTTGATCTTTGCCATGATGACAGTAAATAATATTTGACTAGATATTTTTCAAGACACTTCTATACAGCTTAACGTGAAATTTAAAGGTTTAACTAGGTTAATTAGGTTAACTAGGCAGGTTAGGGTAATTAGGCAAGTTATTGTATAATAATGGTTTGTTCTGTAGACTATCGAAAAAAAAAATTTGCTTAAAGGGGCTAATAATTTTGACCTTATAATGGCTTTAAAAAAATTAAAAACTGCTTTTATTCTTGCCGAAATAAAACAAATAAGACTTTCTCCAGAAGAAAAAAACTTTATCAGACATACTGTGAAAATTTCCTTGCTCTGTTAAACATCATTTGGGAAATATTTAAAAAAGAAAAAAAAATCAAAAGGGGGCTAATAATTCTGACTTCAACTGTATATACAGGAGCTGGTCATATAATAAGAATATCTTCAAAAAGTTGATTCATTTCAATAATTTCATTCAAGACATGAACCTTGTTTAATGTATACATTCATTCCACACAGACTGATATATTTCAAGTGTTTATTTCTTCGAATTCTGATGATTTTGATGACAACTAATGAAAACCCCAAACTCAGTATCTCAGAAAATTAGAATATTGTGAAAAAGTTCCGTTTTAAAGACACCTGGTGCCACATTCTAGTCAGATAATTAACTCAAAACATCTGTAAAGGCCTTTAAATGATCTCTCAGGGTGCTTTCACACCTGTGAATCGATTCAGTTGTTCCGAAACGGATTAAAATTGTTACATTGTTGCTCTTTGTTGTTGGTGCGGTTCGCTTTCACACGGCAAACTTTCTAAACGGACCAAAATAGCTAAAACAAGTCACGTGTGAGTAAACTCTCCTCACATTGGTCAGAGTTTCACGGTTTATTTTGCAGAGTCCCGCTCAGCTGTCGGAAAAGGTTTGGTGATGTTTGACAGGGTGCGCGCGACATGTCTGAAGAGCGAGGAGGGATGCGGTGGGGAGGGGTGATAAGAAGGGTGCGCGACGTATTTTGAGGACCGGGAGGAAGACGCGCGATTTCCGGGAGATTATCACTGGTTTGCGGGCATCCGGGAGTCTCTGTGCATTTGCAGGAGACTCCCGGAACTTCCGGGAGACTTGGGATGTCTGGAATGACCTCCCGCCATACTCATAATTCTCTCTTCATATAGCCGTATGCCTATTACATATCCATAAACACTGTGATATAGCCGGGCTCGGATCGTATCGCTTTCTCACTACAATCGATCCGCTCCAGAGTTCGTTTCAATCGAGCCGAGACCACCTCATTCAGGCGTTCTCGGAGTGATTGCTTTGGCGCGGATCCGAGCATATGCCAAACGAACCGCGCTAACTGGGCAAACGCGCCAGGTTCTGGAACACAAGTCTAGGTGTGAAAGCACCCTCAGTCTAGTTCTGTAGGTTACACAATCATGGGGAAGACTGCTGATTTGACTTGTGTATTAAAGACGACCATTGACACCTTGCACAAGGAGGGCAAGACACATTGCAAGGTTACTGCAAAGGAGGCTGGCTGTTCACATCTCTGTGTCCAAGCACATTAATAGAGTTGAAGAGAAGGAAAAGATGTGGGGGGAAAAGTGTACATGCAATAGGGATACCCGCACCCTGGAGAGGAATTGTGAAAAAAAACCCATTCAAAAATGTGAGGGAGGCTCACAAAGAGTGGACTGCAGCTGGAGTCAGTGCTTCAAAAACCACTTCACACAGACGTATGCAAGACACGGGTTTCCTTGTGTCAAGCCACTCTTACACAACAGACAGCATCAGAAGAATCTCGCCTGGGATAAAGACTAGACTGCTGCTGAGTGCTACAATGTTATGTTCTCTGATGAAAGTCAATTTTGCATTTCCTTTAAAAATCAGGGTCCCAATGTCTGGAGGAACAGAAGAGAGGCACACAGGTCCAGTGTAAAGTTTCCTTAGTCAGTAGCTATGTTTCCATCCAAAAATGCGAATGAACTTTATGCGCAAAACTGGATTATGGCATAAAAGACGTGCGAATAAAGCTGCGTTTCCATCCAATGAGTCAAAGCAAACAAAATCGTCACTTCCTGATTAACTGGCGCCAAATATCAACAGTAAAAACTGAATTTGCTGCAGTAGGAGAAGCTGCGTCAATCTTTTCTTCATCTAATAAATGACTTGCGCCTCGGAAGGCAATCCTGACATGCAGTGAAGGCGCGGTGGCATTTGAAGGTGTCACATGCGGAGCAGAGACACTCTTGATTCTGGATGTCATTAATAATATAATAACACTAATACTTAAACAGTAAGGCTTTTTAGAATGACAAAAACAACATTTCAGATGGTCTATGATGTGCTCCGCCTGCTGGTTTGTCCATTTACACAGATTTTTATCGAATAAAAAAAGTTTATAGAATAAAAAGTTTATCCTACTAAGTTATGCGCATATGTTTTTTATGCGCATTTTCTAAATTTATGCGCATCATGGCGTTTCCATCAACCGTTTTTTTTATGCGCATCTCCAAAATGCGCATAAAAATAGGTGGATGGAAACATAGCTAATGATGGTTTGGGGTGCCATGTCATCTGCTGGTGTTGCTCCACTGTGTTTTGCAACACAGCTCTACACACAACATTTTGGAGCACTTTATGTTCATACTTTTTAGTTGGCCAAGATTTGAGAAAATCCTTTCTTTGTATTGGTCTTAAGTAATATAAACAAATTCTGAGATATCAAATTTGGGGTTTTCATTAGTTTTCATCAAAATTAAAAGAAATAAACACTTGAATTATATCAGTCTGTGTGGAATGAATGTATAATTATACAAGTTTCACTGCCTGAATGGAATTAGTGAAATAAAAACTTTTTGAAGATATTCCAATTATATGACCAGTATATATATATATATATATATATATATATATATATATATATATATGTGTGTGTGTGTGTGTGTGTGTGTGTGTGTGTGTGTGTGTAAATAAATATAATTTTTGTTTTAAATTTAACAACTGAAAATTGAGACATGAATATGATTTTTATTTGCAATAATACTCTTGAAAATTCGCCACATATAAAGTTAGTTAAATTAAAGTGTATTGGAATAAATATACAATATAATGCTTTTAGTGTAGTGAGATGAAAACTTACAAAAAAAAATCTGTAAAAAATAAAAATAAAATAAAATAAAATAAATAAATAAATAAAATAAAATAAAATAAAAACAGTTAAAACGCTTCATTATTGTGAACTGGGATTTATAGCACTTTCATTCACATTGAGTTACCACTGAGGAGCTTTAACATATAATATAATTAAATATATAATCATATAATAATAAAAAAAATATATGAAAAATTGTTGTTGTTTTAATGAAACTAAAAAAATTTACAATACATAATAACAGTGAATCCCTTTATGAAGCAGTTACTTTGATCTACTCATTGCTTTGAACTGCTTTGTTCATCCTGTCACTAAAAGTAGGTAATCTAAAATACCTTATGCATATAGAAAATCGGTATACCATAAAAGTAGTGTATGCCACACCATTCCACACTTATCTACTCTTCATCAAGAAAATCAAGCAAATCAACCTTCCTGCAAAGTTCAGTCTATGTAGTGATGGGATTCTATTCTGCTCATTTACCTGTTCAGCCTCTAGCTCCCTCTGCTGGATCCTCTGAGCCATATGATTTGATGCTTCTACTGTCAACAGAAAGACAAATTTCAAGGTTTTTTTTGCAGTATTTTCTGTTTTTCGGCAGTATTCCCAACATACACCCACACACATTTTGCTTTTAATATACTTAACAATATTTTAATATACTTACTCAAGCAATTGCTTGAACATATGCAAATGTGCTAATTGTAATGGTGTTTCTTATAGCACGGACTGCTGTATAATTTCAGCATCCTTCCACAATTAATCTGCAAATATACAGAGGTGGCCAAAATGATTAAAACACTTGCCATAATTAGGAGATGTTTTTAATTGCCCATTAAAATACCCATACAATATATGAAATATCTACAAAGTCATTATTATGCTCTATTTATCACACAGAGCCACCAAAATAAATAAATAAATAAATATTATTATTATAATTCTTATTATTATAATATTATAATTAATTAATTAAAATAAAAGCTAGAAATTGCAAAAAAAGGTCAACAAAGCAAATATTAAAATTAAAGGTGGATCCAACAGCACTACTCCTGAATGTTTCATGAACAATATAAAATAAAATTTGTTTTGATGCAAAAAAAAAAATGTAAATAGTTTTAAGATCTGTCAGGTTCATTATTTTGGCCACCATATGAAATAATTTCATTAATGCTTCAAAATGTCAGTCCAGTCTAGTCTTGTTATATGCACATTCCTCCTGTCTTAATGCACCAGACAATTTGTTAGAAATAATCATAAGCTTTACATGTTTGTTTCTATGTTTGTTTATATAACTGCTATTTTAATTTATATGCATTGATATTTAATATCTTGCTACACTATGAACAGCAGCTATGCTAATTGTTTTCTTTGATCTCTATTTCCACCTGGGGATACTCATAGTGAGGCCTCCAGAGATTGTGTAGCACCATTGATGTGATCCAAGTCCTGTGAAGCATAGAGGACTTCTAGAGGTCTCCATAATCCTGGACCAGGCCGTATCCTGAGCAGATGCTGTGGCGGTCATAGAGGAGTTGAGAGCATGAGACTGCTTCCTGAAAGACCTAGTGACAGACGAGTCTTTACACTGATCCCATGTGCCAGCTTGTACACCACTGGTGCCTTACTCACACCTGCAGCTTCACAACGATGGACGTCCAGCGTTCTCCAGCCTCCGGTGCCTAGACTGCAGCTCTGCACGAGAAGTTTGGCCAGAGGAGAAATGGTCGTGCCTAACTGAGCCTGGTTTCTCTTGAGGTTTTCCTTCACTTTCGTCAACTGGTGAAGTTTGTTCCTCGCAACAGTCACCACTGGCTTGCTTGGTTTGAGGCTTGTGGAGCTGTGCATCGAGGGATTTGCTCTTCAGTGTTTGGACTTTCAGCAGTGAAAATTAAATCACACTGAACTAAACTTTAACTCTGAAAACTGGACTGACGCTGTTTCAGTTTACTAGAACTTCTTTGTTAAGCTGCTTTGACACAATCTACATTGTGAAAGTGCTATAGAAATAAAGATGAATTGAACTGAAATCTCAATAAAAAATTCATTTTTTAAAGAATATAACATGATTACATGGAAACGTCTACAGAGTGAAAAAGAAGGGGGGATATAAAAAGGTACTCGTGACTTTTCCCGCTATTTAAGTATACATCTCACCATTATCTGAAACGTTTAAACGTTTATACAGTATATAAAAATTCTGATGTTTATATTTTGTAGCTATGTAAATTCTCAGATTGTGACATGCAAATAAGATTTTTTTTTAAAAACCTAAGTACTATCAAGCAATTTTTTGTCATTCAAAAAGCCCATACATCACCATAAAAGATGATCACAACTTCTGTTTCATGCCAGCTTCTTCTTAAACTAAAACGGTAATCTTTTTAAAAGCACAATCTTAACACAATCTTAACAACACTTAACTTAATTACAACACATTATCTGTACATTCACAAAATGCTTCCAATAGTAAGTAGTGACTTACGTCTTGTGAGAGCATCACACAGTTTCTCGTGCATACTTTCTGTGCAGCGTGGCAGATCATGCTCATTAGTGTCTGACGTCATCTTATTCAGATTTTCAAGCAAGCGGCATTCTCTGAAAGAGCGTTTCTCCTGGGGAATAATAACAGGCAGAATCTATTTGTGCAGTAAAAAACTTAAACTTAAAGTTAAAACACTTGCCATCTTTGAGAGGTTGTTTTTTTTTAAATAGCCCATTAAAATGCCCATAAAATGAATTAGGCTATTATGCTCTACAGCAGGGGTGCTCAACCCTATTCCTGGCGATCGACCTTCCTGCAGTTTTCAGTTGCAGCCCATATCAAACACACCTGAACCAATTAATTAGAATCTGAGGAGCACTTGATAATTACAGGCAGGTGTGTTTGATAAGAGCTGCAACTGAAAACTGCAGGAAGGTCGATCGCCAGGAACAGGGTTGAGAACCCCTGCTCTACAGTATATATGGTGTCACGGTGGTGCAGTGGGCAGCAAGATCACCTCACAGCAAGAAGGTCGCTGGTTCGAGTTGGCGTTTCTGTGTGGAGTTTGCATGTTCTCCCCGTGTTCGCGAGGGTTTCCTCCGGGTGCTCCGGTTTCCCCCACAAGTCCAGAGACATGTGGCATAGGTGAATTTAGTAAGCTAAATTGTCCGTAGTGTATATATGAGTGTGTATGGGTGTTTCCCAGTAATGAGTTGCAGCTGGAAAAGCATTCACTGCGTAAAACATATGCTGGATAAGTTGGCGGTTCATTCCGCTGTGGCAACACCTGATTAAAAAAGGGACTAAGCCGAAAAGAAAATGAATGAATGAATGAATGCTCTATATATCATACAGAGCAACCAAAATAGATAGATAGACAGACAGACAGACAGACAGACAGACAGACAGACAGACAGATAGATAGATAGATAGATAGATAGATAGATAGATAGATAGATAGATAGATAGATAGATAGATAGATTCTCTGAAAGCGCATTTCTCCTGGGGAATAATAACAGACAGAATCAATTTGTGCAGTAAATTTGGTCGTTGTCAGAAGATCACAGGTCAAAAAATCTTTGACTCAAAGGATGATGTGAAAATAGTGGCTGTACATCATTACAGGATAGCAATGAACATATTCATACAACACCGCTGTATAGGATAATTTAATTTAAAGTGTTTTTTAATTGCTTTATTTTAATTTTACATGTATTAGACAAAAAAAGTAGGGGTTTTTTTGTCAATATTGGTCCATAATAAATTATTTCCTAAACACTAAATCAGCATTTCAGAAATATTCATGAGGGATGGTGTGTTATACCGAGTACTGGAGTAATGCAATCGCAGGAATAAATCATATTTATCATTTATTATTCATATATTATAATAAAAAGCATTTTTAAATATAATGTTATAACATTGACAATACTCTTTTACTGCATTTTATCAAATAATAAAGGTCATTTGGTGAGCAAGAGATACTTCTTTTAAGAATTGTTTGATCAGTACTGTGTATGTTTATTCATTTATTTCAAAAGCAAGCGTCAGAAAAAATATAGTTTATGTATTACCTCAAACTCTCTAATGAAGTATCTGATTTCTCCCTGCAGGACTGGCCTGTGATCAATCAGTCTGGACTGAATATCACCAACATCTGTGAAGAAACAAATACGGTGACATCACATAAATATTAGAAAATATACATAACATAAACAAAAAAGGGCGACACAGTGGCGCAGTAGGTAGTGCTGTCGCCTCACAGCAAGAAGGTCGCTGGTTCGAGCCTCGGCTGGGTCAGTTGGCGTTTCTGTGTGGAGTTTGGTTTCCCCCACAGTCCAAAGACATGCGGTACAGGTGAATTGGGTAGGCTAAATTGTCCGTAATGTATGAGTGTGAATGAAAGTGTATGGATGTTTCCCAGGGATGGGTTGCGGCTGGAAGGGCATCTGCTGCATGAAAAAAAAGTGCTGGATGAGTTGGCGGTTCATTCTGCTGTGGCGACCCTGGATTAATAAAGGGACTAAACCAAAAAGAAAATGAATGAATGAATGAATAAACAAAAAAAACAAATTAAACACGTAAAAAAATAGTTAATTGACAAATGGAAATGTACCCACTCTCAAGTGATTCCAAACGTTTGTGAGTTTCTTCTATTGAACACAAAAAAGATATTTTGAAGAAAACCTGTAACTATTGACTTCCATAAAAGAAAAAAAACAAATACTAAGGAAGTCAATGGTTACAGGTTTCCAACATTTTTCAAAATATCGTATTTTGTGGGCAACAGAAGAAAGGAAAACACACAGGTTTGGAACAATTAAAGGGTGAGTAAATGATGACAGTATTTGTTTTCATTGAGTGTACATCCCTTTAATACTCTATGTTTTACATTCTGCGTATAGTAACGTTAGGTCTATTTTATGACAGAAAAAAACGTTTATATAATATTCTTTAATATATATATAGCATTCATTTAATGCACATTACTAGTTCACAAAATATATAAAAAACTTGATTAATATATTTCGAGTAATGCTAATATGTTTAGACATATTAACACTCATTTAATGCTGGAAAATCAGTATTAATCGCAAATAACATCTCACCCTTAATTATCTTCTCCATCATCGCGACGTTGGTTGATATGGTGACTTTATGCAATGATATATATTATTCTGCCGCTTCTTTACAGAACGATAAGGAAGTACGCCTCACAACAAAATCACGTGCAGACAATAACAGAATATAAATGCAAAATAAAAGTACTAACGTGAATTTCAAAATAAAAGTTCACCAATGACATAATGACTATTTTTCGAATTGACTATAATTACTATGCTTTCTCTTTAATGAGCATAAAATGAAATAAAAAATCGTTCAAAATGGCTTTCAATTTATAACCTTTTATAAAGGTATATTTTATAAACTTATAACCTAATTTTTCTCTTTATTATTATAATTATTTTTTCTTTTACTATATATTTTCTTTAAATTGTAATACTTTTCATAATGTAACACTTTTAAAAACTGTTCTGACATAAAAAGTAATATAATAAAATTTTTATATATATATTTATAATTTTAAATACATGTTTCAGGTAATTATTTATTCAAAATACAATATTAGTAATAGTTGGTAGTATTATTAGTAAGTGTATTTAACTATACAGAACTGTACATGACTATATTGCCATCACAAAAAAAATTCAATATAAAAAAAATAAATGAAAATATTGTCATTACTGAGAGTTACAGTTTTACCAAGATCCAGCCTCTGGTGCCCTCTACAGTCAGCAATGATTGTGGTTGTTTATTAATTATACAGTTTCTAATTTCATTAACTCTCTCTTTATTATAATGCTATGCTAACTGATTAACTATACATGCTAACAATCCAAAAATTAATAGGCATAGCATTTGCATAGCAATAGCATTTCATATCTGATGTAATTTCCTTGTGTGTTTGTGTGTTACAGACAGTGTTGGGGTAACGCATTACAAGTAAGGTGAGTTACGTAATAATATTACTTTTCTAAATAACGAGTAAAGTAACGCATTACTTTAGAAATAAATAAGTAAAATTTCACTTACTTTTTAGATTAATTAATTCGCTTTTTAAAAATAATTTGCTAAAATAAAATGAGTATAATCACACTCAATGAGAGAATGAGCTCCCCACGGGAACAGACAGAAAGATGGCAGAGCCTCACATTTCTGTGATGGAAGTTTTCTCATTATTCTGAATGCATGGGAGAAAAGAGGATTGTCTCAGTGGACGGTGATTTCACTGAACCAATAAGACAAAAATACAAAAGTAGCAAACACATTTCAACCTTCATTAATCTGTATATACGGCATTTATAGCATTGGGAAGTTCTCAGAAGATTACATTATTCTATTTCTTTTTTTAATTAGTTTTTTTTTTTTTTAGGTAAATGAAGGAGTAGGTTATACAGTGTGTTGTTAAATGCAGAGCTCCTCTAACTAAAAAAGAAAAGAAAAGAAAAATACCCTGCAAATTCTGAAAGAGATCAAGCCTCAGCCAGGTAATAAAAAGTAACTTAATAGTAACTCAAAGGTAATGTAACGCATTACTTTCCACAAAATGCAACTAAGTAACGCAACTGGTTATTTTTTGGGGCAGTAACTCAATCTTTTAATGCATTACTTTCAAAAGTAACTTTCCCCAACACTGGTTACAGAGTAACACGTTTTGGTTTGAAAATATACATCTCAACAAAAACATTTGAATGTACCGTATTTAGTGTCAACATACAAAACATACAAAACTCTGAATTCTGATACAGCCATACATGTTGTTACATCATATTTATTTATGCATATTAACAGAGTGTCAGCATAAAACATTATGTGCTAAAACCAGGCCTTTGTTCAATTCCCCAAAGTATCTGATTTCTCTCAGACAGAAATGGCTTGTTATCAGTCAGTCTGGACTGCTTTCTTTTATACAAACCAGGGTATGGTATATTTCATCAGAGCAACAACCAAGGCTGTACTGTATGTGTCTGCACTTGTAGTAATTAGTAATTATTCATTCATTCATTCATTTTCTTGTCGGCTTTGTCCCTTGCGGGGTCGCCACAGCGGAATGAACCGCCAACTTATCCAGCACGATTTTACGCAGCGGATGCCCTTCCAGCCGCAACCCATCTCTGGGAACTTCCACACACACATTCACACTCATACACTATGGACAATTTAGCTTACCCAATTCACCTGTACCGCATGTCTTTGGACTGTGGGGGAAACCGGAGCACCCGGAGGAAACCCACGCGAACCCAGGGAGAACATGCAAACTCCACACAGAAACGCCAACTGACCCAGCCGAGGTTCGAACCTGCGACCCAGCGACGTTCTTGCTGTGAGGCAACAGCACTACCTACTGCGCCACTGGGTTGCCTAATTAGTAATTAATATCTTGTAATTAAGTTATAAAGTAAGTATATCTTGATGAATAGTGTGTTCTACTCAGATACTGTTCAGAAAAAGTCAGAAATAGTACACCATAACCCTCTTTTTGACTGATCTAAATTATAATCTTTTTTACACAATACACATAATATTCAACATTCTATACACGTTTCTATTTCTTCATTCTATAAAGATTGCCAAACATTTACCACAACTGTATTATAATTGTGAAATAACTATTTTGGGCTTGCTTTTTTAAATAAATGACTGTTAAAACTAACTAGTCACAAACCATAGACACTAGATGGAGACAAAGTATTACTTTAGCGTTGAGATCTATTTCATGTGTGTCCTGTTAGCTGAGCAATGACAAATCACTTAACAATGTATTAATATTGTGTTAATAATATCATTATTTTGTATCCTGGTTATTGTAATATATTAAATAACATTAATATAATTCAATAAGATAAAGATAAATGGGAGGATATTTGAAGAGTTCAGATGCAAACCCCTCTAAATGCCATGGTAAATGACCTCCGTGAAGTTGGCACCCCATAAAAACAAATAAACCCCAAAACTATGCCATTCGTTTGTGCTGATTTGTGCCGCAAAAACGAACGTTTGTGCTGGTTTGGGGTCTGAGATATTAAGCATTATTTTTTTTGACCGTGTGACGTCACTTTCCACACCATATTGCTCAAATGACTTTAAATCAGCACAGGTCGTTTGTGCTCGATTTGTGCCATTAAAACAAACACTGTATCTGTTTTCCTCCTTTAGATATAAGCAAAATATTTCGGGAGCCGTGACGTCACTCTCCACCCCATTTCCTCTGAATCGCGCCAAACTGGTGTCATTCGTGTGCTGGATTGTGCCATTAAAATAAACACTTTATCTATTTTCGTTGTTTAGATATAATTAAAATATTTCGGGAGTCGTGACGTCACTCTCCACCCCAGGTTGTCTAAATCGCACAAAACTGGTGTCATTCGTGTGCTGGATTGTGCCATTAAAATAAACACTTTATCTATTTTCGTTGTTTAGATATAATTAAAATATTTCGGGAGTTGTGACGTCACTCTCCACCCCAGGTTGTCTAAATCGCACAAAACTGGTGTCATTCGTTTGTGCTGGATTTGTGCTGGTTTGTGCCGTTAAAACAAACACTTTATTAATTTTCGTTGTTTAGATATAATTAAAATATTTTGGGAGCCGTGACGTCACTCTACACCCCAGGTTGTCTAAATCACACAAAACTGGTGTCATTCGTTTGTGCTCAATTTGTGCTGGTGTGTGCCGTTAAAACAAACAATGTATGTATGTTTATTGTTTAGATATTGCCTAATCAAAAGACTTCGGGAGCCGCGACTTCACTTTCCGCCCCATTATTTCCTTTAAATCGCACAAAACTGGTGTCATTCGTTTGTGCTGGATTTGAGCTGGTTTGTGCCGTTAAAACAAACACTTTATCTATTTTCGTTGTTTAGATATAATTAAAATATTTCAGGAGTCGTGACGTCACTCTCCACCCCAGGTTGTCTAAATCGCACAAAACTGGTGTCATTCGTTTGCGCTCAATTTGTGCCGTTAAAACAAACACTGTATCTATGTTCATTGTTTAGATATTGCCTAATCAAAACACTTCGGGAGCCGCGACATCACTTTTCGCCCCATTATTTCCTGTAAATCGCATAAAACAGGTGTCATTTATTTGTGCTGGTTTGTGCTGTTAAAATATACACTGTGTCTATGTTTATTGTTTAGATATTGCCTAATCAAAACACTTCGGGAGCCGCGACGTCACTCTCCGCCCCATTATTTCCTCTAAATCGCACAAAACAGTGCCTAAAAAACCTAAAATGAGCATTTTTCTCAGCCACCTATATTTATGTTCAGTTATTTCACTTTAAAGGCAATTAAAAAGAACTTATTCATCACAACAAAAGTAAAATTACTAAGTCCACACACAGGAGTAAAAATGCAAATTTTAGAAGAAAATATGAAATGGCATTTGGTATTTGCATCTAAACTCTTCATTTATTAAGCATGAACTCTACATTACACATACAAATGTTTGTTTTGACATACAACTGAATTGAATGGATTCAGATGTTTTATGATATTGATCATTTAATTGTACACTTCTTCTTACTTTTATTTCATTTGTTCAGTAAATATCGACATACCAAAAATGTGTATTCCAATAGTCAAATGCGTTAACATTGCATTAACATTATTAATATTGCGTTATTTGACTAAATAAAATAACTTTAAAAGAGAGAATTGACTTCTTTCTTAAGCCAAAACAGAGTTGAAGCTCATCGTTTTCTGCTATTCCCTCTATTTATGAGACTATAAATAGTTTATTTGTGGTGGGGTATGTTGAGTGTGAGAGGGGTCTGCAGACAGGACTGTTATTGCTGTAATGAGAACGTGTCTCTGGGCATCATCATCTCTGCTGGAGCTAATGCTGAGCTTCAGGAAACCAGCATCAGTGCATATATACATGAGCTCTACATGTACAATCGCATAGACTAATTCTTTTGCTTACCATAGCTGCATTTATAGATCATAAAGTATATACAGTATAGCAAACGGTAAAATGAGGACGCAATGCTACAATTTAAAATAATGGTTTACAGCATTTATTAGAAATAGAAATCATGATTATACATTTCTTTAATGTATCTTTTGATTCATTTAAAGCATTCTTGCTAGATCCGGGCGATCAAAAATCACAATATACACTACCTGACAAAAGTCTTGTCGTCGATCCCAGTTGAAAGAGCAACAAATCATAACTTGACTTCTAGTTGACCATTTGGAAAAGTGGCCATAACATTCATCGCAAATACTGCAGAAGACCTATTGGAACCCGCATGGACTCAAGATTCTCATAGAAATCAGTCAAGTTTGGTGAAGGAAAAATCATGGTTTGGGGTTACATACAGTATGTGGGCGTGCGAGAGATCTGCAGAGTGGATGGCAACATCAACAGCCTGAGGTATCAAGACATTTGTTCTGCCCATCACATTACAAACCACAGGAGAGGGCAAATTATTCAGCAGAATAGCGCTCCTTCTCATACTTCCACCTCCACATCAAAGTTCCTGAAAGCAAGGTGCTCCAGGATTGGCCAGCCCAGTCACCAGACATAAACATTATTGAGCATGTTTGGGGTAAGATGAAGGCATTGAAGATGAATCCAAAGAATCTTGATGAACTCTGGGAGTCCTGCAAGAACGCTTTCTTTGCCATTCCAGATGACTTTATTAATAATTTATTTGAGTCATTGCAGAGATGTATGGATGCAGTCCTCCAAGCTCATGGGAGTCATACACAATATTAATTCTTTTTTCCACTGCACCATGACTTTATATTCTATACTGTACATTATTTCTGTTAAGTGACAAGACTTTTGTCTAAGCAAAGTCAGACCTTACTGTCCCAATTAAATGATTAAAAATTAAGGCATGATCATATTTTATTTTGGTAAAATAAGCGTAATCCACAGTAGAGGCCATTGCCTTTCATATAAGCCACTACTGATACCAAATGATCAACTAGAAGTCAAGTTATTATTAATTGTTCCTAACACCGACAAGAATTTTGTCAGGTAGTGTAGGTCATCTAATATATACAGTATATATATATATATATGAGATGACTTATATTGTGATACATATCATAACTATCAAGATGTAGTATCTGTATCTTTCTGTAAAGTCAATCCATTAATAGATTATATATATATATATATATATTGACCACATTATAAAGGACTATTTCTTTTTTACATTTTAATAAAAAATAAAAACAAATACTCAGATATTGACTCATTCATATGCCATCATATTACTCACTTTATTTAGAACTTCAGGGCAAAAGTCTCATTAAAATATAGAAATACATAATTAATAAAATATAAAACACTTTTAAAATACTAATTATTACAGGCCCCAACATAAAAATAAAAAAGCAAACATCATACAATCACATGCAAATACCGCAATATCATGCTGATGTTAATTGTGAAAAAGTATTACCATTAACAATGGCAAAAATGTATTTCGTAACACTATAAACAGCATAATATAAAATTATAGACTTTTTATTTTGTCCATATGATATACAGTTAAAGTCAGAATTATTAGCCCCCTTTTGATTTTTATATATATTTCCCAAATGTTTAACTGAGCAAGAACATTTTCACAGTATGTCTGATAATATTTTTTCATCTGGAGAAAGTCTTATTTGTGTTATTTCAACTAGAATAAAAGCAGTTTTACATTTTTTAAAAGCCATTTTAAGGTTTAAGCTATATTTGTTTTCTATTGTCTACTGAAGAAACCATCATTATACAATAACTTGCCTAATTACCCTAACCTGCCTAGTTAACCAAATTAGTTAAGCCTTTAAATGTCCCTAAAATCTGTATAGAATGTCTTGAAAAACAGTTAGCAAAATATTGTTTATTGTTTACTGTCATCATGGCAAAGATAAAAGAAATCAGTTATCAGAAATGAGTTATTAAAACTATTATGTTCACAAAAATGTGTTGAAAAAATCTTCTATTCATTAAACAGAAATTGGGGAAAAAAATAAACAGGGGGGCTAATAATTTAGCAGGGCTAATAATTCTGCCTTTAACTGTATATCATCAAATTCATTCATTCATTCATTTTCCTTCGGCTTAGTCCCTTTATTAATCAGGGGTCGCTAGAGCGGAATGAACCGCCAACTTATCCAGCATATGCATCACACAGCGGATGCCCTTCCAGTCGCAACCCAGCACTGGGAAACATCCATACATTCTCGCGTTCACTCACATACACTACGGCCAATTTAGCTTGTTCAATTCACCTATACTGCATGTCTTTGGACTGTGGGGGACATCGGAGCACCCGGAGGAAACCCACGCGAACACGGGCAGTATAACATCATATTGCACAGCCCTAATTCTTGCTGAATAAGCCTTAACAAACAAACATTGTGTGTATATATATATCGGTTGTCCTGGGAGCAGTTGTCACAAGGTCTATATCACAACAGCTTTAAGTCACAAGTCCAACAATGTCTTGTTTTCTCTAGCAACGGATTTGTATGTAAACAAACTGTAGTACTGCAGTATAAATAATTTCTGTAGCTCAAATAGTAGCACATGATTTCCAAAGAGTGCAAAACTGGTATATTGTTTATTCAGGTAAAGAAAAAAGAAGATGTTTGCTGTTTGTTCAAACTACTTATTTAAAATGAGCTGATACAACACAATTATTGAGTTTTATTTTGGGACAACTTAATAGTTTCATGCTCAATACATTTAAATCTGTAAAAACTAGTAAGTCAAATTAGTTCCTTCATGTTTTTCTAACACAAATTGATTGTGCAGAACTCAACATTTTATACAGTGAACTTTTTTTTGTCTTAGTTGTCCTAAATTTAATCTGCTTTACGCAATGTAAGTCACTAGACTTGAGTAGAAAAATGTGTAGTCCAACAGGTAAATGCATTGACATGACATGACATTAGATTGTAAATTCAATTCAAATCATTCACTGTGCTACATATATATATGTATTTTTTTTTATAGGTGGGCATAGATAATTTTTTAAAATCTAGATTAATCTTGGAATTAATCTAGATTAATATGGCTCATTTGAATTCTGCCGAAGGCATTCAGAATATGTGTGCTATTCAAATAATGACTAAAAGTAAGTCTTTGAGAACGGGTTTCTCAAGCCAGGTGCACGGCGCATTACTGTGCGTTCACACCGAAAGCAGCGAGAGCGTCAAAGGTGGCTCTGGCCGCCCTGGCAACAACGCTGTCTGCCTTTAGCTCCGGCGGTGAGAGCGTCAAATTCGCTACACATTGATCTCGTACTTAAAGGAGCCGTTGCTGCATATGATATCAGTTACATTTCCGCATAAAATATGCTTTCTAGCGTGAAGACGTTGCACACTTATTATCAAACTCACATAACTATGGAAGATCAAGTTGCATGTGGTGTGGCTTTGCTCCAATATGTGTCCATATGCCTGAAATATTCTGAAGCAGCAATACTGTTTTGTATTGTCGCATGAAATTCCCGCTTTTTTTTTTTTTAAGAAAAAAAATATATAACATTGATGCACATTAGTAACTTGCCAGTAACTTTTTTTAATGTATGTTCCTGTATGGAAAACATCGCAAATAATTGAAAATCCAGCAACCGCAATAATCAAACCCTTGGGAACAACTGTGGTCGGAACCAAAGTTCACAGTGACTGTGTTCTCTGACTCCTCTCAAGCGGTGGACTTTTACATTCCGATTGCTTGCCGCCGAACCGCGTCATAGCTCATCACCATAAAGTTGACTTGATTTCAACTCTCCTCGACGCTCACACCGGCGAAGACGCGCCGCACTGCTCCTCGTCGCTTATCGCCGCCGGCTCCCATTGAAAATGAATGACTTCCGGCTACTTTGACGCTCTCGCCACTTTCGGTGTGAACGTACAGTTAGCCAGGGGCTCATCTCCTGTTTCCAAAATGCATCACAAACTGCTTGAGAAACTGTTCTACTATGATAATTAGTTATGAAAATAAATGATGTTCAATAAGATGTACTTGTGTTTACTAACTGTTTATTCAGTTAAACATGAATTTTGAACTGTAGGCCTACATAAGCTCCAAACAGCGATTTTTGATGACCTTAATCCGACTAAAGTCATAACTGAACTAAACAGAAATGAAATTAAGAAAGTGAATATGTTGAACTGCAGTTAAAGTCACCCAAAATTACAGGAAACTCTTACATGAAAGCACTTCACGTAAACACCTTAATTATGTTATTGTCTATTAAGGCAAATAACTAGATTACAGATGTCCATGTAAGTGTAGTCAGTAGTGTCTTCGAAGTAAGTGAAAGATCCAGAAGGGCATCCTGCTGATTTGATTCAGAAGGGCACTTTTTTGTCAGACGGCTCACCGGTCAGGTATACATCCGCGCTAAAATATCAAGGTGAAAGTCATCATAGCTTGCGTAGAATAGACCCAGCTCCCAACCCAACTTTGAGAATAGATTAACGGCGATATTTTTGTATCGCCCGATAAGAGTCTCGCGTTAACGCAGCATGTTAACGCCGATAACGGCCCATCACCAGTATTTTGTAGTTTGCTCATTTATTTATTTGTGATAATCATTACATTTTATTTTAAACCATTTAATTACCATTACAACAACGTGCCCCATATAGTTTGTCAGTATGCATACTTTTGTGGTTAAGTTGTACGTTTTTCTTCTGTGTGCATATATTCAATTTAATTCATCTTTATTTCTATAGCACTTTTACAAGATTGTGTCAAAGCAGCGTAACATAGAAGTTCTAGTAAATTGAAACTGTGTCAGTCCAGTTTTCAGAGTTGAAGTTCAGTTCAGTGTGGTTTATATTTCACTGCTGAAAGTCCAAACAGTGAAGATATATCAAAAAAGGTTGTAAAAATAGTGCATTGTTTTCAAATAAAAGCATATGCCTCAGTTCATGCATTTTTCATTGCTTGCATAGATAACAATAACCAGTTACTTTTTAATATAGGTAATATTGTAATATGATATGGTAGTTTCCAATATAAAATATGTTAAATAATTTAAAAATAGAATAGAATAAAATAAGTATCTTGCAACAATCCTAAGTTTTCAGGCAGTCATTTCAGTGGTAATTTCATTATTTAATGACAAAAAAAAGAAAAGAAACATCAGCATGTTTTAACCCGATTTTAACATTTTGCACCTGTGTGGTTAATGGATCATACACTAATATTATTCACTGTAAAAACATTTTCATTATTCATGAATATCATCATTATTCAATATTTTAAATTATTCATTTTTACAAACTTAAGTGGATTGAACATAAAACTATTAAGTTGTCCCAAAAAATAACTTAATAATTTTGTTGCTTCAGCTGATTTTACATAAGTAGTTTCAGTTTGAACAAACAGCAGGTATTTTTTTTATTTTGTGTGTGTGTTGGCTTTGCTTGTTTGTGCTGTTAACTAATTTTTACTGGATTGAACATAAACAATTAAGTTGTCGCAAATAAACTCAATAATTGTGTTGCTTCAGCTGATTTTAAATGATTAGTTTGAACAAACAGCAAACCATTTTTTGTGTTGAATTTGCTTGTTTGTACTGTTAACTAATTTGTACTGGTTTGTGCACTGTGTTTAGATAAGCTCAAGAGATTGCGTGGAACCCAGCATTGGTTTAGTGAAAGAAACTTGCCTTAGGTTTTGTGTACGTTATGTTGTCTAGACCCTTAAGGTGAATTAAATTAAACTTCAATTATTTTCAGTAACAACTTTAACGTAAGCAAAATATTTTCGCAAAATTTTAATGTCAGCTTAGTGGTAATTTCATTATTTAATGACCACAAAAAGCATGTTTTAACCTATTTTGCACCTGTGTTGTTAACTATTTACTATATGCTTGTTAAGTCGTGACGTATGGAATACTGTTTCCGGGTCCTAGCCGTCACTCGTTTGAATTGAGAAAATATTGGTTTATGACACATTAAAGTGAATTTTAAATAAAATCATGGTGTACACAACATTCTCTGGATTTGCTGCATCACAGACACCAATATTTTAACAATTTATAAAAAAAACTTTCTGGCCATCGGATATATTTATTTATATATATACATTATATATATATATATATATACATTATATATATATATATATATATATATATATATATATATATATATATATATATATATATATATATATATATATATATATATATATATATATATATATATATACACACAGTGCATCCGGAAAGTATTCATAGCGCTAAGTATTTATAGCCTTGAAGTATTCAAGGCTGTGAGTACTTATGTACATGGGATTTTTCAGGTTTTTTTATTTTTAATAAATTTGCAACAATTTCAAAAACTCTTTTTTCACATTGTCATTATGGGGTATTGTGTGTAGAATTTTGAGGGAATAAATGAATTTAATCTATTTTGGAATAAGGCTATAACATAGTCATTGCGATCGTGATTTTCGAAAGTATTACAGCGCTTTGTAAACGTTTATTATTACCAATTGTTGAGTCTCCCAGTAGAGTTTGATAGAGCGCTTGGAGCCAGAAGCTGCTTCGTTTGACGTCACACTTAACAAGTGCATCCTTTTTATCATCGGCCATGCTTGATTGTGCAAAAAAAAAAATGATGTCAAAAAGTCATTATTTTAATAAGCTAATCAGGATTCAACAATTCTTTTTTTTTTTACGTTATGAAGAGTTTAACGTTTTTTTTTTTGTTAGTTTGATTGATGTAAGTTGAGATGACTAGAAAAAGTTTATTTGACTCAACTCAAAAATTTAAAACAGCGTTCCCGGTACTGGAAGGGCATCTGCTGCTTAAAAACATATGCCAGAATAGTTGGCGGATCATTGTGCTGTGGTGACCTCTGATAATTAAGGGAGTTAGCCAAATCAAAATGAATGAATTTAAAGCAGCAAGATTTTATTACAGTGTAATTTGCACTGGTTTATGCACTGCAATAGACATTAAAATGAACTGTTGTGCCTGTGTTCATTGTCAGCACACGTTTCACTTCCATCAGAGCTTTTATTTGATTGCACCCTTGGCTAAACTGATAGTAAATATGGCTTTTTTTCAATTTGCAGTCTGCTATTTACACTGATAAATCATTTCTACACCTTCACTTTTGGCATTTAAGCCACTGCATCCCCGTTTAATCTTATGCTACATACTGTCCAGCTTCTCTCAAGGAGAGCTTGTGATACTGTATGAACAACATTATCTTCTCTCCTCTTCATTTCTTACATCACCTCCTTTTGATCTTTCTTTAAAGCATTCTCTAGGGTCCTCATTATTTGTTTGCTTTGGGTTTTCACTGAGGACCCTTTTTCCACATAGCAAAGTCACGCTAGTATATTGCATTTCCTATCCTGTGTCTGTTACAAGCCCGTGCAGCAAAGCTCAATGTGATGCCATTTGACAACATGCCATGAGCATTTGAAAACACTGCTTTACTTTTGATATCTCCGCTAATGTTTTGAAAGCTTGAACATTGGATTGGAGAAATTAGAGTGTTGTGTTTTGGCAAGATTAATCTAATTTGTGTTAAATCGTAAAAAATGTAGAATCCACTTAGAAACAATATATGGTGGCTGTGTTAGCAATTGGGAAAGCACTGACTTTAGTTTTATGTAATGTTACTGTAAATGAATTATGTTCAATTTAAATTATGTTAAATTAACCTCCTAGGGCTTGAGTGTCCACATATGTGGACAGCACATTTTAGCTCTTAAGTGGCTTTTTAAAATACTTTGTATGTTTTATATTTTGTTACAGACATACAGTGTCATCCTGCAACTGTTTTGCAGCATATATAATGTCCCAAACACTATTTTTAACTGTCCAAATTAGGTATAAATGTTGTTTTTACTCTCTTCAGTCAAAGCAAGTAAAAAAAATTTCTATGTTAAATATGCATAAAAGAAAATGCAGGAAAAAGTGTTTTATGTAAATTCGGACCACGAGTCCACATATATGCACATCATTTTTCTCTAAAAGTACATCACATCAAAAGATGATACTTAGATTTTTATTCTAATTAGGTTCCAAAAAGCCCAAATAGCAAAGAGAAATAAAAAATGCATGTAAAAAACACCTTGGCCCTTAAAAGGTTAAATGTATTTCCTTTTGAACATTTACAATTATTTTTATGATGTTCTCCCCGTGTTGGCGTGGGTTTCCTCCGTGTGTTCTGGTTACCCCCACAGTCCAATGACATGCACTATAGGTTAATTGAATAAACTAAATTGGCCATAGTGTATGTGTGTTTCCCAGTGCTGGATTGCGGCTAGGCATGGGATGATGACCGCTTCCAAGGTATACCGTGTTTTGGAAAAGTCAAGGTTACAAAACCACCAAAATATTCTGCTATACCATTCCTAAGGTATGCGTAAGATTTTTTATTCAAATTTTTTTTAGTCAGTATCTCCAGCAGTAAAGATCTCCAAAGATGCCATTTTAAATTGTAAAGAAATCTGTGTTTTTGAAACAAATGAAGATAGCAGTAGAAAAAATAATGATTTATTTTAATTATTTACCCTGACATGTTTATGGTTCCAAAATATTTGAAATATTGGCTAAAATAAAAATATATTGTGTGCAAAGGGAAAAAAAAGTTTTTGTTTTTTTACCCAGACATTTTAAAAGAATATAATACAATACCATGAAACGGTGAAATTTTCATCCAAGGTTAAAATACCTTCAGAATCTTATACCGACCCATGCCTATAGTTGCGGCTAGAAGGGCATCTGATATAAAACATATGGCAGAGTAATTGGTGGTTCATTCCTATGTGGCAACTCAGGGGACTAAGCAGAAGGAAAGTGAACAAGTGAGTGAGACAGTACAGTAATTAATATCTAATTTCTTGCTAACAGGCATCACCATTTTTCTTAGTTATTAAATATTTTTCAGTGTTTTTTCCGCAATCTGAAATATGCAGATGAGGCATTATCAAATGAAATTAAAAATAAATAGCATAAATCACAGAAATCTCTTGTTGACAAAATTATAGTATTTTTCTCAATGTATCAGAAAATATGGTCAGCAGCTAGAATGAATGCACGAATAAATAAATAATTAACGTGTATGTGTGTGTCAATAAAAAAAATTTAGAGAATTCTTTTTCAATGGTTTCTTTCTACTAGTCTGAAAGAGACAGAAGAGAAAAAAGAAAAGAAAGAAAAAAAAGCCTTAAATTTAGTTTACATCATGTTGACATGATCCTTAAGTTGAATTAAATCAATCTTAAATTATTTTATTACTTTTAAGTAAAATAAAAAACATTGTTTAAAAAAAAAAAGAATGTTTGTAGCTCTTATGTGCTACTCTGACTGTAGATGAGCTCTTGACTCCTGGAGCGTTTGGTGAACACAAAGTGTTTAGTAGGAGGTCTGAGACGAGCTTTACAAAACATACCCACCAGGGCTGACTATAACACACACACTCACAAGTTCCCCCTCCTTGCCATCTCTGGCCACGAAGCTCACATTACCCAATGGGTATCATTATTTTACAGTGAATGACTTTCTCTCCCTCTCATTCTCTTGTTTACTCGCTCTCGCTGTCTTTTATCTTTCTTTCTCGCCGCAGAAGCGGCCGCAGGGACTCGGCAGGCTGGTGGTGGCGTGGAACAGGTGGAAGACCTCTAGTGACCTCCGGCCCTGGTGAGAGATCTCTTCCCGGGGCTGACCAACCTGCCCGACTCTCTTGCACTTCCTCTCTCTCTGTCAGTCAGATCCAACCCAGGGCAAAAGAGCAGGTCACCAATCCTGGTACCGTTTTACCCCCTGAGAGTCCAGCAGCACACACAGCCAAACAGCCCGTCACGGCCGGTGTCGGAGTTATGTTGCGCTCGTTCTCTCAGGGGCTGAAGTCCACTGGACCCCTCCTGTAGTCTGAGAATCAGCATATGCACTTATCATCATGTGCTTTTCTGGAAAGCCCAGCAACCCTGTCAGGCCCGTCTGGCAATGCTAAACTATAAAGCTCTTTGGGTGGAAATGGTTGTGTCTTTGGCAATTAATGTTTACGACAGATTTGAGGGAATGCCGACGTGTGTGTGTGGACTCGTCGCTGTCATTTTCCCCTGCGGATTTGCGTCGGTGTTCGAGTCAAACTGCCGGCAACAGGCGGAGAGATGCCCGAACCTGTGCAAGTATGGATCCTGTGCGGATGGCGCAATCGAAGTGACAGGTCGGTGGTGGAAGTGGGGACATTCTCCGTGTGTGAGCAAGACGAGTCCGCTGGCGGTGGCTCCCCCTGCCACCTCTCTCCTCCCCTCCACGGCCGCGTGTAGGAGTGCAGCAATCTCCTCTGACGCTTGTGGAAGTTTTAGCGGCCTGCGGTTTCCCGTGCGGGATGCAGGGGTGCCCAGGGGTGCCGGCGTTGGGAGCGGTGCCGTGCCGGATTAGGACCTCGCTGGCTGAGTTTGATGGCAGACCTGGAAAGACAAACCCTGCCAGGCACAAACTGCTCAGCCACATGATGTCAGGAGGAAGGGGAAGAAAAAAAATCTAGCCATGCAGCGGCAGAGCGCACAGACAGATGACACCCAGCAGGAAGCTGCAGCCAAATCTGTAAGCATCCACAATCCAGCTGGCTCGCCCTAGGGTACCTGTCTCACAGAGGAGACTCCACAACACCCTGTGAGCTGTCAAATTAACTCACAGATCTGGAAAGATGGAAGCGATGTGTCCCCACATACTCAACAGGGACCGCTATAAAGTGTTTTAATTTGTTGTTAGCTCCTCCGCTTAGAAATATAAAATAAATAATAAGTAAGTAGAAACGCTACATACACATGTTCAGTAGACAGAAAGGCAATGTTCACACCAGCATGAGCGAGCACGCTCCGAGATACACACGCTGCTGACGCGGAAGGCCTGTGGTGCTTTACAATCATTGCCCATTGCTCTGCAGTCCCCTGGGAAATGTGTTTATGAAAAAACACTTTCCTCATTATGCTCTATACACACGGTGACCTCATTTCATGGCACGTGTCTCAACTTTAAACAAAATGGTTTATAAAAACTAAAGATAGTTAAGGTTGTGTTACAGTTATAGTTAACACTTTATTTTGATGGTCCATTTGAGTATTAGTAGACTGTCTGCTTAATATCTGCTGATACTGCTCCTTCAACAGGCATTTAACTGACTATAAGAAACTTTGCAAGTACATGACAACTTACACTAACCCTAACCACAACAGTCTACTTATAATCTAATGAGAATTAGTTGACATGTAGATGCAATGTAACTAAATTCAACAAACGGACCATCAAAATAAAGTGTGACCCAGTTACAGTGAGGGAAATAAGTATTTAATCACACTGTGATTTTTCAAGATCTCCTACTTAGAAATCATAGAGGGGTCTAGAATTTTCAGTATAGGTGCAATAGGCGCTGAGCAACATGGAGTTTCAGCTCCCTCCAAAGATTTTCTATTGGATTTAGATCTGGAGACTGGCTAGACCACACCAAAACCTTGTTATGCTTCTTACGAAGCCACTCCTTGGTTTTCCTGGCTGTGTGCTTTGGGTCATCGTCATGTTGGAAGACCCAGCCACGACCCATCTTTAATGCTCTGACTGAGGGAAGGAGGTTTTTGCCCAATATCTCACAATACATGGCCACGTTCATCCTCTCCTTAATAAAGTGCAGTCATTCTGTCCCCTGTGCAGAAAAACACCCCAGAGCATGATGCTTCCAGCCCCATGCTTCACTGTAGGTATGGTATTATTGGGATGATGCACATCATTCTTCTTCCTCCAAATTCGGTGAATAGAGTTAAGACCAAAAAGTTTTACTTTGGTCTCATCTGACCACAGGACTTTCTCCCATGAATACTCTGGACCATCCAGATGGTCCCTGGCAAACTTCAGATGGGTCTTGACATGAGCTAACTTAAGCAGGGGAACCTTCCGTGCGATGCATGGTTTTAAAACATGACATCTTACTGTATTACTGATAGTACCCTTGAAAACGGTGGTCCTAGCTCTCTTCGCAGAATTGATCAGCTCCTCCCGCATAATTCTGGACTGATTCTAGACCATTCTTGGCATCATTAATACCCCACGAGGAGAGATCTTCCGTGGGGCCCCAGTCTGAAGGACATTGACAGTCATCATTAGCCTCTTCCATTTTCTGACAATTCCTCCAACAGTTGCTCTTTCTTGGCAATTGCCCTGTAGCAGTTCTGAAAGTCTACAATTTCATCTCTTGTGTCTTTTGACAGCTCTTTGGTTTTGGCCATGTTGCTACTTAGACTTTTGACTGATTGTGGGGTGCACAGGTGTCTTTATGACAGCTAGTGACCTCAAACAAGTGCTACTAAATTAGAATCATGAGGAGAGTGTAGCTGGACTATTTTAAAGCAAAATAACAGGTCTTTGAGGGTCAGAAATTTGGCTGAAAAGCATGTGATCAAATACTTATTTCACACAGTATTTTACAAATAAATTGTTAAAAAGTCATACAATGTGATTTCTGCATTTTTATTTTTAGATTCTGTCTCTCACAGTGGAATTACACCTGTACTGAAAATTCTAGACCCCTCCATGATTTCTAAGTATGAGATCTTGAAAAATCACACTGTGATTAAATACTTATTTCCCTCACTGTATGTTACAGATTTTGTATTTTTTTATATGTAAAAAAACATAATTCCTAACCACACATACTATATATCAAGCTAAAATACATAGCACCACCATTATTGAAAACAAGACTCATTCATTCATTCATTTTCTTGTCGGCTTTGTCCCTTGCGGGGTCGCCACAGTGGAATGAACCACCAACTTATCCAGCACGATTTTACGCAGCGGATGCCCTTCCAGCCGCAACCCATCTCTGGGAATTTCCACACACACACATTCACACTCTACACTACGGACAATTTAGCTTACCCAATTCACCTGTACTGCATGTCTTTGGACTGTGGGGGAAACGGAAGCACCCGGAGGAAACCCACGCGAACGCAGGGAGAACATGCAAACTCCACACAGAAACGCCAACTGACCCAGCCCAGCCGAGGTTCGAACCTGCGACCCAGCGACGTTCTTGCTGTGAGGCAACAGCACTACCTACTGCGCCACTACGTTGCCAAAACAAGACTCAGTTACAGTAAATAGTCAAGACTTTATTTAAAGTTAATGCTTCTGAAATTGAAAAGAAAACTGGTGTAAAGCTAGATTTGCAGCAAGTTTAAAGGAACATTTCATTTCAAAAATGAAAATCGTGTCATGATTTACTCACTCTTTACTTGTTTCAAACCTTTATGACTTTCCTGCTTCTCTTAAACACAAAAGAGGATATTTTGAAAAGTCTGAAAACATGCAACTCAATGCATTCAGGCATGTAGACCTGGTCAAGATGATCTGCTGCAGCATCAGACCGAGCATCAGAATGGGAAGGTGATTTAAGTGACTTTGAACGTGGCATGGTTGTTGGTGCCAGAGGGGCTGGTCTGAGTATTTCAGAAACTGCTGATCTACTGGTATTTTCAAGCCCAGCCATCTCTAGGGTTTACAGAGAATGGTCTGAAAAAAGAAAATATCCAGTGAGCGGCAGTTCTGTGGGCGCAAATGCCTTGATGATGCCAGATGTCAGAGGAGAATGGCCAGACTGTTTCGAGCCGATAGAAAGGCAACAGTAACTCAAATAACCACTCGTTGCAACCGAGGTATGCAGAAGAGCATCTCTGAATGCACAACACGTCCAACCTTGAGGCAGATGGGCTACAGCAGCATGAAACCACACCGGGTGCCACTCCTGACCGCTAAGAACAGGATACTGAGGCTACAATTCACACAGGCTCAACAAAATTGGACAATAGAAGATCGGTCTGATGAGTCTAAATTTCTTCTGCGACATTTGCATGGTACAGTAGGGTCAGAATTTGGCGTCAGCAACATGAAAGCATGGATTCATCCTGCCTTGTATCAATGGTTTAGGATGGTGGTGGTGGTGCAATGGTGTGGGGGATATTTTCTTGGAACATTTTGGGCTCATTAGTACCAATTGAGCATCATGTCATTGCCTCAGCCTACCTGAGTATTGCTGCTGACCATGTGCATCCCTTTATGACCACAGTGTACCCATCTTCTGATGGCTACTTCCAGCGGGATAATGCACCATGTCATAAAGCGTAAATCATCTCAGACTGGTTTCTTGAACATGACAACGAGTTCACTGTACTCAGATGGCCTCCACAGTCACCAGAGCTCAATCCAATAGAGCACCTTTGGGATGTGGTGGAACAGGAGATTCACATCATGGATGTGCAGCAGACATGCAATTGCTTGATGCTCTCATGTCCATATGGACCAAAATTTCTGAGGAATATTTCCAGTACCTTGTTGAATCTATGCCATGAAGGACTGAGGCAGTTCTAAAGGAAAAAGGGGGTCCAACTCTGTACTAGTAAGGTGTACCTAATAAAGTGGCAGGTGAGTGTAAGTTGCTTGCATGTTAAGCAACAGAATGTAGATGAAAAAACTAGTTTTGCTACATTTTGCTAATGTAACCTTGGTTCTGTACACAACTGTTAATACCTCATCTATATAAATAAAAGTTATGTAGGTCTAATGTAACTGTGCGTGCTGTGTCTAGGAGCTGATGGGAATATAACAGCCATTTAACAAATACTGCATTAGTATAAAGAGACATATATAATGTATGTAGTGTAGTTCAAAGTCAACATACAGTATAGAAACAGGCAAAACGTGGAAAGTACAGCCTTTGACCTCATGCTCTAATTCCATGCAAAGAAGGGACGCTTTCTTTTCAAAAACCACAAACATTTTGAACAAAAGTAAGCACAGATCCTCTCACCTTCAGGATATGTCATTAATGGTTTGGCAAAAATCCTTTTATCATACCAATAAAACTTGAATCTTGAACCTCTTAAGAGAAATCCAGAGGGGGGCGAATTGCGGTGAAGAACTGCAGAATTCATTTAACACAAACACACCAGGCAGAAAATGAAGATCCTGGTCAGACATAGCTTTGTTCTTCCATGAGGTTTCCAGTCACAACAACTTTATTTCCAGACAGGCCATTACAAAACACAGTCCCACTTTATATTAAGTGACCATAACTATTTAATTGTTAGTTAACATAGTAGTAAAGGCCACTTAGAGCTTAGTGGAGCTAGGAAATGAAACCAAAAACACAATATACACATCTCACGAAAATTCTGTAAAAATCACACTATGAAAAAACAACTTCAAATCTTGTTTCCCATATTGCATGCTTTATACAGTGCATCCGGAAAGTATTAATAGCGCTTCACTTTTTCCACTTTTTTATGTTACAGCCTTAATCTAAAATGGAATAATTTCATTTATTTCCTCAGAATTCTACACACAATACCCCATAATGACAATGTGAAAAAATATTTGTTGAAATTGTTGCGAATTTATTAAAAATAAAAAATCACATGTACATAAGTATTCACACCCTTTGCTCAATACTTTGTTGATGCACCTTTGGCAGCAATTACAGCCTCAAGTCTTTTTGAATATGATGCCACAAGCTTGGCACACCTGTCTTTGGGAATTTTTGCCCATTCCTCTTTGCAGTACCTCTCAAGCTCTATCAGGTTGGATGGGAAGCGACGATGTACAGCCATTTTCAGATCTCTCCAGAGATGTTCAATAGGATTTAGGTCTGGGCTCTGGCTGGGCTACTCAAGGACATTCACAGAGTTGTTGTGAAGCCACTCCATTGATATTTTGGCGGTGTGCTTTGGGTCATTGTCCTGCTGGAAGATGAACCATCGCCCCAGTCTGTAGGGATGGTATTTGCCTGGTGATGAAAGGTGCCTGGTTTTCTCCAATCGTACCGTCTGGCACTCACTCCAAAGAGTTCAATTTTAGTCTCATCAGACCAGAGAATTTTGTTTCTTATGGTCTGAGAGTCCTTCAGATGGAAATTCCAGGCTAAGGAGTGGCGTCCGTCTGGCCACTCTGCCATACAGGCCTGATTGGTGGATTGCTGCACAGATGGTTATCCTTCTGTAAGGTTCTCCTCTGTCCACAGAAAAACGCTGGAGCTCAGACAGAGTGACCTAATTTCAGTCAACTAATTTGCTTTTTACAGTGCATATGAAAAAAAAAATATTATATAACCCCAAATCAGAAAAAGTTGGGACAGTATAGAAAACACCAATAAAAAAAAGAAAGTCTACAAATTTACTTTGACTTTTATTTCATTGCAGACAGTATGAACACAAAATATTTCATGTTTTGTCTGGTCAGCTTCCTTTCATTTGTAAATTTACATCCTTTCCTGTCATTCAGACCTGCAAAACACTCCAAAAAAAGTTGGGACAAGAGCAGTTTAGAGCTAGTAATTGGGTAAACTGGTTAAATGATGTGGTTTAAAAACAGGTGATGTCAACAGGGGATTATACTTATGATATGATAAGATCTAGTCATTTAGGAGCAAAAATGGGCCGAGGATTGCCAGTTTGCCAACAAATAGATGAGAAAATGATTGAAATGTTTACAAACAATGTTTGTCAAAGAAAGATAGGAAGACATTTGGATATTTCACCTTCTACAGTGCATAACATCAATAAAAGATTCAAGGAATCTGGAGGAATTTCAGTGCATAAAAGACAAGGACACAAGCCTAAGCTGAACTACCATGAACGTCGATGCCTCTATTAGCGGCACTGCATCAATAATTATCATCTATAAGTGATATCACCAAATGGGCTCAGGACTACTTTGGCAAACCTTTGTCAAGTACCACAATAGTTAGTTACATCCACAATGCCAGTAAAAACTGTACTGTGCCAAACGAAAGCCCTATGTTAACAATGTCCAGAAGCACTGTTGCCTTCTCTGGAAGCTCGGAAGCATCTGGGATGGACCATCACACAGTGAATACATGTACTGTGGTCCTATGAATCAGTATTTCAGGTATTTATTGGGAGAAATGGAGGCTGTGTGCTCCGGACCAAATTAGAAAAAATCATCCAGACTGTTTTGAGTTTACTCACTTCATTTGCGCAACAAACTCACTTTATTCGCGCATCAAACTCACTTCACAATATATGTGAATTTGCGTCATGGGCTGGGCTTCTGTCTGTGCTTCGTTTCTAAATTGCTAACATGGATTTTATGGAGAGAATGACTGTGTTTATGTGCTTTAGGAAGGCTGAAAAACCATATATATTCATTCGTTGTGTCACTAGATCCTTTCAGAGGCGCACCCAGATATGTGAGTTCATCAACTCCTCCAGAAACTTTACCTGGATGATGGAGGCTTTCAGCAGTGCTTCAGACTGAGCCAAGCCCAGTTAGATAAACTGTTGTCAAGTGTCTGCAAGAGGATTTCCCCTTGGGACACCAACAACAGGCACTACGTCATAATCACTCAACTACAAGAGGAAGTTCATGATTGGTTAACATGGTGTGAAAGTTCACTGAAGATTTTCCAACTCGAGCGAAATACGCACAAAACGCTCAACTCGCAACATTCGCGCGAAACGTGCCGCAGGATGTCTATTTGCGTGTTTGCATTTGCATCTGGTGTGAACGCAACATAAAAGCCAGGTTCTGTCATGGTATATGTTTGCGTCAGTAGGGTTGTGTCAGTAAAGTTAAAAATCCTTACTTTATTTTTTTATTTTTACTTTTACATACTGTTCTGACTTTTTCTGATTTGGGGTTCTAGTAAATTTTGACCATTCGATAATAAAGTGTATTACACTGTATACATTGTAGTATTGCTACAATAAGATGTGGTGTACATAACAAGGTTTCCGCTACATTCATTTATCCCGCCACGGCAACATTACAACTTCTCATTTAAAACATTTTAGTCGTGTTTTTTATAGCGGATTATAATCGCACCAAAACATATTAGAGGTAAACAGCGCAAACTTTTCTGTAACCGTAGTAGTGCTGTGCGCTATTTGTTCAACCCTTTAAGGTGACGTGCTGACTGACTCTCTGACAGACAGGTGCGTGAGTCTAGCAAACACCGCGTAGCTTTCAGTTAAGATGAACACAGTTTCCATAAGTATACTTTATTGATAAAAGGTCAATGGCTCTGCATACAATGACTTTATCTTGCTGGAGTTTATAGCCGTTTCACTTTACTTCAGTACAAAAACACACTAAATCGCGCTTCAGCAGCGCTTACTGGAGAGCGCACAAGAAGATCTGCACTTGAACGTGTAAATTGAGTGCGTGCAAGAAGTTCTGTGCACGAACAGAGGAAATCGGCGCGCAAAGCAAAGAGATTCGCATGCTCGTATTACATGAATGCTATCTCGACTTGTAATACTGCGTGTAATATTTGTCTTTGAAATAGTTGGCAGATCTGTGTAAAAAAAGTCCTGCCGCCACAGCTGTAAAAAATCCTAGAGGAAACACTGTATAATATAATATAAACAGCTAGAAAGCGAAGAAAACAAGTGTATTAGGTAGCTTGTTTATTTAACTGTACTATAGCTGTTACCATAGCAACTATAATATTTCCACAGCAGATTAATTCAAGCACTTTGGTTCAAAAACACTACCGTATTTACTATAAATTACTATATTTTTCTTCATGAGGGTTGAAATAGATTTTTGTGTTCACTTTGATTTATTTAAATTTTTTTAAATGAGAGAGAGAGAGAGAGAGAGAGAGAGAGAGAGAGAGAGAGAGAGAGAGAGAGAGAGAGAGAGAGAGAGAGATGGTAGCAAAATGGAAGTGTATTATAGAAAAGTGAGTCAACAAATAAAGCCTTTGACCTCATGCTCTAATTCTACACGAAGAAGGGGCACTTTCTGTCCACAACCCACAAAGATTTTGAACAAAAGCAAGCACAGATCTTCTCACCTTCAGGATATGTCATTAATGGTTTGGCAAAAATCATTTTATCATAGAAATAAAACTTGAACCTTCAATCTTTTAAGAAAAATCCAGAGGGGGGTTAATTGTGGTGAAGAATTGCAGCATTCATTCAACACAAACACACCAGGCAGAAAATGAAGATCCTGGTCAGACAGAATTGTGCCATTCTCTGGCTGCAGGGTGACATGGCTGTGGCCAAACGATGGATGTGAATCCACTTATTGTCAATGATGGAAATAAAAAACTAAAGAAATGAATGGGGACCTGAAAAGTTATAACAGTCCATTAATTGCCCACAGTAACTTGATAGAACAAGTGATACCTTCAAGTATCTTGGGTTGGAAAGCCCACATAGACTAGCTCAAAAGTCTATATATATTTTTTTTTCTGTGACATTTGGTATTGCTAATGTTACTTGTTGTCTATTTTTATATGTGGATTGAGTCCGAGACAAATTTCATGCAAAGGAAAACAATTTATATCTAACTCGCTAACGTTTAATAAGCACAGTTAATAGCGTGAGTTGGTACTTAAACTTAAGTATTACCGTCCATTCATATAAAGTGATTACTATTATGATACTGAACCAATTCTTATCTCAAAGCATTCAAAATTATAACTGTGGGAAAAAAAAAGCCAATAAGCCATGACACTTAAAATGTGTTTGAGGTTGAACGTCAATGTGCTTTATCAAATATCATTGGACTACACAGTTTATGATTCGTATTCATGTGATTTTCTTTATGTTTTTCAATCAAGAGCGTTGTTTGTTTGTCCTGATCACAGAATCCAGTCCCACTGAAAGATCAGTATCTGTTGGCAAACTGTACACTTGAGTTTAGGTTCTTTGACGACAACAAAGGCTTTTCTATGGCAACATTCCAAAGCAAGTTATGAATACGTAGGTGGTGTCTGATCTTAAGACCCAATCGCCGTCTGCAGCTCTCTAGCTGTAATCACTGCAGCCAAGCAAACCGTCCTACTCAACGTAAGTCAGGCCAATATTGACAAATCTGCCAATATCTCAGGTTGATTTAAGCATAATTATTACTCTGATAGCAGAAATTGACATTTTACAGTTGTTAAGCGGTTCGGTTATAGCGAAATCCTGATTTGTGCAGCTCAACAACTTTATGTCACACATCATTACTGCATTCTTGGGTTTTTCCCATAGTGATGGACGACTAGAATTTGGCCTTTGTGTTTCTAATATTTACACCCGGATGAAACAGAAGGTCATGGATTTCCACTTAAGTGTTCCTAATTACTCATTTGAACTTTTAAAATGTGAAATATCGATAGGAAGATTGCGTGAACATTTTAATTTTACATTTTTAAGAGGTATATAAGAGAATATTGACACATTTAGTGATGTTTTAAAGTGATTTCACTGCAATAAAGAGTCATTTTAACGAATATTTAGTATGAATGACTAAAGAATTTCTCTCATCAAATAGGTCTAGGTCAAATAAGGCCTGTAAAGAATATAAAATCAAGGTGCAGTGGAAAAATAATTAATATTGTCTATGACTCCATGAGCTTGGTCGACTGCATTCATTCATTTATCTATATATATGCAATGACTCAAATAACTTCCAGATAACTTAAAATCAACCGGAATGGCAAAGAAAGCGTTCTTGCAGGACTCCCAGAGTTCATCAAGATTCTTTGGATTTGTCTTCAATGCCTCCTCCTTCATCTTACCCCAGACATGCCCAATAATGTTCATGTTTGGTGACTGGGCTGGCCAATCTTCTTTGCTTTCAGGAACTTTGATATGGAGGCTGAAGTATGAGGAGCAGCGCTATCCTGCTGAAGAATTTGCCCTCTCCTGTGGTTTGTAATGTAATGGGCAGCACAAATGTCTTGATACCTCAGGCTGTTGGTGTTGCCATCCACTCTGCAGATCTCTCGCATGCCCCCATACTGAATGTAACCCTAAACCATGATTTTTCCTTCACCAAACTTGACTGATTTCTGTGAGAAACTTGGGTCCATGCAGGGTCCAATAGGTCTTCTGTAGTATTTGCAGTGTTGGGGAGGTTACTTTGGAAATGTAATAGATTACAGATTACAAATTACTCTATTTAAAATGTAATGAGAAATGTACCTTTTTAATTACTTTATAAAAGTAAAGTAACTGATTACATCTGATTACTTTTGGATTACTTTTAAGTTTCTAATGGATATTTTCAACTAAATCATTTTCAAGCATTTATACCAAGCAGGTGTGACCTTACAGTAGCACTGTTTACTGTTAGAATTTCAAAATCTCTCATCACTTGAATTAAAATGATATGAATTTAATTTTAAAGTACAGCCACCAAAAAACCAGACTTTATAACAAAAATAATTGTTTACTGTTGTTACAAAATCAAAATTTTAGTTAGTTGTGCAGGGGGATTTTTGTGGCATTTGCAATAAAAAATACATCAAAACTATTTTTTTTTTTTTCATTTTTAAATCAAAGCAACCTAAATCCAAGTCAATCATATGTTAGTGATCAATAAAACTGTCAATGAAACATATGAGGCAGAAATATTCAGTTCAGTTATTTACTGTAAATAATATGCTGTACCAAACAGAAACAAATTATAGTATATAACAGCAAACACAAAAAACTCCAATAAAACCAGGTGTTCCACATTAAAATACTATAGTAATTTATAGTACAGGGAAATATTTAGGAATGAGCATTATATTGTATATATATTTACAATTCTGCATTAATAAATTACACTACATAATGTAGTATCATTAGTAACTATCATGAACTAATAGTAATTACCATAGTATACTTTAGCCTTTACTACAGTAAACTATATACTGTTGAAGTCAGAATTATTAGCCCCCCTTTGAATTTCTTTTTTAAATATTTCCCAAATGATGTTTAACAGTTTTCACAGTATGTCTGATAATATTTTATCTTCTGGACAATGTCTTATTTGTTTTTTTTTCCGGCTAGAATAAATACATTTTTAAAAAACATTTTAAGGTAAATATTATTAGCCCCTTTAAGCTATATATTTTTTCGATAGTCTACAGTAAACCATCGTTATACTTGCCTAATTACCCTAACCTGCCTAGTTAACCTAATTAACCTAGTTAAGCCTTTAAATGTCACTTTAAGCTGTATAGAAGTGTCTTGAAAAATATCTAGTCAAATATTATTTACTGTCATCATGGCAAAGATAAAATAAATCAGTTATTAGAAATGAGTTATTAAAACTATTATGCTTAGAAATGTGTTGAAAAAAATCTTCTCTCTGTTAAACAGAAATTAGGGGAAAAAATAAATAGGGGGGCTAATAATTCAGGTGGGCTAATAACTCTGACTTCAACTGACAACTGTATATATATATATATATATATATATATATATATATATATATATATATATATATATATATATATATATATATATATATATATATATATATATATATAACTCCTCTCCCTCAGACATCTTTCCATCAAGGAAATTTCTCATGTAAAGCTAATTGGTTGGCGACGTCACTGACCAGAGGTAGAGGTGTCAGTAATGCACCAAAAAGTTTGTTGTCGACCACTAAAAACAGGAAGAAGAAGAAACGACCATTCTCGCCATCATATCGGTAAATGTAGCTTGTGTTGACGCTACTGCGCTACTTCACTAATAAAATAGCTTCGCTACTAAAAAGCTTTTTGATTTATAAAGTAGCGACGCTACCACCATGCTACTGAGAAATGTAGTTAAGCTAGTAGCGGCGCTACTGCCCAACACTGTTAATATGATAAAATCGATAACATTGTGAGTCATAATATATCATTGGAAATGAAAGAGTCTGCTTTTATTTCTGTACACTCATGATAACGACAAAAACCATTTGCTTTTATAAAAGAAAGAAAGGCTAGGTTACATACATGTAGATGCTTCCTCAGGTTCGACTTTGAAGCCTTTGGTGTCGGAAGTATTTTAACAGCTGGCAAACAAATTTTGCACTGAACTGTTACACAGTTGAAGTCAGAATTATTAGCACCCCTGAATTATTAGCCTGGCTGTTTATTTTTTCCCCAATTTCTGTTTAATGGAGAGAAGATTTTTTCAACACATTTCTAAACGTAATAGTTTTAATAACTCATTTCTAATAACTGATTTATTTTATCTTTGCCATGATGACAGTAAATAATATTTGACTAGATATTTTTCAAGACTCTTCTATACAGCTCAAAGTGACATTTAAAGGCTTAACTAGGTTAACTAGGCAGGTTAGGGTAATTAGGCAAGTTATTGTATAATTATGGTTTGTTCTGTAGACTCTCGAGAAAAAATCTAGCTTAAAGGGGCTAATAATTTTGTCCTTAAAATGGTGTTTAAAAAATTTAAAATGTGCTTTTACTCTAGCCAAAATAAAACAAATAAACTTTCTCCAGATGAAAAAATATTATCAGACATACTGTGAAAATTTCCTTGCTTTGTTAAACATCATTTGGGAAATATAAAAAAAAACAAATAAAAGGGGGGCTAATAATTCTGACTTCACGTATATGTCCCCTTCTCAGATTTCAGGGTGAAATGATTTTAAATTTCCAGCAATGGAATGCATTTTTATCACTCGCCATGGTGGCAGCTCTCAGACTGGTTGTAGTAGCCTAATGCTTTCAGCGACAGAGAGGATTACCGTAACTGGTAGACGTGGTGCACCGCATCTTTGTAGAAATAGAAAGCTTATTCAATGAAGATACATTTATTCAACAAACGAAATGAATCTTGGTTTATTTGAATTATTTTGTAATTAAAAGCTATGCCCTTAATGTAATTTAATGAAACTGGCTTAACAAAAACTGCTAGCCTGACAATAATAATTGATGTTTTTCAAAGCTCACATTCACAAAGATTAATAAATACTAAACAAAGTACTATTCATCGTTAGTCAGTGATAGTAATTTATTTAAATCATAAATATCATAAAGTGTTACCCAAATAATTTTAAGATTTTGTCTTGTTTTAAGAATAAACTCACTTAAGTTGTATTTTATAAATACGTTGCTAAGGCGGATGTCTTTATTTTGGGAAAAGTTATCACACCTCTTTATGTCCTTTCATATTTCTCAGATGCAAATCATTTCTTCATTTACATGGAAACACTCCATGAAATTAGATTAAGGCCAATAACATACCACAATATATCAAAGGCCATGTTATCATCGCTAAAGAAATAACACAGGTTCAAATATTAATGTGTGGCTATAGCAAACGTGTCCTGCTATGTTAGTCACAAGACAAGAGGTAAAGAAAAAATAAATCACAAAGCAAAATCAATCAGTAAACAAGAATATTGCATCTATGCACAGTCTCAAAGCTGCAAATGGGTGACAGTAGCTTCATTGTGCTGGCGTGTCAAGTTAATGGCAAAAAATACAGCTATAACCTTTCCACCCATACCAAACTCATCCCAAATATCTTTGATTATGAAGCCGCACGGGCCCTCGGGGGCCACAACGCTTCTAGTTCAAACACTTTGAGCTCAGGAATGGAAGCGTTGAGGAGAGCAGCCCAATAACAACTGTGGCGAAGATGAGGGGAGTTAAGGAGAGTGATGAGGAGAACAAGAGATTGCGCCGCAGCACAATAACGGCAGCTTTGTCCCGCGTCCTCACACCCTGCAGAAGAGTGCAAATGTCGATTTCACGCCAGCCTCGAGCGTATGTGTTTTTCAAAGGGCCAAGAATCAGCAGTTTGTCATGTGCGCTTAAATATAGCCTGAAAAATGAAGCTCTACAAGGACTCTCTAACAAGTGGATGATGGCTCATTGTGCAATATGATTCCCTTGAGCTGAATGACTGAAGGGCCAAACTGGATGAAGCACACTCAGTCATGGCTCTAGACGGCCCACAGGTCTTCCTCTGAGTGGAAAGTGAACACTTCCTCTGCTGAACCCTACAGCACCGCACATTTCTTAAGGCACTGTTGATGTTTCTACAATCGGATGTAACGAATGTCATAGTATGGCAATTAACAAGAACTAAGTCGTTATTTTATTTAATCTCTCTCAGATATTCTTTTCTATATTGACAAGAATAACATACAGTAGCCTCAAGATGAATTTGGACACTCGTATATTATTTGACAGTAGATACAGTGATAGCAAGTAGCAAAATCCAGTCATAAATAATCGATGTGGTTTTTTTATTCATACACATTATTTTAAACCAAATTATAATGTTATATTACAACACAAAGCGGAAAAAAAGAATTGTAAGAATAAAATATTTGCTTAGGTTTGAAATTATTAAATCAGTGGTTGTTAAAAATTAAGACCTAGTATTAGCTAGCTAAATTAGCTGACTCTTTTCAGGTAAAAACACGTGATTAGGCTTTTACACAGTGCTCTTCTAACACTAATAACAAACTAATAACACAGGCTGGGTAGTTCAAATCATCTTTATCAGCAGTGACTACGCTCACAACCATGTATATGCTGATCTTTTTGACTGTTTGGTGCCATCTTATGGCTGAATAATACATAGGTTAGTGTATGCTCCATTCAGCCATTTATTTGTTTCTGACAGTGTTTCCTTTAATTAAAGAATTAATAAACAAATACAGCTCAGAATAATGTGTTGCGTCTATTCCAGAACATCTGATTTGCGTATCAAGATAGCACAGGTGGTTGGCCCAAGTTAAAGGCGCGACTTAGGCCGTACTCACACTATGCACAGTTGCCTTGAATCGGGCCAAAGCACGCTTGTCCCCCCTCCCGTCTCCCCCGACGGCCCGCACTCACATTACATTCGGGCCTGGACGCGCTTCCGTCATCGATGACGCGCTGCTCAGTAAGCGCTCTTGCTCAGCATATTGGATATTTCTTTAGTTATGTCGTTTAAGTCGTTTGATATGTGGTGACACGGTTTAATATTTCGCCGAACAGATCAGCCACTTTTGATGCTCATAAACAATCATAAAGTCCTCGTGCTGCAGGAATTAGGAAGTTTGCTGAAGGTGCAGCTGACGAGCAGTGAGGGGTTTGCGTCTTTAATAATCTACGACAGTTTGCGTTCATTGAACAGTACGAATGATTAATTAACCCATATCAAACAGTCCCTTAAAAGTCACGTCTCGCTTTCAGTTTCGGGCTCAAGCACACTTGCACTCACACTGTAAGCGTACCGCGCCTGAGCCCAAGTGAACCGCGCTCTGGCCCACCTCTTCCAACCGGGCCAGGGCTGCTCAAGTGTACCGTGCCTGAGCCCGATTCAGAGCACTCACACTTCTCAAACGATCCAGGAAACGGGCCTGGGCACGGTTCGGATAGCATAGTGTGAGTAAGCCCGTAAATCTCCTGATGCCTCTTTGGAATCTGGTCATCATACTGTGCTTTCATCTGATGGATCATCATGTGCCTCAATAGCATCAACTTCCAAGGTGGAGGAAGGGCAGCCACCATTCCAAATTCTGTCGCAGAAAGGAAATAAACAAACTTATTCCAATCCAGGAACCACACATTAAGGTTCAAATTAAAATTCAGAAGTGGTCTCATATGTAACAACTGCAACTGCTTTAGTGGGCAATGAATGCAATATGCTACAGGGATCTCTGAAATTATTTCTGTGGAACCATTGTTTTCATATGAATGAATTCAGGCAGTTTGGCATAGACTGAGCAGATTTGTTGGTGAAATGTGCTGTCATGTTGACTGAATCCAACTTTACACAGAAAAAAAGAAATGCTCTGAGCGAGGCAGGTCTTGTCCTGTTTCCAGTTGACCTGAAGCCCCAGTTGGTTTTTGCTTGGGTACAAGGTCCCTGTGCTTGCACAACAGATTTCATTAATGTGAATACAGTTGTCCAATTATCTTAATGGGGCTAGAGCACTCTCCACATCCTTGGTAATGATTGTGGGCAGACAGGGACTGTCTGAAATTGATGACTTTGTACTGGTATGCCCAACCTCTGAAAACAAACTAAAACAAATGTTTTGTGGTATGTATTGAAGCTAAATCACAACTTGAAAGTATGCATCCCTTAAATTGATCTATATGAACAAATAACTTGAGTAAAAACAAATGCTATTTTGCTTGCTTACAAGACTTGCTTACAGGACAGCCACTGCACCCTCATACCTCCACCTGCTGCTTAAAGTCTACACCCCCCCTGCAGGAGCCTCCGGTCGGGGTGTGATCACCGCCTTGTGGTGCCATCACAGAGAGGCTATAAGTCACTTTCCAAAACCATCATTCAATGTTCCACGCTGGTGGAATTATCTTCGCATTCCAAATCAGATTGCGGATACACTGGTATCCTTCAAAAGACAATAAATAATACCAATACCACCTATTGAAACACTTTTGCTCTCTCTCCCCCTCTATAAAAAAAAACTTCTACTCAAGCACTAAATTCTCTGAGCACAAACAAGTTACTTTGAATAAATAGCACTTCTCATATGCATTGCCTCTTCTTGTTAAATTGCTGAATACCTCCTCAATTGTAAGTCACTTTGGACAAAAGCGTCTGCTAAATGACTAAATGTAAAAAAATGTTCTTGCATCAAATTTTTAAAACAGAAGCTTCTGCAGGACTGAGTTCAAGAGTAAAATATGCTAGTTTATACGTAACGCACAACCTTTGCTGGGCACAGTAGGTACTGTTGAACCTTTGAAAGATTCATCTTGAAAGATTATGTGTATTTTAGTCCAGTTCCACTCCTATTGAATGACCATCATATGGTATCAACTATGTGGATTTCGGGGGTGTGATCCTATAAGTTTGACCCAATACAAGAACCTCAACAAATTGATAGGTGTGAGTCAATTTCATGATCTCAATGGGAATATATTAAGATTAAACAACAGATGGAACAACTGAAAAAAGATTCCTGCTGAGTAAACGTACAATGGTTTGTTTGTAACTGGTACTGTCACCTTCAATAAAACCTTCAATAAAACCCTCTCCCCACAAAAACTCTGGTCAGCTTACTTATTTTAGGTATTAGATCAATCCTCATAAACAATCCCAACTAGAAGGACAGGCTTGATTGTGTAATTGACCAGCAGAGCTGCAATCTCTGCATGCAAGGCACCCAAGGGACAACTGAAGTACCCATGGAGGGGTATGAAGTAGAGTGATGGTGACCAACTCAAGACTGAAATTGAGGAACCGGAGACGCCCTAGAAGGGGTGCCCTCACTACTTCCTCGGGAGAGATTCTCTGCATCTCTAGTTTGTCCATCTAAGGGCCACTTTGTCAATCACTTGGGGGCTTAAGAGCGGCATGAGATAGGCTGCATCCCATCTCAAATTAAAATTTGTTGACGTCTCACAACTTAACCATGTTCAGATAGAGATGCATTGTTTGAGGCTTCACTGTGACCATAGTTACCTCGAAGGGTGATATCTCACTGAGCATAGTTTCTGCATTAATCACAACACTATGCTCATGCATCTATACTGTATTAGTGCTGTGGTCAAATGTACTTGCTGGATGGCCATCACATGCAAGAGAAGAGGTGGCATGTCCAGCAGCAGTTAACCTTTGCTGCAAGTGCAGATGTCAGCTTACAGGGCTTGGGTGAGTGTCAAGGTTGATCCTGCCGGGTGGTGCCTTTAAAAAGGATTGATGGCCTCCTTACCATCGGTAAGAAGGAGGCGAAAAACCAACAAAGTTTCAATGATTTTATTTAATAAATAAAACAAATGGGTGGTGGCAGTGCCTCGCAGTTACTACCACCAAACTGGAAGCAAAACAAACACAAGATCCAGGCCTGGTCCTCTCTTATTTTCCTCTGATGTTACTCCTGCTTTTATGCTTCCGCTCCTTTCTGAGACTCAAGACGGGTGTGCAAACAGGTGATGCTTGTTAACACTTGCATGGCTGGCTGGCTCTCGGTCATGCCCCCCACGTGACAGTGCCATTTTATGATCATAAATTTACTTCAACTGCACCGTCCACATGTGGAATTTTGCAGATACCTCATAGTTGCCACACCATTGAGGGAAGTGAGGGTAACGGAAATTGTAAAGCAGCTCTGGACAGTAAAATATCTTCCATTACTTTGTATTACTAGTATCTCACTTGGAGAATACTTCTAAATATCAAAATTCAGTAACCAGTAATGTATACTTGTTATGCAGGTACTATAGGATTGAATGACAGGGTAAAAAATGACAATTGATGAACATGCCTCAGATACAAACAAAGAAAAAGACATAAATATGACAGTGCTAGACCACCCACTGTAATTTACTGATTTCCCTGAGTGCTAACTAAAACCCTGTGCTTAGCAGTGACTGGTAACAACAGAAGGGATTGCAACATGGCCATGTTCTCAGAATGATTGCATGGACCATCCACAAACAGTGCCTCAACATGCTCACAGCACTGATGTTCTGGCTGTCGACGAGGTAATGATCGTTATCTTTAAGAAGACACTAACTCTTTTAGAGTAAATCTGCTTTTTATTGCTGAAACAACCAGGGCAAATCATGGTTGTAAATTGTACTATTTTAGACAGAAACCAGTAAACATGTTCACACAAATTTGGTGTCAAAAAATGAATGAGTGTCACATTCCAACCTCCTTATATAAGCATATAAGCATAAGCTTTGAGTGAGTGCAACATCATTTCGGCTGGCAGTGTGCACGTCATTTTTTGTAACTTTGCATGTGTATGTAAAACAGCACAATTTGGAGCAGAGTCTGGCCAAGGCAGGTAAATGTGCATGTGGCAACACAATTTTACAATATTCTCTGCAGAAACAGAATCTGTCTGTCCCTAGTCATATCTCACAAAGAACTACAAATTAATATATTGTGTTTAAAATAAGACATTTACAATATTTTGATATTAAAGTCAACAGTGATTGATCAGAGGTTCAGCATCTGTATGTTGAAAGAGTACTCATGCCCACAGACAAGTATGCGACCATTGAGCGGTGCATGCTGTGGAGCAGGGACACAGTCATGCAGGAGTAATAGGTACATTCTGGTTCATAAGCATGTCCTGTCAAGGTTATTCCATTAGAGACGGGCCGTCTGGCTGCCAGCCACTGATGTGGCTTCATGTATGCCCACTAAAACCACCTTTCTACAAAAAGGGAGAATGTTCTGGACAGCATATTCTCTGTTCTGTAGAATTGCAAATAACATACAGTGCATTCGGAAAGTATTCATAGCGCTTCACTTTTTCCACATTTTTGTATGTTACAGCCTTATTTTAATGGATTTTTTTTTTTTATTTCCTCAAAATTCTGCACACAATACCCCATAATGATAATGTGAAAAAAGATTTTTTGAAATTGTTGCAAATTTATTAAAAAGAAAAAAACCTGAAAAGTCACATGTACATCAGTATTCACAGCCTTTGCCGTGAAGCTCTAAATTGAGCTCAGGTACATTCTGTTTCCACTGATTATTCTTGAGATGTTTCAGCAGCTTAATTGGAGTTGACCTGTGGTAAATTCAGTTGATTGGACAATATTTGAAAAGGCATACACCTGTCTATATAAGGTCCCAGGGTTGACAGTGCATCTCAAAGCACAAACCAAGCATGAAGACAAAGGAATTGTCCGTAGAGCACCGTGACAGGATTGTCTCGAGGCACAAGGCTGGGGAAGGTTACAGAAACATTTCTGCTGCGCTGAAAGTTCCAATGAGCACAGTGGCCTCCATCATCCGTAAGTGGAAGATGTTTGGAACCACCAGGACTCTTCCTAGAGCTGGCCGGCCATCTAAGCTGAGTGATCGGAAGAGAAGGGCCTTAGTCAGGGAGGTGATCAATAACCCGATAATCACTCTGTCTGACCTCCAGCGTTCTTCTGTGGTGAGAGGAGAACCTTACAGAAGGACAACCATCTGTGCAGCAATCCACCAAGAGTGGCCAGACAGAAGCCACTCCCCGCCTGGAATTTGCCAAAAGGCATCTGAAGGACTCTCAGACCATAAGAAACAAAATTCTCTGGTCTGATGAAACTAAAATGTAACTCTTTGGAGTGAATGCCAGGCGTTACATTTGGAGAAAACCAGGCACCGCTCATCACCAGCCTAATACCATCCCTACAGTGAAGCATGGTGGTGGCAGCATCATGCTGTGGGGATGCTTTTCAGCAGCAGGAACTGGAAGACTAGTCAGGATAGGGGGAATGATGAATGCAGCAACGTACAGAGACATCTTGAATGAAAACCTGCTTCAGAGTGCTCTTGACCTCAGACATCTTTCAGCAGAACAATGACCCAAAGCACACCAGTAAAATATCAATAGAGTGGCTTCACAACAACTCAGTGAATGTACTTGAGTGGGCCAGCCAGAGCCCAGACTAAATCCAATTGAACATCACTGGAGAAATCTGAAAATGGCTGTACACTGTCGCTTCCCATCCAACCTGATAGAGCCTGAGAGGTATTGCAAAGAGGAATGGGTAAAAAAATCCCAAAGACAGGTGTGCCAAGATTGTGGCATCATATTCAAAAAGACTTGAGGCTGTAATTGCTGCCAAAGGGGCATCAACAAAGTATTGAGCTTATGTACATGTGATTTTTCAGCTTTTTAAATTTGTAAATTTATGGGGTATTGTGTGTAGAATTCTGAGGAAATAAATGAATTTGATCCATTTTGAAATAAGGGTGTAACATGAAAAACATTGGAAAAAGAGAAGCGCTGAACACTTTCTGGATGCACTGTATAGTCAGCAAAATGTTAATGGGGCCATTAAAACAAAGTGAAACAGAACATGTATATGAATTTGCACTTTATTTTTTAAACATCGTAAATATTTGAAGAAATATTTAGTATGTGGACACTGAATTAAATAAAACATTTAAAATGGACAGATTTACAGTAATATAATTAAAAAAATAATTAATGTTTTTTTTTTAATTGATGTTAACAGCATGTATAAATAAACTGCAACAGTTACGTTTAAAAATCTACTTACAAATCTACTTTTTGAGTAATTCAAGATACATTTAAAAAGTTTGCGTTTAATCGTTTTGGCAAATCTACATGATATCTGCATTTATGCGTTTATTACACGTCAAGAAAAAAAAGCAAATCGTGGCTTTGAGAGAAACTCTTGATATCACTCCAGGTTTAAATAAATTAGTCAGGATGAATTAAGACCTGCATTTTAATTAAGCACAAATTACAAATTCACAACCGGTGTGACAAATATGCAGATTAAAACAGAGGATATGCTAATTGGATGTTACTGGAGTGTTTTCTGACCAGTGGCCATTAGGAGGGTAGCTGAGGGCACTGCACTGCCCCTGACACATGAACCCAGATAAACAACTGCAGGCTGATCTCCAGTCTATCAGCCTTATGCCTCTGGAGCTCCAGAGAGCTCATAAAAGTATTCTCTTTGTCATGCCGTTTCAGTTGGAATTACTTTTAGTATCACTTCTCACAGCAGCCCCGAGACATCCTATCAGAAGACATTAACACAGGAGGTCTTGCTGAAGTTCCCTGGCAAGACCTGTGGGGCAAAGGGGGCAACCAGAGAAAGCGGTATATAGAGATCAGATACCCTCTTGTTTGTGTAAAAGAAGCCTTTGAACCCTGATATCAGGTCACATTTGATTTGTGATTTGATAAGTTGTACTTCATAAGGCAACAGGTTGGCCCCCTACAAAAAAACATTTCATAAAAGTCTCTTAAATTAGATCAAGTTCAGACAAGTTCAGAAAAGTTTCATTGATTCATTATTTGTATAACCAAATTATACACTCACATGCTACTTTATTAGGTACACCTTACTAGTACCATGTTGGACCCCCTTTTGCCTTCAGAACTGCATTAATCCTTTGTGGCAGAGGTTCAAAAAGGTACTGGAAACATTCCACAGAGATTTTGGTCCATATTGACATGATAGCTTCACACAGTTGCTGCAGATTTGTCGGCTGCACATCCATGATGTGCATCTCCTGTTCCACCACATCCCAAAGGTGCTCTATTTGGGTTGAGATCTGGTCACTGTGGTGGCAATTTGAGTATAGTGAACTCATTGTCATGTTTAAGAAACCAGTCTGAGATGATTCACGCTTTACCATAGGGCGCGCTATTTTGCTGGAAGTAGCCATCAGAAGATGGGTACACTGTGGTCAAAAAGGGATGCACATGGTCAGCAACAATACTCAGGTAGGCTGTGGTGTTGACACAATGCTCAATTGGTACTAATGGGCCCAAAGTGTGCTAAGAAAATATCCCCCACACTACTACACCACCACCACCACCAGCCTGAACTTTTGATACATGGCAGGATAGATTCTGGAATGAAAGGCCAAATTCTGACCCTACTATCCGAATGTTGCAGCAGAAATCGAGACTCATCAGACCAGGCAACGTTTTGCCAATCATCTATTGTCCCATTTTGGTGAGCCTGTATGAACTGTAGCTTCAGTTTCCTGTTCTTAGCTGACAGGTGTGGCACCTGGTGTGGTCTTCTGATGCTGTAGCCCATCTGCCTCAAGGTTGGACGTGTTGTGCATTCAGAGACGCTCTTCTGCATACCTCAGTTGTAATGAGTGGTTATTTGAGTTACTGTTGCCTTTCTATCAGCTTGAACCAGTCTGGTCATTCTCCTCTAACATCAACAAGGCACTTGTGCCTACAGAACTTTTTTAGGACCCTTCTCTGTAAACCCTAGAGATGGCTGTGTGTGAAAATCCCAGTAGATCAGCAGTTTCTGAAATACTCAGACCAGCCCGTCTGGCACCAACAACCATGCCATGTTCAAAGTCACTGAAATCATCTTTCTTCCCCATTCTGATGCTCAGATTAAACTGCAGCAGACCACGTTTACATGCCCAAATGCATGGGGTTTCTGACATGTAATTGGCTAATTATATTAGAAATTTGCGCTGGATGAGCAGTTGGACAGGTGTACCTAATAAAGTGTACACACACACACTAATAAATTCACATAGCCATATATTAGCAATTTGTTGTTTTAGTTAAACTATGGCCACAATCTATTCTATTAAGATGTTAGGTACAAAAGGACCAAAGTAAACCGAACAAAGGTCTAATTCTGAACTTGATGGGGAATTCTCATAATGCTCAGGAAAATATTCAGATCACATCCAATTAGTTTGTTTATTTATAAACCTTTTTGCCAAACCAGACAGAAAACAAAGTATACACATAGATTCAAAGCTTATGATCCAAAGAAGAAAGGCCATAGACTGATTATAGTGTAGTAGGTGCCACTGTTCTTACACTGCACAGAAAATGTCAGTGCTTGGCCAGTATCACAATTTTCCGTTCTTGCCATCAATGTTCATTTGGCTAAAAGTTATGCCACCTGGAATATTTTTTTTTAGAGATGAACCCCTTCAACACTGTGCTCGTAAGCATGCTGTGCTATAAAACATTATATATTAGCATACGATCGCAAAATTTGCAAGTTAATCTCTCCTCAGTGCCTTTTACAGAACAGAGTTCTAGCAGCTGATGTAGACTTCCTTAGTGACTCCTACAAATATAAAAGGAGACTTTGCACCTTCTATGTATGGTCTCTAATCTCCTGTGATTCAGGAAGACATTTTCATGTCTTTAACTACCCCCAACAAAAACCCCTGGTACCCTCAAGCCAAATCCATAACCCCTTAAATGAGACTCTGTACGCACACATGGTGCACGAGGCCCACATATCCCTCTCAGGAGTGCGTTTCGTGCAGCTGGGACAGGGTTTCGTCTATTTCTGGAGGATTCTGTCATCCGTGTCAGTATTAAGGTGCCATCACGGTGCCTGGGGTCACACACATATACTTTAGCACCTTTTAAATCAGACGCCTTCTGTGATTGATGAAGTGAACAAGGAGCATCTCAAAGACTCTGCAAACAGACCCACACCTGCGATCCTTCTGTCTTAGGACCTTTCTTATGCATAGGCAAGAGGGTCACACAAAGGCAGCAGTCAAGATAAAAGACGCTGCTCTCCATATATTGCGTATTTCCATCTCTAAGTAAGAGTGACAGGCCTTTGATGCTAGTGTTTAGCTCAGAATACCTCAATCTAGAGTAATATGCATAGCCGCATCTGTAAAACGCTTGTGCCTCTGAGACATATTAATCTCACAAATGTTTTTGACAATAACACTGCCTCAAGTGGAGAATTTCCACCTTCATTTGCTTCCTGCCGTTCTAAAGTAAAGCTATTAATTGTGTGTGGATGCGTTACCACCGCACAACTTTTTTGTTTTTTTTCCTCTTCCTGTTTTGCTTCAGTCATGTAATTGCAGTAGACAATCAGATGCCTGCTTTATGGGCGCATGGTAGAACTGTCACTTCCTGTTGGGTGCAGATAACACGGGAGCTGTCACAACCACTTACCCTGCGCTAATGCGCCCCACGCAGCGCTGATAGTTTCATTGAATCAATCAGGGTCTTCTGTTTTCCCAGCTTCACATCTCGCTTGGCATGCGGCTCTTTATCTTGTTAACGAGACATAATGAACAGTTGGTGAAAACTTCAGGCACTTCAGGGGACGTGATGCAAACAAAATGCGAGCGTGGCAAAGTCAATGTGTATCCATCTATCTATTGTGGTCTGTGTCAATGATGTTTCCTCATCTAGAATTCTTGAGTTGCAGAAGTGCTGCAGTAAGTTTCTTGACTGAGAAGAAAAGGTATAAACGAAGTGCCACCTAGGGTTGATGGTCTCTGCCCTGAAGCTCCTGAAGTCCCCGGAGCCTTTTGGGAAAGCAATAGGTGGTGTTGACCTTGTGACATCCTGCGAAATGAACCACATGTGAGAGCTAAGGCCTCAAACTTTTAAACTTTGACTTGTTGAGAAACTCCAAGGCAAATTAAGCAGAATTAATCGAGTTTCTTCTGAAAAGCTATGCGGATAAAAGAAGTCCACCCCCGAAGATGAGATCGCCCTAAACTTTGCATAGGCTCCAACTAATTGGGAGTGTCCTACACCTCCTGCTGTGGATCTTTCCGTGACTTGAAAGATCTTTCATCTTCCTGGACTTGGAACCACAGCTGTAACGACCCCATGACACCTGAAATGATGTTTGAAAAATGTGGTCTGAAATCTCATTACAGACCTCCATTCAGGAACATCTGCTACATGTGGTTTGGTCATCGTTCGTAGACGTGAAAGAGGCGATAAATTTCATCTTGATGAGGGAACCCTCTTTTAGATTAGCCAGCCAATTAAATCTGGAGACAGAAATAAACAGGCAGACAGAGACTCCACTGTGGATATCTCCATTATCTGGTCACAAGGCCTGTTCTGATGACTGCAAGATTTCTGTCGCTTCTTCAGTTTGCACTTCCACAAACACACATCGCTTTGTTCCGCTGCGGTTCCTCTATGGACACAGTGAATGTCAGATGGAAATTCTTTGAATTCTGCAAAAAATGTTATGTGTCATATATCCAGAAGGAGGACTCATAAAAGAAAGACACTGATCGTTCTGTTTTCCCTTTTTTTTTTTCATTTATTGGCACAACATTCTGTTGACATTAAAGAACACAAACTTGAGCTCGAGAACGGCAGACGGTTCATAAAGAAGGCTTACAGGAAAGGAAATATAATAAAAAGAACAGAGGGATCTTTTTGTCAGCATATGCACAGCAGATAAGCAAACGTGCAAGAACGCATCTCCCTTTCATAAGAAGAGGATTTTCCACCATAAAGGCTGCGGACAAACCAGACTGGCCACATGTTGTAGCGTAGAATAAAAGAACTTGCTTTCCTGAAAGATGTTTCGAGTCATCAGTGTATTATCAAGCTGCTGTTCACAATTCTCCTGCTGCTAAAGCATGTTTGTCATAATCTTTTCATTTTGTGCTGTGAAATCACAAGCACAGATCTTTTTTTCTGATATCTAAACACATTATGAATATTTGAACTCGGTAATTTATATAACTTCAAGTGACTAAAGAAATTTAGAGCTACAAACAACAGAAGGGGATTTGGGGGGGGAAATGACAGACTGCTTATGGATGGAGTGAAAAGCACATGAAAACCAGAACGCACCAGTGCTGTCTGAGCAGCTACAGCTGGTACTCTGCCCGCTGCCCCAGAGCAAAAACATGACATCCTGTCAAACCCCAGACTACTGCCCACACCAGCGCTAAGACTAGGAGAAAGAGAGAAACTGCAGAGGAAAAATGCGGTAACACTTCACAATTTGGGACGCATACTTTATGTTAGTAAATGTATTTACTAGCATGAACAAGCAATAAACAATACATTCATTACAGTGGTAATTCATCTTTGTTAATGTTAGCTGATGAAAATACAGCTGTTCATTGTCAACGCATTAGAAAATGATGAGCTATAATTAATAAATGCAGTACAAACATTGTCTATTGTTTGTTCATGCTAGTAAATACATTAACTACATGTGTCATATTGTAAAGTGTTTACCAAAAATGCCAATGAGGAAAGATTTCCGAGGGTTCAAAGCAAGCATGAGGGACAATTTTGTAAATTTCTTTTTATTATTTTAAGTATTGACTACCTTATTTAAAAAAAAAAAAACTATTAATAATTTAATATTAGAATTAACTGCTTTTCAATTAACAAAAGGCAGTTTCATGTTGATCATGGTGACGTACTCCAATCCTTCAACATGCTAAGCTTACATATAAAATAACACTATTTGCAGCCATTATTCAGCTCATTAAACAAACAAAAAACCTGCTTTAATTGTACTGAAGTTTTGGGTTAACATCATGTTAACATCATGATGACAGCTCGTTACCTTAGAAGACCTTAAGGTCTGGCTTATTGGACGTGTAAGTAACCAAAACCTTCAGTGGTGACCACATGGGTAAACTCTGTTCCTCAGAACCACCACAGGAGGCAAATGATGCCGTATGCCTGGATAGTGTTGAATATGATCAAACCATCTGCTGACATTCAGATAGCACTCTTTCTCTTGTATCGCCAATTCCACCTAAGAAAAGCAGAGCACAAACATGAGTGGAGGTAAACCAGATGTACACTACCTGACAAAATCTTGTCGTCAATTTCAGTTGTACGATCAACAAATAATAACTTGACTTCTAGTTGATCATTTGGAAAAGTGGCAGAAGGTCGATTTTTTTTTAGATGAATCATCTGTTGAACTGCATCCCATTCATCACAAATACTGCAGAAGACCTATTGGAACCCACATGGACCCAAGGTTCTCACAGAAATCAGTCAAGTTTGTGAAGGAAAAATCATGGTTTGGGGTTACATTTAGTATGGGGGTATGCGAGAGATCTGCAGAGTAGATGGCAATATCCACAGCCTGACGTATCAAGACATTTGTGCTGCCCACAAACCACAGGAGAGGGCAAATTCTTCAGCAGGATAGCGCTCCTTCTCATATTTATCTATTTATTATTTATTTATTGCCACATCAGCAACTTATGGCTATTTCATGGCAAAATGGATATACATAAAATATTACATGATAAAAACTAATTCGTATTCCAATAAAAAGTTACTTGGACAAATATATAGGATAGAAATAAATAAAATTCACACAAAAATATATTCAAAGTTAAATATGATTTTTCAGTTTAATTTTTGATAAATAATTTAAGATTCTTCCTGGTGGTACCTTTTTTAAAAATGTCCATCAAAGTACTCTTCTTATAAAAATTGTGTCCAATGGTTTTCAAACGTCCACATTCCAACAAAATATGTTTCATGGTAAAAGCAGCCTGGCAGTAATTAAATTTAGGTGGTGCGTCGTTATTCAGTAAATACAAGTGAGTCAACCTAGAATGTCCAATTTGACATTAGCATAGACAGTTTGCTCATGACTGATCTCTAAATTATAATTTGCTAAGTGTCTTTCATTTATTTTCGGGTTATTTTCATGTAATTTATTATTTACGCAGTTGTCCCATTCTCTTTGCCATGTTTCGTTTATATACAAATTAATTGTAGGTTTTAAATCCTCAGGAGGAATTAAACATTCTGTCACTTTTTGCTGCTTCATCCGCCAGTTCGTTCCATGTAGTCCCATATGACCTGGATAATGTTGAAGTTCTCATTTACAGCGTTGTCATTTTCTTTACAATCATGGAAATTATGGGGGGATCACACTTAGAAGCTTCAAGTGCTTGAAGACAGGATTTGGAATCTGTGCAGATTAAAAAAAGTTACAGTACTGTGATCTTTCCATTTGTTCTAAAGCCATACTTATTGCATAAGCTTCTGCTGTGTAAATTAAACTTTCTCCTGGAATCAGAGTACCAAAAACATCATCTTTAAAAACTACTCCTTCTCATACTTCAGCCTCCACATCAAAGTTCCTGAAAGCAAAGAAGGTCAAGGAGCTCCAGAATTGGCCACCCCAGTTAGCAGACATGAACATTATTGAGCATGTTTGGGGTAAGATGAAGAAGGAGGCATTGAAAATGAATCCAAAGAATCCTGATGAACTCTGGGAGTCCTGCAAGAACGCTTTCTTTGCCATTCCAGATGACTTCATTAATAAGTTATTTGAGTCATTGCAGAGATGTATGGGTGCAGTCCTCCAAGCTCATGGGAGTCATACACAATATTAATTCTTTTTCCACTGCACCATGACTTTATATTCTATACTGTACATTATTTCTGTTAAGTGACAAGACTTTTGTCTAAGCAAAGTCAGACCTTACTGTCCTAATTAAATAATTAAAAATTAAGGCATGATCATATTTTATTTTGCTAAAATATGCGTAATCTAGAGGCCTTTGCCTTTCATTTAAGCCACTTCTGATACCAAATGATCAACTAGAAGTCAAGTTATTATTTGTTGCTCCTAAAACTTGGATAGGTGAGAAGACTTTTGTCAGTACAGTGTCTAAAAAAGTATTCAAGTTCAAAAAGTGTCTTCAAGTTTTAATATAAGACATTTGTTATGATGATTGGACTGGAAATTAGTTTTAAAAACTAACAATCACTTCAATACCTGAAAACTGATCAGTTGTAAATACTAAAGTGGTTTCAACTGACTGTGGTACAAACATACTGTACGTTCTGTCTGTCAGAGTACATGACATGTTTCTCATAAGTCAACTGTTCAATATACAGAAAGAAATGGGGGAATTCCGATAAACACTAGAAGAATGGTTAAAACAAAAAATAATGTGTGTCCAATAACTGTATAAAATTTTAGGCAGTGACATGAAAAAGCTCAAACAAGCTCCTTTGTGGTTCAACGCTGTCCAACATTAAAGCATGAAATTTACCATGGGGGTGAATACCATTTTAGACGCTTTACAGCTGTGTAAAACTAAAAACCTCTGAAACCACTGTTATAAGCAATAGTGATATTTGTGGATTGCAAATGATTTACTTGTGTATGTAGTAGTGCAACAGAAAAACAACAGACAACTGTTCTGAGTAAATGGCTGAAGAATTTGAAGATCGGGGGAAGAGAGTTCAAAATGATAGCAGTGTGTTGTTTGAGAGAATTCCATCATCATGTGAAGAAAAAATGTCAATAATTGTTCTTTATTAAGAAGATCGTTCAGCCAAAACTTAATAATTAATCCTTAATAATTAATCCTTCATAATTAAAAGGATTCAAAAACAGATCTTAATACTTTACAGGGAGTGCAGAATTATTAGGCAAATGAGTATTTTGACCACATCATCCTCTTTATGCATGTTGTCTTACTCCAAGCTGTATAGGCTCGAAAGCCTACTACCAATTAAGCATATTAGGTGATGTGCATCTCTGTAATGAGAAGGGGTGTGGTCTAATGACATCAACACCCTCTATCAGGTGTGCATAATTATTAGGCAACTTCCTTTCCTTTGGCAAAATGGGTCAAAAGAAGGACTTGACAGGCTCTGAAAAGTCAAAAATAGTGAGATATCTTGCAGAGGGATGCAGCACTCTTAAAATTGCCAAGCTTCTGAAGCGTGATCATAGAACAATCAAGCGTTTCATTCAAAATAGTCAACAGAGTCGCAAGAAGCGTGTGGCAAAATAACTGCCCATGAACTGAGAAAAGTCAAGCGTGCAGCTGCCAAGATGAGACTTGCCACCAGTTTTGCCATATTTCAGAGCTGCAACATCACTGGAGTGCCCAAAAGCACAAGGTGTGCAATACTCAGAGACATGGCCAAGGTAAGAAAGGCTGAAAAACGACCACCACTGAACAACACACACAAGCTTAAACGTCAAGACTGGGCCAAGAAATATCTCAAGACTGATTTTTCTAAGGTTTTATGGATTGATGAAATGAGAGTGAGTCTTGATGGGCCAGATGGATGGGCCCGTGGCTTGATCGGTAAAGGGCAGAGAGCTCCAGTCCGACTCAGATGCCAGCAAGGTGGAGGTGGAGTACTGATTTGGGCTGGTATCATCAAAGATGAGCTTGTGGGGCCTTTTCGGGTTGAGGATGGAGTCAAGCTCAACTCCCAGTCCTACTGCCAGTTTCTGGAAGACACCTTCTTTAAGCAGTGGTACAGGAAGAAGTCTGCATCCTTCAAGAAAAACATGATTTTCATGCAGGACAATGCTCCATCACACGCGTCCAAGTACTCCACAGCCTGGCTGGCAAGAAAGGGTCTAAAAGAAGAAAAACTAATGACATGGCCTCCTTGTTCACCTGCTCTGAACCCCTTAGAGAACCTGTGGTCCATCATCAAATGTGAGATTTACAAGGAGGGAAAACAGTACAGCTCTCTGAACAGTGTCTTTGAGGCTGTGGTTGCTGCTGCACGCAATGTTGATGGTGAACAGATCCAAACACTGACAGAATCCATGGATGGCAGGCTTTTGAGTGTCCTTGCAAAGAAAGGTGGCTATATTGGTCACTGATTTGTTTTTGTTTTGTTTTTGAATGTCAGAAATGTATATTTGTGAATGTTGAGATGTTATATTGGTTTCACAGGTGAAAATAAATAATTGAAATGGGTATATATTTGTTTTTTGTTAAGTTGCCTAATAATTATGCACAGTAATAGTCACCTACACACACAGATATCCTCCTAAAATAGCTCAAACTAAAAACAAACTAAAAACTACTTCCAAAAATATTCAGCTTTGATATTAATGAGTTTTTTGGGTTCATTGAGAACATGGTTGTTGTTCAATAATAAAATTAATCCTCAAAAATACAACTTGCCTAATAATTCTGCACTCCCTGTAATTAAGAATTAAACGTTTAATATTTAAAGTATATTTTAAATAAAAAAGCTATTTAAAAAAATATATGCACTTTATTCCCTTTTTAAGACACTGCTATTTTTTTCTGAGCTCAACTGTATGTCTAACTGACCTTATCTTCGGGCTTTTTAAACTGAGTGACACACCAATGCTTTCTGGGTAATGGCAACTCTCTGTCAGTCATGTAGTCAGTCAATTACAAACACTGACATGCAGAGATGTGATCTTCTATTTCCTTTCTCTCTAATTCTCATTTCATCCCTCTCTTCCTGTCTCAATGGGCTCCTTCAGGCTCCTTAAACTTCCTTGGCTGCTGTCCTGGGAAATGACATCACTACGTGTCTCATCTTTTCTGCTGTGTCAGGTTTCTCCTGCGCTTCAAGCGTCTTACTGCTTTAATTGGGAGCTCTGCATCACCTCTTTCAAACGATTGAAGTTCACCGCTGAGGGACTTACAATAATGTGGTGAATTCCGTAATACATGAGTATGTCTGCCAGGGTGAAGACGTTCCCAGCCAGGTAAACTTTGTCCTCCAGGTATCGGTTAAGATCCTGCAAGCAAAGCATAAAAGGAGGTCACTCTGGGCCTGCTCTCCTGTCAAAAATGGTAATTCTGACAATCATAAGAAAAAATAGACATGCATTTACCACTTATAGACTTAAACTTAAGCAAGTTATATAATAAACTGAAAATGGCAGCAACTATTTGTCCTGCACTAAGTGCAAGAAGGTATAAAGTGAAAATAAGTACATCGTCTAAGAGATGTCTATTTACACCAAGCACAAATAGGGACAGTGAAAATAAAAAGTATTTTTAAGCATTAAGGGGGTCCTTTAGAATTGTTAAAGGTAACCACTAATGTGGTCAAAAGCATTGAGTTTGCTACCAATAGATACTGAAAAAAAAAAAAAAAGTATATTTGCGGCTAGGTATGTCCTGATCAGTTTTTTGCCCTCGAGTTTGAGTCATTTGAGTATGTACCGATACCAAAACCCGATCTGATACTTCTATTACACACACACACACACACACACACACACACACACACAAAAACAGATCCAGGATGTTCCTTATTTTTTATTTAATTCATCTTATTTTAACCTTCAACAACTCTGTTAACAAGCAGAGCACTTCTGTGAGGTAGCTTGAACGATCAAGTAATAAATAACAAATTCTTCAACTCTTCTTTTGGACTTTAGTGCAAGAGTAAATATAAAAAAAAAACTAATATAAAAACAAATAGCATCTCAACTTAAAATACCTGGCAGGAAATACCAAGTGTACATTTCTCACAGTTTGCTATGGCAATGTTGTCATCATCAACTTTATAATACCTCCAGACCGCAGACATATTTGCGATTTCCGCTTCCATGTTCTACTTTGCAAGGATTTAACCAATAGCGTCTCTGTAATAAAGTGATGTCATGCCGCACGCGTTGCTGTTTCTGTGTGAAGTCAAGAAAGAGGTATAACTCTGTGCCACCGCATAACTATAGGTGTGTTAAAAAATAATGAAAAAATAATAATAATAAAAAAAAAATATATATATATATAATATATATATATATATATATATATATATATATATATATATATATACATATATACATACACATAAAATGGATCCGGACTTCGGTCCATGGTTTGAAATAGTACCCCACTGCACATCTTATTCCTAACAACCACTACTGCTGTTATAGGGAGACATCGTTGTCATTTTGACTGATTAAACCAATAATGATATATTATGTTAAAGGATTGGCTATTTACATTGAATATAAATAGACACTCCATGAGAATATTGGTTCATGCATAGTTAAGGTAGCAGGATCACCAATATTTAAAAGTATTGTTACTTTTAGAACACTGTTGTTACAATCATTAAATGCTGAACCGATTACATCTGCTAGTAGTAACAGGGCTCAAGACTAAGAATAAAATACAAAAAAAAAAAACACTTTCCAGAAATAGAACTTAAGAGGTGTGACAATTTTATATCACAGAGTAATATATCTGCATCAGTTGTTTAAAGGTTTTACATTGTGAGATACAGGGGTTGGACAGTGGCCCATTTACTTTTGGGCGTTTCATGGATAAGTTTGAGGTCAAATGAGGACAAATTGTTGTTGTGTGTCTCGCTGGCGCATTGTGACCAAGACAGCAAGTCTTTGTGATGTATCAAGAGCCACTGCATACAGGGTACAGTCAGCATATTACCAAGAAAGACAAACCACATCCAACAGGAGTAACTGTAGACACAGGAGGAAGCTGTCTGAAAGAGATCTGGGTGCTAACCCGGATTGCATCCAAAAATCATATAACCACAGCTGCTCAACTCACTGCAGAATTAAATGTGCAACTCAACTCTCCTGTTTCCACCAAAACTGTTCGTCAGGAGCTCCACAGGTTCAATATACATGATCGGGCTGCTATAGCCAAAACTTTAGTCACTCGTGCCAATGCCAAATGTCGGTTTCAATGGTGCCAACAGCAAAAATCTTGGGCTGTGGTCAATGTGAAACATGAGTCCACCTTCACTGTCTTTCCCACATCTGGGAGAGTCACGGTGTGGAGAAGCCCCAAAGAAGCATACCGCCCAGACTGTTGCATGTACAGAGTGAAGCATGGGGGTAAATCTGGGATGGTTTGGGCTGCAATATCACGGCATTCCCTAGGCCCAATACTTGTGCTAAATGGGCGCATCACTGCCAAGGACTGCCCAACTATTCTGGGCGACTTTGTGCACCCAATGGTTCAAACATTGAAGGTGGTTCCTTATAACAGGATGATAATGCACCAATACACACAGCAAGACTGGCGACATAGGGGTTTGATGAAACATGAAAGGGAAGCTGAACATCTCCCATGGCCTGCACAGTCTCCAGATCTAAATATTATTGAGCCACTTTGGGGTGTTTTGGAGGGGCGTTTGTCCTCCACCAGCATCACACAGTGACCTGTCCGCTATTCTGCAAGAAGAATGGCTCAAAAACCCTCTGGCCACTGTGCAGTACTTTCATCTGTCATTCCCATGATGAATTGATGCTGTATTGGCCACAAAAGGAGGTCCTACACCATACTAATGAATTATTGTGGTCTAAAACCAAGCATTTCAGTTTCATCGTCCAACCCCTGTATTTGTTAATTGTAAATTTAAACTAAGCTGTGCAAACTTGGCTACATAACATTTTTGTTTTGTCCTCTGTCGGCAGCAATTAAAGATGTTTATTTTAGTTTTTGAGACTTACATTACTCTTAACAAGTTGTTCATATTAATATAGGTTAGAATAAAAAAAGAAAACAGACATATCTAATTAAACAACTATATTACTTTACAAAATTGTTTATTCTGATTATTTAAAAAAAAACGTAAAAAAAAAATAAAAAAAAAAGATAATTGATTTGATAAGTGCATTATAACAGCAGCCATTAATCTAAAAGAACATCTTAGGGTTTCTGCAGATATCATAATGTCAAATTTAAGACTTTTTAAGACCTTTTTAAGACCATTAAGTATTAAATTTAAGGCCTATATCACAAAAACACGCATACACATAAAGAGAAAATGCAAAAATCACAAAACAAGTGGCAAAATAAACGCATTTAAATTGAACAGTACTGAAGACAGGTTAGATGCATAATTGAACTACAGGAAAAAAAAAAAAAAAATCTTAAGGCTGATTTATACTTTCAACTGGCGGCGCACCGTGCACCTCCGCTGATTGTGCGCGCACCTCAAATGGACGAGGCTCTTTAAAACGACAGGGGGCGGTCAAAAGAAACCCACCATAAAGTCAGACGGATAAACAAAGTAGTAGGACGTTTCCGGGACTACGTCACATCATTAACATCGTTCAGGATTTTTAAACAAATTATTTATTACTTATTTTTTTAATTTATTAGAATGATTATAAAGAATTTTATAGGCATTCAAGATTTTTTAAATCAAACTTTGATGCATCACTTGCTTTTGTTCATACCTCGGACAGTTCTACCTATTAAAGTGAAATATTAATAACAACAGAACATGGGTTGCTCTACAATTATATTTTTTTATTATGGAAAGAATAAAAGCAAAAAAAGATATATAATGGTCCAACATTCCTGACCATTATCACCAATAAAGCCTAAAAACAGGGCATCAGTATATTGTAAACTGATAGGTTATCAAAGTAATAATTTTGTTCATTTTAGTTTTGTAACTATTAAACTGTTTTAAATTCAAAATTGTAATATATACATCAGTTTAAAACCTATAAATGGTGGAAAAACACATTCTGTAATTGTGTATTAAAACCACCCGGGTCTCCACTTTTGCCATGGCCTCTCTTATTGGTTTTAACAAACTTATCCCTCAAATTTTTCTAAACTTTTACAAAAAACTTTCCTCCTTTTCTAGCCAAGAATTATTGTTCATCTGGTTCTCTCTATGATCACGCATGGACGGATCATAAAGATATCTGTACAGGCGTACCCGTTTCAGACAAAATCTCTTCAAAGTGTTTCATATTCAACTCAAATCAAACGTGGCGCCGCGCGAACTGTTAGCTCGAGTCGTAAAAAATTTTGTGCGGTCCGGCAGCCGAAATTATGTCGCGCGCATCCAAAGCGAACCTCCGCAAACACAACGATGACATCACATTCGCCGCGCGCACTGAGTTCAATAACAGAAAGCTGAAGAAAGCTGAACAGAATAAGACCTGTGCAAAATTATTTAAGAACAGCAAATTTAAGACTTTAAGGCCTAAAATTTCGATTTTTAAATTTTAGACTTTTTAAGACCCAGCGGAAACCCTGCATCCTCAAGACATGGTTAATATACTTATTTTGTGCTCTGGAAAATTATTATTATTATTAGCATTAATAGTAGATATAGTAGTAGTATTCATTCTTTTTAATACATCAACTAAACCAGTCATATACTGTATATATTTTTCCAAATTCTTTGAAATGTAAGAATTATTTGATCTGAATTACAAATACCTATTGAGAACGTATGATGGCAGTTTAGAGGTATTAAAACATTTCAGTGGATTTAAAATGTATTGTGAAAAACAGTATTTTTATTAAGAATTCTGAGTTCAGGCAGACAAGTGTGTGTTCATGTCTGAGTGTATGTTAAATAAAGTGGCTCATCTGAACACTGTTCACTGCCTCCATTAGCCCTCAAGACGCAGTGCTGTATTGTGCACAAGTGCTGAAGATGTTCCTGTCCCCTGAGACCCTTACACACACACACCAACCCTGCTGTAGTATCGTTGCTTTTGGAAAGTTTCACATCAAACTCACACTTGCCCTATTGGAGGAAGAGTGGATGGACAGCCTACAGACACATCTGTGTTACACTGGACCGTGTTGAGTTAGGAGACACTGGCCTGAGGGTTTCTATATTCTATACGAGATATGCTTAATGCTGAACACAGTTCTGCTCACGGTGATATGATTGGATTACAATATGCAGGCCAGATTTAGCCTATGTGATATTGTTATTCTATTGTGCGATATTTTTGTTGCGTAACGACATTTCTCACAAAATTACATTTCCCTAGAAAAAAATTGCATTTAGTTTTAATGATACTAAAATAAACAGTTAATATTCTTCAGATCTAATTAATTATAATTCAGACAATAAAAATACTGTGTCAAAGAGCAAACATTTAGTCTTTAAAACAATATGAATGAGTGAAAACCTCAGCAGGTATTCTGACTCTGTTCTCCTCCAACCAATAGCAGAACATATGGAACAAATCAATGCCAAAAGTATTGAAATAAAAAGCTTGTCGAATAGCACTAGCTAAAAAATTAATACATTGAATTAACAAGTGCTTGCATTTTAATGACTTGAATTGCTAGGGTTTGTAATTTTAGGTCCTGAAATTAAACATAGCTGCTTATTTAAGCTATGAATATTTCAATTCAAAACATTTTTTATACCTAAAAACTTCCAAAAACTTCCAAATTTGTTAAATTTCAGGACCTAAAATTACAAACCCTGGCAATTCATGTCATTAAAATGCAGGCACTTGTTAATTCAATGTATTATTTTTTACAGGGGAGTTGGGGATAAATATAGTATGGTCCATCGGACTGGTCAAGTTTGAATTGTATATTGTATAACATTGTATATGTGCTGTATATAGCGTATATTATTAGCACAGTAATGGTAATTTTGCGATATTTTGTGCAGCCCTACTCAACATCTTTCACAACTTGTAACTCTTTTTACTCTTCTAGAAATGACCAGCCAAGTCAGAGGTCACGGAGACCTCTTGAGTGGACCTGGACTCGTGAAGAACTGGAAACAACTGTTTCCTGAGTTATTTGCAATATTATGTGTTAAATCTTTTAAAGTTAATTCCTTTGTATGAAAGCTGCCAGTTTGGATGTAGATTGTACCACTTTTTAACCAGTTTTGATGATACGGCTGAGAATACACTTAGCCTTGAGTAAGGAACAGGTTGTACTTGGTGTGTGTGTGTGTGTGGGTGTGTGCGTGTGTGTGTGTTCTATTAATTTTTGGATTATTTCACAGGTCTGGGGTCAGCTCTGAAGTGGCTGTCTGACGTTTGTATGCTTGAAATATTGAGATATTGTACACATGCATACCGAAATTTTCTAAGCATATCTGTGTTTTAACCAATCAGGTTAGAACACCTATAGGTATGACGCAGTTATTGACGTTATGCAAGAGTATAATTGATGTTGCTTTGAGATTGTAAGCAGAGCGGCCTACAAACTTTTTGCAAATGTTGAAGCTGGCTTCTGCTGATGAAACTATCTTCAGTAAACTTTCGTTAACTGAATCTCTGATTTCGCTGTCTTCGCTCTATGGATAACTGGACATTTTCCTCTCTTACTCCAAAATTATGAAATGCATTCCACTATAGGCAGGCAGAATATTTTAACGCTTCCCTGAAGACTCATTTATTATTATTATTATTATTATTATTATTATCTGTGTGTTTGAGCACATTGCAGTGAAGTATGAATACATTTTTGTGGTGATTTCTAACAGGACATGCCATAATATTTGACCACATAAGTAACATGTCTAGACTTGCCAAGATTAATTGGATGTGTGCTTATATACAGGTGAAAATATCTGCTATGCATCTGATATAAACCCACATTTAAAAGTGGCTCAGAACAGATATGAAAAATCAGATTTTGTTCAGATGTTCTTGTTTACATGCATGCAACAAAATCCAATCGATGTCAGGCGAGATCCAAAAAAATGAATGAAATAAGATTTTTGGTCACACTTTATTTTGACGGTCCGTTTGTTGAATTTAAGTTACATTGCAACTAATTATGATTAAATTATAAGTAGACTGTTAGGTTGGGGTTAGGGTTGGGGTTAGGTTTAGTGTAAGTTGACATGTAATTGCAAAGGTTCTTATAGTCAGTTAAATGTCTGTTGAAGGACTGTTAAATGTCAGTGTCAACAGATATTAAGCAGACAGTCTACTAATACTCAAATGGACCATCAAAATAAAGTGTTACCAGATTTTTTTGCACCCAGCTCTAGACTACCTCTAGAAATGGTCAAAAGTTTGTTTAAAGTGGACAAGCGTGGCCTGAAAAACGTGCATCTTAACCCTCCTGATGACTTACTGGTCAAAAATGACCCGTGACCATTTAAACAGAAGGGTGTTTTTTAAATCTTGACATTTGGTGACTTTTTCTAAAAATACCCCGATGTTAGAAAAAATGAATCATTTTCTATTTTCATGAAGGCTATAAAACACCACACCACAATAACTACTGACACGCACACACACACATACAATAAGAATCTGCTGCTTTAACTTTTATGGTCTTGCTAAAATCTTTTTACATTTAATATGCACTATCCAGGTACTTTAAGCATTGGAAAATATACTCTTTAGTCATATGTTGCTCACTGATTAAACCCTGATAAAATACTCCACATTGATGAGACATTCACAGAGTTTGTGATGAAGATGAGGTCGTTTCTTCGTGCATAAAAGATTTTAAGATTGAAATTATATTTAGATGGTTTATTGAAGGCGGCTCATTTCTGATCCCAAGGGTAAATGGTGTACAGGATAACACAATTCTAAGACAAGAAGAAAGTTAAACCAGGTGATAACAGGGTCCCCTCTGAAGCTCTCTTAGTTGATTTTACTCTTCTTGTCTTTACATCGACCAGTCCAGCCAGCATAAGCTTCATCCTGATCATTGTAAACTCTTTGCTGAGTCTTATTGTTACTCTGGTGTCTATTGCTGTAGGCTGCAGGACTCCTGTTTCTCCTCCTTTAAATGTTGTGATCCTGCCTAACAGAGTGCTGTGAGTTGGTCAGACAGTGACGTGCCGAGGGCGTTACATCAGCCCTTCATTACAGTTTAAACTGCCACTATTAACCAGCGATCAGCAGCGCTCTGCTCCAGACCCGTGCTCGGACAGCCTTTCGCCACACACTGACAGCTTCCGCCGTGAGGCGTCCATCCCGCTGAGCGCCTGTGTTAACGAGACTGCCTCTCACTGTCCACAGACAGACGCTTTATACCTTTAATCCCTTCTGAACTGATCGCAATACAGCGTGTGACCCTTGCTACCCTTTGCATGTCAATTAAAGACCATCTGACAGACTGCACTGTGAATGATTCCGATTCAAACCTCCACAGCTAGTATTGAGAAAACCTTGTATTGAGTTTGGAGTGGTGTTCACTTTAAACACAATGATAGAATGTCAAATCAACGTTTTAAATGTGTTGTAGATGTGGGTTTTAACAAATATACTGGTATATGGGTGAAAAAATTATTAAGAGAAAATTATGCAGGATTCTGGACACTTACAGTATAAGAATCCATAACCTAAAAATAAAAGTGCAACAAGCAACTTGTTAGATTACTCAATGCTACCGTCACGGTTTTGGTCTGGGGTGCGTTTCCCAAAACCAACTAAGCCAACTTAAGGTCGCAAGTTCCGTCGTTACAAACATAGTTCTTTGATTTGCTGTTTCACAAATCCATCGCTCCAACGAACATTCGCAAACTGCGTCGCAAACTTGAACACTTGAAACGACACCTCTGGAGCTGTAGTTAAAAGCATAGTTCCTGGCTGTGTTCTATTCCCACTTATCCCCCCTATGCCCTATTCATTTAGAACATTCTAACATTCAAAGTTGGAATTATTAAAAATAAAAAAGCATTAAGTTAATCTCTCTTAGATGTAATTTGCTTTCAAAGTATTTTTACAGTTCAGTTTTAGCGATCTTCATGTTTACAATTGTGCTCCCTTCGCAGTGCACTTTGAAAACATTGATATCATTTTGAACACAGCCTCATGGCGAAAACTATAGGTATATTTAAAAGCGGAAATTATGTTACGTCTCCAAAGCTTGTGAAAATAAAAAACATAGCATACGTTAATTCTTTTATTTTATAGTGGGTTATTTATTAAGTTTCTCTGCTGTATATGACATGGGTCTGTTGGCTAGAACTTTCTGCTGTGGTTTGCATGTCAAATTGTAATTTTTTTAAAATAAATAAACAATATCCTAAATAATAATCATCATCATCATCATCTTCAATATTATTATTAAAGTAAATATATTTATAATAAATCGCCTCATTATTTATTTATTTATTTATATGATTTATATATGATATTAGACTAGTGTTAGCTTTTGTAAGTGATTTTATGTTTTAGAATAGAATATGTAATGTTCAACTTCTCAATAATATTAGTAAAGCAAACATTGGCCCTATATGTGCCATTTACATTTATTTAATTTAATATGGAAAGCGAGTGCATGTTTTTACCAAAACTAATATTGGATTTTATTTTAAATGTGTGTGCGTGTAAAACAATATAATGCACAAAGAAATGATGGGGTTGTTCTCTAAAGAAGTTACTCCACCCCGTTTAGAGCATCATTATGGGCGTTTTACGTTATAACTAACGTGGTTCAAGCGATGGATCTGCGACAGAGAAACTATGGGTTTTGGGAAACACTCATCGCCACATTGTTTTTTTGCCAAACGATGCATCGCACTATGATAGTTCAGCCGCGAGTTACGTCGTTGTTTGGGAAACGCACCCCAGGCTGAGTAATTATCTAATATGTCACTACTGGTGTCAATTAGGAATTTAAGGCTATGCTATGATATAGCTATACATTTTTATAAATCTCTTTGTATATTTTATAAGTCATACGTTCGGAGAAAATTACATTTCTATGCATATATGCACAGAACGAGCTTCTGCTGTGAAAGAGCATAACTCATTGAACTCATTGTCATGTTCGAAAAAATAACAGTCTGAGATGATTCACACTTTATGACATGGTGCGTTATCCTGGTGGATGTAACCATCAGAAGGATGGGTACACTGTGGTCATAAAGGGATGGACTTGGTCAGCAACAATACTCAGGTAGGCTGTGGCGTTGACTAATTGGTACTAATGGGCCCAAAGTGTGCCAACAAAATAATATCCCCCACACCATTACACCACCACCAGCAGCCTGAACCGTTGATACAAGGCAGGGTGGATCCATGCTTTCATGTTGTTGAAGCCAAATTCTGACCCTACCATCCAAATGTCGCAAAAGAAATCGAGACTCATCAGACCAGGCAACGTTTTTCCAATCTTCTATTGTCTAATTTTAGTGAGCCTGTGCCAATTGTAGCCTCAGTTTCCTGTTCTTAGCTGACAGGAGTGGCACCCGGTGTGGTCTTCTGCTGTTGTAGCCCATCTGCCTCAACGTGTTGTGCGTTCAGAGATTCTCTTCTGCATACCTCAGTTGTAACGAGTGGTTATTTGAGTTACTGTTGCCTTTCTATCAGCTCAAACCAGTCTGCCATTCTCCTCTGACCTCTGGCATCAACAACGCATTTGTGCTCACAGAATTGCCGCTCACTGGATATTTTCTCTTTTTTGGACCATTCTCTGTAAACCCTAGAGATGGTTGTGCGTGAAAATCACAGTAGATCAGCAGTTTCTGAAATACTCAGACCAGCCCGTCTGGCACCAACAACCACGCCACATTTAAAGTCCCTTAAATCACCTTTCTTCCCCATTCTGATGCTCGCTTTGAACTGCAGCAGATCGTCTTGACCATGTCTACATGACTAAATGCATTGAGTTCCTGCCATGTGATTGGCTGATAAAAAATTTGCATAACCAGCAGTTCGACAGGTGTACCTAATAAAGTGGCCGGTGAGTGTACAACATGTACACAAACAGAATATTTTGTGTAAAGTGTTTGCGATCCAGGTAAATTTTACAGGTATATTCTTCATCTTTACACATAAAACAAAAAAATATCTCAATTTTTCTTACATGGATAAATCAGCCTTCTGTATGCCAGTTTGCTTTAAACTTAAATGATCACTGCCATGGGTAAAAATCAAAAACATAATACAATATTTCTAACTATAATATACATTTTGCTAAAATATTTTTGGTGGATAATGTGCCATATGTATTATTTTTTTAACCTACTACTAAGGGTGTACTCACACTAGGCACTCTGTGCTGCGCCTGGGCACTGTTTGACTGGCCAGCCCTGGAAGAGCAGAGTTTGGTTTGGCTCAGGCGTGGTATGCATATAAACTGAAGTGTTTTTATATGGACTTAATACTCATTCTTAATTTTATATGAATGTGAACTGTCATAGTTTATCAAAGATGCAAATCCCTCACTGCATTTCTTCCACAAACCTAATACCTGCAGCTAGGGCTGGGCGACATGGCAAAAAAAAAAAAAATCTAGATTTTTTCATAAAGTTTGACCGATTCACGATTTTGATTTCGATTTTTTTATTTATTTTTTTTACGGTGTAACTACCTTACCAGCTTACCTTGTTCATTTAAATTTAAATAAATGCCGAAACTAGTTTTTTTCATGCTCACTTGTAAAAGAAAAGCAACCGTGTGACTAAACGCGGTTATGGCACTCTCTCATATAGGGATGCTAAACATAGCTACAATATAAGTCACAGCACCCGTATTTATGTAGAGGTCATATGTTGTGCAGCTTTGGGCAAATTTTATTTGGAGAGAAAATGACCAAAATGGAACGTGAAGATTGAAAAGGATTGGAGGGAAAATAAATATTTCAAATCTCTGTACATAACAGAAAAATAAACAATGATAATGCAACAATAGTTTATCTGTATTAGTGGCATGGCAGAAATATATATTTAGACAGGCCTTGTCAAAGTGAGCGGGCACTTTCACTATTAAAAAATATAGCACTTAAATTATTTCATAACAATCAATAAAATAGCAGCGGTTTTATATCAAAAGTTGGTAATGATATAAAATATACTACATTTTGATGGTAAAATATAACCATTTAAACGATTTTGTATTTAAACATTAAATAACGAATGCATCAAGTTAAATATAAAAAAACGAATGAAACAACACATAGCATATCAGGATATAAAGGACTATATTTAGCAAAATGCTGCTCTTTTTATCTTTGTAATTTTATAGTTTTATTTTTGTTATTTTAATTATTTTTTGTCTTCATAAATAACTAACGAACTATAGACAAAAATCTGCTTGACGTTTTAGAAAATATTTGTGCGTAGCTACACCACCCAGTATATATTAAAGATTACCGTATCTATCTATATTTAAATGTCTATGTCTATGTGAGTGCGGGCCGCCGGGGGAGACAGGAGGGGGGACAAGCGTGCTCTGGCCCGGTTCAAGGCAACTGTACATAGTGTGAGTACGGCCTAAAAGCGATCTAGAATGTTAAGTTGGTTGCCCACACCTCCGCCTGTCGAGCCTCCTCTCCTCGCGCGCGGGAGAGACAGACGGCTGCGGGGACGCGAACAACAGCACGATGCGCGTGGAAACATTAGCGAAGCTGGCTGGCTGACTGCGGTTGCCCTGGCAACGGGGCTGTTGTTGCTCTAGTGGGAAAATGTCCCGGTGTTCCCAATGGCCAGTCCGCCCTGGCGCGCTTCCGCTAAACCAGCTGTGGGAGCTCATCAACAGAGCCGTGACGTCAAGACACAGAATCAGCACAATTCAGCACGGTTGTCTAACAGTTTAAAACGGTTTGGCACGATAGTGGAAAAACGGCTTTAATATTTTTATTAAAAAAAAATCGCGATTTCTCGATTTTATAAAAAATAAAATCATCTTAAAACGTAAATTCAAATTAATCGAAAAAAAAAAAAAAAAAAATCGAAAAAAAAAAAAATAATAAATAAAAAAAAAATTCGCCCAGCCCTACCTGCAGCACAATGACTTTTATGAAACTTTGAGCGTCAAAGGTGGTGAGTTCAGCAAAAGATTTGGCTGTGTGTTACTACATTCTAAATGACTCAAGTTAACACAAAACAATATAACAAAATCAATCTCCATCGTACTGAGCAAGAGCACTTCTTTTCGTGTTTAAACTGAACAGTCGGATCATCGATGATGTAAGGAAGGTTAAAATGCAGTGTGAGTGTGGGCCGTCATGGGAGAAGGAAGGGGAGGCAATCGTGTCCGGGCTTGGTTCAAGGCAACCGTGCCTTGTAGGAGTACACCCCAAGTGTATTTTTATGATAGTAGAAACTAGGGCTGCACAATATATCGTTTAAGCATCGATATTACAATGTGATCATTCGCAATAGTCACATCGCAGGATATGCAATGTTGAGTAAGTATAATAATTTACCATTTGCATATTTGTGATGCCTATGATTGTAGAATGCTTTTAAAAACATTCAAGTATAAGAATTTGTACATTTGTGACCTTAACTACGATTAATTTGATTGAATTATTTTTACTTTTAAGTTACTGTAATTGAATACTGTTAGACTCAGGAGACGATAAAACACTTTATTTCAATTGTATCTTTTTCTTGATTGTATTTATAGATTGTTATGGATGAAAATACAACACATACAAATACAAAAATGCACTGCAAACAGCACAGACCACAACGAAAACGTGTTGGGGGACTCCAAAAAGTTTATAGATTGTTTATTAGATTTTATGGAGATGCAAATAGTAAACAGTAATTCATCAACCTCTGACTAAACTCATGCATGAAAATACAACACATGCAAATAGGGAAACGCACTGAAAGTAGCACAGACAACAAAAACGTATCGGGAGACCCCAAAAGGTCTATAGATGGTTTATTAGATTTTATGGAGATGCATTCCCACTGCAGAATCATCCCAATTGATCTAACATTATAAATTATTTCCAAATTTAAGTCATGTGATGAAATTGTATTCATATCGCAATATATATCGCAAAATAAAAATATATCGCAATCTTTATTTTTCCAATATCGTGCAGCCCTAGATGAAACTGTAAAGAGACTTCTGCAATAAGGTAATCAAAATAGTCTAATGAATTTAACTTCTCTTTAAAGGAGCATTGTTTTTGCTATTAGATTAAAATGTTACAATGTTAGAACGGTATGTGATTTGAACCCTTTTGTTGCACAATGTAGCAAAGACTGCATGGTTACAAACACTACTTTTGTTTTCATAGCCTTTAATGAAAACATTGTTTCAATGAACAACACTGGGAAGTATGTTAAAGAAAGGTAAAAAATACAAATGGATTTTTATATATAATTTTTTTTTCTCCCAATAAATACATTTCTAAAGGAGCTGTTGTCATGAAATTGTACCAGATTTAGGTAAAAAAAACAAAAAAACAACAACAACTCAAACATACAAACAAAACTAAACTTTTTTTTTGCCAGAAATTAAGTTGTATAATAACATATACTGAACTAATGAAACGTATTTAATACTTTTGTATAAAAGGCTTTTTTTGGGAATGACAGTTTCAAGATGCCTCTTGTATATCTAATAAAGTTTCATTCACAATAAGTGCTGTCGAGCTATCTTGTGTTTGAAACAGGTGCCTGATATTTAAAAACACGATTGTGCAAGGCATTTGGAGGCAACTGTACAAAGTCATTTTAATGATGGAACTTTTTACTTAAGTATATTATATTATATTACATTATATTATATTAGCATTATATAATATATATTATATTATATTACATTATATTAGCATTATATTATATTATATTACATTAGCATTATATAATATTATATTATATTATATTATATTAGCATTATATTATATTATATTACATTAGCATTATATAATATAACATTATATTATATTTTATTATATTAGCATTATATTATATTACATTATATTATATTATATTATATTATATTATATTACATTATATGAGCATTATATTACATTATATTAACATTATATTATATTATATTAGCATTATATTAAATTATATTATATTAGAATTATATTATATTAGCATTATATTATATTATATTACATTATATTAAATTAGCATCATATTATATTAGCATTATATTATATTATATTACATTATATTATAGTAGCATTATATTGTATTAGCATTATATTATATTATATTATCATTATATTATATTATATTAGCATTATATTATATTATATTACATTATATTCTAGTAGCATTATATTGTATTAGCATTATATTATATTATTATTATTATATTATATTAGCATTATATTATATTATATAAGCATTATTATTATTAAAGTATATCATTATATTACCACAATAAATTATTAAAACAACATTTGAGATTATGGTAATGATACATTTATATGGTAAATGGATTTCCACCTTAGATAATGTGCATATAATCTAGTTGGATAAAAAAATTGACTGAATTGCAATAAGATTGTATTCATTAATGTTAATTTATTTACAAACATTAATAACTGTGTTATACATTGTTTATTCGTGTATGTCATCTTTGTAAATGCTAATGAAAACACCGTCATTTATTACTAGTTTGTTAACTCAAGTTAAGTGTTAACAACTCAAGTTGTTAGTTAGTTAACTCAAAGTGCATTAATTAAATGTTAACAAGCACAAATGTAAACTTTAATAATGCATGTTTCACTATGATTAATAAACGCTGTACGAGTATTTTTCTTTATTAGTTCACATTAGTAAATACATTAACTAATGAAACCTTAAAGATTGTTTTCATGATGTCATCAGTTGAGCAAGTTGGAAAGCAGATTGTAAACGACGTAACTGAACCGAACGAGACTTGCATATTTTGCTGACTTACTAAATAAATACATAAATAAATAATACATTTTATTACTGCCAAAAGTGTTAACAAATCAAGATCAATTTTGTTGAAAAATTACACCACTTCCTGCATGTTCTTTATATCATTCAGCAGCTTATGTTTTTTTCAAAAGCACATACAAGCAGAAATTAAAAGTTATACACACCTTAGTGTTTTTCTTTTTGCTATATTCAAACACTAAGTTGATGGATTTTGCAAATGTGACCATACCTTTACTCAGTGTCATCTTACCTTCAATATAACTTTGACCTCTTCTTTAGAACAATTGTCTAGTTTTGTTATTCGATGTTCAAGCCATTGCTGGACCACAGCTCTCTGTTCAGCACTGTCTCCTAGCAGCTCTGGTCTCTTGGCCTCTTTAACCAGATGACACGCGATAGTAACCAGACCAGTCAATGCTGGCCCATTGTTGTTTTGGAGAACAGGGACCTACAAGTGAATAAATTAATCCATGTTACAAATCTACTAAATGAAGCAATCGAAAGAGATAGATAAATTGATTAAATCAATGCTGCTAGACACAATGCTCAATCAGACATAGATTTTACGCATCATAACACTTTTTTTGTAAATTAAGTTGTCAATAAAGGAACAAAGATCAAGGATTTTTGCTTCATGTTCCACAAGTGCATGTTATTTAGGCTTCTGTTGGTATCAGATTTTCTTGTTGCAATTAATTGCACAAGCTTTATTCCTAGTGTACATGGTATTAATCACAATATTGACCTGAGCTTCAAAAAAGACAACATAAAATAAATCTTAGTGTATTGCTACTGTATATACATGTTCAGAGTAAACAAATATTTCAACCGAATCAAATTGCAAAAGTATTATAAAGTGCAAGAGCTAACACTACAGGTAATCTCAGGTAATTAGTTAATGCTAGAGATGCTCCGATCGATCGGCCAGAGATCGGTATCGGCCGATAATCACATTTTATGACTCGATCGGTACTCGCCAAGCTGGCCGATCTCATGAACCGATCACAGGTGTCTGTGAGTTTATATGCAGAGGAACCAGACATGCTAGTTGGAGAGCAAAATATTGGAATGGTCTTGCATGTGTTTAGACCTTTTTACATATATAAGGAGTGAGAGTTCTGTGTTTTTGACAATATTGCCAGTTCACTAAAATCTGGCTGAAATACAATTTAAAAACGTAAAAAAAAAATGTTTTAATTGAATATTTCATAATATACCTTTTTGTAATATACTTACTGCAATAAACAAATATATATTTATAGATGTGCATTTTAACATCTTATGCATCAAATATGTATTTTTTCTTGATTGAGACATGTCGAATTCTTCTTCCATCATTTGCGATGTTTCCAAATTGCTTTGTTAGTTGTTTTTCTTACTATTTTTTTGTATCTGTTTTATGTATTATTTTCTGTAAAGTTGCTTCTGACCATGACATGTCCACACTAAATGGTTATAAGAGACATGTTTGAGGGATTATATGCAACATTCTTCCTTTTTTCTCTGAGGTGTAAGGCAAGATCTCCACTTAATTATCATACTTAGGGAGGGAAATGTGCTTCATGTATTATAAAGCTTGAAGCATCAGAATCAGTACTCAGTATTGGCCGATCACCATCACAAAGAATCGGTACTTGGTATCGGCTGCAAAAATCCTGATCGGAGCATCCCTAGTTAATGCATAAAAATCGACAGTAAGAAAAAGCCAGATTTATTACAGTTACTATGTTAATATTAGTTAAAACTGAATTTTACAATTCTAGGATTTAAACATATTACTATTCAATAACTAAGAAACTAACATCACCTAATATTAATCAAAGCTTTTGCAGATTTTAATTAGTTAAATTAAAGAATGTTAACTCTTGGAGCCTTATTGTACAGTGTTAATGTACAATAGCCCTATAAATAGTCACAGAATTATTAATTAATATTTCATTATGTATTAGGCCAGATTAACATGTAAAATTGTTTATCTTTGAACTATTAAGCCTCCGAGCACTTGACGCTGTTTTGAACACCACAGCAGTGGGACTATTCTTAAAAAGCACTCTAAAATGTAAATAATAAGTATTTATTCACTATATTTTAAAGTGCCCACAATATCAATAGTGTGCATGTTCATATCACGATATACTGAATTATTGAATATCGGAATATGTTTAATGTTATTGTCGTAATACTCATGTTTGACCATAGCTCTTAGGCTGATGAATAAAGTTGTGTACAGAGTCTGTTTTAAACCATAAGATGGAAATTGTTAAATGACAGATTAATATTACATAGTATATTACATCATTAATCACATTTACTGTACGTGTTATTTGGTTGGTTACATAATAGTAAATAATAATAATAATAATAATATAGTTTTAATTAAAATCTTTATTGAAATGTATTTTATTAGACAACTGTATTCACTTAATTTCAATATAAAACAGCTGTTAATATTAATAGAGCTATAATTTGAAAAAAAAAAAAGTATTTACAGATTTTCTTTTTTTATAGAAAGCAGCTATATAAAAAAAGAATAAACATTTTATTTTTGAATTTTTCAAAGATAAAGTATTTTGCTGTTAAACTCTACAATAATCAATGCAGAAATGCAAATGAACTCCAGTACACAACGTAAAAACTTTATCCCCCGGTTTCACAAACAAGGTTTAAGGCTAGTCTTGGATTAAATTGCTTGTTTGAGCTGTCTCAACTGAAAATAACTTGCAGTGAGATGTCTTAAAATATGTCAGTGTCATTTTTTGTCTACAGGTGCACACCAGTAATGTATTTTTCAATGGCTGTTTTGATAAATGTGGCTTAAATAGCCTAATTTAACTAAGGTCTAGTCCTGGCTTAGGCTAAGCTCTGTTTGTGAAACTGGGCCTAAATCTGCAAATTACTAAACATTTTGTTATCTGGTTGTGCAAATAAACTCTTCATTAAAGGACTGTAACATGCTTAAATATTATAATTAATAATGGTAGGATGTAAAGTTAGTCACTGCAAATAGTGTTTTTTTTTTCTTTTTGTAGTAACATGATATATATATATATATATATATATATATATATATATATATATATATATATATATATATATATATATATATATACATACACACATACAGTTGAAGTCAGAAATATTACCACCCCTTTGATTTATTTATTTTATTTCTTTTTTTTTTTAATTTCCCAAATGATGTTTAACGGAGCAAGGAAATTTTCACAGTTATGTCTGATAATATTTTTTCTTCTGGAGAAAGTCTTATTTGTTGTATCTCTGCTAGAACAAAAGCAGTTTTTAATTTTTTTATATTATTAGGTCAAAATTATTAGCCCCTTTAAGCTATATAATAGTAGTCTACAGAACAAACCATCGTTATACAATAACTTGCCTAATTACCCAAACCTGCCTAGTTGACTTAATTAACCCAGTTAAGCCTTTAAATGTCACTTTGAGCTGTATAGAAGTTTCTTGAAAAATATCTAGTAAAATATTATTTACTGTCATCATGGCAAAGATAAAATAAATCAGTTATTAGAAATGAGTTATTAAAACTATTATGTTTAGAAATGTGTTGAAAAATCTTCTCTCCGTTAAACAAAAATTGGGGAAAAAGATAAGCTAGGGGGGCTAATAATTCTGACTTTAACTGTATATGTATGGAGTGTTAATGCACATGGTGGGTCTAAAGCTGCTTTAAATGTTGCTTAGCACAAGGGCCATGTGGTCTTTTTGCAGGCAAGTGTTTTTTATGTAAACTTGTAAATTATCCAAGATGTTTTACCTTGTAAATGCTCTCTAATATATTGTTTTAAACTGTTTAAGTAGTAAACTGTCTACAGTAGACATACTTATTTGATGATCCAGATGTCACAGTGAACAAAGATCTTTCAGTGGGGTTGCTACTACTAACACATGTGAATACGTATTAGATAAAAACTAATACGGTTAAAAATAAAAGAAGAAATGATGCAGAACGTATGCAAATAAGACATATAAATAAATAATAAAGAAGATCTGAAATAACGTTATTTGCACTGAAATTACATTTCAGGTTTACACCAGCCATTCATTCATACGAGGACTAACATATGACGCATTACAACCCTAACTCATCTTTTAAAAACACTATAGGCTCAAAACCCCAACTATATCACATTCAGCGTTCGATTCACCTTTTTCCCTCCTTGCGTGCTGTATTTATTTGCCTTTTTTAATCCTAGAAATCTCTCAAGCGAGTTCAGCTCCCGCAGCGCCATCTTGCTCACACCGGAAACCAACGATGTACATTTAGCGGCCGCTGATTGGTGGAGATTCTCTAGTCCCGCCTCTTTCCCGTCATGATGGACAGATTCTAAAGCCTGCATTCGTGTGGTAATATAGTTTTTCTCAGTCGCTTTGGTACATTTCTCAGATCGAATTTAAATTTGCAAAACAGTAAGTGCATTTCTGAAAATAAAAATAGCAAAACACAATGGGCTGCCTGCAAAAGCCAGTCTCTTGCTCAAAATACTTAGTTAATCTCTTAAAACTTAATTTCTGTCAATGAACGTGTCAGTAGGCTACATAATGTCATAATGACAAGTCCTTGTGTCATTGTGTACGGATAAGACACATTATTTAGTCATGTTGTCAATATAACTGTACTTTAAAGGGGTGGTCTGGTGTAAACTATGACAATATACATATACACAATATCGCACTAAATGAAAATATGTCAATGTCAGTTTTCTAATAGCATGCAGCCCTTATTTTTATGATACTTTTGTATTTCAAGTATTTCAAAATTATATTATATCATTTTATTACAGCAATAAATTATTAAAACAACATATGAGATCGATGAGTTTCTACTTTAGTTAATGTGCACATCATCTTGTTGGATTAAAAAAAATCTGACTGAATTGAGCCCTAAAAGTTTAGGTAACACTTTACAATAAGATTGTATTAGTAATGTTAAAGCATTTACTAACATGAACAAACAATGATTAACACATTGATGTATTTCATCTTTGTTTATGCTGATGAAACTACAGTCATTTATTCATTCATTCATTTTCTTTTCGGCTTAGTCCCTTTATTAATCTGGGGTCGCCACAGCGGAATGAACCGCCAACTTATCCAGCACGTTTTTACGCAGCGAATGCCCTTCCAGCTGCAACCCATCACTGGGAAACAACAGTCACTTATTATTAGTTAATTCAAGTTAAAAGTGTTAACAACTCAAGTTTTTAGTTAGTTAACTCGAAGTGCGTTAATTAAATGTTAACAAGCACAAATTTCAATTGTAATAATGCATTATGCATGTTTCAGTAGTTTCGAGTATTTTTCTTTTTTGGTTCACATTAGTAAATACATTAACTAATGAAACCTTAAAGATTGTTTTCATGACGTCATCAGTTTTGCATGTTGGAATGCAGATTGTAAACAACGTATCTAAACCGAACAAGACTTGCATATTTTGCTGACTTGCAAAATAATTCCGTAAATAAATAATACATTTTAGTACTAAACACTGCCAAAAGTGTTAACAACTCGAAATAAATTCTGTTAAGATATTACACCATTTACTATGTACTAAGTCCATATGATTTAGGAAATTATGTTTTTCTGTGGTTTGGACAGCATAAAAAAGCCTAATTTAAAAGTTAAGGCATCTCGGTGTTTTCCTTTTTGCAATATTTTAAAAAGTGGACAACACTAAGTTGATGGAAACACAGCTACTATAAAATTTAGCAAATGTGACCATACCTTTACTCAGCATCATCTTACTTTCAATATAATTTTGACGTCTTCTTTAGAACAGTTGTCTAGTTTTGTCACAGTTAAAACAGTAAGGGCATTTCTGAAAACAACCTGTTCAAATAGCAAAACACAATGTACTACCTGCAAAGCCAGTCTCTTGCTCAAAATTCTTAGTTAATCTCTCAAAACTTAATTTCTGTGTCAATGGACGTGTCAGTAGGCTACATAATGTCATAATGACAAGTGTGTGTCATTGTGTATGGATAAGACAGTCAAATTACTTAGTCATGTTGTCTACAAAATTCGACACACAATACCCCATAATGACAATGTGAAAAAATATTTTTTGAAATTGTAGCAAATTTATTAAAAATAAAAAAACCTGAAAAGTCACATGTACATCAGTATTCACAGCCTTTGCCGTGAAGTTCTAAATTGAGCTCAGGTACATTCTGTTTCCACTGATCATTCTTAGATGTTTCAGCAGCTTAATTGGAGTTCACCTGTGGTAAATTCAGCTGATTGGACATGATTTGAAAAGGCATACACCTGTCTATATAAGGTCCCAGGGTTGACAGTGCATGTCAAAGCACAAACCAAGCATGAAGACAAAGGAATTGTCTGTAGACCTCCGCGACAGGATTTTCTCGAGGCACAAGGCTGGGGAAGGTTACAGAAACATTTCTGCTGCTCTGAAAGTTCAGACTGAGGCCACGGTTCATCTTCCAGCAGGACAATGACCCAAAGCACACCACCAAAATATCAATGGAGTGGCTTCACAACAACTCAGTGAATGTCCTTGAGTGGCCCAGCCAGAGCCCAGACCTAAATCCTATTGAACATCTCTGGAGAGATCTGAAAATGGCTGTACACCATCGCTTCCCATCCAACCTGATAGAGTTTGAGAGGTACTGCAAAGAGGAATGGGCAAAAATTCCCAAAGACAGGTGTGCCAAACTTGTGGCATCATATTCAAAAAGACTTGAGGCTGTAATTGCTGCCAAAGGTGCATCAACAAAGTATTGAGCAAAGGTCATTATGGGGAATTTTGTGTAGAATTTTGAGAAAATAAATGAATTTAATCCATGTTGGAATAAGACTGTAACATAAAAAATGTGGAAAAAGTGAAGAGCTATGAATACTTTTCGGATGCACTATATATATATGTGAACATAGGACAATCTCCTTCTTACAATCTCCTTCTTATAAAGTGATAAAAAGAGATCTGAAAATACTTTCTGTAAAAACATAATAATAATAATAAAAAATATATATAATAAAAATAAAGTAAATAAAAAATAAAGAGAGAGAGGTGGCGCAGTAGGTAGTGCTGTCGCCTCACAGCAAGAAGGTCGCTGGTTTGAGCCTCGGCTGGGTCAGTTGGCGTTTCTGTGTGGAGTTTGCATGTTCTCCCTGCGTTCGTGTGGGTTTCCTCCGGGTGCTCCGGTTTCCCCCACAGTCCAAAGATATGCGGTACAGGTGAATTGGGTAGGCAAAATTATCCGTAGTGTATGAGTGTGTGTGGATGTTTCCCAGAGATGGGTTGCGGCTGAAGGGCATGCGCTGCGTAAAACATATGCTGGATAGGTTGGTAGTTCATTCCGCTGTGGCGACCACAGATTAATAAAGGGACTAAGCCTAAAAGAAAATGAATGAATGAACGGGAGCGAGAGAGAGAGAGAGAGAGAGAGAGAGAGAGATGCAAACTTTATAAATGCTTTGCCAATACTTTTGTATCACTTGCCAATAATGCAATTATTGAATTGAATGAGAGAGAGAGAGAGATGTTGAACTAAACTTCATTAAGTGTTCCAAATTTTGTGTTAGATATATATGCAAATTAGTGCATATTTAATGAAATGGCTTATTTAGACAGACAGACAGGCAGGCAGGCAGACAGGCAGGCAGGCAGGCAGGCAGGCAGGCAGGCAGGCAGGCAGACAGGCAGACAGACAGACAGACAGACAGACAGACAGACAGACAGACAGACAGACAGACAGACAGACAGACAGACAGACAGACAGACAGATAGATAGATAGATAGATAGATAGATAGATAGATAGATAGATAGATAGATAGATAGATAGATAGATAGATAGATTGATAGATAGATAGATAGATATCCATATTATAATTCTGAGCACTACTGTGGGGTAATTAATGTCCATCCCTTTTATTTTGTGGTCAACCAACAGAAATTACTACACTCAAAATAATCATGTAAAAAAAAACAAAGAGCTGTTCTGTTTTTAGATATGTTTTTTTAAATACCCTGAATTAGCTACTAACCATAAATAGGCCTATATGTCAACAATGAATTATGGGACTAGTGAAAGTCCATTTAATTCCTTAAAATATATGTGTTATTTAACAAATTTCTTCAATTATTAAAATTGATTACACTCTTGTTTAATAAAAAGCCCGTTTGTTGTTTTTGAGAATTATTCCAATATTGATTTTTAATTATTCTTAATTGATTTCTTTATAACTTAATAAAAGAATTCAGCAAATAAATAAATAGATAATATATTAAATTTAGAAGAAATGTCATCAGTAGTTTAAAGAACTAATTAAATAAATACATTTTCCCAATGAATTGCAAATGCACTGAAATCCAGCTAAGCATTTTCTAAATCCAGCTCTCAAACCACAGTGAGGATTTATAACCTGTTTGAGAGTGTTCAATGATACAAGACCCATCATACAGATCAAAGAGACGCTGAATTTCACAGGAATAGCCCACCGACACAGGACCCATGCTGATTTTTAGATCCTGCATTGACGTACTGTATAAACAATTTTCTGATGTTTGTTTTCACGCAACCATACTGTAAGTATCTTCTTGATGAAGAATCGAGGGAACAAAAAAAGCCTGTGATCTTGCCATCGGTCAACTAAGAGACAACTGTAGAGCAGATGAAAGGGTTGCAGTGCAGTTTATAGTAGCATATATGCATTTACTCATTGTTTTTCATCTAAGTCCTGAAAATTTAAATCAAAATGACAGCAAGGGTTTAGAGTTTCCTGAGTCCTGCAGCAAGTTTTCCTCTGCTTCACTTGGCTGTCTGTTTCCCAGCATCCTCGTGCTCGTCCTCAGTGCGGCGTGTCTGTTTGGATTTACACAATCACTGTATGACTCCTCCATAATGAAATGTCAGCTATCAATCAAACTGGCCTTATTAACTCCATAAGGGCCAGGTGTGGGTGACATCATGGAAAGCGACTGTGGCTTTGGAAGTGTTGCGTGTCTCTCGTGCACCCACAAGTCAAAACGTTGCCTGAAACTCTTTTATTTTTTTTTATTTTGAGAAGGGCTGACTGTGTGATTGCTGAAAATGCTTCTAATGGGGCTTGCGCTGCATCCTTTTATACAGGGGTTTTGAAATATTTAGATGCAATCTCAATGATCATGCTTGTGGAAGGCATTTATATTTACAGAAGATCCAAATTATACATGAAAAAATATTTGAAAAACAATTAAAATATTTCTGCTATTTTACATAATTTTTTCTACTCACTACTTTATGTATTTTATGATTAATAAATATTAAGATGCAATCTCAATGATCATACTTGTGAAAGGCATTTATATTTTCAGGAGATCCAAATTATACAGTGAAAAAAAAAATACATTTTAAATTTATGATATTATTTAGGCAATATTTAGTTTCTCTTAATTTACATTAAATTTTCCTACTCATTTTATAACAGTGCATTTATTTGTATGATTAATAACTAATTTTCATCTTATTTGTGTTTATTTGTTTGTTACTTATCTAATTGTATTATAGTATAGTCTATTTTAAAATCATAACAACTGTAACAGGCCCGTAGCCGAAGAAAGGGTGTTTTTTTCTCAAAAAGTGGACCTTTTTGTAGTTATACACCACATTTTCTATTTAATTATAATATTTAAATATATTTTAAACACTATTTTTAGCTGGATTAGCTTGTTGGATGGTCATCATAACCACAACCAAATCACAAACAAAAAATATTTCCTAGATTTAGAATAAAGAAATATGAAAAAAATACTTATTTTTAAAATACAAATTTATTACATCATATATCATTAAATAATAATCTGTTTTAAATTAAAAACAAGCCTATATTAATATTATTTAATATTAATTAAAAAGCCAATAATAGTTGTCATTTATTAGGCAAATTATTAATAACAAACTGGCCAGCACATTTGGCCATTTGAATAATAATAATAATAATAATAATAATAAATAATTATAATAACAATAATGTAGAGCTTCGCAATTTTTCTAGCCTCTCTTGTAAAAAATATAGTACATTTGAAAATTCATGGATAACAACAATTGTATTTAAATTAATTTTAATTTGATGGGTTTTCGGAAAGATTATTTTTACTATTTATGATGGCATAGCAGTCAAAATTGGACAAATGAGCTCACACATGGGACAAATTCTGGACCTTTGTCAATGAGAGGTGGGTCTTTCGATCCACCCGAAGCCCCCTTGGCTACAGGTCTGTGTTATATTTGTTTAATAAATTTTAGTAATTGTGAGTTTCTTTTATTTATCTTTTTTATTTTCATACAGTTGAAGTCAGAATTATTAAACCCCACAATTATTTTTTTTCCCAACGCAGAGAAGATTTTTTCAACACATTTCTAAACATAATAGTTTTAACAACTCATTTCTAAAAACTGATTTATTTTATCTTTGCCATGATGACAGTAAATAATATTTTACTAGATCTTTTTTCAAGACACTTCTATACAGCTTAAAGTGACATTTAAAGGCTTAACTAGGTTAATTAGGTTGACTAGGCAGGTTAGGGTAATTAGGCAAGTTATTGTATAATGATGGTTTGTTCTGTAGACTATCGGAAAAAAAATATAGCTTAAAGGGGCTAATAATTTTGACCTTAAAATGGTTTAAAAAAAATAAAAACTGCTTTTATTCTGACCGAAATAAAACAAATAAGACTTTCTCCAGAGGAAAAAATATTATCAGACATACTGTGAAAATTTCCTTGCTCTGTTAAACATAATTTAGGAAACATTTAAAAAAGAAAAAAAAAAATCAAAGGGCGTTTAATAATTCTGATTTCAACTGTATTTAATAATTTATCTTGGTAAAAAAAAAAAACTATTAATGAATTAAATTTAATAAATAAATCACTGCTTACTTTTAATTTATTTTCCAAACATCTCCAAAGACCCCCAGCACTCCATTGCTTGCCTTTTCATGGGGGTCCCCGGACTCAACAACATAAAGATTGCCGTCCACAAATCATAAACAGGAACGCAAGAAGCCTTTCTGTTATGTTGTGTCTCGTTTCACGAAGACACAAAAGCGTAGTTATATATAGTTACAGAGCAATCACAATCATACTTTATAGGCCTATCCTAAATTGCAGACTTCTCTCTCTCACACACACACACACACGCGCGCGCGCGATACAGTGCTTCACATATGCCCATTTGTTTTTGTCGTAAAGGCTATTAATTAATTTACTTTTATATGTTTTATAACATAGCTAAAGTTATTCATAGAAACAAACAAGCAAACAAACGAATAGTAAATAAAACAGCTGGCCTAAATAACACGCATAATGAGCACATATACAAACTATCAGAAACGATTAGGTGCTCAGAAAAAAAAACAAGGTAAGACTAATTCTCTTGTTTTCTCGGCCTCTGCTTTTGTTTGTGCGTCGCGCAGTACGTCAGGCGGTTTTCGCCCGTAGCGCTATCACGAATGCACGCCGCCAGCGCAGCGCAATGCCCGGAGCTGCCACATCCTGTATGTATGAGCCAGCACGGAGGACAGCGATCCCCACTCCCGGGAACAATCCGTAGCCTGTGGGAGTTTTTCGATGCCAATTGTGATACACAATACGGGGTCACATTAGTTAGAAATATATTGTGGGGTCACCGATGGTGCCTGTGGGGCTATTGCGCTCTCCCAGTACCCCTCTCGTACTCTCTCTCTTTCATTCCCTCCCGTTATCCTGATTTGTCTAGTTGAGCCCGTGCATAACTGTCTGCACTGCTACCTCTCATAACCTGTAAGCGCAGCCTCGGTATATTTAAACGTACAGCGGGATCGGGCGCAGTCAGAAGGGCAGCGGCAGCAGACGTTCCGGCTGTCAGGAGGCATCGGGCAGATTGCGTCTCGGGACGGGACGCAGGACGACTGTGTGACAGGAAGGAGAAACGCAGGCCTGACGCCACAAGAGGCACATATCAGCTGCGGCGGCCGCATGCTTGTGATTGCTCCGTATCTCGTTCTGTCTCCGGTAATCCGCTGATTTACACGGCACATCACACCGCACTGATCGAAAGCGAGTGTAGGTAGACTTTCAAAGAACATAGCGTTATGGTTTTTTTGTATTTAGCGAAGGCTTGTTTTTGAAATAGCCTACTTTAACAGTGGTATTTAGCTACGTGTCGAGGATTTTGCATGAACGTATCATTAAAAAAGTTATAATAAAAAAAATAAATAAAAATATTTAGAAACATCTGTCATTTTCTCATAAAACTAACGTTTATATGAGAAAGTCTGGCCTGAACAGAAGGGCTTTAAAGTCATAATGAAATAAAAATTCACAATTCACAATGTTTGTTTGAATATTGCAGTGTTTGTTAAGCATGAATTATTTAACAAATTGGCTAATGCATTCCTAATAGACAAAATTAAGTTCTGTCAATAAACATTTTGTTCTGTGAACAATGCTTGCTGTGTTTAAAGTCAAATTGCCATCCATAATTCATTTTACTTAATTCATTACAAACATCTTTCAAAAAAAAAGTACAATACTTTTTCAAGATGTCAGTTGGATATTTAATGAAAAACAAATATTAACTGTAAAAAACGCAGGGTTCCACGCAATTTATTCATGTTGTCCAAACACAAATTGATTAAGTTAACTTAACACTTTTAACTTATTTATGTAAATTGAACATAAAAAAAAGTTGCCCCAATGAAATCTCAAGAATTGTGTTGTTTCAGCTTATTTTAAATACGTAGTTTGAATGAGCAAAAAAAATATTTTTGAGTGTATCATTAAAAAAGTTATTATAAAGAAACAATATATAAAATATTTAGAAACATCTGTAATTTTCCCATGAAACTAACATTTATGAGAACGTCTGGCCTAAACAGAAGGGCTTTAAAGTCATAATGAAATATAAATTCACAATGTTTATTTGAACATTGCAGTGTTTGCCATACATTAATTTTTTAACAAATTGGCTGATGAGTTCCTAATGGACAAAATTAAATTCTGTCAATAAACATTTTGTTCTGTGAACAATGCTTGCTGTGTTTAAATTCAAATGGCCATCCATGATTAATTTGACTTAATTCATTGCAAACATCTTGGAAAATAAGTAGCCTAAAATACAATATTTTCAAGATGTCAGTTGGATATTTAATCAAAAACAAATATTAATACATAAATAAAATGGTGAATTATGACAAGTAAAACACTTGGAGAAATGAGCATTATAGACCATTTCAATGGGGTGATGTTATTGGCCCATAAACATTTCCTGCATTATCAAACTATTTCATAAGTGTAACAAGAGGCAATTCAATCATAACTTAATATTAAAACGGCTATCAAAACATTATTAATGTGTGGCTCTTTTTGGATTCTCAGAAGCTATAGAAATTAAAAATGTAAAACAGGAAATACGTTGGGAACGTTTTTTTTGTTTTTGTTTACATCCCTCAAAATAGGAAACTATAGGAAAGTACACATTTTGATTTGATGTTGGCTTAAAGTTCAAAGAACAAGTCAATGTTGTGAAAAGTTTGGCAAAGATGCGCATGTATCACACACACACACACGTGTGATGCAACACATGTAAACGCACTGCAAGAATGGAGTAAAATGGCTGGTGACAGAAAGATACTCGGAATTTGTTGGCAGCTCTCATCCTTTCCTTCTCTTTTATGACACAATATTAACATGTCCACCCGACAGGGCGGACCCTCAAGACACAGAGAAATGCTGGAAAACTGAATGCAAGTGACAGCACAGTTCCTCTGTTTCACAACACACACAGCAGCCAAAGGCCAAGGGTCATGCTAGGGGCCATGAATCCCAGACCACCGCTCACACCCAGCACCACTCATTTATGTGTTTTAATTACGTTATGAAATCTGTTTCTTCCAGCCATGAGGGAAAACATCTACAGGGAAGATGCTGATTGTTACATATTCTGAAAAGTCAATTCATCTTTGTTGCCGTTGCCCACTGGCCCTGCAGGTTGTCTGTGAATGATACAAATTCTTGGAGGAAGCCTGTAAAGTCATGCTTTTTTTTTTTTGCATTGCCCGTCTGGGTAATTATACATGCGCATGCATATCGGTGTGACAGTTAGTAGATGAACATACACTGTGCAAAACACTCACACACGCAATTACATCACCCAAGAAAGCGGGATTTTTGACCAGTCATCTTTAAACTGATGAACGTGTGATTTTTTTTGAAGCTCGTCCAGCAGGGAGCACTGTGGCTCTTTCAAACATGCTCAGTTGCACAACTGCGTTTTTTGATCAAACACACTCCTTTTAACATGCGAAAACTTCAGTGAAAGGCAAAGACAAGCTGCTGAGTGGCTTAAAGCCCACTTAATGTCTCAAACACATCACTGACTGAAAGGGAAAATGCCGCTTATTTGATTAAAACTGACTAGAAAAAAACATACTACAAAACAGGCTACAACCTTTCTGTCAAAGAAAAACACAACTTAAATAAACCATTTTGTTTCCATTAGGAAAGCATTTTGATTTATTGGCATGTAACTCATGATGGTGTCTGACAGGAATAATCCATATAATATATTAATGACCACCCAGAACACCTTAGCAAATCTATCACTTATATATATATATATACAGTTGAAGTCGGAATTATTAGCCCCCCTGTTTATGTTTATAAGGAGAGCAGATTTTTTCAACACATTTCTAAACATAATAGTTTTAATAACTCATCTCTAATAACTGATTTATTTTATCTTTGCCATGATGACAGTAGATAATATTTTACTAGATATTTTTCAAGACGCTTCTATACAGCTTAAAGTGACATTTAAAGGCTTAACTAGGTTAATTAGGTTAACTAAGCAGGTTAGGGTAATTAGGCAAGTTATTGTATAATGATGGTTTGTTCTGTCAAAAAATATATAGCTTAAAGGGGCTAATAATTTTGACCTTATAATGGTTTATAAAAAATTTAAAACTGCTTTTATTCTAGCCAAAATAAAACAAATAAAACTTTCTCCGGAAGAAAAAATATTATCAGACATACTGTGAAAATTTAATAATTCGGATTTCAACTGTTATTTATATATTGTCTTGTTTCCGGCCCAAATATCTACATTTCAAAGTGAAATTTCACTAACCCCACTGGCAGATAATTTCCTTAAAACAAGCAAAATAAAACTTGTATTTTTCACCTATTTCTTTTGATGATAAAAACTAAACAATATTTTTACTTGGTCTAAGATTTTCTTTGATATTTGGACTAAACAAAGTAAGACAAAACAAAGTAAGAAAAGCATTTTTTTTTTTTTACATTTTGATCATTGAATATCTGTACCCAATTACTGTTAGACCCCCCCCCCCCCCCCCCCCCCCCCCCCCCCCCCCCAAAAAAAAGTCAAATTGATCTATTAAAACCATCTTCTTAAACTGTATTGATACCGTTTATTCATATATTTATTGCAGCAACATAAAATATTGCAATATCCGATTTTTCCAATATCGTGCAGCCCTAATATACAGTTGAAGTCAGAATTATTAGCCCCGCTTTGATTTTTTTTTTTCTTTTTAAATATTTCACAAATGATGTTTAACAGAGCAAGGACATTTTCACAGTATGTCTGATAATATTTTTTTCTTCTGGAGAAAGTCTTATTTGTTTTATTTCGGCTAGAATAAAAGCAGTTTTTAATTTTTTAAAAACCTTTTTAAGGTCAAACTTATTAGCCTCTTTAAGCTATATGTTTTGAATAAACCATCATTATACAATAACTTGCCTAATTACCCTAACCTGCCTAGTTAACTTAATTAACCCAGTTAAGCCTTTAAATGTCACTTTAAGCTGTATAGAAGTGTCTTGAAAAATATCTAGTCAAATATTATTTACTGTCATCATGGCAAAGATAAAATAAATCAGTTATTATAAATGAGTTACTAAAACTATCATGTTTAGAAATGTGTTGAAAAAAATCTTCTCTCCGTTAAACAGAAATTAGGGGAAAAAAAACAGGGGGGCTAATAATTCAGACTTCAACTGTATATACTGCACAGAACTGGCATCAGTTTAGTTCACAAAAATATTAGGTATAAAATATATTTTAAAAATAGCTAGCTATTTATAGGAATTTAGCAATATCAGCTTTATTTTATTTGCCTAACTTGTTAAAGCTTTTCAGAACCAATAAAAATATTGTAACAATTTTTTTTATGTGTACCATTTCAGTAATGTAGTTTGCATCGAGCTCATGTTTGCTATATTGTTTATTCGGCACGTTAAACTTGTTTCAAGAAGTAGCTGGAGATCCGCATTCATTTAAGTATTTCCATTTTGATGTACTTTATTTTACATTCTATCGAGGAGCAAAATAGAAAGATATAAAATTTAAAAAGAGGGTGAAGAGAGTCATTTGTTTACACACAGATGAAGGCATTAAGTCGAAATATTTGTATTTTTATAAATTAAAATATTTTTACTTGTGCAGAAAATGTCTTCAACCATCTTGGGCCTGACCCTGACTTTTACTTTTGACTGACATTAGCAACGCTTAAATATAATACAGATAAACAGAGTGTGTATCCTCTTAAACTGTGTATGTTTGTTTGTATTACAGAGGGATAGAGAGAGATCGAGAGAGAGAGAGAGAGAGAGACGGAAAGATGGCTGAGGTGACAGGTCCACCCTTAGCCCACTCAGTTGATCTATATGAGCTCAACTTTATTGCCAATTTCAGCTTTGGGACAGCTGAGGCTCTGACCATCATAAACACACACACACACATACACACACACACACACAAAGAGGAAATAAACGTGTTGGTGCAGACAGACATGTCCACAAAGGCGATGGACACATTTCAACACATCTGCACCCAGAGGAAACTTTTATTGCTCAGCGGTTGCTCTTTCATAGCTCATGAGACTTAAGGGAGCACTCATTTCAGTTTCATTTAAATCTCTCCATGTTGTCTCATACACCACTTCTAATTCCTATAAGAGGAAATGTTGCTGTAGAACATCTTAAAGGCCCGTTCACACCAAGAATGCTAAGTATACAAAGACAACTGCAGTATAATGATACATATATTATTATTATTCTTAACATGGTAACACTTTACAATAAGGTTGTGTTAGTTAATGTGAGTTAAAGCATTTCCTAACACAACCATTAAACAAAGCATTTAGTAAAGCATTCATGTTAGTTATTGTTAAAGGAAATACAGCTGTTCATTGTTAGTTCATCTTAACTCACAGGGCATTAACTAATGTTAAGCATTTGGAAAATAATAATGCATTATTAAATGTTGAACTGATTAATAAATGCTGTACACGTATTGTTCATAATTAGTTTGTGTTAGTACATTAACTAATGAAACCTTAGTGTATAGTGTAAGCCTTTAAATGATTTGTTATCTTTGATATCTGCTGTTTAAATGCTCTTTAAAATGTTAGTGAAAATATATACAGTTGAAGTCAGAATTATTAGCCCCCCTTTGATTTATTTTTTAAATACTTTCCAAATGATGTTTAACAGAGCAAGGACATTTTCACAGTATGTCTGATAATATTTTTTCTTCTGGAGAAAGTCTTATCGGTATTATTTCGGCTAGAATAAAAGCAGTTTTTAATTTTTTAAAAACCATTTTAAGGTCAAAATTATTAGCCCCTTTAAGCTATATTCTTTCGATTTTGGGGAAGAGAAAATCCCTTTAAATTATTTTATCATGGCACAAAATGTCTATCCCTTTAACTGCCCCATCAAGAAAATAATTTTTGGATTGCATTTCTTAACTCCAATTGTTGCTAGTTAACACACTCAATGCATTTTTTTGTCAACACATCCCATAATTTACAAAATATCAACCTCTATTAATGGTAACAGTACCAGAATTAATATATATAGAGGGTATATACAGAAATCAGAGAGTAAAATTCAATACCTTTTAAGACCTTTTTAAAGACTCTTTCCATACATTTTAAGACCTCATCACCACTTTAGGTGTGAACCGGTAACATTGGCAACATTTGAAATATATTCACTAAATACTGATTGTAAGAAACTAATCCTAAACTAAAACATTATTCATATACTTTATAAAAAATGTTAATCCAGAAGGTGTCGCCTATGGAACAGCAGAAATATCGGTGCTGCCTTACTGCAGTAAACAAAGCAGTGAGTGTGACTTTAAATATAGCAGGATTTTGTCGATTTCATAAACTATCTATACATCCCAAAATTTCAAATTTTAGCATACCACTAAAATTATACAACAGTATAATCAAAAATATGCAAATTTTAATACCTTGTAACAGCTTTTAAGACTTTTTAAGGGCTGCGGACAACCTGATATACTATGAAAATCTGAAAAATATGAAGTGTAAGATCAATTTATTAAAAAAAATAATCAAAATAAAACATTTCTTAATACTAAATCATCTTTATTTTTTGATGTACACCATAAAATATTTCAGATTCTCATTTACACGTTTTCTTTTTATTTATTTATTTATTTTTTACAATAAAACCAAAATCAAGTGTAGTAGGATTATATTTGTTTGATTTTTTTCTGATCGCAGTGGGTATCATGATTGCCTCACAGCAAGAAGGTTGCTGGTTCAAGCCTCAGCTGGGTCAGTTGGCATTTCTGCATGGAGTTTGCATGTTCTCCCCGTGTTCAGGTTTCTTCCGGGTGCTCCAGTTTCCCCCCACAGTCCAAAGACATATGGTACAGGTGAATTGAATAAGCTAATTTTGTGTGTGAATGCAAGAGTGTATGGGTGTTTCCCAGTGTTGGGTTGCGGCTGGAAAGACATCCGCTGCGTAAAACATATGCTGGATAAATTGGCAGTTCATTCTGCTGTGGTCTCCCCTGATTAATAAAGGGACTAAGCTGAAAAGAAAATGAATGAATGAATGAATGAATAATGCAGATTTCCTGAGCTGTCAATCACACACTAAATAAATGGTTTTGCTGCACATGTACAAAAAAATAATGCAGCAAAGCTACAAAGCCTGCTTGTTCTAGTTATACACATGGTTAATACACAGATTTGCATATAAAATTCATGATCGTACAGCAGACCATCCATACAACACCATTTTAATGAACTCATTTTTTTAAGCATTATTCTCAAGTCTGACCGCATATGAGGCTGCCCTCCTTAACATATTCTTCTTCATTTTTTTCCTGTGTGAAGCACGCTGGGGGAAGTCTCAGTGAGCTAGCAGGACCGCCACACTCTCACAGATTTGACAGTGTTTCCTCAGGCTATTCCAGCACGGCTGGTTTGAGAGACAGAAGCTTCTGTAGTGATGAACACCATGAAATGGCCCTGTAATGAATAATCACTTTGGTATATGTTTCAGTCAGGCCAAGACGCCATTAGCAGAGTCTGTCTCGCTGGGCGGAATCAATTCACACACAAACACACACACACACTTTCTCGTATTCACTGTTTACAACACTGTCACATCAGAACTGGACGACTGTGTTGCAAATGCGAAACATTTGGCTTTTTTTATCCTTCGTAGCATTGAGTAGTGATCAACAGTCAACCGTTTACATCACTGACCTGAACAAGATTCACAGCATTTTCATGGCAAATGAAGACACGCTCAGTGGAAATAAATATCTTTCATATAATACAGGAGACTATTAAAAAATGTTTACAGTAACACAAAGATCCAGCCCACCTAATGTGCATTTGATGTGTACCTGTATGGGCTTAACTGCTGTGTCATTAGCATAGCGACATGCTAACAACAAACTCCAGTGTGTCTTCAGCGAACCTCACGTGAAGAGAAATATTTCTGTGTAGTTGTTGCTTAGTGAACTTTAAAGCCTTAAATTAAATTCTGAGGTAACATTTCAATTAGGTTACCGTTTTATCTTATAAATAACCTCATATTTGTTGGCATTAGACTCTAAGGTGGCTTACTTTGGTTTATAACAGAGCCATTTTTGAGAATGTGAGTGTAGTTGTCAAGTCCCCTCAATGCTAGGCCCATGATGTCTCTCTCTCTCTCTCTCTCTCTCTCTCTCTCTCTCTCTCTCTCTCTCTCTCTCTCTAATTAGACTGATCAGATGTTGCTATCATGACATTTAAAGGCCTAGTTCTCTTTCCAGTCATGGGCTGCTGTCATAACATGAGCTGACAGGCACACACATCAGATGAACCACGAATGAAAAATCACTGACTTTTCTTGATAAGCATTGATGTTCTTCTGTGCAAATGGTTAAAAGTGATCTTTTAGTGCAAAATTTTTGTAACATGGTGAGTTTTGTTCAAATAATATTTGTCTTGTGAAGCACACAAGAAATTCACAAACTGAAATGATTTCTGCTAACTCATTTAAACAAACCGTTGGGCTAAAATTTACTTAAAATTTACTTAAACTTAAAAATTCTACCCAATGGTTATGATTGTCCATTTTTGATGTCTTGGGTCAAATGTGGACAAATGCAACTGTTTAAACCCAGTGCTTGGGTTTGTCCATATTTTACCTAAAATTGAGTTAAAGCAATTGAGCATTTTTAGAGTGTATCTTTTTCGTAAAAGCCTTTAGGCTCTATTTTAATGATCTAAGTGCAAAGTCTAAAGCGCATGGCGCAAAAGCATTAAGGATGTCCAAATGTTGCTATTTTAAGAACGGAAAAATACAGTTTGTGTCCTGGCGCATGGTCTAACAGGGTTATGCTTATTCTCCTACTGAGTTATGGGTGTGTTTTGAGCGTAACGTGCATTAAACCAATCAGTCTCATCTCCCATTTTCTTTTTAAAGTCAGTTGCGGCGCGCCATGACGCATTTGCTATTTATTATATTTGGCGGACTTTGTAAGTGGAAAAACTGAACACTTTGCAAGCGAGAAAACAGTTAAACAGATCATCTGCAGTGCAATGATAAAGAACGAGCCTCCTCCATTTGGCCTCTTTACTTTCTCTTTACTTTACTTTTACACTTTACTTCTTTACTTTCGTGGAGTAAGGAAACCGACTTGAACGTACTTCAATGAAGACATACATTAGCCTACTTTTTTTTTTTTTTTGTTAAGCGCAAAGATGAACAAACAAACAAAAAAAAATGCTAACGAATAAATGAACAATAATAACGAAGTGTGGTCAAAAAACTGAGTTATATCCAGGGTTTAATTTGTGCCGAAACAAGCCGGAAATCTGATACGCATTCTCATTTTACCAATCCCCCTCCTTACACGAACAACCTCACTCCCTAATCTTCACTTTCTTGCGCGACTCTCGCACGACACCTCCCTCCCCACTCTTCACTTTTTTTTCTTCCGCGACTGTCGTCCGTGACACCTCCCCCCCCCCCTCGCTCTTCAATTTCGCCCACGACACCTTTCCTCCTCTGATAACATGCTTGATCCATTACACCGGACCTCGCAATTTACAAATTAAGCACGGGTTATATCCAAACACACATCCTATCCGTATGCCTTATACAGGTGGACAAATCTAAACTTGTTTTTATTAAAACAAATATAAATATGCATATAATAAACAATACTGCTAATAATAATAACAACATTATACAAAGGCAAATTGTCATGAATAAACTGAAAAAAGCCCTTGAGATGAGGCATGGAGGTAGTGGTTTTTATATTTATGTAGAAAATAATAATTTTCGTAACATTTTGATCCTTTGTTTTTTCATATGTGCAGATATTTGTGTATTGATGTACGTCCTGTGTGTATTAAGCAATGTGTACACATTTGGAATTAACTAACTACATAGCAACGTGCCAACAATGCACCTTAACAGATCCCCTTTTCAGACCAGCACAAAGTGGCTCAAATTGATTTGCTATTTAAACAACGTGGCGCAAAACATTAAAATTACTGTTGCGCTGGTCTGAAAATAGCAACAAATCGTGCCAAACACGTCTTGCACCTTGATGTGCTGGGTGTATGATAGGGTCTTTTGTGTTTGGAGTATGTCTACGATGCCTCAAAATGGCATCGAGACAGCTCATATTAATAGGTAATACTTTAGTGTTTGAGTTTAAAATAGCGTTAATAGTTTATGGTCACCAATTTAGCAAACACACCCAAACGTAGGCCTCTGTGTATGTTTTTATGGTACAGTCTAGTGTATCTGTACTTGCCTAGACCTCTGGACCCCTGGCTACATCTTCCATCAAACCTCCATCAAATCTGAGACATTTTCACTCACTCACTCTCTCTCTGGCCCTTTCTCTCCGCTCCATAACCCATTTATCTCCAGATAACTTTGTCAGATTGTCAACCAAACTCTCCGGTGGGAACTCTGCCCAAAGCCTATTAAGAAGGAATAAACTCCGTCCTCACTGGGCACTGACAGGCAATACCTTTCCCGGAGCGTTACTGTGACGATGTTAACAGCGCTCTTGTTACTGTAGCCACAGCCAGACGGGCCAGTAATCACATTTCCAACAGTAAACGACAGACATATTTCATTGATTACATAAAAGAGTAGAATTGCTTTCCCCTGACCAGATGTAAACCCGCTTTAACACGGCTGTGATTGCGTTGGATGTCTTGGCATGGATTGAAGGACGTCGGAGAGCAACGTATACATTAACGAGGAGATGCGGTGAGGTTTTCTCTGTGGTCGCGGCGATTCCAGCCTCATGAATAATTAGCGCGTGTTAATGTTGAGTGTTGCTGATTGAGTCAGAGCCGCTTTTGAAGAGTGCTGTGCTGAAGGGGTTATACCGACAGGAGGGAAACGGCAGCCGTAATTGAGTCAGGGAGAGAGAGGCGGAAAAGAGGAGGGCATTTTAGCCCCGTCTGGCCACTTTTTTTTTTGTTTTTTGAACCCCTTCATGTTCTGGCCTTGGGAATAGACTGTTATTCTTCACTCGCCGGAATGTCTTTGCCCTACATTTATGTCCATTATAACCGAATCCCGTTTAAGAAGATTCCTTTTTGTTAGATTCAAGGAAGCAAACTCCACTGCTGCTGCATTTCTACCAACATTTAAAAGGGTGCTTGGCTTATATGTAAAATGACAGCAGTGATGACAACAATGGCAGCCGTGAACCACAAAAGCGGTAGTCGACCACCGTGCTGTTTTTCGCTCTCTCTCCAGCAAAACCCCAGTTTAGCGACGTAATGACCCAGAACTAATGGCGCCCCATTCATTTAGCTCTATCAATGTCAACGTCACACGCGCTCACAGAAGACCGCATACATCTACCCATGCATGTATGTATGTATGTACGTATGAGAGTCATTACCCACCATTATATTACCTGAGGTTGGGATCGTGAAGTAGAATAAACAGCCAACTAAGGTTGTCAGGACTAGCCGCTCATAAGTGCTGGTACTTCTTCACTGACCATTTGTGCAGTTTACGTGTGTAATTGATTAGTACATTACTTATGCAGCACAAATGAAGATGAAAAACTGAATTTATGTCATTCTGTGTAAAATCAAGTGCCATCCAGCAAAATAATTCTACATAATAGCTTTTGTAATTAGCCAATGGACAAACAGGCCTATTTTAAATTTACTAAAACTATCGGGAGTCATATATAATAATCCATACAGGGATGATTTAATCAGAAATGAAATTCTTTATTATACTCATTAGGAAGCCATTCCAAACTAGTATGACATTTTCCCCTTAAATTAAAAAAGGAGATATTTAGCAGAATGTTTAAGCCATGATCGCAAACTAAAGTGGCCAAAGAGCTATCTCAACATAGGCTCATTTTGAAAATGTAGCCCTATATAGATTTCTGGAGATTGCAAATTATGTAGCCAGAAGTACGTATGGCTGCATTTTGTCTTTAAAACGAATGCTACGGGGCAGTATGACGCCGTTCCTTTTTATGCTTACCAGCTGACCACTTACTTCCATATGGATGACTTTCCCACTGTTACCAGTTTGTCCAGTAGCCCACCATGTACGCCGATGGACTTGAGACTATTGGTTGGGTTTAGGGAAGGAGGAGGGTGAGTCAGTCGATCGGTCAGTCAGTCAGTCGATAGCGGCCTCTGGTGGATTTACGCGAGAACAGCAGGCATGTTTTCAGAATGAGCCTGGGTTGAGCTATTCAGCTCAGAAATAGGAGCATAGGAGAAAACTAGAAATATAACTAAGAGATTTGTAAACATTTTAACATAGGCTCATTCTGAAAACGTAGCCCTATATACATTTCTGGAGATCGCGAATTATGTAGCCGTAGAAGTATGTATGGTTGCATTTTGTCTTTAAAATGAAGGGTATGTGGCGGTATGGCACCGTTCCTTTTCGCACTTACCAGCTGACTGCTTACGTCTATATGGACGATTTTCCCACTGTTACTACGTTGTCCAGTAGCTCGCCATGTACATCGGTGGATTTGAAATGCAGAGAGTTGACCATGATGACAAAGTTCGAGTCCGGCAAAGAACGGTTCCAGAAAGTGGGTCAGACAAAAACAGAAGCCAAAAAATTAAATAAACAAGTAAATAACAGGGTGAGAATGTGGTAAAAATCAAGTGAGGGATTTTCTTTTTCTGGATTGCTTTTTAAAACTGTCCGTTGGGTTTAGGGAAGTCGGTGGGCGGGTCAATCGGAGCTTTGGAAAACACTGGTTTTAGGGAAGAAGGAGGGTCGGTCAGTTGATCGGTCAGTCAGTCAGTCAGTCGACAGCACCCTCTGGTGGATTTATGTGAAAACAGCAGGCACAAATGGCACTGGCGAGAGAAATTTGAGGTCTCAAAAAGCATACACAGCGGCCTCTGGTGAATTTGCAAAAACAAAAACTGCAAAAAAACGTAGCTCCTAAGATGTATTTGGTCCTCTCAAAAAATGTATATAGCGATACGTTTTCAGAATGAGCCTGGGTTGAGCTATCCAGGTTGAAAATAGGAGCATAGGAGAAAACTAGAAATAAAACTGAGATGTGTAAACATTTCAACATAGGCTCATTCGGAAAATGTAGCCCTATATATTTATACTTCTGGAGATCACAAATTATTTAACCAGAAGTACATATGGTTGTATTTTGTCTTTAAAAGAAACGCTACAGGGTGGTATGGCGCCATTCTTTTTCGCGCTTACCAGCTGACTGCTTACCTCTATATGGATGGCTTTCCCGCTGTTACCACTTTGTCCAGTAGCTCGCCATGTACATCGGTGGACTTGAGACGCAGAGAGTAGTTGACCACAGCGACGGGGTTCAAGTCTGGCGAAGAAAGTTTTCAGAAAGAGGGTAAGACAAAAACAGAAGCCAAAAAATAAATTAAACTAGTAAATAACAGGGTGAGAATATTGTAAAATCTGAAAATGTGGTAAAAATCAGGCGAGGGCTTTTCTTTTTCTGGATTGATTTTACAACTGTTGGTTGAGTTTAGAGAAGTGGGTGGGCGGGTGAATCAGTGCTTTTGAAAACACTTTTGGTTGGGTTTACGAAAGGAGAAGATCGGTCAGTCAGTCAGTCGACAGTGGCGATTTTTGCGAGAACAGCAGACGCGAATGGCACTCCTGAGAGAAATTTGAGATCTCAAATAACGTACATAACGGCCTCTGGTGGATTCACAAAAACAAATACTGCAAAAAAATGTAGCTCCTGGGAAACATTTGATGCTCTCCAGAATTGTGTATTGTAGTACGTTTTTAGAATGAGTCTGGGTTGAGCTATCCAGGTCGAAAATAGGAGCATAGGAGAAAACTAGAAATAAAACTGAGATGTGTAAACATTTCAACATAGGCTCATTCGGAAAATGTAGCCCTATATATTTATACTTCTGGAGATCACAAATTATTTAACCAGAAGTACATATGGTTGTATTTTGTCTTTAAAAGAAACGCTACAGGGTGGTATGGCGCCATTCTTTTTCGCGCTTACCAGCTGACTGCTTACCTCTATATGGATGGCTTTCCCGTTGTTACCACTTTGTCCAGTAGCTCGCCATGTACATCGGTGGACTTGAGACGCAGAGAGTAGTTGACCACAGCGACGGGGTTCAAGTCTGGCGAAGAAAGTTTTCAGAAAGAGGGTAAGACAAAAACAGAAGCCAAAAAATAAAATAAACTAGTAAATAACAGGGTGAGAATATTGTAAAATCTGAAAATGTGGTAAAAATCAGGCGAGGGCTTTTCTTTTTCTGGATTGATTTTACAACTGTTGTTTGAGTTTAGAGAAGTGGGTGGGCGGGTGAATCAGTGCTTTTGAAAACACTTTTGGTTGGGTTTACGAAAGGAGAAGATCGGTCAGTCAGTCAGTCGACAGTGGCGATTTATGCGAGAACAGCAGACGCGAATGGCACTCCTGAGAGAAATTTGAGATCTCAAATAACGTACTTAACGGCCTCTGGTGGATTCACAAAAACAAATACTGCAAAAAAATGTAGCTCCTTGGAAACATTTGATGCTCTCCAGAATTGTGTATTGTAGCACGTTTTTAGAATGAGTCTGGGTTGAGCTATCCAGGTCGAAAATAGGAGCATAGGAGAAAACTAGAAATAAAGCTAACTAAGAGATGTGTAAACATTTCAACATAGAATCATTCTGAAAACGTAGCCCTATGTACATTTTGGGAGATCACGAATTATGTAGCCAGAAGTACGTATGGTTGCATTTCATCTTTAAAACGAACTCTACAGGGTGGTATGGTGCCGTTCCTTTTTGTGATTACCAGCTGACTGCTTATCTCTATATGAACGGCTTTCCCGCTGTTTTGTCCAGTTAGCTCAACATGTAGGCCGGTAGACTTGAGATGTAGAGAGGAGTTGACCACTACGTTGGGGTTCGAGTCCAGCAAAAACAGTTCCAGAAAGCCAGTAAGACTAAAACAGAAACCAAAAAATAAAATTACAAGTAAATATCAGGGTGAGAATGTGGTAAAATCTGAAAACATGGTAAAAATTAGGCGAGGCCTTTTCTTTTTCTGGAAGTGGGTGGGCGGGTCAATCGGTGCTTTTGAAAACACTATTGGTTGGGTTTAGGGAAGGAGGAGTATCGGTCAGTCAGTCAGTCGACTTCGGCCTCTAGTGGATTTATGCGAGAACAGCAGGCACAAATGACACTCGCGAGAGAAATTTGAGATCTCATATAGCATACACAGTGGCCTCTGGTGGATTCACGAAAACCAAAACTGCAAAAAAAAAAAAAAAAACGTAGCTCCTGGGACGTATTTGACGCTCTCCAGAAATGTATATAGCGGTACGTTTTTAGAATGAGCCTGGATTAAGCTATCAAAGTCGAAAATAGGAGTATAGGAGAAAACTAGAAATAAAACTAGCTAAGAGATGCGTAAAACATCTAGAAAAACAAAACAAAAAACACATTTTTGGAATCTCCACTCAGAGCTGGTAAATTAGCTTTTATCATTCTTTAAAATTCTTCAAAAGAGAATTTTATTATGTCCCATGGAAGGAAGTGATGCACATTTAGCACACTTTATTTTCCTGTTTTAAAATGTATACCATTAATAACGTGACTGCAACACATTAGAATCATATTGCAGTAATAGAGTAAATTGTACTTGTTCATGGTTATCCGGTACAGAGTAAAACGATTCCGTTAGAATGTGAAGTATTTCACAAAAGGGATATAAAAAGAAACACAGCCCTGTATTTTTCATCTTCCTGCTGGAGAAGTACATCTGTTCCTCCACTACAGATGTGAGTTAGTGTTCTTAGTTAACTCAATTACATGAAGCTTCCTCTTACAGGGCACAGCAAGACTCACTGACTATTACAACAAACCTCCAGCATAGCACACAGTTAGCCAGAGGTTTGGAGAGGAAGTTCTTTGTTGTGTGAGAGAATTAGTTATAAGAATAACCAAAGATTCAGAGACATTGTTGAAAGCCTTTATTCTGCCTCGCTCATGTACCCTGAAGGCATACAGAGACCATCGGTTTTAAAAGCAGCCATATGCATTTAGGTAGTTCATATCTACTTATTTCCTATTGGTATTATCCACTTAAAGCAAGGAACCACACAGATGCATATCTCATAGGCTCTCACTTCCTAGAAACGGTTGTTAATGACATCATGTTGTGGTCAGCGATCAGGCCTGTCAGTCATGGAGAGAAATGAAAGCCATGTTCATGCAAATACCTACACTGCCAGCAATAATTCTCTATAGAGAAGACTATAATAGTGAATATACGACTAATACTAAAGCCCAGGTCAATAGTTTAAAGGGATAGTTTATCCAAAATTGAAAATTTACACTATTTTCTCAAACTTCTCTGAATTATTTTCTTCTGTTAAACACAAAACAAGATATTCTGAGGCATGTTGTTAACCAACAAACAATGACATCCAGTAGTAACAAAATACTATGGTAGAGTTTCAATCACCAGCAATCTAACAACCAGAGATCGCTGGTAAACACTCACATGAACTACAAATCTGCCAGTTTATGGACTACAGATCCCAGTCAAGCAACGCAAAGCAACAATGAGAGGGGCAAACAAACTGAAATACTTATGCTGCGTCCCAATCCGCATACTATCTGCCCTAAATAGTATGTGAAAGTAGAATTAGTATGTCCCAAATCGTAATATGTTGAAAAGAGTATGCCAAAAATTACTAAAAAATTACTATTTCCGGTCAAAATTTGAAGTGTAGACTGCCATACTCTAACCGCTGATATTGCCCACAGCGGGTGAAAAGTGTAAACAAACTACAAACATGATGGACGCGCGAGACCAACCGTCAAGCAGAGAGGCTTCGGTAAAGATATTTGTATGACTGTTAATATCTAGCCCACTGGAGAATATTTAAATACCGTTGTCTGTGTTATATTTCATCTGCAACAACAATACTGAACTTATATAAAGACATGTTTGGACATTACCGTCTGAATGCAGAATTATCCAAAGACCTGAGAAGATTTCTCTGCATGAAAGACTTGTGAATGGGAGATTATCCTGCTGCTGCTTCTCCAATAAGGTAGGAAATTAAATACGACAGAAATGTGGATGATTGACAAGGCTCTTAATTAAGCAACACAACGATCTGTGTAACGAGGAAGTAGTATGTCCCACTCCCAGCGCTTGCATACTTTTCTGTTACACACTCAAAATTTTACCTCCACAAAAAAGTACTTTTAGGTCGTAGTATAAGTATGTGAACTGGGACGCAGCAATAGTCCTGGTGATGAGTGGGAATGAGCCGCAGCTGTGAATGTGTGAGAGAGAGCGTCTGGATGACGGTCAGCTGGAGTAGGTGTTGATTAGGGCACTGCATTCTGGTTGTGGTAGTTCATGTGGTGTGTGTTTACCAGCCATCTCTGGTGCTAGATCGCGACAGGTAGTCAATGGCTGCTGCTTTTTAAAACATTCTTGAAAATATTTTTTGTAGTATTTCAAATTTTGTATTGTTGTTTCGGCTAAAAACTCCTCAAAGAAGGAGCAGCTCCAACCATAATAGACGAAGCTGTGGATTGTGAGCTACAACCTGTAAGTATGTTTATTTGTTAAAATTGATCTATTACATGCACACCCTGCAGAAAAAAAACAGCTTAAACCAGCCTGGTTTTAGAGGGGTTTTGGCCATTTCCAGGCTGGATTCTAGCCATTTAAAGCTGGACAAAGCTGGTTTTGGCTGGTCAAGCTGGTTTTAGCTGGTCAACTCCCAGCCTGACCAGCTAAGACCAGGTTGGAAATGGCTGGAAACGGCCAAAACCGCTCTAAAACCAGCCAACCAGCTTAGGCTGGTTTAAGCTGGATTTTTCAGCAGGGCAGTTTCTAGCATTAATGGTATGTTGTAGCAAGGACGTAAACAAGGATGTAAGCAACAGGAAATGCTGTTTGACACCGTTAACAATTTAGTTCAGTGTTTCCTATAGGATTTTTTCCAGCTGTGGCGGCAGGCCTTTTGATCTACCAACTACCTTTGGCGTTATTTTAATGACAAATATGACGCAGTACTACACATCGGATTTGTGTAATACGAGCATGCAGATCTTTTTGCTTGCGCTAGGATTTCCTCTGTTCGTGCACAAAACTTCTTGCACGCCCTCAAATATACGCTGCTCAAGTGCAATTTAGTGCGTTTACGTAGTGAATTTGTCTCCAAACTTTATTAGATTTGCTAGGAATATTTATGAACGTCTCCAATAGACCTACAGAGCGGCATTAATGCGTCCTGAGGTAAAGTGAAACGGCTATAAACTCCAGCTAGAGAAAGTCTTTGTTTGTTGTATGCAGAGCCATAGACCTTTATCTATAAATAAAGTATAATTATGGAAACTGTTTTCATCCTAACTGAAAGCTATACGTCGTGTTTGCTGGCCTCACGCATCACGCACCTCAAGTCAGTCAGTCAGTCAGCATGTCACCTTAAAGGGTTAAACAAATAACGCACAGCACTACTACGGTTACAGAAATGCTTGCGCTCTTATAATTCACTTACCTTTTAATACGTTTTGGTGCGATTATAACCTGCTATTTAAAAAAAACAACAATGTTTTAAATGAGAAGCTGTAATGTAGCCTTGGCGGGATGAATTTTGGCGTGGTGCCTCGCCAAGGTAGAATGAATGTAGCGGAAACCTTGTAGTTACAAATTCATATTTATCCATCAAATCGCTCTAAACACCCACAATCTTCACCAGCGCTGCAGTGTCTCTTTATGAAGCTGCTTTCCCAGCATTATACATCTCAAATAAAGAACTCGCAAAAGATATGTGAATGTTTCATATTACTTCCACATGCTTATAATTCAAATATATATGAAAGACACTTGTCAGATTTTATTTTAGAGAACAGGCATGAGGTTCAGCTGTGTCCTCTTCATTTTATGTCTAAATCAGGCTCACACTAGCTATGTTTTCATTTACCTATTTTTATGCACATTTTGGATATGCGCATTAAAAAAAAACAATAAAATTAAATAAAAATTGGTTGATGGAAACGTCCAAATAAATATGCAATCTTTTCAAAGCATTTTATGCAAGCATTTCAAAATTTTGAAAATGCATAACTGAGTAGGATACAATTTTTATTCCATAAGAAAAGATGCGCATAAACTGTGATGGAAACAATTTTACCGAACAAATTCTAGTATGTGCATAAAAAAAGGTCATGTGATTTTGTTATAAGAGATCATGTGATGATAAAAATGTGTGTGAATGGACAAACCAGCAGGCTGGGCACACTGTAAAACATCTGAAATTCATTTCAGTATAGTGTTATTATTATTAATTACCTCCAGAATCAAGAGCGTCTGTGCTCCGCGTCTCAAGCCTTCAAATGCCACCGCGTGTTCACTGCGTGTCAGCATTGCCTTCTGAGGCGCATTTATTAAATGAAAAGATTCACACAGCTTCTCTTACCACAGCAAATTCTGTTCTTACTGTTGATATTTGATGCCAGTTAATCAGGAAGTGACGATTTTGTTCTCATTGACACGTTGGATGGAAAAACTGCTTTATTCGCATGTCTTTTATGCGATATTACAGTTTTGTGCATAAGTTAATTGCCATTTTTGGATGGAAACATAGCTACTGACACAGCGCGTGCTAGTGACTGGATGTGACGCTTCCTGGTGACGTGGAGCCGATCCGTGAATCACAGCACATTATGTTTAGCTGACCAATCAGACCCTCTTGAGGGCGGGCTTTTGGAGGAACTAGGAAATATGACAGTTGTTTTCATGTTAGCTGAGTAGCTGTATATAATGAAAAAGATATGAAAAAATGTGATTTTTTTTTTTTTTACAAATGAAGCATGAGCACACTTTGCTTTGCATCTAATAAACAACCCAGCCTTAAAAATACACTCTGGACCACCCCTTTAAGACAAATAATTTAAATATATAAACAAATGAATAAAAAAAATACATTAAATTAATTTCATGTAATGTTTATTTTTGGTAAAGGTTTTTGGTTCTGTCACGCTGGTAGACAAGGAAGACAAGGATGGTTATATACAGACACACAGTTCATCAGGTAAATGGTAGATCTTCAAGTAAAACAGCATATGAGTTTAATTACTTCCCTTGTTCAGTAGATTAAGGATCCGAAGGCACATAAGGGACATCCATGGAAGAAGAGGAGAAGATGAAAGAGCGAGGGCGAGGACAACCATGCCACTTCGCTACTGGCCCATGAATGGGAGAATAAGGTTAGTCTTAGTATAGTGTCCATGATTGTGGGTACAGGTGCAGGTGATTGGCGAGGGAGAACAATGGTTGGGAGAGTAGGAACGAGCCGTGGATGTGACAGGTTCGTAGTATGTGTTGGTTTAAACACTTATTTTTACATTTTTATTTTTAATTATTCAATATTTATTCTTAAATTCCAAGGTCAGTCTTTTAGGCCCAATCCCAATTCTACCCCTTAGCCCTTCCCCTTACCCCTCGTTTTGCGCGTTCATGTGAAGGGGTAGGGGTGTCCCAATTCTCTTTAGCTTGAAGGCGTAGGGTTAAAGGGAAGGGGTATACACCCCTTCGAATGAAGATTTTTCAGGACCACACTCATAACCAAGGGGTAAGAAAATTTCCCAGAATACACCTGCTACAACGGCAGTTTTGCCATTTTTTTTTTTGTCATTTTTATGAATTTTTACAACAAACAAACACATGTTTTAATATATTCATAACCGCATTTGTGTTTTACCGTCATGCTTTTATAAAAAAACGCTAAAATAAAAAACACTAAATTTCACGATCTATAATTCCTAATAATAATTCCCGTACAGCAGTCCTTCAATATTTTGACACTCGATGGCACTCGAATACCCTGTCTGAAAAGTCTCATGGCTGGGAATGAGCTTATTACAGTGTCTGCTATAATGTTAATGTTGTTTTTGGTGTGCTTGCATAGATGAATATGGCCACTGTGTAAATGCGCAGTATAGCTACGATCTTATTGCCACATTAGATTGTTATGATAACATAATATATGCCTTCAGTGGTTTCCTGAAGATAAATACCAAAAAATAACACAACTGGAATCATTACAGCAGTCGCGATCATCTGACTCATATGAGATCGCGATGACAAATGATTACGTGTGCAGGTGTTGTAGTGCTGTCCCAATTCTTAGGGGTAAATTTTAAAGCCCTTCCCCTTCACATTCGTTTTAAGGGCCAAGGGGTAGGGGTACAAAAATAGAATTGGGATTGGGCCTTAGTCTTTAGTTGAAATGTGAACAGACATTACACAGTGCGCCTCCTATCTAATAGTCTCAAGAAGCTTTGTGTTTTATTACTTTTCACTAAAAACAAGCCTAATTCTGTACATTTTATTAGGAAATTTAAACAATAAATGCAGTATATATCAGCAACATTGGGAATAATTATCCATTCATCTTTACTAAAGGCTGTAGCACAAAATAAACCTGAATGAACCTTTCACATCTCATTCTCAATCAGTGTTTTAACCATGGAAAGATGTCAGCAAAATGGCTTTGAAACATCCATAACATTTATTATCTGACAAGTATTCAAGTGTCCATCAGTTCACTAAAGAAATTAACTCTTCTTTTTTAGAGAGATATTTAAAAAATATATTGAATTTGAAAACTAAATGAACATCAAAACAGCGAAAGACAGCATAACTATGGTGTTGACGTGATGACATTAATATAGTATGAATTATAAATCTGAAAGTCCAAAAAAGGAAACCATTTCCCAGAGAAGGTCTTTGTCTGTCAGTGTGTCAAGGCGCAAGCGTCCAGTATTGGCTCAGCTAGTCTTTATTTCTGTCACAGTTATCTGATCAGAGCCTCAATCTCTGTAACTACACACTCCCTGAGTCCTGCCCAGGCTGAACCTCCTGACAACACACATATCATTATACTGTCTGAGTACCGCGCTACCTCTGAGTGGAGCTGACACCGTAATATACCTATACATCCCCTGATACAAGCACCTCCATCCCTGTCTCTCTCTCTCGCTGTACACTGACCCTGTTTTATTGGTTCCTTCAAAGCAGAGGGGGTGGCAAAATGCACTCTGCGCTCTCTCTGTCTGTCTGTCGTGCTGATCAGATCATTATTTTTCCACCAACTGCACATGGCATCGGCTGCAGTCGAACCTGCGCGCATCGTCAGGATGCTTGTTGCACTAATGAGGGCGCAGATGCACGTGGATGAGACTCTCCTGGTCCGAGAGAGGGAGGGTGACGGGGTAGAGAGTTATAGAAATGTCAGTTCGAGAAGGAGGTGGAATCAGTGAAGCACCTTGGCCCACCCATCCCGAGACTGAGTGGACCAGGAAACGTGGTTAGAGCAATTACTCGTCCAACTTCTGTCACAACCATTCAGATCTTACGGTACTCTGCCAGTCGGCAAGTGAACCCAGAGTCTTTGGCCTGAAACATACTCTGTGCAAGTATGCAGGATTGAATTATTCCAGCTATGCAAGCTATGTGTGTTGTGGTGCCCTGAAATGGGCCAGAATTTGCAGTGCAAGTGTGTTTTGTTCTCAGTATTAACACAATATTTGCTTTATATACCAAACATTTGCTCTTTTTATCACTGAAGAGGATTTTTGCTTATGGGTCTTTATGACTATAAAGTGCCTTTGATGTCCCACAAGATTGAATCAGTCCTATATGAGCATAATGCAAAATAATGAATTTCTAATGTTTTAATATAGTTGGTTAAACCTTTACACACATGCAGGTAGAATTATAAATGTTTTGAAATGTGGTTTTGTCCATATTCTTTCATTGAATGAATGTGATTTTGTCAAGTCCCACACACTGCTCAGCCAAAATGAAAAATATTTTTAAATATTCTTATCGTCTTTAACAAGTTATTTGATAAAATAAGTCATTTTAATAACTTTTATTTTGTTTTCATGATATTATTAATCATTTTGCACATCTCCATAAAATTGCTGTCCACCCTGTCATGATGTGGTAAATGCCCCTTTAAGAAGCCCTCTGATGTACTCATTGGCATCTTCATGCCCATTTTGCCTTTCTTCAGAGAAGTTTAAACATCTGCTGTGCACACAGTAACTATCTACACTTATATGTTTCCTGTTTATGTTTCCTATGTTTATGTTTCCTGTTTTTCCTCATATTGTGTTTGAAACTGAATGTTGTCAAGCTTAACATGTCCACCCTGTCATAGTGAAATTTTAATTAACATACAAATATTAAATAGGGAAATAGCTTAAATAGGGAAACATTTTACCAGCTGCAGGTACAACATGTGTTGAATAAACGCTATCTTTAGCCAAAAATGTCCTCCCTGTCATTGTCCACCCTGTCAAGAAAGGATTTGTGACATTTGTAATATTTATTAATTTAATATTTTATTGTTAATTAGTTAATGTTTTTATGTTACAACACTTAAAGCCAAACATTTGGTCACTCGTGCCAATCGGTTTCTGTAGTGCTAGCAGCGAAAATCTTGAGCTGTGAACAATGTGAAACATGTATTGTTCTCTGATGATTCCACATTCACTGTCTTTCCTACATCCGGGGAAGTTATGGTGTGGAGAAGCCCCAAAAAAGAATGACAAAGTAAAGTCACTTGTCACAGTCAACATTAAAACCTCTGTATATATATATATATATATATATATATATATATATATATATATATATATATATATATATATATATATATATATATATATATATATATATATATATATATATATATATATAGTTGAAGTCAGAATTATTAGCCCCCCTTTGAATTTTTTTCCCTTTTTTAAATATTTCCCAAATATTTCTGGAGAAAGTCTTATTTGTTTTATTTCGGCTAGAATAAAAGGAGTTTTTAATTTTTTAAAAAACATTTAAGGACAAAATTATTAGCCCCTTTAAGCTATTTTTTTCTTCTCTTCATTAAACAGAAATTGGGGGAAAAAAAACAGGGGGGCTATTAATTCAGGGGGACTAATAATTCTGACTTCAACTGTGTATATATATATATATATATATATATATATATATATATATATATATATATATATATATATATATATATATATATATATATATATATATATATCGCTAGTCACATCACAGTCGACATTTCAACATGAAAAATGTAATTTCAATTTATCCCCCAAAACAGGCTCATTCTAAAAACGTAGCCCTATATACATTTCTGGAGATTGCGAATTATGTAGCCAGAGCTACCTATGGCTGCATTTAGCCTTTAAAACGAACGATACGGGCCGGTATGACGTTGATTTTTTTTTTTCTCTCTTATCAGCTGACCGCTTGCCTCTGTATTGACGGGTTTTCTGCTTTTACCAGTTTGTCCGGTAGCTTGCCATGAACGTCAGCAGACTTAAGATGCAGAGAGTAGTTGACCATGACAATGGGGTTTGAGTCTGGTGAAGAACAGTTCCAGAATGCAGGTAAGACAAAAGCAAAAAATAAAAAATAAAATAAACAAGTATATAACAGGCTGAGAATGTGGTAAAATCTGAAAACATGGTAAAAATCAAATTTTTTTTTTCTGGATTATTTTTTAAAACACTGCGATTGGGTTTAGGGAAGTCGGTGGGTGGGTCAATCGGTGCTTTTGAAAATACTATTGGTTGGGTTTAGGAAAGGAAGGGTGGAGATGTCGGTCAGTCAGTCAGTCAGTCGACAGCAGCCTCTGGTGGATTTACGTGAGAACAGCAGGCACGAATGGCACTCGCGAGAGAAATTTAAGATCTCAAAAAGCCTACATAGCGGCCTCTGGTGGATTGGTGAAAACAAAAACTGCAAAAAAAAACTTACCTCCTGGGATGTATTTTGCTTTCTCCAGAAATGTATATGGGGTACGTATTCAGAATGAGTCTGGGTTGAAAATAGGAGAGCATCTTCAAAATGCATTGTTTTCAAGTGCTGTCTCAGTGTGGACAAAAAATGTTTTCTAGTGTGAGTACACCCTTAACTGAAATAACAAAAGAGATGTCACGACAACAAAAACTACCAGACATCACAACACTTTCATTTCTAACTTATGGAAAGAAATAGCAAAGCCACCAGATAAAGCTATTCCAAAGCATCAGTTTTTAAACATTCATACATACACATGAATTGAGTAACACATTTAAACAAACAAACACAACAGTCTTGCAGTCATGACCACCGGTTAAACCTGGATGCTCAAATAGCCTGCTAGTTCTGTAGTTTACTCTCTCTTTGTATCTCTAGAGAGGTCATTATCCAGTAATGATAGGTCTTTATAGGGGGTCTTGAAGTACCCGGAGATCCTGGCGTTCTTAGTGTCACCCCTTCAGTCTCATCCATCACCAACACTACCCCACGACTACTTCCTCTCTGTGTGCCCACTCCACCTCATTTACTCCGATTAGAGTTGTTATGCCCCTCCGTGTAGAATGTACCTCTGACAGGAGAAGGATACACCCCGTATCTCTGTCTGTCTCAATCTATCTGCATCTCTTACTCTGGTTTTAATTTGTGTCTTTCTCTCAGTTTTTCCGTCTCTCTGTGTCAATCAGTATCTCATCTGACATCTTTAGTGAAGGTGTGTTTTATATGTGGCCCCATGTACTTGAGTGATAATAGGATATGAGTGAGCTTGGGCAAGGTGATTAACTAACCTTGCCCAGTTATTGTAAATAAGGTATATTTTTATGTGATAGATAAAATACCGATTTGTTAGTTTATGTAATTATGTTATTTTATATTACATTACATTATATTATATTGCATTATATTATATATATTATTTTAGGGCTGTGCAGCATTTGAAAAAAAATAATGCAATTAATTACATGATTAATCTAATTAATTGCATTTAATTACATATAAATATATAATCTTATCTCCTGAAATATAATTTGAAAGTATGTTCAATGAAGAATTGAACCGATATTTTAATGCTGTGTTCACACCAGATGAAGAACGCATAAATTTCGCTATTCGTGTGTAAATATACGCGTGAACATTTTAAGTTGCAATTATACAGTATGCTAATGGCTGACCTGAAACTGCAACATATATATATATATATTTATTTATTTATTTATTTATTTATTTATATAAATATATATATATATAATAGCAGAGAAGGTAATAAAGACCTCCATAAAACAACAATCCCTCGCTGAATCCTTCCAGCAAACATATCCAACTGGTTCCGAAAGACATATAAAAATAACAAAGGCAGTGTTAAGTTTAATTAAGATGGTTTATTTATATTTACTGAAGTACAAATGTGTTTATTTGAAATGGTCAATTTATGTTCATTAACTTCACATGCATGTTTATTTTTAAAATGTAGGAATTTATGTGTTGCCCAGTTTGTACATGGGCTACCAGCAGCTGTGAGATTTCAGTGTTCATTTTTTTATTATACAATACACTAGGAACTAGTGTACCTTTCTTGGCTTTGAAGTAAAATAAAGGAGTATTGCAATAAATCGTTTTTATTTTTTTCTCTTTCTTACTGTTCCTATTGCCTAAGCATAGAATACCAATAAAAAAAAACACTCATCAGAACCGAACCGAAAACCGTGTTAAAAAGACCGAGGTATGTATTGAACCGTAAGCTAACTGTATTGTTGCATCCCTAATATATATATATATATATATATATATATATATATATATATATATATATATATATATATATATATATATATATATATTAGGGCTGTCAATTGATTAAAAAAATTAACTAATTAATCACACTTTTTTTTTGTGATTAATCATGATTAATCACGAAAGTAATTAATCATGATTAATCACGAATCAAAAAAAAAAAAATCCAAAATACAGGCATTGCAAATATGGAAATTGGTAAATTACAATAATAATAAAGTATTGAATACAAACAATTCATCACCTTAGAATTATAAGGTTCTATCTGACATTTTTGTCAAAATTTGCGTATGGGGGGAAACACGTCAAACTTAATGAAACATTTGAGGGCGCTTGGAGTCAACTTAGAGAGGAATGGGCTGTCTTTGACAGCTTGCGACATCATCTGCCACTTTCACTGAGTACATTTACATGGATCCATATTATCCTTTGTCCATATTTCTTTACACATTAAACACATGCAGGGCCGGAGCAAGCTGAACTGGCGCCCTCAACCCGAAAGTAAAATAGAAAGTTACCGGTTTGCGGATAAAAGTGAGAACCGGGAGGGAGCAGGTGGGAGTCGAAATGAGATGAACGTGAGGACAGGGGGGTTCGCTCACTATTCTGGCACCCAAGGCAGTCGCCTCTATGGAAGCGCTGGCCCTGAACACACGTCGGCCACAACAGGAAATAAAAAAAAAAACCTGCAACTGCGTTAAATGCGTTAATTTTTTTTAACGCGTTAAATAGTTCAAATTAATCACGTGCGTTAACGTGCTAATTTTGACAGCTCTAATATATATATATATATATATATATATACACACACACACACACACACACACACACACACACACACACACACACACACACACACACACACACATTTATGTATATTCAAATGCCATAAAAATTAGCATTTTACTACATGTGGTTGTTTAGATTACAAATTTAGATTTTTTTTAATTTGGCCGGTTTGCCATGAGTATCTTAATTTCCTCCAGAACTGTATGTCTCAGAATGTTTTACACATAATTTTTGAGTTGAAAATCTTGAGCTGTGGTCAACACTAAATTACTTGCAAAAAGTTAGAAAATGGAACGAGATTATATAATTGTCTTTACACAATATAAACCTATAGAAAAACGAACATTTTAGTGGTTATCATAAAATGACATTTTTGAGCATTAATGTGTATTTAATTCATGTTAAATGGCTATACATTATCCAACATTTGGAATATTTTTCTCCTCAGAGAACATGGAGGTTTTACTGGCTTCAAATAAAATACTCAGTTTGAAAGCTACTCATAGTGTCAACTATACGAACAAACAAAGAAAAAAAGGATAAGGGGATCAGGAATAAGAACGTTTATTATAACGATCTTCCCTTTACTGCATGCTTTATAGTATGTTAGTATTTAATTTATTTTAGTTGTGTGGAATTCGCATCAATGACTGAACCGCAGGAAATTACACACATACAGAGAAGAGGTAAACAATCGTTAAAGTAGCATTATAATGTGTTTTTGTAAACACATCCGTATATTTACAAATGATATGCAGTCTGACACGCTGTTTGCGCTTGTCGTATAACAGCACTATAATTTAAATTATGGGACTGTGTCTATTTATTTGTGCTCTTCTCTCTTGAATATTAACTCTAAAAATAGGATAGAATGACAGTCTAAAGCGGAGATCACAGATCTTTAGCTTCGGGCCTTTTACCATCCCATCAGAAAACATCTCATCCGCCTCCTCCTGCTACAGTCATATGTAGTTTTTCTAATCTTTAAATTATAAATTGAATATGACAATTGGATTAAAGCAGTGAATAATTGAAGTCCTTTAGAAAAGACTTTTTAGAACGAGAGAGAGAGAGAGAGAGAAAACAAAGGCCGCAATTTCACATATTATTCTGAAACCTAAGCTTGTTGTATCGTTTGTGAAATGCCCGGTCTAACTGTCACCAGAAGGAGATGTCTGCATGGGAGATATTATTTCTGGCTAGTGTGAGTGCGTCTCGAGGCGCAGTCTTGGCTCTTTTATTTTACGTGTCATAATGCGATGGTGGAGTTTTCCCTGCGAGGCATCATGGCTATTGGAAAGGCGAATAACATATGTTGTGTCTCAAATGCATCTCTCTGCTTTATTCCACTAGCGTAGATGACCAGTGAGCTGTCCAGTGCCAAGGGCTGAGGGGCAGAGGGACAGCACTCTGTGTTTGTCACAGATACACTTGTTTATCTGAAGAGAGAGGATCATGTGTATCTGAAGAAAAAAAAGGAGAAAGTGTAAAGATGTGCCTTAACAAACCCCAATTTTCTAAAATATCAAGATTCCATTCATAGTTTTTGATGGCTACTGAATAGGTTACTTTTAAAGGGGTGGTCCAAAGTGTATTTTTAAGGCTTGGTTGTGTTTATAAGATGCAAAGCAACGTGTCCTCGTGCTTCATTTGTAAAAAATCATGTTATTTTTTTCATATATCTTACTTTGATTATACAGTATACAGCTACTCAGCTAACATGAAAACAACTGTCATATTTCCTAGTTCCTCTGAAAGGCCGTCCTCAAGAGGGTCTGATTAGTCATCTAACATACTGTGCTGTGATTCGCGGATCGGCTCCACGTCACCAGGAACAGCGTCAGCCTAAAGCTGGAGTTATACTTTCGCCTGGCGCCGCATCGCGCACCTCCGCTGACTGCGCACGCACCTCGCAAAACGGACGAGGCTTTTATATTTGCCGCGTTCGCCGTTGTGATATTCTTTAAAACGACAGGGGGCGGTCAAAAGTAACTGACTGTAAAGTCAGACAGATAACCAGAGAAGTAGAAAGTTTCCGGAACTACGTCATATCATTAATATCATTCATTATTTTTATTGTTTTTATAAATTATTTTAATGATTATAAGGATTTTTATAACCATTCAAGGTTTGTTTTAATCAAACTTTGATGCATCACTTGCTTTTGTTCATATCTCGGACAGTTTTACCTATCAAAGTTTATTAAAATATCAATGAGGAGAGAAAATGGGTTGCTCTACAAATATATTTCTATTATGGCAAGAATAAAAGCCAAAAAAAAGCACACTTACTTAAAAATACAGATGTTTTATTTTTATTTAGCCTGCTCCCCAATTCACACATTATGTCTGGCTAGTTTCTGTCCTCTTATTATGCTAAAAAGGCAATAATAGTCCAAACATTCCTGACCATTATCACCAATAAAGCCTAGAAAAACAGGGCATCAGTATATTGTAAACTGATAGGTTCAAATATTCTTTCCCAGTTATCAAAGAAATAATTTGATCCTTAATTATAGTTTTGTAATTATTAAATTGTTTTAAATTCAAAATTGTAATATATTTACATCAGTGTAAATCCTATGAATGGTGGAAAAACATATTTCTGTAATTGTGTAGCTGGGTTTCCACTTTTGCCATGGCCTCTTTTGGCTTTAACAGACTATCCCTCAGGTTTTTCCAAACTTTTTAACAAAAACATTCCTCCTTTCCCACTGCTGTTGCAATTTCTAGCCAAAAATTATTGTTCATCAGGTTATCTCTATCATCACGGATCATAAAGATGTCTGTACAGATGTACCTGTTTCAGACAAAATCTCTTCAAAGTGGTTTATTTTAACTCAAACCAGATGCGGCGCCGCGCGCACTGTTCGCTTGGGTCAAAAAATGCCGTGCGCTCCGCCAGCCGAAGTGATGTCGCGCGCACTCAAAATGAACATCCGCAAACTCCGCGATGACGTCTGATTCTCCGCCCGCACTCAAGCGAACTAGCGGACACGTCGAGTATAAACGAGGCTTTAGCCTGTAGCTAAATTGTTAACGGTGCTAAACAGCATTTCACGTTGTTTACATCCTTGTTTACGTCCTCGCTACAACATACTATTAACACTAGAAACTATGTATGTAATAGATCAATTTTGACAAATAAAAATACTTACAGGTTGTGGCTCACAATCCACAGCTTCGTCTATTATGTTTGGAGCTGCTCCTTCTTTGAGGAGTTTTTAGCCGAATCCAGCACTCAACTGGGAGAGATTCTGGGAGCTGTCCTTTGTCAAATGCTAGCTATATCTTTTTTTTATAATACTCTGGAACATAATTAAAATTAAATTGTAAGCACTTCTCTCTTTGTGTCGTGTCCTTTGGAAGCCCAAATAAAGAAACAGAAGCAGCTCTGTGGAAATAGTAGTTTGGACGGCATTTTAGCGTTCTCTGCTGTAACATTACAGCGCCTCTGGCCACGCCCCTTTGTTGCTTTGGGTGTATGCGCATGGTGAATGCGCATAACCTGAAGCATTTGTGATCTCACTAACCCGAATGTATTTTTGTAGTCCCCAAACTTCGTTCGCTGTAGGCTTTGCTAAGCTAACTCTGTAAAAGCCAATGTCTGCCTTTGCATTGAATTTTGAGCGTATTACATTCAGAGATGTTGTTCATGTTCACACAGCTACACTAAGCAAAAAACAGAAATGTGCGCACATCTAAAAAATCTCGGAGGCAGGTGCTCGATCAAAAATAAACACTGTAGCAAAAGATCAAAAGAAAATTGGCAACACTGCCACTTTAGCTCTCAAAAGTCTTTAATATCACTCACACAACGTTTCCACCTACATGGTCTTCATCAGGTAAAACAATACAAATGGGAATCCTCAAGAAATAGTGAAACAGCTCTGCACATTACACCTGCAGTCAATCGTAACAATCAACCAACAGGCCAGTGAACAGGCACATTTACATACAAGAATATACATATGACAATATGAGATATACCATTACACAAAAGATTTAAAATACAAATCCAATCTATACTGCACATCAACTAAAGTTTAAAATATGATATCATGGACCACCCCCTTAAATATATTTCACTGCAGATTACTAAACGCAAGGTCCTATAAAATGATAATCTGGATATACCAAACCTTACCTGAATAATAAATGTGCAGTACATAGAAATGACATGCCATGAGCCTTAAACACCTTTGTTTATTTGTTCTCATGTAAATCCTGTAAGTGTAAAATTACAATGAAAAACACACTAATCTGAACAAAGATTTTGACTATCCACATGGGATCATTAACCCTCTGGGGTCTGATGTGATTTTGGGGCCCCTAAGAGGTTTTGACATGCCCTGACATTTGTGCTTATTACAGCTATTTATTACATGGTATTTTTTTTTGTATTCAGCACAAACTGCTACAATAGTATGTGAGAAGTATTAAAATACATGCTTGCGTTTGTTTTAGAAAAAAAAAAATATGCATGGTTAGTAGGTTTTGGAGAAAAAAATGTAGCTGAAATCAGGTCCAAAAAACTACAGTGGATGGGCCTGAATAAGACTTTTGTGTAACCAGTCTTTTTGAGTAACCAGTAATTTGTTTAATGCCACCTCGGAGGTCTACCTTTTGTAAATTTAACCCAGGGGTGTCCAAACTTGGTCATGGAGGGCCAGTTTCCTACATAGTGTAGCTTCAACTTCCTTCAACACACCTGCCTGGAATTTTCCTATAAAAAGCTTGATTAGCTGTTTCAGGTGTGTTTAATTGGGGTTGGAACTAAAAAATGCAGGACACCGGCCCTCCAGGACCAAGGCTGTTTCTCAATTCCAAGAATGCAGAGAACGGACTCGAGTTTTCGTGGAGAACCTTTCTTGCCAAGTTACCTCGGAAGAATTAACTTGGGAGACCACGAGAACACGTCCTATAAGAAACAAGATGCTGTGTTCTTCCTGTTGGTCACATGACCTTCATGCGTTCTTCTTACAGCATGCGACCTTCTTACAGCATTCATACAACTATTTATTGACTTTTCTCTTTTCACAATATATACTATGCATAAAAACATTACAAATATACTTTGCACAGTACAAATAAAACTAATTATAATACAAATTTCGGCAAATAAACACCCTTAATGTGTTTATGACTTTATTTTCATGTTAATGTTTACTTTCACTGTCTCATTTAGGGAAACTCCTGAGACAAATAAGTTATATCTCTGAACTTTAATAATAAAACTATATAAAAGTTTTGGTTTTGAGTTTTAGGGTGCTTTCACACTTGGTTCAATTGCCTGGACCGTACCCAAGTTCGATTGTCCCCCCTTGCCACCTTCTCGGTTGGTTTGTGTTCACACTGTCTTTTTTCCTTCTGAACCCCGGTACGCTTGCGTCATAGAGCTGCTGTTTTGTTTACGGCTGTTGCTAGGTGACAGTCACGAAAGCAAAGCGCCAAAATGGAGACTTCCGCACATCGCGGTCGATTTGCTTTTACTGAATCATAAGTTTTGGACATACAGAAAGCGACTCGCGTCTGTCTGCTGCAAAAATATTATAAACATTCAGAACATCACACAGTGTCTGCAGAAGCTGTTTCTGGAGGAGACAAGCAGACATCACTGTGTATCACTGTGCTTGGCTCAGTCCCGCTAAAGGTACAATACGTGGCGCACATACACCACACACACACACACACACACACACACACACACACACACACACACACACACACACACACACACACACACACACACACACACGCGAATGAACGTTATGAAAACGATAGTTTGTTGTACAGTTGCCGGTTCACTTCCGCTATTTGGTACGGTTGCATTCATACCAGAAGTGAACCGTATGAGTTTGCATGAACCGTACCCCAGACCACCTCTTTCAGGCGGACTCGGGTACGGTTCACGGGTGCGCACCCGAGTTCAGAAGACACGTTCACACTAGCTAAACGTACCGTACTATGACGTCAAACGAACCCAGGTGCGGACCAAAAGTTCTAGTGTGAAAGCACCCTTAGAACTGAACTGCGGCCGTTGATGATGACGTTATACAAGAACACAAAGATGCAAGAACGCATATTGAGAAACAGCCCGATTTTTGGCACCCCTGGCTTGGTATTAAACTAACAAAGTAACTCTTCCTTAAAGCTTTTTTCTGTTTTCAAAATAAGAGTCCCACATACATAGTTATACACACTTAGAGAAGTTATTGTTATAATCTCACTAGGAAACGTGGCCAATCAATCACTGCTTTGGGCATATATTAAGGATCCCATATGGATAGTCAAAATCTGTGATTTGTTTTGATTATCATGTTTTTCACTGGAATTTTACAGGATTTACATGAGAATAAATAAACAATTGTGAAATGTACTATGCGTGTTTATAATGAGACAACAGACACATGTGTACGTTTGTCATAAGCCAATAAACACATGTACATTGCTAAATATAAGTGTTTGCTGCATATTATGCATTGTGTCATATCACTGCGCTCTTACAGTTATTTTTCTGGAGTGAAAGGATGCCAATAGACATCAAAAATCTTATATTAATATCTACCTGTGTTTTCAGGATGGGTGTAATTTTACCAAGTAGGATTTTGATCCTACAACCTCATTCATGTTTGAAAATGCAATGTGTGTGTGTGCAGAATCACAGCAAAGCTCATTGATATTCATGATTCTTCCATATATGCTCAAAACAGAGCGGTCAAATATGGTTAAAAGAGCAGTTTTAATAAATTCTTGTAAACAAAGTACATATAAAATATATAATGTGACTTTTTATGATCCATCTTGTTTTGTCTTTTATGATAAAATCATTAGTATATTGTAAATATTATTTTCATGACGATGCTATCTAAATGTCCTCCCATAAATATATAAAATTGAATATTAATTTTAGATTAGAAATATGTTTTGCTAAGAACGTAATTTGACGAACATTACATGTTTACAGATTCAATTTTCAGATGACGTATACATCTCAATTTAAAAATATGGACCCTTATGATTGGTTTTTGTAGCCCAAATTCCAAAATAACAAGCAAATTATTAGAGAGAAATATTATATTATTATCACATCATTGACCTTGACAGAACTACCATCGGTATCTGGCCACTGTCTATCCTTAATAAAGTAAGAAACTAGGAAAGCAGTGAATGTCGTCTCTTCAGATTCTCTGTGGTGAACAAAGCTGTATTCCTCAGGTATAATACTCAGCAGGACCACCGTCTCTACCTCCATCCTGCTGATTTTGTCCTTTTATCTTTGAACCAAAAAGGAAAACTAATACAGACTGATCTCTCTTTGCATGAGAAATAACTATGGAGGAGTTTGAAAGGAGGGAGTAAAGTTTAGAAACGAAATGCCTTGAGCAATTAGGGACCAACAAGGGAACAAAAGCCACATAGTAAACCCTGCAAAGCTAATTACTGATGGCATCGGATGAGTGATTTAATATTTGCCCCCAAGAATATGAGGAGACCACTGTGTCCATGATGTCTGTCCAGCCAAAGTCCAGAAAAAAACAAATTCAGTGTGATACAGGAGCAGTAAACAAGCATTGTGTTTTTGGTCCGATGAAGGGCCACCAGCGGCCGCTGTCATCCCTCGTAAACCTGTTCAGATCATGCAGAATATCTGCAGTGATAATCACCTGCCCACAGGCCCGTACGGCCCTGCGCTCGGCGGTAATTGGAGGTCTCGTACGCATACAGTGGCGCACCTAACTCACTCTAAATAAACACCAGTCCAGGGGCTGAAATGATATACGCTTATCTTTTTAATTTTTTTCACAGTGCTGAATGTATTTTACCCAGGGCTTTGTCTGGGTCACAAGTAGTTTACCTGCTCTCGGCCCTGTGGTGTGTCTATGCACACATTTGTATGTGTATGTGTGTGTATTTGAGACTTTTGACTTTAAGGCATAGACGACAAATACATTGACTGAGCACCACTTAGCATAGCTGCTACTGAAAACCCCTCTGGCTCCTGTTGTGTTTAGAGATGTTTGATTCACATGGTAATGCACATGTATGCTGTATAGAAAGACTTAGGAATTTGAAGATAACACTTCACTATAAAATCTGCGTGTGTGTGTGTGTGTGTGTGTGTGTGTGTATATATATATATATATATATATATATATATATATATATATATATATATATATATATATATTATATTATATTAAAGGTCAATACTATTAGCCCCCTTAATCAATATTTTATTTTTCAATTGTCTACCGAACAAACCATATACATGATATACATGATTTGACTAATTACCCTAACTTGGCTAATTAACCTAGTTAAGCCTTTAAATGTCTCTATAAGCCGAATACTAGTATCTTGAAAAATATCTACTAAAATATTATGTTCTGTCATCATGGCAAAATCAGTTATTAAAAATTAGTTATTAAAACTACACTCACCGGCCACTTTATTAGGTACAACTGTCCAATTGCTCGTTAACGCAGTCTTAATCAGCCAATCACATTGCAGTTACTTGTTACAATCGAGGTATGCAGAAGAGCATCTCTGAATGCACAACACATCCAACCTTGCGGCAGATGGGCTACAGCAGCAGAAGACCACACCGGGTGCCACTCCTGTCAGCTAACAACAGGAATCTGAAGCTACAATTGGCACAGGCTCACCCAAATTAGACAATAGAAGATTGGGAAAACGTTGCCCGATCTGATGAGTCTAGATTTCTGCTGCGACATTAGGATGGTAGGGTCAGAATTTGGCATCAACAACATGAAAGCATGGATCCATCCTGCCTTGTATCAATGGTTCAGGCTGATGTTGGTGATGTAATGGGGTGGGGGATATTTTCTTGGCACACTTTGGGCCCATTAGTACCATATGAGCATTGTGTCAACGCTACAGCCTACCTGAGTATTGTTGCTGACCATGTCCATCCCTTTATGACCAAAGTGTACCCATCTTGTGATGGCTATTTCCAGCAGGATAACACGCCATGTCATAAAGCGTGAATCATCTCAGATTGGTTCCTTGAACATGAAAATGAGTTCACTGTACTCAAATGGCCTCCACAGTCACCAGAATTCAATCCAATAGAGCACCTTACTGAAATATCACAATAAGAGAGTTGACAAATACTATTGCTATCCTAAACATTAGTACTTTAAAGATTTTTATGCCTTTTTATAACTCATGTAACATGGTTAACCAGAAGGTAGGGGTAGGCACAAAATGTATCTATTGATAACTGAAATACCAAATAACACAGACAATTACGGTGGCCGAAAGAGCTTAACGCGCTGCAATTTAAGAAAGCACATACATTTACAAAAAACATCAGCAAATTTAGAAACTATCTTTATCAATTTGACAGCAGACGTGTTGCAAATTAGTCACAACACAAACAACTGAAGAAACGCGCAGCAAACTGGTCACAACACAAACAATTGAAGAAATGCGCAGCAAACTGGTCACAACACAAACAACTGAAGAAATGCACAGCAATTGGTCACAACACAAACAACTGAAGAAACGCACAGCAATTGGTCACAACACAAACAACTGAAGAAACGCACAGCAATTGGTCACAACACAAACAACTGAAGAAACGCGCAGCAAACTGGTCACAACACAAACAACTGAAGAAATGCGCAGCAAACTGGTCACAACACAAACAACTGAAGAAACGCGCAGCAAACTGGTCACAACACAAACAATTGAAGAAACGCACAGCAAACTGGTCACAACATAAACAACTGAAGAAACGCGCAGCAAACTGGTCACAACACAAACAATTGAAGAAACGCGCAGCAATTGGTCACAACATAAACAACTGAAGAAACGCGCAGCAAACTGGTCACAACACAAACAATTGAAGAAACGCGCAGCAAACTGGTCACAACACAAACAACTCAAGAAACGCGCAGCAAACTGGTCACAACACAAACAACTGAAGAAACGCGCAGCAAACTGGTCACAACACAAACAACTGAAGAAACGCGCAGCAAACTGGTCACAACACAAACAACTGAAGAAACGCGCAGCAAACTGGTCACAACATAAACAACTGAAGAAACGCGCAGCAATTGGTCACAACACAAACAACTGAAGAAACGCGCAGCAATTGGTCACAACATAAACAACTGAAGAAACGCGCAGCAATTGGTCACAACACAAACAATTGAAGAAATGCACAGCAAACTGGTCACAACACAAACAACTGAAGAAACGCGCAGCAAACTGGTCACAACACAAACAATTGAAGAAACGTGCAGCAATTGGTCACAACACAAACAACTGAAGAAACGCGCAGCAAACTGGTCACAACACAAACAATTGAAGAAACGCGCAGCAATTGGTCACAACATAAACAACTGAAGAAACGCGCAGCAAACTGGTCACAACACAAACAACTGAAGAAATGCGCAGCAAACTGGTCACAACACAAACAATTGAAGAAACGTGCAGCAAACTGGTCACAACATAAACAACTGAAGAAACGTGCAGCAATTGGTCACAACACAAACAACTGAAGAAACGCGCAGCAAACTGGTCACAACACAAACAACTGAAGAAATGCGCAGCAAACTGGTCACAACACAAACAACTGAAGAAACGCGCAGCAAACTGGTCACAACACAAACAACTGAAGAAATGCGCAGCAAACTGGTCACAACACAAACAATTGAAGAAACGTGCAGCAAACTGGTCACAACATAAACAACTGAAGAAACGTGCAGCAGTTTGGTCACAACACAAACAACTGAAGAAACGCGCAGCAGTTTGGTCACAACACAAACATTCGAAGAAACGAGCTACATTTGGTCACAACACTTGCAAATATCCATGTAACACAACGGAAATGTTTCAAGGGGACCCAAAAACATGACTGACCCTGCTGAGATATGGATGTGTTATTATGCCGTGACTGTTGCTCAGTGAAGTGATTGGTGGTCTTTGAAAAGTGAGTTGTTTTCCGTTTATTTTAATATCCTGATTACACAACATAACACATCCATATCTCAGCAGGGTCCGTCATGTTTATATTATTTGCATATTGCACATTTCATATTTTTTCTATTGTTTATTCTTGTTTATTATTCATTCATTTTCTTTTCGGCTTAGTCCCTTCATTAATCCGGGGTCGCCACAGCGGAATGAACCGCAAACATATCCAGCACGTTTTTACGCAGCAGATGCCCCTCCAGCCGCAACCCATCACTAGGAAACATCCACACACACTCATTCACACTCATACACTACGGACAATTTAGCCCACCCAATTCACCTGTACCGCATGTCTTTGGATTGTGGGGGAAACCGGAGCACCCGGTGGAAACCCACGCGAACACAGGGAGAACATGCAAACTCTACACAGAAACGCCAACTGAGCCAGCCAAGGCTCGAACCAGCGAACTTCTTGCTGTGAGGCGACAGCACTACCTACTGCGCCACTGCGTCGCCTCTTGTTTATTATTTTCTATATTATTTTTACGAGATACACAAAGTCCCATTTTCAGAGAGTTCAATTAAATCTTCATGTTATTTATTTTCTTTGAAACTTAGGTCAAATTAACTGGCTTTGATTAAAAAAAAGACATCTCAGTTCTAGATCTAAATCACTGACATTACAGAATCAGTATCATACTGCGACATTAACAAGTAATAATAATTTTGATAATAATAATTTCTCCCATTCATCCCATTTATTTTTCCATCATTGGTAGTCTTCCTCAAATCTGTCGATACTCTAAACGCCCTGGCACACCAACCAATTAATTAAGCCACTCATTGAATATCAGCTGAAATATTGCATCAGTTAAACTGAAATGCTCGAGCAATTCAAGTGAGCAATGTTTTGATAGTCACGGTATCTGCAAATGGCTTACTTGCAGTTGTCTTTACATATTAAACCGGGATAGGAGGAAGTATTCAAACATCAGAAACATTATCCACGGCACCTTTAAACTCTCCATTCTGATGATAAAGGTAGCTATTCATGCCAGTGTGAGGGCGAAGTGACACAATGTCTGTGTGGCTTTGTGATGGTTTTGTAATGAGCAGTAAGGAAAGAAAGCCCTGTGAATTCATCCTTGACCTGTGACTATGCATCATTAACTCCATTTGTCCCTCTGCAATTAACACTGCCTGCCTGACGGACCGTCCACTCCCTTGTTTCTTCCACACATCCATCTCTCCATCACTCTCTGCTCTCCCAGGTTAACTCTAACCCCTCTCTCCGCCCACATATTACCCATCACCCACTCCTGCCCACCCCGTTTGACCTGATTGTGAGGGTTCACCCTCCTATTGCGGTCCCCACATCCAGCTCAGTGTCAGTCTCTCATGGATGTCACAGTGACAGGTCTGACCCTGTCGTCTGAGGCCGCTCAGTAAAGAGTTGAAGGCCATTGGCCACTCACAGGGCACAAGCCTCGTCCCCTGATTACTCTGACCTCAGACCTTACGCTCAATTTCAGGTCATTTACTTACACTAACTGGGCTCTTCTGCATACCACTAAGCTGGCAGCAGTGACTATAAATATTTCACATATTAAAGGTGCTCCATGTATGTTTTTGACTCTTATAAATAAAAAAAATACCATAAAAAAATAATATGTTTGCAGATATTTAGGAAAAATGCTAAGTGAACATACTTGTATATCTGAAAAACAATGCGGATGTCTTTGTAAAGGTTGTGTGTAAAATTGTCTTTCTTTGTTTTGGTCTGTATAACCTGCCCACTGTCAGTTTACACAATTACATTTCGACACTCCTGGTTGCCTTTCCTTTCGGTCATTAAGACTGCCTTGATATATATGAACGTGAACGAAAATGCGATCTTTAAGCCTCTGAAATGAGCTACAGATTCGGAGGATTAAAAATCCACACAAGGTTTTTGTTTTTATTAGCAATCAATTCAAATATTACAAACGTAAACATTAGCTGTTGGTTTCATCAGTCTTGCAACCAAATCAAATCAAATCACTTTTATTGTCACATCATAAGCAGCACATGTGCTATGATGAGTGAAAAGCTTAGGTGCTGGCTCCAGACAGTGCAAAATACAGACAGTGTAAATACAACGACAGTGCGAAATACAGACAGTGCAAAAATACAGACAGTGCAGGATACAGACAGTGCAAAATACAGACAATGCAAAATACAGACAATGCAGTATACAACAACATACTCACAAACAACAAGACAATGTAAAATTGGCAATGTTGACAGCGATACGTAGGCAGTATTGTTTTAAGTATGGATTTGTTAAAGTGCAGTGCATGCTACATCTTGATGGTGTGCAGTGCGGGGTAGGGAAGAGTTTGTGTGGGGTGTGTTAAGTGTTCATCAGCCTGATAGTCTGAGGGAAGAAACTTTCCTTCAGTCGCCTGGTGCGTGACCGGATGCTGCGGAACCGTCTGCCTGAGGGTAGCAGAGAGAAAAGTCTATGGCTTGGGTGGCTGGAGTCGCTGATGATTCTCTTGGCTTTCCTCATGCACCTCCTGGTATAGATGTCCTGGAGGGAGGGAAGCTCACCTCCTACTACGCGTCCAGCAGTACGCACGATCCTATGTAGACCTTTGCGATTGTTGCTGGTGCTGTTTCCGTACCAGGTGGTGATGCAGCCAGTGAGGATGCTCTCCACAGTGCAGGTGTAGAACGAGCGGAGGATGTGGGGGCTCATTCCAAACCTCCTGAGACGCCTGAGGAAGAAGAGGCGTTGCTGTGCCTTCCTCAGCACTGCGTCTGTGTGGGCAGTCTATGTCAGATCCTCAGCGATGTGTACTCCAAGAAACTTGAAAGAGCTGACTCTCTCCACTGGTGTCCCGTTGGTGATGGGAGTGTGTTCTTTCTTCTCTCTCCTGAAATCCACCACCAGCTCCTTGGTTTTGCTGATGTTGAGTGAGAGGTGGTTTTCCTGACACCACTGCGTTTCCTGACACCTGCATGTGCTTTATGTCATTGTCAACATGGCCTCATTCTGAAAACCTAGCCCTATATACATTTCTGGAGATCGTAAATTATGTAGCCAGAAGCAGAGATGGGGGGCTCGAGTCATATGACTTGACTCGAGTCAGACTTAAGTCACAAAATTGAGGACTCGAGACTTGCTTGACAAATATCAAAAAAAGACTCGACTTGACTTGGACTTGACTGTCATGACTTGAGACTTGACTTGGACTTGAGTTAAATGACTCGAAATAATGTTTTTGTTAAATACACAACCGTTTGTTATATATTTTGCATTTAACAACAAAACAAAACCGAAAGTTCTACGTCACGCATGCGCAGTATTAACAGCTCCTCGGTTCTCAGATCAGTCCGAAAGATTCAGGTTCTCTGTACTGTTCCGAATAAAGCACTGCAACCGATTCCTGACTCGAGTTGATGATTTTTTAAGTGGATAACTTGGGATATTGTTTTTTTTTCCATGTCAGAGGGAGTGCCAGGCAAGATAAAATGTAGGTAACTTTAAGTAATATGTGGATTAGTGTTTATTGGAAATGCAAACCATTTTAAAAGAATCAGTTGGATTTGCTGAACTGGAGCAATCGGTTCATTAAGAAGAACCACTCAAAATGAATCCTTAGAACGATTCATTTGGATTTTACTTGCCCGTGTATATTTAGTGACATGGTTTTTTTACTATTATTATTATTCTTCTACACTATTTTGTATCCGCCTAATATAACCAAACATCCGTGGTCGATGTAGTGGGAAAATCCTCTCTCGTTTACCCGTTTCATTCTGTGCTCGCTTGAACTGGACTGTCAGCACCCCCGCACTGGAGATCCACAGAGACGTGCCTTTTTGGCTCTTAACAATTTGTCCGGCCGGCTTTCTAAATGTCCTAAAATGTCCGGGATTCTGCTTTTGCTTTCTAAAGCTGCCGTTCTTATGCGTTTTTGCATTATCTTTTTATTTAGGGCTACTTTCGCTTGGCTTTGCAGCTGACTGCGCGCATAGTCACGAGAGAAACATTCAATAATTCATTCCTGAAAATAAACAACTCAGAAAAACTTCACTGTATACTCTGAGAAGACGAAATGACTGGTCTAAACTGGCTGCAAAATATACCTACACTTGAGTATAACTTGAGTCCGGCAAAAATTGACTTGACTTGCTTGAAACTTGAAGGTTATGACTTGAGACTTGCTTGTGACTTGCACATGTGTGACTTACTCCCATCTCTGGCCAGAAGTATGTATGGCTGCATTTCGTCTTTAAAACGAATGCTACGGAGCTGCATGATGTCGTTCCTTTTTGTGCTTACCAGCTGACCGCTTGCCTCCGTATGGACGGCTTTCCCGCTGTTACCAGTTTGTCTAGTTAGCTTGCTATGTACGTAAGCGGATTTGAGACGCAGAGAGGAGTTGACCATGATGACGGGGTTCCAGTCCAATGAAGAATGGTTATAGAAGGCAGGTAAGACAAAAATAAAACAGTAGCCAAAAATAAAATAAAGAAGTAAATAACAGGGTGAGAATGTGGTAAAATCTGAAAACGTGGTAAAAATCAGACCAGGGCTTTTCTTTCTCTGGATTGCTTTTTAAAACTGTCGGTTGGGTTTAGGGATTGGGTTGGTTGTCGTCCTTGCCAGGTGAAAAAAACATTTTGAATTTGGAATGCAATACCTAGTTCAACCACTGGGTAGATCCTACATACTGCACCTTTAAATTTGGATCTGTTCCTCCTTTTGTATATTATATATGTAGATCACTTTTATGATAGCTGTTTTTATGATACATTTATAACAGTTTTGACTGATTGATTGATAACAATGCTCACTATGAAATGTTGGGCCACACTTTTAATTACTGTACATTTTATATACAATGTATACACTTTTTGATACAATGTACTTACGTACATATGCTACCCAGGCTCATTGAAAATACGTGCCTCAGCCTACAATTTTATCAAAATAAAAACAAGTTGCTCTTGATACATTTCGTTATATGTTTCTGATGACAAATCCACTAGAGGGCACTGTCTGCATTTTTACAAATATGAAATATGTTACCAGACACACAGGCAATCCTTTTTGTGCATGTTCACAAGAAGACAGAGCTTTTCATCAACTCACCTCACAATGGACTGACCTAAATCCTTCGTTAAACCCAAATTAATAGTGTTTTCAACAGCAAATATAAAAAAAAGTACATTGCAAGCTTGCAGCCTTGTAGTTTTACGTTAATTTTAAATTGTCGTTATCTCTTTTGTGGAACTGTTCTTCACCAGAAGTGCATCACAAATAGCCTACAATAAGTGAGATACTGAGCAAACTAAGCACGCCAGAAAAGTTGCAAATATGGAGATAAACAAGTGAGGTGAGCAAAACATAGAAATGATTTTGTAGTAATTATTCAGTGTTGTGCAAAAAACCACACAAAAATAATCCTTTATTTTTTGATATGTCATTGTAAATATCATTAGTGTGAAAAGGACAAAGGTTGTTGGCTGCCACATAGCATGTATTTTTCCTAGAAACTGCAGTCAAGCATATGTTGAAGTACCTTTTTGTGGTTTCACAAACATGTAGACCAGTGATCCTCAACCCCCAGGCTGCAGACCGGTACCAGTCCATGGATAAATTGGTACCGGTCACACAAAAAAATCATTAATTATTTTCGTTTTATTTATTATCTAAGTCTGAAGAATCTTTTATTTTGAAAAATCTTTTATTCTCGGTTACATCTCGGTCACTTGAACACCAAAACATTTAATCCACAAGCTAGCAAAAACAGACGTCTTTGAAAAGTTTCTTTGTGAAGGGGAAAAGGGTCCAGTGAAGGACACTAGAACTGCCAAGGAATGGATCCGCAACCCATTTGTCAATAAATCAGGTGAATCCAGCACATCTGCGCAAGAATACATATAGCGTCTTTTCCGCGTGCAAGTTCGTTATTTCCAATGTGGCGCACACAATAATGCTAGCGACACGTTAAAACATCTTTCTGAATGCCACGAGTGCACCACTAGTCATGTGACAAGAACTGACCTAGCAGCTTCATACTTTGTATGACATATACACACTTCTCCATTTCGCTAGACTAATTACTTCAAACACAGAGAACCCAAGCACTGCAGTGCTATTTAATTTTCTCCATAAATAAACTTGTGTCAGAGTTACAGCAATGTTTTGTCAGCTTGTCATCCTACGGTTGATGGTCGCCCAGCAATCTATGTAGAACCAACAACCCCCCAACCCCTCCAACCCCAGGTCGTGGCAAAGTTTTTAAACATTGACCGGTCTGGGGTGATAAAAACTCCTATAACCTTTACTCATAAACCTATCCTTAATTAAACCCATTAGAACTAAATGTCAGGATTTTCCCATGGAACACTGTACATTTAATCATGTAGGTATTTAATGTTAGTCGCCTAAAATTAAGATACAATGTATGTTGTAATTCCTGTGAGCGGTATAGAAGACAGCTACCAAATTCTTTAGAAACTCCACTTTTCTGTTTCACACAAGAATGCATATGGTATAACTATTAATGATTCCTTTAACCTGTTACTGACAGGCATGAATAAGTCCCTTAAATGTAATACTTATAAACCCTTCTTAACATATTTATAAATATAAACAAATAACTCATGAATCTATAATGACTGCAGTGTGGATAGACTGAGGGATAAAGGAGTACAACAGGGTGTATGATGTAAATAGACTTAAGAAAAATGCACTGAACATTTATTTTTAATTGTTTACTGCCAAGGCCATGCCTACGAGATGTGATTTCATACATACAAGTTTATGGAGGTCTCTGGAGATTAACCAGAGACTTATTATATGAACATTTCTGAACATTATCAAACAAGTATATGGTCCATTTCATGCCAGGTTGTGGTTATTGTAATTACCAGACAACAACCCAAGTGTTTTACTCAGCGGTTCCCACCTTCAGGATGGGAATTGTTTTATGGCAAAATTAATTTGTTTGATTTGAGTTACCAATACACAAAAGGCCAATAAAAGCAAGAAGCAGTTGTAATGCAAATTTATTTAACAGAACATTTGACATTAGTTATCCAGCTTAAACTGCATTGTATTTAAATGTGTCTTTAACAAAAGTCAGTTATTGGTATTGTGAAACCGAAATAACTACTAACATTCTACTGTTAAAGCTGTGGTCATTTTGAGTGTTTCCATATGACACTGTATGTACAAATTGTACTTCAATACAATTTGAGGTTATTAAGCATTTGAATTTCTTTATTTAATTTACATTTTTAAACGAGAGTGTTTGTGTTGAGTTGGGGTGGCAACATGGGTTGGATCCAAATTGCAGCTTTATTAGCGAATGATCATACAAGCAAGATTCAATCAGGGACAGACAGTAGTATATAGATAGTCCAAAGAATAATCGGTGAGACAGGCGAAAGGTCGAGGCAGCTGGCAAAACACACATTAACAGTACAATAAACAAAGGTCAAACTAGCTAGACAATTCAGGAATATGTTTTGTAATGATCACTACAGGGAAACAAGACTCAGCAAAGATGTGTGTGTGTATATAATCAGTATAATTAATTCTGTATAATTAATTCTGATGAGCTTCAGCTGTGTGTGCATAACCAAGGGTTGATCTGGGACTGGTGTGTGAATGAAGTGCATAATGGGATATGTAGTTCAGTTCAGTGGTTGATGTGTAGTTCAGGTGAATGACAGGGAGTGTTCTGGAACACACTGAGTGATCATAACAGAAACTTTTATTATACTTTTATCATTCTTTCATGTCCATTTTCAGTTTGAAAAAAATATATATGGGTGAATAAGTAATGACAATTTTCAATTCATCACCCATGCTAGTTCTAAACTTGTGCTGTGGATAGATCAAGGTAAATATGTTTTTTCCTTAAATAAAATAGATAAACATGAGTCAGAAACTTGAAACGGTAGTTAAATTTGGCCTTTTTTTTTCAGTATCATGACGCACATCCACTTGACATGGTTTCTGAATTGGAAACAAATGTAGGACGGTGAATGATTTTGTCCTTTAGGAACTGATTCAATCATTGGAAATTGGGTGTTGCTAACAAAGTGGAGAAAGATTGATGAATGGAAAGAGGCAGGGCATAAAGGAGATACTGTACACCCTGATAGCCCCGCCTGAAAAGCAATCCATGTGACCAGAAGTGAAGAAAAGTTGTTTCGAGAGGGCAGGGAATGTTATGTTTTTTTTAAATTAAAGATTATGGGAAAATGAATTTTTACAAAATAAAGTGCACAGATACATCATTTATAACAAGAACTATATACAGCGCATCCAGAAAGTATTCATATCGCTTCGCTTTTTCCACATTTGTTTATGTCACAGCCTTATTCCAAAATGGATTGAATTCATTTATTTTCTCAAAATTCTACACACAATATACCCTATAATGACAATGTGAAAAAACCTGAAAAATAAATATTCACAGCCTTTGCCTGGCAATTACTGCCTCAAGTCTTTTTGAATATGTTGCAACAAGCTTGGCACACCGGTCATTGGGAATTTTTGCCCATTCCTCTTTGCAGTACCTCTCAAGCTTTATCAGGTTGGATGGGAAGCGACGGTGTACAGCCATTTTCAGATTTTTCTAGAGATGTTCAATAGGATTTAGTTCTGGGCTCTGGCTGGGCCACTCAAGGACATTCACCGAGTTGTTGTGAAGCCACTCCATTGATATTTTGGCGGTGTGCTTTGGGTCATTGTCCTGCTGGAAGATGAACCGTCACCCCAGTCTGAGGTCAAGAGCACTCTGAAGCAGGTTTTCATTCAGGATGTCTCTGTACATTGCTGCATTCATCTTTCCCTTTATCCTGACTAGTCTTCCAGTTCTTGCTGCTTAAAAACATCCCCACAGCATGATGCTGCCACCACCATGTTTCACTGTAGGGATGGTATTAGCCTGGTGACGAGCGGTGCCTGGTTTTCTCCAAACGTAACGCCTGCCATTCACTCCAAAGAGTTCAATTGTAGTGTAATCAGACCAGGGAATTTTGTTTCTTGTGGTCTGAGAGTCCTTCAGATGCCTTTTGGCAAATTCCAGGTGGGGAGTGGCTTCTGTCTGGCTACTCTACCATACAGGCCTGATTGGTGGATTGCTGCACAGATAATTGTCCTTCTGTAAGGTTCTCCTCTCTCCACAGAAGAACGCTGGAGGTCAGACAGAGTGACCATCGGGTTATTGATCACCACCCTGACTAAGGCCCTTCTCCCTCGATCACTCAGCTTAGATGGCCGGCCAGCTCTAGGAAGAGTCCTGGTGGTTCCAAACATCTTCCACTTATGGATGATGGAGGCCACTGTGCTCATTGGAACTTTCAGAGCAGCAGAAATGTTTCTGTAACCTTCCCCAGCCTTGTGCTTCAAGACAATCCTGTCTCGGAGATCTACAGGCAATTTATTTGTCTTCATGCTTGGTTTGTGCTTTGACATGCACTGTCAACCCTGGGGGGTGTATGTCTTTTCAAATCATGTCCAATCAGCTGAATTTACCACAGGTGAACATCTCAAGAATGATCAGTGGAAACAGAATGTGCCTGAGCTCAATTTAGAGCTTCACAGCAAAGGCTGTTAATACTGATGTACATGTGATTTTTCAGGTTTTTTTTTTTTTTTTTTTAAATACTTCAAAAAATATTTTTTCAGATTATCATTATGGGGTATTGTGTGTAGAATTTTGAGGAAATAAATTAATTTAATTCATTTTGGAATAAGGCTGTAACATAAAAAAAAAAATGAAGAGCTATGAATATTTTACGGATGCACTGTACATGACCTTAATTGTTACTTTATTTATTTATTTATTTATTTTGTTTATTTGTTTAATGTCTGTTTTACTATCCAATGCAGCATTTATTTGATCAAAAAAGCACTAATAAAATCAGTAATATTATGAATAATTATTTAAATGTAAAGTACACATTTTAAAGTACTGTCAGCTGTGGTGCCGAAAAAAAAAGTTAAATAATGGATGTTAAATTACAGAAATTTCATGTCATTTTTTGAATTACAGTAAATTTCTGTAATTTAACATCTGTTGTTTTATGGAAAATGTCTGTAATTTAACAGCCGTCATTTTACATTTTTTATTTTTTTTTGGCATCCAAGCTGTCAGAAAATAACGGATTTTTTTTTTTTTTTTACAGTGTACTGGCAGCTTTTTATATAGCGTAATATACAACACCAGCTCAGACAATATCACTTTAAACTATTAAAAATGTCTTAAATTTTTCAAACTTTTCAAAATAAAAAAACTTTTGAAGGAAAGATCATGGTCCCATAATGCAATTCAAAAGCATAAATATGTGGAAAAAATATGAATCACAATTTGCGGACAACTGTCAATTTACAGATATATCGACCAATCAGCATTTAGAATCACAGCTATACATTTTAAACTAGTTTCCCTGGCACTAATTTGACCAGGCAAGTTTATTGTAACACAATAATTTGAGCATAAGTGACCAAGTTCAGTGACAGAGCTGTATTCGCATTGGCTCCCAAAAAAAGAAGAAGAAAGGAAACAGACTTCCCATCTGAACAGGGCATTTTGGTGAATGATTTGTTGATGGCAGACGACTGTTTTTAGACTTGCCGTTTCTCCCCGGTGACAGATTAATAGCTATCCCCTCGATATCATTATGACACACTTTCAGCATCAAGGACAATCCAAAGAGCAATGGAGCAAAAATATGGAATGTAATATGTTTTGCTGTACCTCAGGGAGACAGCGAACCCTTGCACGGCGAATCTGTATCTGAGACTGTCCCTAAGGAAAGAGCCGGCCACAGCACTCCAACCACAGCGCAAACTTTTCCTTGAGTATGAATCAATTTTCATGCCGATGATTCCTCTGGAAAATTAGAATCAAGTTAATTAGCTGGAGAAACCTTGTTTTGAGTGTGCGTGTATATTTTTGACTTTCATATGTCCGGCACCCAAGTAAGATTTTGAGGAATGGATCTTGAGACTGCTTATTTATAGCTGGTCTACTTTCCTTCTTAGAAAAAAAAAAAATTGGCTCAGTTTCTTTGTGCAAAACCAGGATTTAAACTTGAGGAAAAAATATCATCAGCATGTCAGTTTGCATCCTCTTTATTGTACTCCAAAGCAGAAAGGAATTACATCAGAACTGCTGCTTTTTAGTGTATGATTTAGCCAGATGTGTAAAATGAAAGTGATTTTAAGCATATTAAAGCTGATGTTACATGCATTACAGAAAAACTGCACTCTTAATAAAAGCTGACGTAACACTCTAAATCAAATATATTGTTTTATTGATTATATATGTGCTACTGCCAAAAGAGAGTATGTCTAAAAGCAAGTATTTCCACATCTGTTCAGCCTGCCTGCTCTTGGTTCTCAGTAGATCTGTGTCCCATCGGGAGGTTTGGATGTGCTGCTTTAAATGGAGGGTGATGACAGCGCTGTGAAGGTGCTACAACAATGGAGTTTTGTAAGAAGCCTGTAATTCTCTGACAGCAGATCCTGTTTTCCTCTTTAAAGTCCCTCTTCCAGAGGAAGTCCTTTTCTGCACGCACACATATATCCACATAAATACAGAGTTGCAACCTCAATCCAGCCTTTCTCCACACATCCAGTGCACCCCGGTCGGATCTGATACACCTGCCAGGCCTCTCTGTTTCATTTTCAATCGCACAATGGATTTCCAGTTCTACTGCTGGCTTCAGCGCGCGTCTCTATGGACATAAACGTGACCTTAAATAGTTCTTTCCACTGCTTCTCCTCTGCCAGCTATTCTTTCATAAAGAGGATCAGGGTTCACAAATGTTGTACCTTAATGGCCGGCTCTCTGCATCATGAAAGAACCTTTGTTGGCCTCTGAATAACCAGGTTAATCTTCAAATCCAAATCAAATAGCACATTTCAGTAACTATTCATTGAACATTTATTTGGATTTGCTAGAACTTAATGTGTTAATTTGATGAGATTAACCATATAAAAACAATGCAATCAAAATGAATGCAATTAATTCGGCCACTGACCCATACTCAAAATTCCACAGTATGAGAAAATATGAGTCAGAACACTTATGATTTTAATCTTACATGGTGTCAGGAATAATAATAATAAAAAAAGATACATTTTAGTAGCATCATGGGTGTTTTCAAAATAATAGCTTTAAATTTGTTGACAAAATGCTTGACATTAACAATATATATTCACCGGGCACTTTATTGGGTACACATGTCCAACTGTTTGTTAATCACATGGCAGCAACTCAATGCATTTAAGGATGTAGACATGGTCAAGGCGATCTGCTGCAGTTCAAACTGAGCATCAGAATGGGGAAGAAAGGTGATTTAAGTGACTCTGAACGTGGCATGGTTGTTGGTGCCAGAAGGGCTGGTCTGAGTATTTCAGAAACTGCTGATCTACTGGGATTTTCACACAACAAACATCTCTAGGGCTTACAGAGAATGGTCCGAAAAAAAGAAAATATCTAGTGAGTGGCAGTTCTGTGGGCACAAATGCCTTATTGATATGCCTTATACATGACTCTGAATGCACAACACATCAAACCTTGAGGCAGAGGGGCTACAGCAGCAGAAGACCACTCTGGGTGTCACTCCTGTCAGCTAAGAACAGGAAACTAAAGCTAGAATTCCAAAGATTAGAAAAACGTAGCGCATACTGATGAGTCTCGATTTCTGCTGCGATATTGGTAGGGTCAGAATTTGGTGTCAACAACATGAAAGCATGGATCCATCCTGCCTTGTATCAATGGTTCAGGCTGGTGGTGGTGGTGTAATTGTGTGGGGGATATTTTCATGGCACACATTTGGACGCATTAGTACCACTTGAGCATCGTGTCAACGTCACAGCCTACCTGAGTATTGTTGCTGACCATGCCCATCCCTTTATGACCACAGTGTACCCATCTTCTGACGGCTACTTCCAGCAGGATAACGCGCCGTGTCAAAAAGTGTGCATCATCCCAGACTCTTGAACATGATAATGAGTCACCATATCTCAATCCAATAAGCACATTTGGGATGTGGTGGAATGGGAGATTCGCATCATGGATGTGCAGCCGACAAATCTGCAGCAATTGCATGATGCTATCATGTCAATATGGACCAACATCTCTGAGGAATATTTCCAGTACCTTGTTGAATCTATGCTACGAAGAATTAAGGGAGTTCTGAAGGCAAAAGGGGGTCCAACCCGGTACTAGTAAGGTGTGCCTAATAAAGCTACTAATTTTTGTTTATTTTTCTATATTTGCTGATCTTAAACTTGTACGTTTTCAAATATGTATTCTGAAAGTCAAAGTATTAATTGCAATATCTGTCAGCTCTGAGCCTGGTTTCTCTTGAGGTTTTTTAAATCTTCACTTTCGCCAATTAGTGAAGTTTTTTTCCTCACCGCTGTCGCCACTGGCTTGCATGGTTCGGGATCTGTAGAGCTGCGCATCGATGGATTTGCTCTTCAGTGTTTGGACTTTCAGTAGTGAATATTAACCCACACTGACCTGAGCTAAACTGAACTGAATTGAACTTAATCTCTGAAAACTGAACTGACACTGTTTCAATTCACTATATTCTTCTATGTGAAGCTGCTTTGACACAATCTACATTGTATAAGCGATATACAAATAAAGATGAATTGTTATAGACAATTTGGGTCAAATACTGTTAACAACTGCAAATCTGTCAGCCCTCCTTTTTTCCTTGGGATTCTTACCATTCTATCCCGCTTTCATCCCATTTAAATTATGCCCATATTTTTAATCTTTCTTTGCAAGACGTCAGTAACATCTGCTGTAAATAGAAGTTGTGGTCGAAACTCATAGGCCCAATTCAGCATGTAGAATCAGTGTTGGGTCGTCGGCTGAAAAGAAAGATCTAACTAGTTATTCAGCAACAAATCAGAGCACGAGTGTGACGTAGTGAAATGACGTAGCAAGTAAATAATTCAAGACATAAAAAAACACAAAGAGTCCAGTACATTTCTCAAACATTTGCAAACAATATGAATTATTAGATCATCAGACATATTTACAGAAGCAAATCCCTTCATGGTGAGTGACAATTACTGTGAAAATGGTACTAAACGCTGCTTTGTTTGCGCTTTGCACGCAAAAATTCCAGTTTACTGTTGAATGACAAAACAGACTACTGCTCCCCCGTGGTGACTCAGTCAGCTGCTGTCCATTTGGTGTGTTGACATGTAGCTTTTTTTGTCCAGACGAAATCGTGAGTTGACGTGAGTCGACAACACATTTGGGTTTTGTGGGCGCTAGGTGTGTCGGCTTGGTGTGTAGCGGCCCTAACTCTACATGATTCTCTGATGTGGTCCATAGACGTTATCCCTTTTTTTCACATTTCAATGTTGACAGTTATGTAATCGCAGGGCTGCCAACTCTCACGCACTCGGCATGAGAGTCACGCAGTTGACAGTACTCTCAAGCTCTTACGCCACACATCAATTGTCTCACGCAGAAAAATCACCCCCGTGAAATATTTTTCCGTTATAATAAAGACGGTTTTAAAGACTTTTATCTTTATATAAAGATGTTATTCTCTATGTGCAACCGAACCAACGCTTCTTAAATGATCTTAGCATATCACATGAGTTGTCTTTACAGTTTTCCAGTTACATTTTACATTTTATTTATTAAGAATAGAATAATTTTCTAATATTATTTGTAATAAATATTTTATAAAAGTATTTATGAAAATATATATATATATATATATATATAGGGCAGCACGGTGGCATAGTGGGTAGCACAATCGCCTCACAGCAAGATGGTTGCTGGCTCGAGCCTATGGGTCAGTTGGCATTTCTGTGTGGAGTTTGCATGTTCTCCCCGTGTTTGCGTGGGTTATCTCCGGGCACTCCGGTTTCCTGCACAGTCTAAAGACATGCGGTATAGGTGAATTGAATAAGCTAAATTGGTCGTAGTGTATGTGAGTGTGTGCAAGACTGTGTGGGTGTTTCCCAGTGTTGTCTTGCGGCTGGAAATGCTTCCGCTGTGTGAAACAGTGCTGGATAAGTTGGCGGTTCATTCCATGGTGGCGACCCCTGATTAATATAGGGACTTAGCTGAAAAGAAAATGAGTGAATATTTATAAATAAATTGGGGCGTGGCTTGACTTGGAATGGGGGCGTGGCTTGGCGTGGGGGCGTGGCTTGTGGTATATGGGTGGGGTTAAAATTCTTACTGCAAGCTAAAACCAAAAGTTGGCAGCCCTGGTAAGCATGAGAAAATATAAAACTCGGTCATTCCTTATGCCGAATTCAGACAGCATGATTTTAGCCCTGATTTTGACTCCGAATTCAAATGAGCCATTTTAATCTAGATTAATTTCGAGATTAATCTAGATAAAAAAAAAAATATCTATGCCATACACACACACACACACACACACACACACATATATATATATATATATATATATATAGACATTAATAGTTATCAAGATGTATTCTTCAGCCTAAAAGCATTAGTTCCTATAAGTTTTTTAACTATTTACTTACTCTCATGTGGTTTCTAACCTATTTATTTTCTCCTTTTTTTTTTATGTTGAACACTAAAGATGACGTTTTGAAGAAAGCTGAAAACCTGTAACCACTGAATTAGGAAATAAATACCATGGAAGTCAATGAATTTAATGGAAGTTGAACTTTTAACAGAAGAAAGAAAGTCAAATAAGTTATAAAACAGTGAAAAAAGTGAAGCGTGAGTAAATAATGGCAGAATTTTCATTTTTGGGTGAACTATCACTTTAAGACAGTAAATAAAAAAATGAAAAACCATCAAACTAAATAAAATTGTAACACACACTTTGCTTTGTTCCACTACATTGTGATATTGAAGCCCATTTTTAAAGGAGAAGCATGGCAGCAGTTTAATACTTTAAATGATGAGAATCTAGTTTCCCCAACACTGATATTAATCATGGTTTATGTGTGCTGCGTTGCGCATTTTATGTGAATAAATACATATACACCTAAGTGGATGCGTGAAAAATATTGAAAACTGCACATTAAGCACACAGTTGTTTGAAGTGCGCCTCACCACATGCTTTTCCATAAGAAAAATGTGGATAGCGACCAAATTTAAAATTCAGATCACTTTCCTTGGGGACTCCCATTTGCAATGCACGGCTGTAATGTATTTGTTGTCTTTACCACTTAGCCTAGCCATTGAACATCATTAGGTAATGTGCAGTCGCCGGTCGAGAAAAATAAAGTGTTTATCATCATTATTTGCTGTGGATGTCATTTGAGTGCCCCAGACTGACTTAAAGTGACTCCACTGTGCTCTATCAGAAACCCCGGCGTACTGCCCAACTCATCTCATTCATCATCGGACCTACAAACTGGTAGAACATCATTAGCGTGCTCTGTTTATAAAGGAGAAAGCAATAGCATTTGGGCAAGTGCACGACAGCCTGCGGAGAGATACGTTTGAGGCTGTTTACGCTCTTTAGCGTCATTTGCATTGAAATGCGATTAAAGCAGTTGAAGATCTACCACCTTATAAAGATGGTGGTACACATAAAAATAAAAAATAAAACTTTATAGTTAATCAATGCATGGAACTTTAATGGGAAATATACTACATTGTAATAGTAGTGATAGATTTATTTAAAGTGCACTGTAAAACCCAACAGTCAACTTTATCAAATGAAATGAGTGTAGTTAACTCAATATTCACTGAAAGTTAATTCTACTCATTTGAAAAGAGTTTTGAACTCAGTGTTGAAGATAATGAGCAGGGCCAGGCGGAATCTGCGGACGTTTTTTGCTATTTCTGCGGAGAATTTTGGTAAAAATCTGCGGATTTCTGCGGAATTATTTTGGGAGTATCATAACTAAAACCTTAATATGTTAAATAAAAAATAATATCTTTTTAAATTGTATTTAATGTTTACAATGCAAATCCAATTAGATTAACTGTAAATAGTTAACTTTAAGTAAATAAACAGAATTAATGATGGGCTAAAAATCTGCGGAAAATCTGCAGAAAATCTGCGGAATTCTGCGCGCGCAGACCCCGTGTGGGCCTAGTAATGAGTTAATTAAATACCTCCTTACTTTAACCTAAATGCAGTTCACAATACTCATATTCATATTCAGTTCACAATACTCATATAGATTAGTTATTTGAGTTGCCTGAACTTATTGGGTTTTACAGTACTCAGTTGGTTTGAGTTCTCTTTATTTATTGGGTTTTACTGTGCTCAAATTGCTTCGTTTACTGAAATGGATTAAGTTCACAGTACTCATTAATATTAGTTTTTGAACAAACAGTTTGTTGCAATCAGTTTTCTTAAATGATTTGATTTACCTGGTTGATTATTTATACAGTGCTCAGCATAAACGAGTACACCCCATTTTGATAAATAAATAGTTTTATTCCTTTCTCAGGGAATATTGGTAGTATATTTTGGTGCATTAGAACAAAATTTATTTAACTCATATATTTATTAAAATCATATTTTAGTTACCAAACATATTTAGAAATAGAAAGAGAAAACATTTAAATTCATGTGAAATATTGCAAAAAAAATAAAATAAAAAATTACAAACGTTCTACAAAATGTTATACAACTTTTGTTTCTCTTTATTTTCTCTTTTTTTTAAAATCGTTCTTTTTCCATAACATAAGTGTGGAATACTAATTTTTGGACCGTTATCGTAAGTTATTTTGATAGATTTGGCTTCAGTACTGACTAATCTATATGCAGAAATATATTATAAACAATCCTATATAAAAATGTATTTAAAAGAGAGATTTATGAGTGGTATACTTATATATGCTGAGCACTGTATATGTTAGCACAATTGAATGTCAAATTTTAAATAAAATAAATAATCTAAAAAAAGCCTGTTTATTACATACATTTGCAAATATTAATATTTAATCTTTTTTCATTCTTTCACATTAATAGTTCAAACAAAATATATAGTCAATCAATGCATGCAACTTTAATTATTGGGAAATATACTGTCATACATTGTAAAAATAATGATCATAATATTAGGCTATTTGTTATGTATATTTACATAGAGCTATTTAAAGTGACAGTTCACCCAAAAACTACATTCTGTTATCATTTAGCCACCCTCAAATCATTTCATACCTCATTACTGTTAATATATGGAGACACAATTTAACGTCAAGATTTTAATACAATTAATTATGTAAAAACCATAGACTGTAAAATATCTGGACTTAGTATCCGTGATGTCACCCATAGGTTTCTGAAGAACGCAAAAGAAGCTACAAGTAGGCCTGGCCAACCGTCGTCATTTTGTTTGCGTGTCATCGCACCGACCGGGGGATACCAAACAAGGGCAAAGAGGCGGAGTGTGAGCGGAGCTATACAGACGCCTGCTAGCATTTTGCTTAGACAGGCTTTTCTTTAGGAAAAATGCTTAATACTTTATTACCTGCAACTCATTTGTGTTCTGACCACATGTGCTTGGTTGTACACTATATCAATAAATTGTTTAATCTTTTAAAAACACTGTTGTAATACATTAAATCACAAAAAATTGTTCTTATGACATTTTTCTACAAAAGGAAAATGTGAATTACTTCCAAACACTTCCAATATAGTCTGTGTTAGTAAATATTTATGAAGTCCAGGCATAACACTGTATGACAACGTTTTCGATGACTGTTCTAGAGCCTACAGCTAATCAATCTGTCAGATTCTAGAGTGCATTCAATTTCTATAGAAAAATGTAAATGATAAATGATCTTAAATAAAACAATTACATTTATAGAGATGGTATAAGTATATAATTTCACTCACCTGGGAAATTGAGGCCATGTCAATGGTTTGTGAGCACAATTAAGTGCACATAGCATGCCATATGATAATTGTAAGAAATAATTCCAAAAGGGAATTGACTGTGTAAAGCCACATAAAACAAAACAAAAATACGATTTATATGCCGAGTTCAGCGGCTAATCAGCCGGAATTAGCTGAGGTGAAGTGACGGCGACCAGCGAGACCTAGCTGTCACTCAAATGGCTACGCCCTTAATTATGCAGACTTTATATAACTTAATATAAAAAAAATTGATGAGTTATGAAAAAATTCACCCCCTTACAGTTGTCATGAAGGGTAATATCAGCAATATGAACCAAAATTGTTCTTTGTACCAGGCTGTAAACACTTTTTTTCCTGCTGTAAAGTTGGCCATTTTAACATTGGGCCAGTGGCGGCTGGTGTTAAAAAATGTGGGGGAAAAATAATCTAACTGTTGGTAAAGTAAGAGTGTAAAAGCCATTTTTCAGGTGATGTATCAAAAAACTAAAATATGGCTAAAGCATACAATAAATGCATCACAAATCAGTTCATTTTAGTTCAATTTGGGTTTATTATCAGTAATGAAGTAATCAAGATAATCAGTAAACACACACACACACACACACACAAATGTTGCCTAATCACTGGCCAGTAGCACTACTTGAAAATAAATTTTGCTCTCCTTTTTTTCTGGCTTGAAAATTTCTCAATAACCTTTTGGTTAAAGTCAGTCATCTCAGTCACCAGTTTCTACTCTATTGACAGCATGGCCAATGCATTCAGCCTCTCTTGCGTCGTGCTGTTTGAAACAGCAAACACGGAAATAGTAAAAGGCATGACTTACATTACATCACAACCTGCCAGCCAACTCCGTTTGTCATGACAAGTGCTGGAAAAGCCCCGAATATACGCGCGCTCGCCATCACTTGACTACTGGTGAATTTGCAAGGAAGGTCGATCTGGTCCAAGCTCCTTGATTTTTTTTTTTTTTCATCCAAACGCCTTGTGAACGGATATCTTTGCAAAGATACAACAGAATTGTCCTTCATCTCGAGAAATTGCATTCTAAGCTCTTTGGTGAGAATGGTCCAATCACATAAGGCCAATCATATAAAAACAAATATGATTCGTTCTAACAACAAAAATGGGAGGGTTCGGGACGCAGAGCGCTGCGCCCCAAAGACAATTTAAAACCGGCCAATTAGAGCTTATCGTCATATCACGTGCATTGCAAAAGTTCGTGTACCTACATAGACACTCATTAGTACGGCGCCCCGCACACATATGAAAAAATATTGTTCATACATTTTTTTCAATAAATGTTAGTATGACTACAATAAATGTTAGAATGTTATAATTAAATCAATTTATTTTGTTAATATTTGTGATAATAAACATTAACATATTAAAGGGGTCTAACTTAAAGGGGGCGGCACCCCAGCGCCCTCTATTGACCAGCCACCACTGCATTGGGCTAAATAGAAACGTGCTCTATTATGGAGCCAGGACTAGCGGAATTATGAATTGCAGTTTCAGTGACTTCCATATTCGCTTCACGAGTGAGAACGGGAGATACCACTTGGTAAAAAGGAAATTTATTACATAAACTTAGCGAATATTTATATTTATCCTTTTTTTTTTCATAATTATTCAGTTTAATGCTTCAGCCTTAAGGGAATAGTGCAACCAAAATGTACAGTTAATCAATGCATGGAACATTAATGGGAAATGCCTACATATACTGTACTACATTTTAAAAATAGTGATGTAAATGATATGTATATTTTCATAGACTTATTTAAAGTGATAGTTCACCCAAAAATGAAATTCTGAGATAATTTATTCATTTTATTCATTTAACTCATTTTCTTACTAAAAAGGCCTTACATAAAGCACATAAGTTAATTACAAGCCAAGTCTGTGCTAATTTAGCTCTTTATAATTTTCCTATTTGGAACCATGTAGATTTTTGGCCATTCAGTTAATATATTTTATAATAAGTGAAGTTTAAGTGATTCATTATACAAGCACACACACATTTCAGCACACACACATACACAAAACCGAAAAAAACTAAGATGAACCTATTGTTGTTTACTCGTTTAATTGCATTATTTTTTTCCCCCTGCGACGAGGGTCAGTTGTTCTGAGAATAACTCAAAAAATGCCATGTTACATTATTTTCATTATCTTCAATGGAACATCGCAGATCATTTCCTATTAGTTAACGGACTTAGACTACAAACCTTCTTAATTACAGTAGGGATGATGTTTCATATACTTGTCTAGTAAATATCTAGCCAATATTGTTGCACAAGAAGTAAATGTATCCAGATGGGAAATAATAAAGGCTAATATCCCTGGCTTACTTTAGCGAGCCCTAATATTTGTAATATTGGATTATGATTATTGAGGCCAGCAAACAACATAGAGGGCAAACCCCAGAGTCAAACACTGCCCCGGAGCGAACTACACGAAATCTTATTTTACTATTTTGTTTGCCACATAGACAGACTAGCCATGTATCAGACTCTTAATAACACAGAGATGTACTAGACATATGAGACAGTGTGTACAGACAGTATTACACCCCCATGCTATTTCCATAAATCAGCACTAAAATTACTTTCACCGACATTCACGCGAAGAGCAATAAACTGAATCAAGGCATAAATTACTTGTTAATGCTTGGAGGAATGGTTGAAATACTTTGAATAGTCACATGCTGTTATTTTCCCTGTGAAATAAACTGAGGAGTTTTGTTAAATATATATGTGCCAGAAAGAGATTCTTTTTAAGAATTGTATTTACAACCCCAAATCAGAAAAGGTTGGAACATTATGGAAAGGCAAATAAAAAAAAGAAGTGATTCTCAATTTACTTTGATATGTATTTCATTGCTTTATAATTTAATGTGTCCTCATGATTTTTATTTTTTTAATTAACATATATTTTAATTTTGGTTCTTTTTCAAAAAAAGTTGCAACAGTAAAGCATTTACCACTTTGTAATGTTGCCATTCCTTTTCACAACACTTAAAAGACGTTTAGGACTGAAGACACCAAGTGAGGACGTGTTTCAGGTGTAATTTTGTCCCATTTTTCCCGCAAAAAAGTCTTAAGGTGGCCAACAGTATGAGGTCTTCGTTGTCGCATTTTGAAGATTGGAGACAGGTTGGGACTGCAGGCAGGCCAGTCAAGTACCTGTATCCTTATTTCTGTTCATTTAAACTTTATAAATGAATGACGATTCTTGATGCAGTGCCACCTGAGGGATCAGAGATCATGGTACGTCAGCCGGCTTTCTTTTAATTATGCTCTTTAACGTCATTTGCGTTGAAATGCGATTTAAAGCAGTTGAATATCTATGACGTTATAAAGATGGTGGTCCACATAAAAAAACAACAAAAAAACTTTATAGGTAATCAATGCATGAAAAAATGTGCCAAAATGCGCCACAAATTCTCTATTAGAGACAGGTCGGGACTGCAGGCAGGCCAGTCAAGTACCTGTATCCTCATTTCTGTTTATATACCATAATAAATGAATGACGATTCTAGATGCAGTGGTGCCTGAGGGATCAAGATCATGGTACTTCAGCTTAGGCTTGCTTTTAATTATGCTCTGTAGCGTCATTTACATTGAAATGTAATTAAAGTTGAATATTTACCACCTTATAAAGGTGGTGGTCCACATAAAATAAATAAAACATTTATAATGCATGAAAAAAATGTGCCAAAATGTGTCAAAATGTGCCACACATTCTCTATAAGAGACAGGTTGGGATTGCAGACAGGCCAGTCAAGTACCTGCATCCTCATTTTTGTTCATTAACCCCATATAAATGAATGACGATTCTTGATGCAGAGCCACCTAAGGGGTCGAGATCGTGGTAGTTCGGCTTAGGCTTGCTTTTAAATTATGTTATGCGCTGTTGAAGGTGAAATATCCAAATACCTTCCTATATTTCATTGAAGAACATTGTTTTTAAACATTTCAATAATTTTCTCATATGTGTTGGCAAACTTGCGATCCTTTGCCCATATTTGCTCCTAAAGGACTAGACCTTTCTTGGATGCTGTATTTGTACAAAATCATAATTACAATGACCTGTTGACATCACCCGTTTCAAATCACATCCTTATTTAACCAATTTACCTGATTAGCCCTAGTAATTGTTCCAGTACCAACCTTTTTGGAATGTGTTTCAGGTCTGAATGACAGAAAAGGATGTGTATTAACAAATGAAATGAAGCAGACAAGACATGAAATATTTTGTGTTCATATTGTCTGCAATAAAATACAAGTCAAAGTAAATTCAAAAATCAGTACTTTTTTATTTTATTTGTATTTTTCATACTGTCTCAACTTTTCCGATTAGGGACTGTATATTAGATGTAATTTGCTAAGTTGGATCCCACATGCGTTGGAGTGAAGAACATATTTATATGTAACTTTTTAATTATATGATGTTATATTTGAAATATGATTTAAGTGTACTGCCTAGAATATGGTAAAGTAAAACATACTTCAATATAAATTACCAGTGAATCTTGAATATCACGCATGCATATATTTGAGAAAATGATTTGTATTTATAAAAAATATGTGTCTATGATACAATTTATATATAAATTTAAATATGTAACAACATTGTTTTGTATAGTTTTGTGTGTATCACACACATAATAAAAAGTATAAATATATATAATACACACACATATATTATGTCAAAACAAACTTTTATTTTGGCTGTGATTAATTAACGTTTGCCTTGCACTAGACATTCATAACGCAATTTAAACAAGTAAACATTAAATAAAATAAAAAGAAAACATTTATTAACACAGCACACTAAAAATATGAAGTCGTTACAGTAACTTTTGTTTTAGTATTTTATTCTTCAAGTTTGGTATAATAAAATGAAGCCTTACCCCAAATATCCTGTTTCCTGTTTAAAAAACAAAAATCAAATGCTAATTTTGCTTATTTTTCATGTGGAGTGTTTACCAGTGATTGTTTGAATAATATCTGAGCTCTTTCAGACGTTCCTACCTTTGTGTGTAAATGAGCATTCGTTCAGATAGGCAAAAGTAAATAAAAAAATCAGTACTTTCTTTTTTAGTTTGCATTTTTCATACTGTCCTAACTTTTTCCGATTAGGGACTGTATATTAGATGTAATTATGTTAAGTTGGATCCCACATGCGTTGGAGTGAAGAACATTTTTATATGTAAATTTTTAATTATATGATGTTATATTTGAAATATGATTTAAGTGTACTGCCTAGAATATGGTAAAGTAAAACATACTTCAATATAAATTAACAGTGAATCTTGAATATCACGCATGCATATATTTGAGAAAATGATTTGTATTTAGATATTAAAAATATGTGTATATAATACAACTTATATATAAATTTAAATATCTATGTAACAAAATTGTTTTGTATAGTTTTGTGTGTATCACACACACATAATAAAAAGTATAAAAATATATAATACACACATATATATTGTCAAAACAAACTTTTATTTTGGCTGTGATTAATTAACGTTTGCCTTGCACTAGACATTCATAACGCAATTTAAAAAAGTAAACATTAAATTAGATAAAAAGAAAGTAACATTTATTAAAACAGCACACTAAAAATGTAGTTACAGTAACTTGTGTTTTAGTATTTTATTCTTTAAGTTTGGTAAAATATTATTAACAATTTGATTTGTACTTTATGCACTTTAAAGAAAAAAAAAACATTTTGGTGTAAGATACTTTACACTCAAAAAAACAAAACAAATGTTGCTTGTTTAAACTACTTATTTAAAATGAGTTGAAACAGCACCATTTTTGGGGGGGAAACAACTTAATTGTTTTATGTTCACTTCACTTAAATTTGTAAAAATTATTAAGTTAACTTAATCGATTTGTTTTGGCACAACATGAAGGAATTGTGTGGAACCCAGAAATTTTTATAGTGTATTTTGCTTAAATAGGCCTACCTTTTTATCATTCAATCCTAAATTACCTGCAAGTACATTCTTTAAAGAAATGTGCTTTTAAGATTTGAAGCAAGCTACCTTACGCAATTTATTATAATCCAACAGAATTTTAAAAAGTCAAAGGGAAAATAGATATAAATTAAACAGAAACAAAATGAAGCCTTACCCCAAATATCCTGTTTCTAAAAAGAATCCAATGCTAATTTTGCTTATTTTTTCCATGTGAAATGTTTACCAGTGAGTGTTTTAATTATATCTGAGCCCTTTCAGACGTTCCTACCTTCGTGTATAAATGAGCATGCATTCAGATAGGCTTTGTTACATGTACATAGGTGTATCTTTCATCATTTTCTTTTATCTCCCTCAGTGCAGCCTGCTTTTCTCTCTCTCCTCGGCTCTGTCTCTGTCTGCGTAATAGAAGTGGACTGCGTCTCACAGCCTCCTGGACTCTCTCTCTCGCTCGCAGGCAAACATCCCTGAGCCTTTCAGAGCGCAGCACGCGCCGCCGTCTGCAGGCTGCGATTGGAGCGGATGGCTCTCTGTGCCCGCGCTCTCTGCTGCCCGCCATCCTGACACGCCTTTGTTTAGAGCCTGTAAGATCTTGACATATGCCTCCAATCGTTTGCTCTTGGTGAGATGTGTCCCGTTCCACGCATGTGACGGGAGACGTTGTATGGCCGTCTGCTGATCGAGATGGGAATAAACAGAAGCTGTGCCACATTTCGTTTGCCTTCTTTTTAGTTTTTTGAACGGCTGCACATGAACATGCAGTTCCAGTTTGTGTTTTCGCTTTTAGACAATAAGAATATATCCACCATTTTAAGGAATTCCTGTGGCAGATGTCCTGTTACTCTTTGACCTTTTTTACCTGGAGCCCCTGGCATTTAGAGTCATAACAGCTACAATTCACGGTGACTACTAACAGAAAAAAATAAATAAATAAATACATTTCCCAGTGTTGGGTTGCGGCTAAAAGGGCATCTGCTGCATAAAACATGTACTGGATAAGTTGGCGGTTCATTCCGCTGTGGCGACCCCTGATTAATAAAGGGACTTAGCCGAAAACAAAATGAATGAATGAATAAATAAATAAGGCATGGTGGCTCAGTGGTTAGCACTGTCGCCTCACAGCAAGAAGGTCGCAGGTTCGAGTCCCTGCTGGGCCAGTTGCCATTTCTGTGTGGAGTTTGCATGTTCTCCCCGTGTTCGTGTGGGTTTCATCCGTGTGCTCAGGTTTTCCCTACAGTCCAAAGACATGCGCTATAGGTGAATTGGATAAACTAAATTGGCCATAGTGTATGATATGGACATATGCCGGAATAGTTGGTGGTTCATTCCACTGTGGCGACTCCTGATAAATAAGGGACTAAGCCAAAGGAAAATAAATGAATGAATGAACGAACTATTTATTAAGGAGAAGTGTCACGGTGGCGCAGTGGGTAGCACAATCACCTCGCTGCAAGAAAGTCGTAGGTTCGATCCTTGGCTGGGTCAGTTGGCATTTCTGTGTGGATTTTGCATGTTCTTCCCGTGTTCTCGTGGGTTTCCTCCGGGTGCTCTGGTTTCCCCCACACGTCCAAAGACATGTGCTATAGGTGAATTGGGTAAGCTAAATTGTCCATAGATGTTAAACCGAGGTCCTGATTCTCTGTGGTCGTTAAAAATCCCAGGATGTCCTTTGAAAAAAAGTAGGGGTTTAACCTTTTTTTGCCCCCTGGCCTCTGTCCATCATGGCCTCCTAACTATCCCCATATCATAATTGGCTTCTTCACTCTGTGTCCTCTCCTCCAATCAGCTGTTGTGTGATGTGTGTTTTGGCACAATATGGCTGCCACCACGTCATCCAAGTGGATGCTGCACACTGGTGTGACATGAAGAGATTTGCCTACAAAATGTGTAAAGCACTTTGAGTGTCCGGAAAAGTGCTATATAAATGTGTCCAGCCTGTGCAGATTGCTGGTATACACACAGATCGCTAATGGACTACAAGTCTGCCATTACATGGACTACAAGTTCCAGTCATGCACCACACACACACACACTGGTTCCTGATCCTGTTTGATTACACTCACACAGCTGAAGCTGCTCAAAGACAGATTAGTTGGACTTTTTATACAGCACACAAACACACAGACTTTGCTGAGTCTTGTTTATCTGTTTGTGAACATTACGACGGGTTTTCCTTGCCCTGCCTTTCTGTGTTAGACCTTTGCTTTGTTGTTTTGTTTGTTTACGTTGCCTGCTGCCTTTCTGTACTGACTATTCGCCTGTGCATTGACCATGGCGCTGGATTGCCTGTATACATCTGTTTGCTCTTGTGTTGACTGTTGCTTGCCCAACCATTCTCTGCGTAATAAACCCTGCATTTGGATCCGCACTTCCGTGTCAGCGTTCCACTTCACATTACAGAATGTAAGAAATTATTATTATTGTGAGATTAAATTTGTGATAGCTTTTGTATACAGTTGAAGTCAGAATTATTAGCCCCCCTTTGAATTTATTTTCTTTTTTAAATATTTCCCAAATTATGTTTAACAGAGCAAGGCAATTTTCACAGTATGTCTGATAATATTTTCTTCTTCTGGAGAAAGTCTTATTTGTTTTATTTTGGCTAGAATAGAAGTTTTAGAATAGTTATTAATTAAAAAAAAAAAACATTTTGGGGTCAATATTATTAGCCCCTTTAAGCTATATATTTTTCCGATTGTCTACAGAACAAACCATCATTATACAATAACTTGCCTAATTACCCTAACCTGCCTAGTTAACGTAATTAACCTAGTTAAGCCTTTAAATGTCACTTTAAGATGTATAGAAGTGTCTTGAAAAATATCTAGTCAAATATTATGTACTGTCATCATGGCAAAGATAAAATAAATCAGTTATTAGAAATGAGTTATTAAAACTATTATGTTTAGAAATGTGTTAAGAAAATCTTCTCTTTGTTAAACAGAAATTGGGGAAAAAAATAAACAGGGGGCTAATAATTCAGGGGGGCTAATAATTCTGACTTCAACTGTACATAAATGCATATAAATGTTCATGCGATTTTAAAAAAAATCAAAATATTAAAAACTTTCAAAGGATTTAACATTATGATGACCGTTAAATGCGTCATAACAGTCTTGTGAAAAGGGTCCATAGGAAGCTATACAATATTATATTAGTGCGTATACATTATATTAGTCAGTACTGAAGCCAAATCTGGAGCTTATCTAACAAAATAACTTAAAATAACGGTCCAAAAACTAGTACACCCGCACTTATATGTTATAGAAAAATATTAAATAGAAATTTTAAAAAGAGGAAAAATCAAGAGAAGCAAAAAATGGAAAAAATTTAGTTGAAATTTTGTACGCTGTCATTTTTTTTGCAATATTTTGCTTGAATTTAATTGTATTATCTTTCCATTTCTAAATATGTTTGGTGTCTAAAATATTATTTTAATAAATATATCTGTTTAAGAAATCTGTTTTATTCAAATGCACCAAAATACATTGCCTATAATCACTGAGAAATGCATACAAATATTCAATTTTCAAAAATGGGGTGTACTCAGTTATGCTGGACACTGTATATCTTTTCATTTATTTATTACTTAGTTATTCATAGATGTCTTAATAGTCTGACTCATAAAGGGCATTTTAAAATTCACGATTAGAGTTACTTATGGTTCAGCTGTCACGCTGGAATAGAAAGATCATGCACATTGCAGTTTGAGACTCAGTATCTCATGCAGTGTGTTTTAGTTGTCTACAAACTGAGACAAAGTCAATTTAAGTCCTTTGACTGAGCTTAGCATACAAAGATGGATTTCATAATGGTCTATATTCACTGTACAATAAAAGACAAGTGGTAGTAAATGTGCTATATTGTTTATACCATACCAGGTGTTTGGTGTTAAGTGGAAAGACATGCTTCACATCTGAATAAAACAGAGCGAACGTTTCCCAAACAAGTCATGATGAGGAAAGACTTGCTATTAAGTGGTTGTTTGCATTAATGCGAAACAGAATTTGGCTGTTTACCATTGCCTAGCAACATCACAACAAGCACTGTTTGCTTGATTAATGTAAATTCAGCTTGGTGGGTTTATAATAGCAGCTGTAGCACTAATGCTGTATATCCATTCATTCATTTTCTTTTCGGCTTAGTCCCTTTAGGTCGCCACAGCAGAATGAACCACCAACTTATCCAGCATATGTTTTTCGCAGCGGATGCCCATCTGCAACCCATCACTGGGAAACACACATACACGCTCATACACTACAGATAATTTAGCTTACCCAATTCACCTATAGCGCATGTCTTTGGACTGTGTGGGAAACCGGAGCACCCGGAGGAAACCCACACAAACACGGGGAGAACATGCTAACTCCACACAGAAACGCCAACTGACCCAGCCGGGGCTCGAAGCAGTGACCTTCTTGCTGTGAGGCGATTGTGCTACCCACTACACCACCCTGCTGCCCCTAATGCTGTATATCCATTTTATAATGGTAGTTTCTCTATAGTGAGTTATTTGTGTTGCATAACATAACGCTGTTTTTATCCCCCCAACAAATATCAGACTTTATTATGAATAATCTTTCAGTTTTGTCAACTTCCAAAACAAGAGAAATGATCAAATGTGATGAAGTATCTTTCATCTGTCACATTTAAATCACTGGATTATACAAGAATAAACAGGGCTTAAAGCAGACGAAAAAAAGGATGCAATAAATCATGCTTCCTGACCCATGCAAATTCCATAATAAGGGATTTCCTTCCACGCCATGATATTTTCATGAACTGAATGATTAGGTGTTCAGAAATGGCTAGGCGAGAGCAATGGAACAGAACTTGACATTGTGTCATGTGACATGACAGGCTCAAAAACAGTGACATGACATAAACACAAGACATTAATCAACATTTTCAAGAAGTAAAAAGTAGTGCTTTTACAGGTTTGCAGTTGATTTAAATTATTAATAGCTCATGTAAATAACCCGAAGAAAATGACTGAAAACCCAATTTCTCTTCAACATTTTTTGATAACAATAATTCATATACTTGCATATCATGCTTTTAACTGTAATACAAAATAGGTGTAGTTTTAGTCTTAATTTCCATTACATGCCTATTGATCAACTTTTTTGTCTTAACTGTTTATGTTCACAATTGAGACATAAAAAACTGTATTTATGGAAATATTCACAAATATTATGTGTGCATTTGACATATAAAGCACAATAAAGCTAAAAACAAGCATTTTCTCATATGTAATTTGATTTAGTCCTCAAAAAGTGAGTGATTGAAGTTCTTGTATTATTTGAGAAAATACACTCACCGGCCACTTTGTTAGGTACACCTGTCCAACTGCTCGTTAACGCAAATTTCTAATCAGCCAATCGCATAGCAGCAACTCAATGCATTTAGGCATGTAGACATGGTCAAGACGATCTGCTGCAGTTCAAACCGAGCCTCAGAACGGGGAGGAAAGGTGATTTAAGTTACTTTGAATGTGGCGGGGTTGTTGTTGCCAGAAGGGCTGGTCTGAGTATTTCAGAAACTGCTGATCTACTGCGATTTTCATGCACAAACATCTCTAGGGTTTACAGAGAACGATCTGAAAAAGAGAAAATATCCAGTGAGCGGCAGTTATGTGGCCGCAAATGTTGAAAAAATTGGAAAAACATTGCCTGGTCTGACGAGTCTCAATTTCTTCTGCGACATTCGGATGGTAGGGTCAGAATTTGGCATCAACAACATGAAAGCATGGATCCATTCTGCCTTTTATCCACAGTTCAGGCTCCTGGTGGTGGTGTAATGGTGTGGGGGATATTTACTTGGCACACTTTGGGCCCATTAGTACCAATTGAGCATTGTGTCAACACCACAGCCTACCTGAGTATTGTTGCTGACCATGTCCATCCCTTTATGACCACAGTCTATCCATCCTCTGATGGCTACATCCAGCAGGATAACGCACCATGTCATAAAGCGCGAATCTCAGACTGGTTTCTTGAGCATGGCAACGGGTTTGCTGTGCTCAAAGGGCCTCCACAGTCACCAGTTCTCAACCCAATAGAGCACCTTTGGGACTATCGAAAAAAAAATAGCTTAAAGTGGCTAATAATTTTGACCTTCAAATGTTTTTTAAAAAAAAAAAACTGCTTTTATTCTAGTTAAAATATAATTAGGTATTTTAAAAGTGACATAATGCATTGATTCAATATGTTATATTGTATGTTATGTGATATCTACGTATTATACATATCTACATATCTGCATTTATCGAGAAATGGTTTCATATGCTCATTTATAACTAGAGAAATGACCCCTAGAATGAAATGCTCAGCTTTGACCATATTTGGAATGGTTGTGAATATTAATAAGCCTGCTCTGACTCTCCACAGCTCATGCCAGCGCCTGCTTTCACACACAAACTGACATACCTATGCAAAATTACCATACCTAATTTTTTGAAAGATATTTGTGCAGACTGAGTAGATGCCTTCGACTGACGTCGTTTCAACTGAAGTGGAAAAGAGGTTCACATTAGGAGCAAGTGATCAGTAGGCAACTGCATCTGCTCCTCCATTACATCCAGTATGTGTTGTGAATAAATTATAGGCTGAACCATAACCATAGCTTACAAAAGGGACCAACATAGACCTATTTACACTTGCATTTTGTGAGTTTAACATATTCAAAAACACAGGCAGGAATTATTATCACCCGCTGCTTAAACAAAGTTTTATAAAGTTAATTGGCATTCTTTCATAGGAAAATAATGACAGTAAGAGCCGTGATATGACATGATGCATAATTAAATACTTGTTCTCAACAGTTTACTGTACATGTGTCTCTTATCTCATCACTAATGTTCACAATATACATGTTAAACTAAACCTTAAACAGACCTTATGCCTCTTCAGGGTGGCACTGAATACATTTATAATCCATATATGCCACATTTTGCATTCGGATGAAGTGTGAACAGATGATTATTTAAGCATTTTAAATATAAAATTTAGTTTCTCAGAGTATTTTGCTGATTATTTTTCCACTCAAAAGGATTCAAATACATATTTAACATACATTTAATTAAAATACTCCTCATCTCTGCTAGCTCATACCCTGAATTCATTCTTTTTGTCTGCCTCTGAATGATTTCTTTGTCAGCCTAAGTCACGATATCCTCCATTATCATCGATGCGTCGCTCATCCCTCCAATCCCCCCTTCAATTCACAGCACCTCTAGAATAATAAAAAGCCCAAACCAATTACCAGCTAAATGTTCCCGGTATCCAGATGTTGAGATGGGAATGGATTGGGGATAAAAGCCACGCACGCGAGAGAGGAAAGCGGTGTAAAAATAGGTCATGGAGAGGAACGTCTGATTGCTAGAGCATGGCTGCAGCATTTCATGCTACATTAGTTCGCTTTTTGAAAGCTAATCTGTGTTTTCTGCTTAATTTCATGGAGGTGCAGAGCGGCTACCTGGTGCTGCGGTGGGGTGGTGGAGCGGAGACTACGACATGTATTAAATCCCCTGTGAGGCCGTGGGCCTGTGGAGAACCAGTCATGTGCGTTCAGACGCTCTGTCTACATGCATAATGAGAGTGTGTGATAACAGTGAGATGCCATTATGGGTTTATGCCACACCGCTGTTAGTGCATCACACTGCAGTGCAGGTATGGAGCAGCGTCACGGATCTTTGGTCTACTTTAAACAACGAAACACTCAAGGGCTCTCATATTTGGATTATCAATAGTCTTTAAAAAATACCCACAATGAATAGAGGATGCCATAAAGCATGAGTGCTGAGTAAACTTTCAGCATCTAACAGTACACTATCCGCCACTTTGCAGTGGTGTAAAGTACTTGAGTAAATGGACTTTGTTACTTTACTTAAGTATTTTTTTGGCTACTTTGTACTTGTACTGAGTATCAAAAATATAAGCAACTTTTACTCTTTACTTGACTACATTTTTGATTGAATATATGTACTTTTTACTCCACTACATTTGAACGGATGCTTACCGTTACTCATTACATTGTGATTGTGCCAACAAGTCGGCATCTTTATCTATCACAGCTAATTTGTTGGGCGGATGAGGCGATATCGCCATCTGCAGGGTGCTGAAGATACTGTATGCTATTTATGAGCTAAATCATGTGAACGTGAATTAGCAGCTTGCCTAATACCAGGTGTTTATTTAGCGACATGGCTGCAGCCAGTGATGAAGCCGAAGCTTGAATTTATATGTAGTTTACTAAGTTGAAAAATAACAGTGCTCCTCTTTGTTTAATTTTAATACAGATAAAACATAATTAATCAATTGAAAAACTACTCAAAATAAAAATATAGTCCCCCTCTGATACTGAGAGATGAATCACATCAAAGTCAGCTCTGATTTTTTTTTTACTACGTTTTACTACTTTTTTTTTTTTTTTTATATTGTTTGTGGCTTTTTTGAACATTTGAGTTTGACTGTGACTTTTTGTTCTATTTTTTAAATATATTTTGTTCTGCCATTTTGAAACATTAAGGTGTTCAATTTAATTTATATATTAGGAAAATAAACCTTTCTTGGTGTTTTTGAGCCTACATTCAGTATGAGTAAAATACTTGAGTTCTTTTAAAATCGGATACTTTAATACTTTTACTCAAGTCTTATTGGAATTGGTGACTTGTAACTTGTAATGGAGTAATTTTTACAGTAAGGTATCTGTACTTTTACTCAAGTATGGTTTTCAGGTACTCTTTACACCTCTGCCCCTTTGCCCCATGAACTAACCACACCCCTAAAGGAAGTGAAGGAGACGAGCAGAAGAATTTAACAATTAGAATGAATTAGAATGTAATGGAATCCAATAGGCCTAGAGTCACAATTTCATTAGTGCAACACACTGTTTCCTCATCTATAAACAAGCATTAGCAATGTTAGGGGCAAAGAATTACAATCTGCAGATGATTTCAACATGTAGAACGTGGCTCAGACTATTCTTTTTTTATCAGATGTTTGAACTCAAAATGATGAATATTTCTGCAGTTTCCCGATGATGCAATCTATCACAGATGTTGGCATCTGACTAGCATCCAGGCTGCATGTATACTGTCCCACAGATGTCTTTTTTACATGACTTATAAATAGCTGTATTTACATAATTCTGACAGCATTTCTGATATATTTTACTGCAATATTGACACATCTGTGACACAGTCATTATATTTACATATGAATATATTCATTTTGTGCTAACAGTACATTGACTACGTTTACATGGACACCAATAGTTCGATTTTAATGCGATTAAGACAATACTCTGATTAAGAGTCGACCATGTAAACAGCCATTTTTGATTAATTTAATCAGATTAAGGTCATAATCGAACTAAAGAGAAATCGAATTAAGACATGTGGAGTATGCCGATTTTAGTCGCATTATTGAAGTGCAGTACAGACATGTAAACACCTTAATCGAACTATTACTGTCATGTAGGACTTTAAGCCGCTTTTGCGACAGGGTAGTACACACACACACACACACACACAAGCACGGCTGTTTGACACTCTCTGCACCTACCGAGTCAGTGCAGCCCACAGTATACCTGCATCGTGAAATGCGGAGGTGTTTTTTCTTCCATTCAGCATGCGGTATGAACTTCCATTAAAACAACACTTTCAGCAGTTCAAAGTTGCATCCAATATCTCGTTTGTCACGGAGGACGTACATAAAAAGTCCATGAATGAAAGTGAAAGTGGCAAACTGCAGTTAATGTCGAAAAATTAAAAATTAAACACTCGAAATTACATGGAACTCCAAGAAAAAATGCGCATAGCGCGGTGACGCAATGACGTTAATCGAATTATGGGCTGTAACATGTAAAACGCTATAATGAAAGGGACATTCAAAAAGCAACTCATGTAAACACCTTAGTCTTATTATTCTCTTAATTAGATTAAAGCAAATAATTCAATTACTAATGTCCATGTAAACGTAGTCAGTGTTAAATAGCAGTTCAGGTTATAATAAAAGGTACTTGCCATGAAAATTTGAAGGACTTACTAAAATTAGTAGTGAGGTATTACAGAGGAAACAATGCTTAAAGGGTCACGAAACACCAAAACACATTTTTTGAGCTGTTGTAATGTAATGTAATGTGTATTTCTATAGCGCATTTATTGTGTATGGCCATACACCCAAAGCGCTTCACAATCATGAGGGGGGTCTCTTCACACCACCACCAGTGTGTAGCATCCACTTGGATGATGCGACGGCAGCCACAGGACAACGGCGCCAGTGCGCTCACCACACACCAGCTATAGGTGGAGTGAAGAGACAGTGGATTCGGTGGATGGGGATGATTAGGAGGCCATGATGGGTAAGGGCCGATTGAGGGACTTTGGCTAGGACATATATGACTGTTGACAGTCATATATGTGTCCCATGCTGCTATAAACACTATTAGGACACATATGTTACACTAAAAAGGAAAATTGGTTGTTTTTGCGTTATTTTGAGCAAATTCGTTCTTCCGGTTTGAAACGTATTTTTGAAGCTGCGTCACGGCCATGAGATACTTGCGTGTAAATCCAGCATGGAGAGTGGCTGTCTGTACCTGTGAAAACATTGTGACGTCTCTGAGTGTGCTGCATTAATTCATGAGAAAGACTTTGTTCAAACCAATCAGCGCGCTCTGTTGTGTATGCGGCGCAACTTCATTAATATGCATGATAGCTTCGGAGACTGTTTTACCTGTTACAGTGTTCAGGCGGCAGAGAGACGCTACGTTGTGTTGCCAAAACAAGTGAAAGAACAAGAATTTGGAGACATGGGTCGTCAGTGTTGCATTTATCAGTGTGTTGCATTTATTAATGTGCTGCAACGAAGGTTTTGTTTGCATTTCCCCGCTGTGAGAGCGCTGCTGGACTCATATGTGGATTACAGTGCACGCGACACACGACAGAATCCGTTTGTAAGGAAAATTTTTTACCCGAGAGCTTTTCGCATCTGGAAATGATGAAATCTGGATTTGCCGCTCGTCTCCTTTAAAAAAAAAGACACAGTTCCAGTGTGATTGTCCTGTCGCTACAGATTTGGTAAGTGTGCGATCAGTGGCCTTTGTTTGTTCATTCAGATGGCAAAGTTAGTTCGTATCGTCAACAGTGCTCCTTCAGTTTTTAAAGACATACCATAGTCAAAAGGATTTAGTTACTAAGTTTACAGTATGATAATATCACTGCAATATTATAGTACAATATTATAGACTGAAAGATCCGCTGTAAAGGCAGCTCTCACAGCAATCAAATATTAATCGTCGTGTAGAATTTTCACCACATTTTGTGACAGGATAGTCTATACACACACGGCTTTCTGACGTTACCTACCGAGTGCATCTTACCGAGAAATACGGAGGATTTTTTTCTCCCATTCGCCATGCGGTATCAAACGTTACATTAAAACTCCACTCTCCAGCAGTTCCTCACTTTTAATATCTCGTTTGTCACGGGCGACATGCAGGAAATGTTCCTGAATAAAAAGTGAAAGTGCCAAACTGCAGTTAAAGTCGACAAATGAATAATTTGGCAAGTAATTCGATTACTGATGTCCATGTAAACACAGTCACTGTCTTTCTCCCCTGCATCTGCGTGCCCAAATGGAAACTCCCATATTTGCAAATTCTTCCCTCTTTCCCTCGCCCGACACTCCCACCTAAACAGAGCTGGACACGCCCACTTTCCTAACTTTTTCCAAACTAGAGCTGTGAAAACACCCTGCTGAGACAGGGGGGTTTTCATGGCCCTTTAAACATAATCTAACTTTCTTTCTTTCCTTTTTTTTGCTTTGTGAAGAAGTGTTTATCATTTTTAAATATATACCATGCAGTACTTAGGATCTACACCAGGGGTCACCAATCTCGGTCCTGGAGGGCCGGTGTCCCTGCTGAGTTTAGCTCCAACTTGCCTCAACACACCTGCCTGGGTGTTTCAAGTACACCTAGTAAGACCTTGATTAGCTTGTTCAGGTGTGTTTGATTAGGGTTGGAGCTAAAATCTTCAGGACACCGGCCCTCCAGGAACAAGTTTGGTGACCCTTGATCTACACACTGCCCTTTTTTAGTTGTCTTGCTTATAATACAGTTTGAATAAAATAAAATAATAAATGTAATCAAAGAGAATGTTTCATAACAAACTTAGGGGCCTAATGCTGCGTTCACACCAGACGTGGAAGAAGCATCAAGCATGAGTGATTTACATGTTAAGTCAATGCAAAGGCGCGAAAAGACATCCTGCGGCGCGATACACACGAATGGCGCGGCGCGAATTGCGCGGAGCGGATGGCGCGATACGCATGAATGTCGCCACGTGAATAGAACGTTTTGCACGTTTGACACAACGCGCAAATCGCACGAATCGCTCGAGTTAAAAAATCTGAACTTCTGCGGACATTTGCGCCGCGTTAACCAATCAGGAGCTTGCTCTTGTGGGGGCATGATTGCGACGTAGCACCTGTTGTTGGTGTCCCGGGGGAGATCCTCCAGCCGACACCGACAACAGTTCATCAAACTGGGCTTGGCTCAGTCAGAAGCACCGCTGAAAGCCTCCGTCATTCAGGTTAAGTTTCTGGAGGAGTTTATGAGCTCACAGAGCTGGGTGCACCTCTGAAAGTATCAAGTGGACTCAGACACGGCTTCAAATGTATCGACGCTGTTTTTCAGCCTTCATAAAAGCACATAAACACAGTTATTTTATCAATAAAATCCATGTTAGCCATTTAGCAACGAAGCTACAGTCACCGGGCAGACAGAAGCCCTGCCCATGACGCGAACCCGCATCTGTTCTGAAGTGAATTTGACGCGCGAATGAAGCAGATTTGACGCACGAATGAAGCGGAGTTCGACAGGGGAATGAAGCGAGTAAACTCAAATGTTCACGCGTCTATTTACTCGCGGATTATCGCAGCATAAGGCGGCCGCCTAGGTCGCCTCTATGGACGTGCCAGCCCTGATAACACTTTTGAGAACCGGGTACTGTGTACTATGGTGTTAGTAACTACTATGAAGTGTGTGTCGGGCGGCCGCTGCGATCGGCATTTCACTCTGTCTCGTGCTAAACGCTGTCGACCAATCGCAACAGGCTGTCATTAGTCCAATCAGCGCAGATTAGCTTCGCGCTAAGGATGGGAGTCCTTAGCGAACGATTCATATGAGAGTCGCTGGGATAATTAGGTAAAAATAAATGCATATTATAAGACCATGAAAGTGTTTTTTAACCTTGCATTCATATTAGACTGTTGTTGGAGACCCAAAAATATGACCCTTTTTAATGTATATTAGGGGCTCTTTAACTAACACTACTAGCTTAATAAACTACCAATTAGTTGTTTGTTATTATTAGTTAGTAAGGTAGAAGTTGGGTTTAGGGTAGGATTAGAGATTGCAGAATAAGATCATACTTTATAACTACTTATGAACAGTTAATAACTTAATAATAGACAGGTAATAAGGCAGTAGTTAACAGCATGAATTGTGACCTAAACTAAAGTATTACCCATATTATGTGTACAAACAGGTATGATTTTGACAATGTTGCCGTCTGTATGTGAAACTTTTTACCGTTTTTATTACACCAGTGTCATATAAACATGCCATAAGGAAACAACTGCATTTCATATGAGTTTAAACTAAATTGCTTTTATTACACTTTATTAAACAGTAGTTTTATTATAGGACGTGTCTTAAAACATTAGATTCAGTTCATCCTTAAGTATATTCCTTTAAAGTATTTAAAAAATACATAAGACATTTGGGCGAATTACCAGAATACACTGACACACTAGATGTCTGGTGGCTGTTCTACCTACGGTGATCATTATCACTCAAGCCTTTTTGAGAGCCAGTGGGAGGTTTTGTGAATTAAAAGCATTTAACCTGACTCTAGCGGAGCTGCATTCTCTGCATAATAACGCTGGTGCCCTGAAGCTAAGTGCTAATCAACGCTGGGCTGCCTCCCTCTCCTCCATTCCTTTTTAATTGGACGTATCCAGCTGATTTGGCAATAGGGCCCTCTTACAAGTACTTACTAAGATCATTGATTTGAGAAATGATCCAGTAGACTGTAAGTTATGATTGGGTGGGTTTGTAATGGCATTAGCGGGCCGTAGCGCTGATGTCGTGTTTGCTAATTGTGGCTAATTTACTGTGAAGTTTATCTGAGGTTGGAGATGTTTGGGGACTTCCCTAATGATGCTTACCAGATCCACGGAATGCTTTATTAATAGCAGAGAAGACGGGGCTACAGATCAGTGGTGTTAAAAATGTGCTGTGGTCCAGCACATAACTACAAGGTTATTCAGAAGAATGAGCTTAATTGGCCAAAAAGCAAAGGACGTGCCCTGGGTAATGAGGTTCATATGGGTGCAACTGGAATATGGGACACGGTCGCTGTGTTCAGAGTATATTTGTCTTGTTTTCCTGCTTGTTGTTAACAAAACAGACACAATTTTTTTTGGAAACAGGTGCAATTTCAAGATTGATATGGTAATTTGTTCATTTATTTTCCTGCTTTATTATAAAAAGGTTTGGTTGCATTTGTGGTTATCTATAGGTTATGTACATGCACATGAGGAATTTGCATGAGGAATACATTTTTTGTTCTTCTTGATGTCTATTTTAACAAAATTTATTAGGAAAAAATGTATATTGCTAGCAAAATGTCAAACAACGGTAAATGTGACCATACTGTAGATTAGATCTTAGCAAATGGTATTGTTCTACCTCAAGCTTATTTAAGAGACAATTATATGGTATATGGAAAGTTTACCTGAAACTATTGGTTAATTGAAAGTATAAGGTCGACAGTTTTTTATTTGCCAATGTCACAAGTCAGTTAAAATCAACCCAGGATTATTTTGAAAACGTAGTATGCAATCAGCATGTAATTACATTTGTTCTTTACACTTTAACCCACCCTTAAACCTCCAAACCTGTCCATAACTTACCTGTATCCCACTTTCACCAATCACACGGGGCGTCAGCGTCAACGCTTCCCATTCACTTTGAATGGGTGATGTCAAGCGTTGCTGAACTGAATTGTGGGTCCGTCTGCGCTGCTTCAACTTTTCAAGCACCAACAGAAGCGTCAGCCAATCAGATCACTTTATGCAAATACCCCAGCTCAGACAGTAGCCGATTGCAGGCTAATTTCATTTGCTATGAGGATCGCGTCAGCCTCAACTTTAGACATGCCCTCGGTCAAGCATTGACGCTGAAGCCCCGTGTGAATTCACCGTTAGTGTTGTGCAGTACATCCAAAAATAAGTATAATGTACTAAATGTGTTTGTATTGTACTGTAAGTACATTGTAGATGAAGTCATTTAATATAAAGTGGGACCACTACTGTATACATGCATTCATTCATTCATTTTCTTTTCGGCTTAGTCCCTTTTATTAATCCTGGGTCGCCACAGCGGAATCAACCGCCAACTTATCCAGCACGTTTTTACGCAGTACCATAGCCACAACCCATCTCTGGGAAACATCCACACACACTCATTCACACTCATACACTACGGACAATTTAGCCTACCCAATTCACCTGTACCGCATGTCTTTGGACTGTGGGGGAAACTGGAGCACCCGGAGAAAACCCGGAGAACATGCAAAAACCCGGAGAACATGCAAACTCCACACAGAAACGCCAACTGACCCAGCCGAGGCTGTATACATGCATTTTAAATAAAAAAAAAAAATGTGTGGTCCCACTTTTTATCAGTACACACTCTTAGTTGTAGTTAAAATGATGCAGATTTTAAGCAGTTCATTGGTTTGACTGACTTTTAGTTCACATCAATGCCGAGACAAGGACAGTCAGCTCTGCTGAATTGACGTGTGTTCAGTCCAGTCAATTAATCTTCAGCGTTCAGGTGCCATTCCATGCCGGAAAAATCAATGAGACAGAACTGTTTTTAATGTGAGACCACATACACATCCGCTCACCCTTGACAATATATAATCAAACCAGATCTCACTGGTTAAAATGCAGTTCGCAAAGAAAATAAATTGAATAGGACCATTTTTTGTTCTCCATTCGAATTACAGATCCTGACTGTCCATTAGAATTCCTTCAGGATTTTAGACATGATGCCTGCAGGCTAACTTAGTGTTAAAGTTTTCATTTCATCTATATAGAAATCAGACCGAACGATCTCATTTCCAGCGTATGCATTCAGCGTAAACTGGATTTCATGATGGTTATTCTTTTTACCTTTTTTTTCCAGGATGATTATCCTGAACTAAACTCATTGTAAATGAAAGAGCAGCTTTCAGCACGAACTTCTCACCTCATTCTTACCTCTTCATCCTCAGCCTTCTCTCTCTCCATCCCTCTGTTTTCCCCGGTCATATTATTCCATTTAAACTTCAATCCTATTTACGGCCTCTCTCTCTTCGTCATGCCCTGGGCTATCAAACAATTCATCCAGCGGCTCTGTGAGGCTGCACAGGCCATAAAAGCTTCAGCAGGGACTCATGGTGTGAGGAAGAGAGACAGTGGGGAAGAGTTGTGTTCAGGAGAGAGAGAGAGAGAGAGAGAGAGAGAGAGAGAGGGAGATGGGAAAAAGAAACAGTAAAATCTCTCCAGTTCTCTATACTAAGGTTGTCTAAGGTGTTTTTGTCATAGTTATCATTTAAAACAGTTTGTGGGTAAAGTTAATAAGTTGGAAACAATACTTGCATACACAAATATTACAAATGTATTTGTTTTCTGTGCATGATTGAAGAGTTCTTGCCTAGCTATTTTTAAAATGACAACAGTTCATAGTTTTGAACTGTTGAAAATTAACTAAACTAAACTTTTTTTGCTTTTGTTTTTTGCTGCACTCTCCCATTCAAGTTTGCCTGTTCTAATTTGAACACAAGGACAGGCCAGTAACTGTGGCATCTTTAACTGAGCATATTCCCTCAAGAAAACGTTGATCAGAGTGCCTGTTTGTGGTCTGATATTTCACTCTTTTATCACCTATCCATCAGAAGGGATATACAGCAGCTCTGTGTGCTTACTGTGGCTTTCATTCATTGATTCATTTATTTTGCTTTGGCTTAGTGCCTTATTTATCAGGGGTCGCCACAGCGGAATGAACCGCCAACTATTCCGCAGATGTTTTGTGCAGCGGATGCCCTTCCAGCTGCAACCCATTACTGGGAAACACCCATACACACTCTCATTCACAGATGCACTTATACACTACAGCCAATTTAGTTTATTCAATTCTCCTGTACAGCATGTCTTTGGACTGGGGGGGTAAAACGGAGCACCCTGAGGAAACCCACGCGAACGCAGGGAGAACATGCAAACTCCACACAGAAACGCCAACTGACCCAGTCGAGGCTCGAACCATCGACCTTCTTGCTGTGAGGTGACAGCACTTCCTACTGCGCCACTGCGTTGCCCCTGTGGCTTTCATATTAGTTGTCATTTTTATAATTTTGAACAAGAATCTAGGCTTAGTCTGTAATTTTATTGGTTTTGGAGAGCAAATTTTTTTATTTAATTAACCTCTGTGTATTGTTTAAATTGACTACTCTTTCATTATGTTAGTGGCTGTTTTTGCCCTATTGACTTTCATTTCATTTCATTTCTGGAGATCGCGAATTATGTAGCCAGAGGAACGTATGGCTGCATTTCGTCTTTAAAATGAACACTACGGGGCGGTATAACACCGCTCCTTGTCTTGCTTACTAGCTGACCCACTGTGTGGATCACTGTGTGGATGACTTTTCCGCTGTTACCAGTTTGTCCAGTGGCTTGTTGCGTACGTCGAAGGATTTGAGACTCAGAGCGGAGTTGACCATGATGACAGGATTCGCGTCCGGCGAATAATGGTTCCAAAAAGCAGGTAAGACAAAAACAAAAGCCAAAAAATAAAACAAACCAGTAAATAACAGGGTGAGAATGTGGCAAAATCTGAAAACGTGGTAAAAGGTGAGGGCTTTTCTTTTTCTGTATTGCTTTTGAAAACACTGTCGGTTGGGTTTAGGGAAGTGGGTCGCCGCTGGTCAATCGGAGCTTTTGAAAATACTATCGGTTGGGTTTAGGGAAGAGGGTGGATGGGGGTATTAGTCAGTCAGTCAGTTGACAGCGGCCTCTGGTGGATTTACGTAGCAGGTGTGAATGGCACTCGTGAGAGAAATTTGAGATCTCAAAAAGCGTACACAGCGGCCTCTAAGGAGTTCGCGAAAACAAAACTGCAAAAATATGTAGCTCCTGGGAAGTATTTGGCACTCTCCAGAAAAGTATATAGGGGTACGTAATCAGAATGAGCCTGGGCTGCCATATAAACATTAGAATCAGATAGAGCTTTATTGCCAGGTATGTTCACACATACGAGGAACCTGCTGTTGGGAAGAGCCACGCTTTGTAATTTTGACTGTTGATCATCAGTTGGCAGCATTAACCCTTTTGATAGGCCTGTGCAAAAATGTTTTTAGCTTTTATATGAAGTTCTATGGTTTAAAAAAGTAAATCTTTATCAATACACTTACTATATTTACTATGTTCTGAAAGCTGAGGTGCTAATTTTGATTTTCTCAGACATACAGTACTGTATCAAGGTAAGTATGCAAAAGTCTCTCTCACACACTATACTCCAAATGTCTCCATATAAAAGCCATAAACTAAGCTTTTTTACACTGCAGCTGATGATCAACAGTTTAATTTTACCTCTTCAAAACAAGAAAAACCACCAACAATACACAATGCATGATTATATGCTGTCATGGCTTTGCAATAAAAGAATATTGTTATAATGGAAGTCAATGGGGGGCAAAAACAGTCACCAACATAATGAAAGGGTAGTCAAAGCATTTTCCCAAAATATATTTCATACCATTTGCTGAAACACAGAGAATGTTGTGGCCAAATTAAGACTCAAAATCACCCCAGAGCGGATAAAAACATCCCCAACAGCCCACAAGGGTTAAGCATCTCCCAATGTCTTTGATCAAGTTTAATCCATGAATCTGCTAATAATGCCACTGGCTTGGTATCTTAATTTGTACCTGATTTTGGTGGTCCACATCAGCACAGTTCTTTTCTTCTGAGCTCTGAATGAGCTAACACGTCCATCAACGCTGGCATTCCTGCTTTCTGGTTCAGTTTACTGTCATCTATAAGCACCAATTATATCTCAACATGTAAAAAAAAAACATCTCCAGCTATGTTTGAGGCGAGTTCTTTGTAGCTGAAGTTCTGATTGACAAGCTCAGGTTGCATTAGGCAAATCTGCTCTTTAAAGAGCGGCATTACCTGGGCAAGGCTCAGAGCAGCAGCATCTTAGCTGTCCAAAAACACGTCCGATTCCAAACACAGGTGCCCGCAGCTTTGCCACAAAGCCTCATTAGATGTCTCAGCCCTTTTAAAGTGACACACCCTGACTTTAAGCTGCTCTGATAAAGGAGAATGAACCAAAAAGGCTGAAAGTAGATGAGATGTAAGGCTGGATGTTGTTGAAGACAGCAGAAACAAAAGGAATCCGCTGTTTGCAGTTTGTCAGCCATGTCATTATGCGTTTAGTAAGGCATCTGCTTATTGAATAATTTTTTTTTGTCAATTGTTTGATTAATTGATTGATCGAAATGTTCAAAATTCGAATTACAAATTTAGTTAGAAACAATCAAGGCAATTTTTTTAAATACCTTTCCACTAATTAATTAATATTGCTCAAACTACACATTGCAATAAAAATTAATAAACTATAGTTAATGTTTCATTATTATTAATTACATTCATTAATGTAATTTTATAAACATACATTTACCCAACAGAGCCTCATTCTGAAAACATAGCCCTATATACATTTCTGGAGATCGCAAATTATGTAGCCAGAAGTACGAAGGCTGCATTTCATCTTTAAAACGAAAGCTACATGGCGGTATGAAGCCGATCCTATACGTGCTTATCATGCTGACCGCTTAGCTTCGAATGAATGGCTTTCCCGCTGTTATCAGTTTGTCCAGTAGCTCACCATGTAAGTCGGCAAACTTGAGACATAGAGGGGAGTTGACCACGACGATGGGGTTTGAGTCCAATGGAGAATGGTTCCAGAATGCAGTTAAGACAAAAACAGATGCCAAAATAACATAAAGAAGTTAATAACAGGGTGAGAATGTGGTAAAATCTGAAAATGTGGTAAAAATCAGGTGAGGGCTTTTCTTTTTCTGGATTGCTTTTTAAAACTGTTGGTTGGGTTTAGGGAAGTGATTGGGCGGGTCAATCGGTGCTTTTTAAAACACTATTGGTTGGGTTTACCAAAATAATTAGTAAAAGAATAAGAATTAGTAAATTATAGACCCATTTCAAACCTGCCTTTTCTATCAAAGATAATAAAAAAATAATATCTGCTCAACTACGTTCCTTCCAACACTCTCAGAAATAAAGGTATGCAAGTTGTCACTGTGGTGGTAACTTTTCAAAAGGTACGCATTTGTACTTAAAGGCTTCATATTGGTACCTCAAAAGTATATTTTAGTATCAAAAAAATTAAGAGGAACATATTTGTACTTTTTAGATACTAATATAAACCCTTGAGGTATTAATATGGACCTTGTACAGATTTGAACCTTTTAAAAAAGGTAGCACCCCAGTGACAGCTCGCGTACCTTTATTTCTGAGAGTGTTCAAAGAAACAATACTTATGAAAAAATTCAATCTGGATTTAGAGAATTTCATAGCACAGGAACATCACTCCTAAGAGTTACAAATGACCTCCTTTTGTCGTCCGATCATGGTTGCAGTTCTCTTTTAGTGTTATTTGACCTCAGTGCTGCATTTGATACAATCGATCATAATATACTCCTTGATAGGCTTGAAAATTACGTTGGTATTACAGGAACTGCATTGGCCTGGTTCGTTATTGGCCAGAACGTTATCAATTTGTATCAGTTAATGAAGAGGCATCATACAGATCAAAAGTACACTACGGGGTACCACAAGGTTCAGTTCTTATATGCTACCGCTAGGCGAGATCATTAAAAAAACATGGAGTTAGCTTTCACTATTATGCTGATGATACACAACTTTATATCTCCTCTCAACCTGATAATTTGTAAGAATTCACGAAATTAACAGGTTGTATATCTATCTGATATTAAAAATTGGATGACTAATAACTTCTTATTATTAAATTCAGATAAAACTGAGGTCTTGCTTATTGGACCCAAAAACCTCACACGCAAAAACCTAGAACACTGTCTAAGCCTTGATGGATTCTTAGTTCAGTCCTCATCTTCAGTCAAACATTTGAGGGTGATTTTTGATAGCAAGTGGTTTAAAGGCCAGATCTCAAGCATCTGTAAAACTGCATTTTTTTTTATCTTAAAAATGTTGCCAAACTTCGTCATGTGCTGTCAATGTCTGATGCAAAAAAATCTTATTCATGCTTTCATGACCTCTCAGTTAGACTATTGTAAAGTGTTACTAGGCGGTTGCCCTGCTGTCCTAATTAACAAACTTCAGCTAGTTCAAAATGCAGCTGCTGGAGTGCTTTCTAGAACAAAGAAATATGATCATATTACTCCACAGTTCCTTCATCATTGCATTGGCTTCCTTTTAAATATTGTATACATTTTTACATTTTATTGACTACCTACAAAGCCCTGAACGGCTTAGCTCCCCCGTATTTGAAGGCTGCTTTTGGTGTATTACAGCCCCTCACGTCCACTACGCTCAATTAATTCTGGACAATTGATTATTCCCCGAATATCAAAATCAACTGTAGGTGGTAGATCTTTCTCATATCTGGCACCTAAACTCTGGAACAGCCTTCCTAGCACAGTTCGGGAAGCAGACACATAGTTGTCCATGTCAGTAAATTGTCCGTAGTGTATGTACATGTATCAGTTTAAAACTAGATTAAAGACACATCTCTTTGCATTAGCATACACATAAAACACAAATGCTTTTAAAATACAAATCCTCTAAAGGATTGTTAGTCTGCATTTTTTTAGGGCAACCGGAGCCGGGAACACTTCCCTAAAGACCTTATAATCTGCGCTTATGTTAGTCTGTTTTTATTATTCCCGAGGTTTCCATAATCCTGGACCAGGCCGTATCTGGAGCAGCTGCCGTGGTGGTCATGGAGACCTTAGCAACCACTCAGAACATCTTAGCAACACCTTAGCAACCACCTACAACACCCTAGCAACCACCTACCAACGTCTTATCAACCACTCAGAACAACTTAGCAACTGCCTAGCAACGCCTTAGCAACCACTCAGAACACCCTATCAACCGCCTAGAAACATGCCAATTCATACTAGAAACATGCTAGCACATATGTACTTATCTATCTATGCCAACTGTTTCAAACTTCTTAAAAACTACTTCAATTATTTAAACTTTTTAAACTACTTCAGACTTTCAGGCTAGGTTTTCTGAAGCCACCGTAAAGTTTGTCTACGATGTTGGGGATGAAGATTAACAGTTAAAGAAAAAGTCTGGTGTGTCAGATGAATAGAAGACTCAGAGTCGAAGATGCAATCAAAATGAAAAAATTACAGAAGATAGTTTGCACTTCTGTGAGAGAAGGGCTTCACACTCAAGCTGAGTTCTTACAGTACAACAATGCAGCAATTATACTCTTTACACAAGTCCAGAAAAGCTGTGATCCAGGTAAACAGTTCTCATTGGTTAAAGCAAAAATAGACAATTTTAAATGTGTGCGTCAATGAGAGATTTTATCTAACTACAGATATGGATGGCGGCATGGTTCTTGGGGTCAGGCTGACCCTAAACTATTAAGAGCTGTAAAAGGTGAATCATGGATGAATATACTGATGCAAGAGACAATCTGTTATGGAAACTCAAGGTTGTTTCTTGTACTTTCAGCTGTATTATCAAACTGGTTCAAAACTGGTTTAAATCAACATTCGGCTACAATATTCTCACTACACACAAAGTCTATCCAGCATAAAAAAGGTATCACTTTAAAAAGAATTAACAATTAAAATAGCTAAATTAATGTAGACAGTATCATAACAATAGAAACAGTTGTTCCCCATCCTCAGGATCAGTAGTTCCACTCAAGAGAGAGAGAGAGAGAGAGAGAGACCTAGGTAGTGGTGTCGCCTCACAGTAAGAAGGTCGCTGGTTCAAGCCTCAGCTTGATCTGTTGGCATTTCTGAGTGGAGTTTGCATGTTCTCCCTGCGTTGGCGTGGGTTTCCTCCGGGTGCTCTGGTTTCCCCATAGCCCAAAGACATGTGGTACAGGTGAATTGGGTAGGCTAAATTGTCCGTAGTGTATGTGTGTGAATGAGTGTGTATGGATGTTTCCTAGTGATGGGTTGCAGCTGGAAGGGCATCCGCTGTGTAAAACATATGCTGGATAAGTTGGCGGTTCATTCCGCTGTGGCGACCCCAGATTAATAAAGGGACTAAGCTGAAAAGAAAATGAAAGAATGAATGAATGAGAAACAGGATGATGAGAAAAGGATAAAAGTTGATCCATGCCGAGACGGATTAGAAGGCAGAAATCCGGTAATTTGGTAATTTTAATTTATGTGCCTTTTTAGGTAGTTTAGCTATATTTTATCCTGTATTTTATATACAATTATGCTTATTTTGTTGTGTATTTTCTGTACAGCACTTTGGCTCACTTCTGTGTTTGTAAAGTGGCAACGTAATCTCACGGCAATTCTTAAATTTTTGATTTAGTGGCTAATTCGTATGAATTCGTGCGATCTAATTCGTACAATTTTGTACGATTTGATCATCACCCAATGACGGTTGGGGTTAGGGGTGGGGTTGGGTGCCACGCCTCCTTTTTAAAATCGTACATTTTCGTACGACTGAACTCGAACGAATTCATACGAATTAGCCACTAAACTTGCAAAACGTAAAATACTTACATTTCCTTGTGAGATCAGGTTGAAAGTGCTTGAAAAAACTGTCAATTGTTCCAGTGAATTGAACAACTATATTTAGGGAAATTAATTTAAATGACCAAATCTTACTGTTTTTTATTATTATTAATTATTTTTTTTACCTCTTAAGTCTTAAGGTGCACTCACACTATGCTATCCTATCCGTGCCCAGGCGCGTTTCCCGGATCGTTTGAGAAGTGTGAGTGCTCTGAATCGGGCTCAGGAGCAGTTCAGTTGGCTGGCCCTGGCCCGATTGGAAGAGGTGTGCCAGAGCACGGTTCACTTGGGCTTTGGTGCGGTATGCTTGCAGTGTGAGTGCAAAGTGCGCCTGAGCCTGAAACTGAAGACGAGACGTGACTTTTAAGGAACTGTTTCATATGGATTCATTAATCATTCTTACTGTTCATTAAATGCAAACTGTCGTAGCACCTTTAGCAAACCTCCTAATTCCTGCAGCACGAGGACTTTATGATTGTTTATGATCGTCAAAAGTGGCTGATCTGTTCGGCGAAATATTTGACTGCGTGTCACAGCATCCCAAACGACTAAAGCGATAAAACTAAAGAAATCTCCATTGTGCTGAGCGATGACGTAAGCGTGCTCAGGCTCGAATGCAATGTGAGTGCGGGCCATCAGGAGAGATGGGAGGGGGGCCATCAGGAGAGACGGGAGGGGGTGCTTCGGCCCGGTTCAAGGCAACTGTACATAGTGTGAGTACGCCCTTAATCAGAGAAAATTGCACAAATGTAGAGTTGATGATAGTAACCAAACAATTGATGTTAACCAGTATGTTTTAGCAGTACAAGTAAATGCTTGCAGGGTGAGTAAATTATAAGGGAATTCTCCTTTTTGGGACTGTCTAATCAAGTTTATAGCATCACATTATTGTATGCGTTGGTTATTGAGCAGTAGAGCAGCAGAGAGTTTTAATCAGCAAGCCCCATGAAAGCTATTGACAGCTACTTTGCCTCTCACACCACAGCATGTTTTGAACCGATGTCTCCTGCATGGGATGTGGGCGCGCTAACAAGGGCATGAAAGACCACAGCCTCCAGCGTCAGTCGCTAATGCGCCTCTTGAGGCCAAGAGAGCTAGGTTTACCCACATAGAGTTTTACTAGCTGGCCTACAATACATTCACCCCTATAAACCTCACTCCCATTTGGCACCAATGTCGCACCTCTAGGTTCACTTGCTCTGCTCTGAGGGAAACTCAAACTGGCATCTCCGACATGGGAGGCAGGTGCCATAACAAAGCTACTAAAGTCCTTAGCCTATAATGTGAGTCACTCACTACAGCACCTCTTAAGGCCCAGAGAGTGAGGTTCATTTCTATTGTTATATATTGCTCACCCCTGGGTAGCTCATCCAAGAACAAGTCCTATCTTAATGTACAGGGAATTAGTAATATGAATTGCTAAACATTTCATTTAAGCAGCTTCGAAGGCAATTTTCTTACCATTTAGATTTTTTTTCAATCCAGGCTCATTCTGAAAACGTACATTTCTGGAGAGCACCAAATACATGTTTTTTTTGCAGATTTTGTTTTCACAAATCTATCAGAGGCCGCTGTGTATTCTTTTTGAGATCTCAAATTTCTCTTGCGAGTGCCATTTGCGCCTGCTCTTCTCGCGTAAATCCACCAGAGGCCGCTGTTGACTGACTGACTGATTGACTGACTGACCGATCGACTGACCCATCCTCCTTCTTCCCTAAATCCAACCAATAGTGATTTCAAAAGCACTGATTGACCCGCCCACCCACTTCCCTAAACCCAACTGGCAGTTTTAAAAGCAATCTAGAACCATAAAAGCCGCCGCCTGATTTTTACCATGTTTTTAGATTTGACCACATTCTCACTCTGTCATTTACTTGTTTATTTTATTTTTTGGCTTCTGTTTTTGTCTTACTCGCTTTCTGGAAACGTTCTTCACCGAACTCGTACCTCGTCATTGTGGTCAACTCCTTTCTGCATCTCAAGTCTGCCGATGTACATGGCGAGCCACTGGACAAACTTGTAACAGCAGGAAACCCATCCATATGGAGGTAAGTGGTCAGCTGGTAAGCGCGAAAAGGAATGGCATCATACCGCCCCGTAGCGTTCGTTTTAAAGATGAAATGCAGCCATACGTACTTCTGGCTACATAATTCGTGATCTCCAGAAATGTATAAAGGGCTACGTTTTCAGAATGAGCTTATTTGTTGATTTTTTTTTTTTTAAGCTTCAGATTGTAGATGTTTAAATCATTTTATCTCAGGCAAACATCGTCCTATCCTAATAAATCATACATACATGGAGAGGTGTCAGTTTACCAGAATTGCCAATGACAGCACAATAAGGAACAAGGAACAAGTACACTACATGAAAAAGAAACAAGTACACTACATGGAAATGTTGTATCAGTGTGTTATTTGAGTAGACTTGAGTAGAATCATGCATAAGCAGATACATTAGCGCAGAATATTTAAATATTTTGAAGTTTGACTGACTGTAGTGTGTACGCTCCGTTCTTGCACTTTCTTTAGATGCAGCAACAATCTATTCAGACCATGCATAGTGCATTGAAATTGATAGTTATATTATATATATACAGTTGAAGTCAGAATTATTAGCCCCCTTGAATTATTATGCTGCGTTCATCATTTTGAACAAACTACCATCACTCAAATAAGCATACAAATGGTCTTGTGTGTTTGTAAATTCTGTTATTAGATAAGTCAAAAGTCTTCTTGAAATGTACTTACTGTAAGTGTCATTTATGTACAGATTTGTTGGTAAGTATGGTTGAGCCATTGAATGAAGCACAATGTTGCTTAAGTTCTTATTACATTGAAAACAAGTATTTTCCAATTTGATTCGGCTACTGCACATGCTCAAGTAATGCCAATTATTTTCACCATTTATATATATATATATATATATATATATATATATATATATATATATATATATATATATATATATATATATATATATATATATAATAAAGAGGCACAGTTACAAACACTGGAAAACAGAGACAAAACCCAAAGCAAAGACTGGAGGAGACACTGGAAGAATGTGATATGATGGGATGTGACTGCCGAATTCAATCTGACTTTTCTTCTGTCAAATGCAATGCAGCCACACACTAATCGCCAAACGACATGAATTGTAGTAAAGAACAAGCAGATCTGTAGAGAGCTCCACCCCAAAAACCCATCAGTCTGTAGTAACTGATGAATGTCTATTTCAACTAGAAGGTGGGATTTCTTTCACTGGGCTGCTGCAGTATATTGAGCTTTGTATGTATCCCCATTAATAGTAAGATAAGCTGATTGTCTTTTAATAAATATAGTGTTTGCTTCATTACTAATGAAACAGGAATGCAAGGGCACATACTTGAACACAATACGAAGGTTAACTTCAAGCATCAGCTGTTTGCATCTGCACATTGGTAATTGTGCTTTGAGACAATACACTTTTATATTGGTCAAACGTATGAATATAGTGCTCATTTTCAGTATGTAGGCCCAGTTTTGATTTTTTAAATCTTTTTAATGAGCACGGTATAGACGTTGGAATTTTTTTTTGCACGTAAAACATGTGAAAATATGTGTGTGCAGAAGAGAGATGAGCAGGAATAAGAACAAGAGAATGGGGGTTAGAGAAAAAGCAAAAAGAGAGAAATGGATAGACAGATAGCAGAACGGAGAGAGAGAGAGAGAGACAGGGAAGTGAAATGATTTGACTGCTGACTGTCCTGCTGAGCAGCCTGAGGCTCTTACACATTTCCATTGAGTTACTTTATGATCAGGCCACTGTGTTATTGAAATATTATCTCTTTAGCCCGGGCTCATTCTGCTGCAGAATGACAGGCCTGCGCCGCACCCATACACATCAAATAGCAAATGGAATGCACTCGCTATTAAGGACATAATGTCCCTTTGATCCCAGGCAAAATGCTATCTATCTGGAAAAATTAGATGGCTTGCTCTTTATTCCAACCTGAAGGATAGCGGTCAGAAAACATAGATTTAAAGGAATGGAATAATAACACTGTGAGAAATTGTTTAATCGTGTTCTCAGTAGTAACTAAAAAAAAGTAGCCATTTTCAAAACAGTAAATGCACAAGTTATTCAGTATCTAGTGGTGTTGTACTAGCAAAGCTGTTTTATAACCTAATTTAATTAGTGAATTTGTGCAATCAATAGTTTTAAATAATTGAAAATTATTAGTAAATACTTTTCTACAATCTCCTAATCTATGTATTTTCAAATATAACCGAACCTGCCATCTTTTAAAGAAACCCGCATGTGCTCTAGGCAAGGCAAGGCAAGGCAAGTTTATTTATATAGCACATTTCATACACAGTGGCAATTCAAAGTGCTTTACATAAACAGGAATAAAAGAGACAAGTGTAAGAAAAAAATAAAAAACAGATAATAAAAAAAACAGATAAAAACAGACAAAAATGTGTTAAAACAGGTTGTAAAAGAATAAAAAAGAAGAGAAAAACATAATAGTGCAATTTGTCGGACGTAGCACAGTGCTCATTCAGTAAAGGCACAGCTAAACAGATGTGTTTTCAGTCTGGATTTGAATGCGCCTAATGTTGGAGCACATCTGATCATTTCTGGAAGCTGATTCCAGAAGCGAGGGGCTTAGTAGCTGAAAGCCGATTCACCCTGCTTTGACTGAACTCTTGGAATTTCTAATTTATATGATCCTAAAGATCTGAGTGATCCGTTTGGCTTGTATTCAGTAAGCATATCTGTAATGTATTGAGGTCCTAGGCCATTTAGTGATTTCTAGACAAGTAATAGTACTTTAAAATCTATTCTGAATGTAACTGGGAGCCAGTGTAAAGACCTGAGGACAGATGTGATGTGCTCTGATCTCCTGGTTCTGGTCAGAATCCTGGCCGCAGCGTTCTGGATGAGCTGCAACTGTCTTACTGTCTTTTTGGGAAGGCCCGTGAGGAGGCCGTTACAGTAATCCACCCTGCTGCTGATAAAAGCATGAACAAGTTTCTCTAAGTCTTCACTAGAAACAAAGCATCTGATTCTTGCAATGTTTTTGAGATGATAGTATGCTGATTTACTAACTGCTTTGACATGACTATTGAAACTCAGATCTGACTCCAGAGTCACACCAAGATTCTTGACCTTATTTTTTGTTGTTTGACCCTTAGTGCCAAGGTACACATTCACCTTGAGAACCTCAGCTCTGTTCCCAAACACAATGACTTCAGTTTTCTCTTTGTTTAACTGAAGAAAGTTTTGGCACATCCAAATTTCTCTAAAGAAAGATGTTTGCATGACCATAAATACATACAATGTATCTTTTTTATAAATTAATTTAACTCAAATAATGTAATTGTACTTACAATACATACATTGCTCACAAGTTTTATTAGACAGCAATTTAACTTTTGAAAATCATATCCCCCTCGTCACAAAAACTGCCTTCTTTCATCTGAGAAATATTGCTAAGTTAGGAAATATGCTATCCATATCAGATGCAGAACAGCTAGTCCATGCTTTTATGACTTCTAGGCTGGATTACTGTAATGGTCTGTTTGCTGGCTGCCCAGCATCCTCTATTAACAAACCTCAGCTAGTACAAAATGCAGCTGCCAGAGTTTTTACCAGGTCTAGTAAATATGATCATATCACCCCAATTTTATCCTCCTTACACTGGCTGCCTGTTAAGTTTCGTATTGATTTTAAAATATTGCTTCTTACCTGTAAAGCTTTAAATAATCAAGCTCCTGTTTATCTAAACAACCTTCTGTCTCGCTACAATCCAACCTGCTCTTTAAGATCTCAAAACTCAGGGCTTCTGGTAGTACCTACAATAGCAAAGTCGAGTAAAGGAGGTCGAGCCTTCTCATTTATGGCTCCTAAACTCTGGAATAGCCTTCCTGATAATGTTCGAGGCTCAGACACACTCTCGCAGTTCAAAACTAGATTACAGACCTATGTTTTTAACAAAGCATACACTCATTGCATCACTTAGCAGTATGATACATGAATGTGCTCCACACAGGTTTTTGCATCTCGTTTATATACACTATAAACAGCAGCTACGCTAATCATTCTGTTTATGCTCTATTTCCACCTGGGAATACTCATCTCGAGGCCCTCAGAGACTATGCAGCGCCACAGATTCGATTCAAGACCAGCGACGAGATGATCCCAAGGTTTCCATAATCCTGGACCAGGCCGTATCCTGAGCAGCTGCTGTGGTGGTCATGGGAGAGTGGATTCCTGTCACGCTCCAGGGACAGACGAGTCTCGCTGACATCCAGCTTCTCCAGCGCCTAGACTGCAGCTCTGCACAAGACGTTTGGCCATAGGAGAAATGGTCGTGCCTAACTGAGCCTGGTTTCTCTCGAGGTTTTTTATTCTTCACTTTCGCCAATTGGTGAAGTTTTTTCCTCGATGCTGTCGCCACTGGCTTGCATTGTTCGGGATCTGTAGAGCTGCGCATCAATGGATTTGCTCTTCAGTGTTTGGACTCTCAGTAGGGAATAACTTAAACTCTGAAAACTGAACTGACACTGTTTCAGTTTACTATAATCTTTTATGTGAAGCTGCTTTGACACAATCTACATTGTAAAAGCGCTATACAAATAAAGTTTAATTGAAGTTACATACTATAAAAGGAAAGTTTTGATTGGTTAATTTGATTGGTCGATTGGTTATTTGAATAATTACACATTAATAACAGGTTAACAAATACATTTAATGTTTAGATTTTTAGGTTTTTGTGCGCTGGTTTTGAAGTGTTATCATAGAAGTGAAGGTTAGATTGAGGATGGGCTGCTATAGATATATCACATGCTTGACTATATGTAGATGTATAATAAAAGTGTTTTTGCTACTTTACCATCTTGCTATCTTCATTTAAGCATCTAACCAGCAGGGACCTCATGCTCCTGTAATTCAAAACGCTTAAAAATTATACTTAATGAGGTCTTATGAAATGCAAATTTTGCCACTGGTTTTCTGTGAGGGTTGGGTTCAGTAACGCAATCTCATGGCAATTTAAAACTTTTTGATTTAGTGGCTAATTCGTGTGAATTCGTACGATCCATTTCATACAATTTAGTACGATTTGCTCATCACCCAATGACCGTTGGGTTTAGGGATGCCACGCTTCCTTTTTAAAATTGTACATTTTCAAACGACTGAACTCGTACAAATTTGTACGAATTAGCCACTAAACTGACAAAATATAAAATACTTACGTTTCCTTGTGAGATCAGGCTGGGTTTAGGGGTAGGGGTAGGGGTGAGGTATATAATAAGTGGTTTTTACAGTATAAAATACAGTATGCCTATAAAGTGTCCCTGTAAACCATGCATTTATATGAACTATTTTGGAATTTAAAAATATACAGTGGTGGCCAAAATGAATAGAAAGGTTTTTTCACCAGCTAAAAAAATGGTTTTAAGTCAGTTATCTTTTGCTGTAGTGTGTTAGTAGGAAATAATAATAAAAGAAAACATTTAAAAACACTTAAAACATTTTTTAGCTGGTGAGAATACAGGTGTTCTAATAATTCTGGCCACCACTGTACACCATAAACTTAAAATATGAAAATGAATATCCCTCATTACTGTATATACAAGCAACTGTTTGCACTTTGTTTATAAAATAAGGAAATGTTTAGTGTCTAATGAAAGAGAAACACTTTATTTTGTTATTTTGAACAAAACAGTGAACAAAAACTGAAAAAGTTTTAAAACATTTGTTCGCCAGTAATAGTTTTGTGGTATTTGTTTATTAAAACTGTATTTGAAATGCATATTTGTTTTACATTTATTTGTTTAAATACATTGAAGAAGTGCTAAAAGAGAAATGGTTTTGTTATTATTATATTATTGTTTCTGAGCAAAAACCCCAGACTGAAGTAAAAAAAAAAATCATCGTTCTCTAGTAATAAGTTTGTGTTTGTAAATCCAGATCATTACAATAATAAAAATGTTTTTATTTGGCTTTAATTATAGCTGCTTTGAAAGCATTCAACTCATAAATCATCACACACTGTTCTCCCCTACAGAAAAGTACATTTAGGTTCAAGTGCTTGCTTTTTAAAGTAAAAGTATCAGTATCGGTATCGATATCAGCGATATTTGCCCTGTATTTACTTGGTATCGGATCGATACCAAATTTTGCAGTAATGCCCAGCCCTACTGATTAAATTCTCACAGCCGGAGGATGATTACAAACTGATTACATGGACTTTGAATACAGCGCGCACACACACTTCATTGCGGAGTCTTGTTATACATTACTGTGAACATTACGACGCGTTTCCCTTGCCTAGTCTTGCCGTGTACTGATCTTTGCTTTGCTTTGTTTATTCATGTCTGCTGCCTGCCTTTGACCATCCGCCTGATTATTGACTACGATTCTGGATTTTCCTGTACATTTGTTTGCCCTCGTGTTGACCGTTAACCATTCCATTTATTCAACCTGCATTTGGATCCGAACTTCATTGTCCAACATCACTGTCACATTACAGCTATAGAGAATTGCATGCAACATACATGGACTTTTTTTATTTTGTTTTGAATGACCCACCCTGCAAATAAACCAACCTGGGTTACATACAGGGTCCGCAGGTTACGAGACGACCCACGCATTACTATGAAATATATAACAATAAATGAATTAAACTTTCAATTCTTTTAGTTCTATTTGGTTCATAGCTTCTACCTGATCATCACCTCTCTACAGTTCTCACTAGATCTATTTCCATGATATCCGTCAGGTAGTAAAACAATAAATTAATAAATAAGCAAAAAACATTAAGAGGAGGGGCATATCCAACAGAGAGTCCATGCAACCAATCATGTCATCACTCTGATGATATCATTGTATACCGTACATGAGGATGCTCAGGGTCAGAAATACATGATAAAAGTTTCTATTTGGCCACTGTATGTTTCATGTAGATTTAATGCATTCGGAAATTTATAGTGCTAGTTATTTTGTGCTGCTCTGTTTCTGAATCTCCTCTTTGCCCTTGTTGTACTCATTGTCCCAACTTAATATAGAAGCTATCATGTGACCTTTTGCTCCTCACCTGCTCAAATGCTCTGCCTCTTACTTTCTCTCAGATGAAGGTGAGCACATCCTTGCTCACCTCATTTTGTCCTGGTTGGAATGTAATAGCTTTCACTACAGCTGACCTCGTACTCTCAGTTTGCTGACTTTGTGGCTCTTCATGATGCAATATGCATGCAATTTCCCATATACAGTACATAGAGAGACTTTGCACAAACTAATGTAAAGGTTTAATGGAAAAATGAGCTTGTTGTGCAAAATGTTAAGACACACAAAATTTAAAATGAATACTTGGGGTTAAACAGAGCTTAAACTTTATGATAAGCAAACATAGTTTCAGATAAACTCTTGTATGATTGCTATGTTAGTTTAGGAATTAATAAGTGCATGAATTAATTAATTAATTACTTAATAAATAAACAAACAGAGAAATAAATAAATACATTAAATCACCTTGGAATTATAAGGTTCTATCTGCGTTCTGAATGATTTTGAAATATTGAGCTTCAAAGTTTTGGCATTCCATATGGCAAACAATATGTGTGTGACAGTTCTCTTTCATACATTAACACGACAGAGACCCTAAATGTACTCTAAATGTAAATTATCAAAATTCTCTTACATTTGCAAATTAATTTGTCATTTCAAAACTCATTTTCCGCTGGGAATTATAAGGTTCTATATGGCAATCATTAATTGAAGCATTTCTTTAAAAAAAAAAATAAACAATAAAAAAATACAAATTGGTTTTGTAACAATATGTTGATGCTTGAGAAAGTTTTAACTTATAAAAAAAACATTGCATAATGTAAATAAGTTGTCATTTAACAAGAATATGTGAATAACTCAATTTTGACAAAAATGTCAGATAGAATCTTATAATTCTAAGGTGATGAAATGTATTATAACATAATGTGCATTTATTATGTATTGCCATACACCTAAAGTACTTTACAAATTTGTGAGCGGGTCCTCACCACCACCAGTGTCCAGCATCCAAACAAACAAACAAACAAACAAACAAACAAACAAACAAACAAACAAACAAACAAACAAACAAACAAACAAATAAATATTTGTTTTGTATATTTAGGTTTGGAAATGATTATGACTGTGTAAAGCTTATGATTTTGATTAAATGTATGATTTTCTTTTTTTGTTCTGGATTATAGAACTTAATGGAACCATTTGTCACGTTTTCAAAGAACACTTTTAAATAACTGTAACAATATTTTAATATATATATATATATATATATATATATATATATATATATATATATATATATATATATATATATATATATATACAGTTGAAGTCAGAATTATTAGCCCCTCTTTGATTTTTTTTTTTCTTTTTTTAAATATTTCCTAAATGATGTTTAACAGAGCAAGGACATTTTCACAGTATGTCTGATAATATTTCTTTCTTCTGGAGTTTTATTGCAGCTAGAATTTCAGCTTTTAATTTTTTTAAAAACATTTAAAGGTCAAAATTATTAGCCCCTTTAAGCTATATTTTTTTTCGATAGTCTACAAAACAAACCATCAGTACACAATGACTTGCCTAATTACCCTAACCTGCCAAGTTAACCTAATTAACCTAGTTAAGTCTTTAAATGGAAATGGAAAATATCTAGTAAAATATTATTTACTGTCATCGCAGCAAAGATAAAATAAATCAGTTACTGGAGATGAGTTATTAAAACTATTATGTTCAGAAATGTATTGAAAAACTTTTCTCCGTTAAACAGAAATTGGGAAAAAAACAAACAGGAGGGCTAATAATTCAGGGGGCTAATAATTCTGACCTTTAAATTCTGATTTAATATTTTTCTATAACATATCAATTTGGGTGTACTAGTTTTTGGACCGTTATCGTAAGTTATTTTGTTAGATTAGCTCTAAAATTTGGCTTCAGTACTGACTAATCTTATATGCACAAATATAATATTGTATAGCTTCCTATTAAAAAAATGAATTTAAAAGATAGATTTGTGAGGGGTGTACTTATATATTATTACTATATATTAATCTAGGTGATCTTTTATTTTTATCATTATCATTAAATTCTTTTTAATCTAAATTATAACATCAGTACAGACCACAGAACTTAAATTCAGCATAACTTAAACTAGGCTACTTTATTTCCGATTTCAAGGTTTTATAGGCCTACTCTAAAATATAATTGGATTATGAAATGTGAACATTTGTAGTTACGCTTTTCAGTAATGTTCCCTTTGTTAACATTAATTAACCACATTAACATAAACAGATACAAATATCCATTAATACAATCTATCAAAGTGGTATGCTTTGACGTTATTTTAGGAACTTAAGCTAACATTACCCACCACAAATCACAAACAAATGTCTTTTCAACAAATGTTTTATTGTTACAGTATTATTATTATGATTATTATTTTATTTATATTACTAACAGTGTTGGGATAGTTGCTGTTGAAAGTAATGCATTACAATATTGGGTTACTCCCCCAAAAAAGTAACTAGATGCGTTATTTTTTATGGGACAGTATGTAAAGCATTACGTTACTTTTCAGTTACTTTTTCTGACCTGGTTGAAGCTTGATTTTTTTTAGAACATTTTTTTTCTTTCTTTCTTTTTTTAACAGTTCTGCAATTAACTATAACCTACATTTACCTTTAAAAACACACACACAATTTTAGGATAACGTTATCTAAGAACTTCCTGACACCAGCTGTACAGTACATGCCGTATATACAGATCATTGAAAGTTTATAGCAATGCTACTTTTGTACTAATTGTCTTAAGTAAAATCACTGTCCATTGGGACTATAATCCCCTTTTAATTTTTTTCGATGCGTTCAAAATAATGAACACGTTCTCTCATTGACTGCATGATTCATTGTGACTATTTTATTTTTATTCAGCAATTCATTTTTTAAAAACGAATTATTTAAACCCAAAAGTAACTTGCATTACATTTTCAAAAAAGTAACTCAAATATTATGACTTATTAATTTAAAAGTTATGCATTAATTTACTCGTAACTTAGAACAGTAATATCATTACGTAACTCGCGTTACCTGTAATGAGTTACCCTAACACTGATTTCTAAATAATACACACTCAAAAATGGTTTTTGCTGATTGTTCAAACTAGCCTACTTATTTAAAATGAGTTGAATCAACACAATCTCATGACAAATCGTAACTTTTTGATTAAGTGGCTAAAGCTGCGGTCCCACTGGACTTTTCTCCCCATAGACTTCCATTCATACGCATGCGAATCAGACCAACGCAATCTCACGGCAATTCGTAACTTTTTGATTTAGTGGATGAAGCTGCGGTCACACTGGACTTTTACCCATAGACTTCCATTCATACTCGCGTGAATCAGACCAACGCAATCTTACGGCAATTTGTAACTTTTTGATTTAGTAGCTGAAGCTGCAGTCACACTGGACTTTTCTCCCCATAGACTTCCATTCATACGCATGCGAATCAGACCAACGCAATCTCACGGCAATTCGTAACGTTTTGATTTAGTGGCTGAAGCTGCAGTCACACTGGACTTTTCTCCCCATAGACTTCCATTCATACGCACGTGAATCAGACCAACGCAATCTTACGGCAATTCGTAACTTTTTAATTTAGTGGATAATTCGTATGAATTCGTCAGTCTAATTCGTACAAATTAGTACGATTTGCTCATCACCCAATGACGGTTGGGGTTAGGGGTGGGGTTAGGTGTCACGCCTCCTTTTTAAAATTGTACATTTTCATATGACTTAACTCATACAAATTCGTACGAATTAGCCACTAAACTGACAAAACGTAAATTACTTACGTTTCCTCGTGAGATCAGGCTGGTCAGACCGGAAACGCAAGGTCATGCGTCATGCGTCGTTGGTGAACTCTGACCTGCGAAATCGCATCACTTGACTGCTTGAGACGAATCCAGTATCAAACCATGACCTTTCTGGACAGAAATTTAAAACATGGAGCAAACGCTCGCTTTTTTTAATGTCTAATCATCTTGTTTAATCCCGCCCCTTTTCGCAGCTCCGCACGACAAAATTTCGCATTATCAAACTCTAGTGTGACCGCAGCTTAATTCGTATAAATTCGTACAATCTCATTCGTACAATTTAGTATGATTTGATCATCCACGATGATGGTTCGGTTTAGGGGTGTGGTTGGGTGCCACGCCTCCTTTTTAAAATTGTACGTTTTTGTACGACATACAAATTCGTTCAGATTAGGCACTAAACTGACAAAACGTAAAATAGTTACGTTTCCTCGTGAGATCAGGCTGGCTTAATCAACACAATTTAAAAAATTGTTTTGGACAACCTCATTGTTTTATGTTCAATCCACTTAAATTGGTTAAGTTAACAGTTGATTTGTGTTGGGACAGCATGAAGGAATTGTGTGGAACTCACTGAAAGAAGAGCAATGTGCATTAAAAAAATTAATTGTGTTTTTTTTTTATTTCATGCTGACCTGAAGTTAATAAGAAGCAGCAGTATGTGTTTGTCTAGTGTTTGTGTGTGATTCTCCGATTCCTGCCGTTTCCTCCTGAGCCGTGTAAAGCCACTTTAAATACGATGTGCAAATTTCTCTCTTTCTCCGTCTCTCTCTCTTCGGCTTTCATCTTTTATTCAACACTGCTCAGTGGAGGAGGCCGACAAAACAGATGAGGGCCACGGAAGATACATTTGCGTACTCATCTTTTCAGCGGCTCGCCCCTCCTGTACGGAGCCGGGCTGACTTCCGCTCTAATAACGTTTTCGGCAGTGTTTACTAATGTATCATTCATTAAGTCTCGGCCAGCGTGAGGAAACATCATCTGTCTGGCAAAGTGGAGGTTATTATCACATTAAATCATATCACAATATACCTGTGTGACTGTGCCTGACAGTCACACGCACGCCGTCTATCTCTCTGAGCTTTCTGCCCTCAGGGCCACTGTCTCTCTCTCTCCCTCTCTTTCTGTGTGTGTCTTGCTCTCTCTTCCTTTGGTGAGATATGAGCTCAGAGTCTGATGAATACCATATCACTGGTGTGTCATGGGGTGAGAGCCACTGGCTAGCTCAAATCTCAAATGCAGTTTATTTTTTTATCACTGGATCCATATATATTTGGGATCTTCTCTTTTCTTCAGCATGCTGCTGTTAAAAAAAAATGCTCCATTAGCCTACTTCATAAAGCTTTTATATATCTAAAGCTCACAGACAGTGGCTATGTATAGTAACCACAATATGTGAATTATCCATTGTATATCCAGATGGCCTTGAGCATTTGCCAAATGTTCAGTATGTTACAGAGTATGAGCTGTAACTATTTTTAACATTTCTTTTTTATTTATTTTTTCATGTGAATTTACTGAAATAAATATATAATTGGAAATAAAATAATGATAGCACATTAATAGGTCATCTCTGTATAATAATACCTTATAAGTAGGCCCACACGGAACCTGTGCACGCAGAAATCGGCAGATTTTTAGCCCATCATTGAGTCTATGTATTTACTTGTGTAAATGTGTTTAAATTTATATTTATTCAGTTTTTAAATTCATTTCACTGATATTACTGTAAAATAATAATAATAATATTAAAATGTCCATATGATTTATTTACAATGCAGTTTGTAAAGTAATATTTTCTGTTTTTTAGTAGATATATCATATCAGAGACTTGCTTTGTTTACCAAATAAGTGGATCTAATTGGATTTGCATTGTAAACATTAAATAAAAGACAAATGTATTATTTGTTGATTTCATATATTAAGTTTTTAGTTATGATATCCCTAAAATCATTCTGCATAAATACACAGATTTTTTACAAAATTTTCTGCAGAAATAGCAAAAAAATGTCAGCAGATTCTGTCTGGCAAACCTGATCTCACGAGAAAACGTAAGTATTTTACGTTTTGTCAGTTTAGTGGTTGAGTTCAGTCGTACGAAAATTTACAATTTTAAAAAGGAGGCCTGGCACCCAACCCCACCCGTAACCCCAATCGTCTGAATTGAAACTTGAATGTTTCCAGCGCAAACTGTCCAAAACCCTCCCAAACACACTCAAAAACACCTAAAAATCTAAAAATGAGTAGATACACACACTTGGTTTTTGTTAAATATTTAACATAAAATGCACTTTCAAAACATACAAACTGATCTCAAACCTGTCCAAATTCTGTCAACCCGCCTTTTTTCAAATTGGGTGCGCGAACTGCAAGGGGGAGGGGGGGTGGTGGGTGAATTACGGGAGTTTTCCGGGAGACAGAACATACGGGAGATGGGTATGAAATACGGGAGAATCCCGGGAAAAACGAGAGTGTTGGCAGGTGTTTGTCAAAACATTTAATCAAAATGAGTTAACATAACTCAAAATATTAAGTTACAGTGCTTATATTCTATGTCAAAACAAAGTTTCATTTTGTATGCAATTAATCAGAAATAACCTTTGCCCACTACTAATTTTTCTTAATTTGACTAAGACATAGACCAAGGGTCACCAAACTTGTTCCTGGAGGGCCGGTGTCCTGAAGATTTTAGCTCCAACCCTAATTAAGCACACATGAACAAGCTAATCAAGGTCTTACTATGTGGACTTGAAACACCCAGGCAGGTGTGTTGAGGCAAGTTGGAGCTAAACTCAGCAGGGACACCGGCCCTCCAGGACCGAGATTGGTGCCCCCTGACATAGACGCTGTGAAAATAAAAAAGAATTGCTGTCAAGCTGAATATTATGATTTGCTGGTTAAGAAAGAACATTATTAAAGTAATAAACAGAATACTGTGAGAGAGGTCTGCAAACTGTGATGAACTGTTATTCATCCATATTACCTGCTGAATGTTGTAACTTGTTTTAGGCAGCTGTATGCTATTGGACTGAGCACGCTGACCACATCCTCATTAAACACATAATGTATGTTTCATTGCAGAGGCGGTTATGCTTCTCATTACAGTTTATATCTCATTATGACTCTGTACCTCTAGTCAGTCATGCTAACAAGCATGTCTCATCTACACAACAGCATTTATTGTTAATTATAGCTCTACGTGCTCACTTTAACCCCCCTCCACACACACACACACACAATACACAAATTCTACACACATTCCTAGGATCACCAGGGTTGTGAGTTCCATATCTCTCTTTTTGCTTGATATTTTCCATGTTGGATTTAATTCTGTCAATTCTAAACACATTTGTACTGTATATCAATAGGAAAAGTACCAAAGTGCGATAATACACTGCAGTCAAATGTCTACTATTTTGTATTTGTCCACTATTTTGTAATGTACACAGAGTGATTTCCAAACATAATATAAGTAAAATATTCATAATCAAAATACATCAATAACACAGTTTAATCAGATGGTGATAAACTATAAAGTAAAGCATAGTTTTACTGTGGTGTTTTACTAATGAGTTAAATGGTTGTTTTGTTTAGAGTAAAATATTTGATTGAAAACCTTTTTACCACTGCATTGCAGTGCTTTCAAGAGTTCACACTTAGCTGATGGTCAATAAAGCGTAATTGGCATGCTGTCCCGGGAGAGAGCCCTGAGTTCGTATATCCTCGAGCCCGGGGCTCCCTCCCGTTAGAAGGGCGAGAGGGAAGTTCGAGCTCAGAAAGGTCTCGAGAACTCCCCCGCTTATCGGCGTGTGAAAAGTGTAAACTAAGGTTGTCTTAGGCAATAATTTGATTTAGTTGATTGGCTATGGTGTATGTTTTTGGACAGTGGGAGGAAACCGGGGAATCCGGGGGAAACCCACGCGAACACGGGGAGAACATGAAAACTCCGCACAGAAATGCCAACCGGCTCAATGGGAGGTTGAACTGGTGGCGTTCTTGCTGTGAGGCAACAGTGCTAGTCACTGGGCCGCCATGTCGCCCTATAGGAAAGGGTGGAAGTAGGGGTGGAAGGAGGGGGGAACTTCGAGACGAAGATAACTGGAGTGAAATCTCTGGTTATTTATAGTGTGTCCGTAATCATCTAATAGGGCAGATTACGGAGCTGATAGGATCATAAGCACGTGATCCTCTCGAAATTAGTTTATAAATAAACCACACTTATCATTAATGAATTTGTTTGTTGATTTTCCTTGATCATACTGGCAGATGTAAACCTTTTTACATGGTTTGCATTCTCTTCTAAATAAGATGTCAACTAATCTCTTAGTCTCTGGCAAGCTACTGGACAATCTGGTAACAGCGGGAAAGCCGTCCACAAAAGTAAGCGATCAGCTAATAAGCATGAAAGAAAACAGAACCCGTCAACGGCGTCATACCACCCCATAGTGTTCGTTTTAAAGACAAAATGCAGCCTTACATACTTCTGGCTACATCATTTGCGATCTCCAGAAATGTATCGGGTTGTTTTCAGAATGAGCCTAGGTTGACATTGTCATGTCACACCCAGAGATGTGTAGTGAACCAAGCTCATCACTGTCCTTACCAGTGCCCAAATTCACGTACTTGACCTACTGATCCATGACCTCTGAAGCTAGGGAGCTAATTGAGATGCACCCTGTGTGTCGGAAAATACATGTTATACTGTGGGGGAAATAAGTATTCAACACGTCATGTTTTTTCCTGGGAATACTATTTCTAAAGGAGCTGTTGACATGGAATTGAGCCGGATTTTGGTAAAAACCCAAACAATACAAACATAAAAATAAAACAAAACAAAAACAAATCTGAAAAATGAGTTATGTGTGATAACAATGGAATGACACAAGGAGAAAGCACTGAACAACTGAAATGTATTTAATAATTTATATAAAAGGCTTTTTTGGAGATGGCAGCTGAAAGACGCCACTTATCTGGAGAATGAAGTCACATGCATTCCTCAGGAGTGAATTTTTTAGAGACTTCAGCAGAGTGTACAAATCTTGATGTTCTGTGGGTCTCGTCTATCAAATATGATCTTTATTTTTTATTTTTTATTGGATTCAGATCAGGTGATTGGCTAGGCCATTCTACAACTTGATTTTCTTTCTCTGAAAGCGTTTTTGAGTTTCCTTGGCTGTGTTTTGGTCATTGTTTTGCTGAAATGTCCCCCCTGGTTTCGTCTTCATCATCCTGGTAATGTAGATGTTGGACTGAAGCAGCTAATATTAATTTACAATGATGAAGGGGTTGCTGAATAACTACTTAGAGATTTCAGCTGCTGTCTGGTCTTTCACTGCCTTTCTACACCTCCCTGTCTTCATGCGTTTAATACTTTTTCCCTGTGTCACTTTATTTTATTTATTATTAATTGTAAAGTAATTAGTTTGGTTTTCTTTACATAAGAATGATACACATGTGTAAATATTTTCATCTGCATATGACATCACATCAGCAACGGCGTCATACCACCCCATAGTGTTCGTTTTAAAGACAAAATGCAGCCTTACATACTTCTGGCTACATCATTTGCGATCTCCAGAAATGTATCGGGTTTGTTTTCAGAATGAGCCTAGGTTGACATTGTCATGTCACACCCAGAGATGTGTAGTGAACCAAGCTCATCACTGTCCTTACCAGTGCCCAAATTCACGTACTTGACCTACTGATCCATGACCTCTGAAGCTAGGGAGCTAATTGAGATGCACCCTGTGTGTCGGAAAATACATGCTATACTGTGGGGGAAATAAGTATTCAACACGTCATGTTTTTTCCTGGGAATACTATTTCTAAAGGAGCTGTTGACATGGAATTGAACCGGATTTTGGTAAAAACCCAAACAATACAAACATTAAAATAACATAAAACAAAAACAAATCTGACGAATGAGTTATGTGTGACACAAGGAGAAAGCACTGAACAACTGAAATGTATTTAATAATTTATATAAAAGGCTTTTTTGGTGATGGCAGCATAAAGACGCCTCTCATCTGGAGAATGAAGTCACATGCATTCCTCAGGAGTGATTTTTTTAGAGACTTCAGCAGAGTGTACAAATCTTGATGTTCTGTGGGTCTCGTCTATCAAATATGATTTTTATTTTATTTTTTTTATTGGATTCAGGTCAGGTGATTGGCTAGGCCATTCTACAACTTGATTTTCTTTCTCTGAAAGCGTTTTTGAGTTTCCTTGGCTGTGTTTTGGTCATTGTCTTGCTGAAATGTCCCGCCTGGTTTCGTCTTCATCATTCTGGTAATGTAAATGTTGGACTGAAGCAGCTAATATTAATTTACAATGATGAAGGGGTTGCTGAATAACTACTTAGAGATTTCAGCTGCTGTCTGGTCTTTCACTGCCTTTCTACACCTCCCTGTCTTCATGTGTTTAATACTTTTTCCCTGTGTCACTTTATTTTATTTATTATTAATTGTAAACTAATTAGTTTGGTTTTCTTTACATAAGAATGATACACATGTGTAAATATTTTCATCTGCATATGACATCACATCAGCAACGGCGTCATACCACCCCATAGTGTTCGTTTTAAAGACAAAATGCAGCCTTACATACTTCTGGTTACATCATTTGCGATCTCCAGAAATGTATCGGGTTTGTTTTCAGAATGAGCCTAGGTTGACATTGTCATGTCACACCCAGAGATGTGTAGTGAACCAAGCTCATCACTGTCCTTACCAGTGCCCAAATTCATGTACTTGACCTACTGATCCATGACCTCTGAAGCTAGGCAGCTAATTGAGATTTACCCTGTGTGTCGGAAAATACATGTTATACTGTGGGGGAAATTAGTATTCAACACGTCATGTTTTTTTCCTGGGAATACTATTTCTAAAGGAGCTGTTGACATGGAAGTGAACCGGATTTTGGTAAAAACCCAAACAATACAAACATAAAAATAAAACAAAACAAAAACAAATCTGACGAATGAGTTATGTGTGATAACAATGGAATGACACAAGGAGAAAGCACTGAACAACTGAAATGTATTTAATAATTTATATAAAAGGCTTTTTTGGAGATGGCAGCTGAAAGACGCCACTTATCTGGAGAATGAAGTCACATGCATTCCTCAGGAGTGAATTTTTTAGAGACTTCAGCAGAGTGTACAAATCTTGATGGTTCTGTGGGTCTCGTCTATCAAATATGATCTTTATTTTGTATTTTTTTATTGGATTCAGGTCAGGTGATTGGCTGGGCCATTCTACAGCTTGATTTTCTTTCTCTGAAAGCGTTTTTGAGTTTCCTTGGCTGTGTTTTGGTCATTGTCTTGCTGAAATGTCCCCCCTGGTTTTGTCTTCATCATTCTGGTAATGTAGATGTTGGACTGAAGCAGCTAATATTAATTTACAATGATGAAGGGGTTGCTGAATAACTACTTAGAGATTTCAGCTGCAGTCTGGTTTTTCACTGCCTTTCTACACCTCCCTGTCTTCATGTGTTTAATACTTTTTCCCTGTGTCACTTTATTTTATTTATTATTAATTGTAAAGTAATTCGTTTTGTTTTCTTTACATAAGAATGATACACATGTGTAAATAGTTTCATCTGCATATGACATCACATCAGCAACGGCGTCATACCACCCCATAGTGTTCGTTTTAAAGACAAAATGCAGCCTTACATACTTCTGGCTACATCATTTGCGATCTCCAGAAATGTATCGGGTTGTTTTCAGAATGAGCCTATGTTGACATTGTCATGTCACACCCAGAGATGTGTAGTGAACCAAGCTCATCACTGTCCTTACCAGTGCCCAACTTCATGTACTTGACCTACTGATCCATGACCTCTGAAGCTAGGCAGCTAATTGAGATTTACCCTGTGTGTCGCAAAATACATGTTATACTGTGGGGGAAATAAGTATTCAACATGTCATGTTTTTTTCCTGGGAATACTATTTCTAAAGGAGCTGTTGACATGGAAGTGAACCGGATTTTGGTAAAAACCCAAACAATGCAAACATAAAAATAAAACAAAACAAAAACAAATCTGAAAAATGAGTTATGTGTGATAACAATGGAATGACACAAGGAGAAAGCACTGAACAACTGAAATGTATTTAATAATTTATATAAAAGGCTTTTTTGGAGATGGCAGCTGAAAGATGCCACTTATCTGGAGAATGAAGTCACATGCATTCCTCAGGAGTGAATTTTTTAGAGACTTCAGCAGAGTGTAAATATCTTGATGGTTCTGTGGGTCTCGTCTATCAAATATGATCTTTATTTTGTATTTTTTTATTGGATTCAGGTCAGGTGATTGGCTAGGCCATTCTACAACTTGATTTTCTTTCTCTGAAAGCGTTTTTGAGTTTCCTTGGCTGTGTTTTGGTCATTGTTTTGCTGAAATGTCCCCCCTGTTTCGTCTTCATCATCCTGGTAATGTAGATGTTGGACTGAAGCAGCTAATATTAATTTACAATGATTAAGGGGTTGCTGAATAACTACTTAGAGATTTCAGCTGCTGTCTGGTCTTTCACTGCCTTTCTACACCTCCCTGTCTTCATGTGTTTAATACTTTTTCCCTGTGTCACTTTATTTTATTTATTATTAATTGTAAACTAATTAGTTTTGTTTTCTTTACATAAGAATGATACACATGTGTAAATAGTTTCATCTGCATATGACATCACATCAGCACAGACAGCACGATTAGACAATACACAACAAGACAAAGGCGCTATAGCTAACACAACATAAAAAAGTTGCCATGATTAAGTATCAATCCAAAAACAATCACATGCTCAACTGTGTTTGATTTATTTTTCTTTCTTTTACAACAAGAGTCTGTACAGTATTGTAGCATTTTGGAAGTCTAATGGGGTATACGCACACAGACTTTTCATTTCAGCCAACCTCAGCGCTTCCAGTGAACTGTCTTTCCATTATAAAATTGCCACATTTAAGATCTCATTTCTTAGATTTCTTAGAACATCAGTGATCTTCACTGCCTGATCGATATACAATATAAAGTGGGTCTCAGACAGGACAAGAAGCACTGCATTAAATTCCATTTCCCCCCGCCACGTCTTTAAGATATGACAATTTATTTTACCCCAGTATTTTCAGCGGAGATTCTGCGCTTGCCTGCCGATTGTGATGGTGCTAGCGGTTACATGGTCTTTCATCTCGTTTTATGCTTGAACAACTAAATGAGTGCTTAAGTCTATTTACTGAATGTATTGTAATTACATTACAACATTGATGCTGAAAAAGGAACCTTATGAACTTCAATATAGTGACAACACAGTGGAGCAACTGATAATGGCATTTACAGTTGAAGTCAGAATTATTAGCCCCCCTGTTTATTTTTTTCCCCCAATTTCTGTTTAACGGAGAGAAGATTTCTTTAACACATTTCTAAACATAATAGTTTTAATAACTCATCTCTAATTACTGATTTATTTTATCTTTGCCATGATGACAGTAAATAATATTTGACTAGATATTTTTCAAGACTCTTCTATACAGCTTAAAGTGACATTTAAAGGCTTAACTAGGTTAATTAGGTTAACTAGGAAGGTTAGGGTAATTAGGCAAGTTATTGTATAATGATGGTCTGTTCTGTAGACAATCGAAAAAAAAAATTGCTTAAAGGGGCTAATAATATTGACCTTAAAATGGCATTTAAAAAATTAAAAACTGCTTTTATTCTAGCCAAAATAAAACAAATGAGACTTTCTCCAGAAGAAAAAATATTTTCAGACATACTGTGAAAATTTCTTTGCTGTGTTAAACATCATTTGAGAAATATTTAAAAAATAAAAATTCAAAGGGGGGCTAATAATTCTAACTTCAACTGTAAATACATAGGTTTATACTGCCATACTATAGGTAATGCTGCCATTTTGTACTTATGCTGCACTATATGAGTATCAAGCAACCAAACCCCACTATTGTCATTTGTATGATTCCCTTTGGCTCTTGAGAAAATCCTTCTTGAGTTGAAACTTCCAGATTGACCTATAGCATAATTGTTTCGTTTTCTTAACCTTTGGCAAAAATTTAATGGAACGAACAAATCCCGTACACTTTTCTCAACACTAATTGGTGAATATCTGCTTGTCAGTGTCTGAACATATACTTCAATCCCTGTCGTTAATTTTTTTCACACTCGAGTGAACAGCTCCAAACTGCTCATCCATCCATCTATCCATCCATCCATGTGCAGTTTCCGTGTCTTTATCTTCTTCTTGTTCTTCCTTCTGTTTATTCATTTGGTTTGTGGGCAGAGACCAGCCCAGATCATTAAAACCTCCCCGAATATCCTTCACTCTCTCTCTTCTTTCATTTTTTATGTGGAGGGGCGCCCACAGCTTATAATAAAAGGCAGAGGATTTTAAATTAGAAATTAATTTGGATAATTTGTCTCCTACGAGCGGCCTCCTCTGACGCGCCTGCTAGGAATATGTTAATATATCATATTAAGTAATTGCTGGACCCAGATGCACATGATTATGGCACTGAGGATAGCGATCATCTAATTAGTGAGCGCTGCCTCACCACAACACACACTCACTGCTTAGGGCCCATGCGACTCTGAGATGACAACCTCACACACACACATTAGATCAGTGGTTCTCAACTGGTTATGCTTCAGGATTCACATCGAACATCAAGTGGCAACTCAACACAGTTGCAAAAAATCAATCAAAATGTCTTTAAAATCAAATATTGAATTTTAATATTAAACATTGTTTAAATATTTATAAAGTCAATGATTCTCCATACAAACAGGAAACCATTCTTTTGTGAAGCTTTAATTAATATAATCTGTTTTTTTTTTGAGAAATAGGTAATGTTTGTTGGTATGTATGTTTCACTGTCATTATATATATATATATATATATATATATATATATATATATATATATATACATATATACAGTTGAAGTCAGAATTATTAGCCCCACTTTGAATTGTTTTTTCTTTTTTAAATATTTTATAATTATAATTATAATATAATATAATTATGTTTAACAGAGCAAGGACATTTTCACAGTATGTCTGATAATATTTTTTCTTCTGAAGAAAGTCTTATTTGTTTTATTTTGGCTAGAATAAAAGCTTTTTTTATTTTTTAAAAACTATTTTAGGGTCAAAATTATTAGCCCCTTTAAGCTATATTTTTTTTGATAGTCTACAGAACAAACCATCATTATACAATTACTTGTCTAATTACCCTAACCTGCCTAGTTAACCTAATTAACCAAGTTAAGCCTTTAAATGTCACTTTAAGCTGTATAGGAGTGTCTTGAAAAATATCTAGTAAAATATTATTTACTGTCATCTTGGCAAAGATAAAATAAATCAGTTATTAGAAATGAGTTATTAAAACTATTATGTTTAGAAATGTGTTAAAAAAATCTCTCCGTTAAACAAAAATTGATGGAAAAATAATTCAGGGGGCTAATAATTCTGACTTTAACTGTATATATATATATATATATATATATATATATATATATATATATATATATATATATATATATATATATATGACAGTGAAACATGCATACCAATAAGAAAAAAAAGAATCTCTATAGTCCCAAAAAGACAGCTCACATGTGTGCTCGCACATATTATACTGTCAAAATGCAAGTCAAGGTCATCCAAAATGGTTCCCCTCCCATCTCCCCTCTTTGCTATCTTTCTATGTCAAAGTGTGATGGAGGCAAAGCCATAATGAAAGGTAAAGAATTCTCCTGCACTCACTCACAAACCATTCTTTACATGCATGCACCACAGTTCAAATGCTTTGGACATTCTCTGAATTTTTTTGTCATTAAAAAGTATTATTATTAATATTATTATTATTATTATTTATTAATTTATTTATTTTTCATATATGACACTACGCTATAATGTGTATCTTATTTGTAAGCTTTCAGTAGCTTTCACACCAAATGTTGCAGATGGTAAAAAATGTTCTAATGCAGATTTGCATAGCACCCAGAACACCCCAGTGCCTGTATATAGAATGGAAATCTACATTATTGCAAGTTCCGCCACATTTTCAGACATGCTCATGAGCGCACAATGTAAAGCAATGCAAATTAGCCAACCATTTTACAGTAATACCTTTTGAAAAACATCTTATAAACACTCATAATAAAATGAACTAATGTGTACATACATTTATAAACACTCTTTGTGTGTCTGAGAAGCTGAAATATGCATTCCATAATATTATGTCACTTGAAGTTGAGCATGGATGCAGTGGGAATGGAACAAACAAATGAACCAGCTTATCTATGTGACAGAATACCAAGATTCCACAAGAAAACTTTTCTATATAAACACCAAGCTGACACCAAACATGTAAACACCCAGCTGTGTTGTCGCCTTGAGTTGGCTCACATCTGGTTTCGTCTGGATCAAAAAGCTGCTCATGAACACACCAAACGGACGAACGTCAACTGAAACAAGAGTGCATGTTCTGCACCTGCATGGAAGGATGTGTCTTTCCACATTGCTGGAGGAAGTGCCATTCCCAATGAAAAATCGAAACTTCAGATTCACACATGCAAAGCAGAAACAAAGCAGCTTCTATCACAGTAATTTTCACTCACCTAGGAAGGATTCGCTTCTTCAAATATGACTGATGACGAGCTAATAGTCCATATCGTTTGCAAATATTTGAGAAATGTAGAAAAAATACAGCTGGCCTCTTTGTGTTCCTTCTTGACTTGATTAGTTTACTTGCTACATCACTATGTCACACGTGTGCTCAGATTCATTGCTGAATAACCAGTCAGAGCGCTCTCTTCATGCTGAATCGGACCGACGATGTTAACCCAACGAGAGGTGACGTGTGGAATACACCAAACACACTAACCTGACCGACAGACCCCAACAGCCGAACGTCAGCAACTTGTGTCCTGGCCCTTAGTTTGTTGCAAATTAGGCAACCCAGGCTCATTCTGAAAATGTACCGCTATATCTATTTATGGAGAGCACTAAATACATCACAGGAGATACTTCTTTTGCAGTTTTTGTTTTCGCAAATCCACCAGAAGCCACTGTGTAAGCTTTTTGATCTCAAATCTTTGATCTCAAACTTCTCTCGCAAGTGCCATTCCTGCCTGCTGTTCTCACGTAAATCCACCAGAGGCCACTGTCGACTGACTGACTGACTGATCGACTGAGCCACCCTCCTCCTTCCCTAAACCCAACCGACAGTTTTAAAAAGCAATCCAGAAAAAGAAAAGCCCTCGCCTGATTTTTACCACGTTTTCAGATCTTACCACGTTCTCACCCTTTTATTTACTTGTTTATTTAGTTTTTTGCCTTTTATTTTTGTCTTACCTGCTTTCTGGAACCATTCTTCATCAGACCCGTCATTGTGGTCAACTCATCTCTGCGTCTCAAGTCCACCGACGTACATGTCGAGCTAACTGGACAAACTAACAGTGGGAAAGGTAAGGGGAGGTAAGTGAGAAAAAGAACGGTGTCATATTGTCCCGTAGCATTTATTTTAAAGATGAAATGCAGCCTTACGTACTTCTTGCTACATAATTCGTGATCTGTGATCGAGCCAGGTTTCTCTCGAGGTTTTTTAAATCGTCACTTTCGCCAATTGGTGAAGTTTTTTTCTCGCCGCTGTCGCCGCTGGCTTGCATGGTTCGGGATCTGTAGAGCTGCGCATCGATGGATTTGCTATTCAGTGTTTGGACTTTCAGTAGTGAATATTAACCCACACTGACTTGAGCTAAACTGAACTGGGGTGCGTTTCCCAAAACCATCGTTAGCCAACTAAGGTCGCAAGTTCTGTCATTACAAACATAGTTCGTTGATTTGGTGTTTCCCAAATCCATCGCTCCAACGAACATTCGCAAACTGCATCGCAAACTTAAGCACTTGAAACGACACCTCTGGAGCTGTAGTTAAAAGCATAGTTCCTGGCTGTGTTCTATTCCCACTTATCCCCCCTATGCCCTATTCATTTAGAACATTCTAACATTCAAAGTTGGAATTATTAATAATAAAAAAGCATTAAGGTAATCTCTCTTAGGTGTAATTTGCTTTCAAAGTATTTTTACAGTTCAGTTTTAGCGATCTTCATGTTTACAATTGTGCTCCCTTCGCAGTGCACTTTAAAAACATTGATATCATTTTGAACACAGCCTCATGGCGAAAGCTATAGGTATATTTAAAAGCGGAAATTATGTTACGTCTCCAAAGCTTGTGAAAATAAAAAACATAGAATACGTTAAATATTTTATTTTATAGTGGGTTATTTATTAAGTTTCTCTGCTGTATATGACATGGGTCTGTTGGTTAGAACTTTCTGCTGTGGTTTGCATGTGTCAAATTGTAATTTTTTAAAAATAAATAAACAATATCCTAAATAATAATCATCATCATCATCATCATCATCATCATCATCATCATTATTAATATTATTATTAAAGTAAATATATTTATAATAAATCGCCTCATTATTTATTTATTTATATGATTTATATATGATATTACAATAGTGTTAGCTTCTGTAAGTGATTTTATGTTTTAGAATAGAATATGTAATGTTCAACTTCTTAATAATATTAGTAAAGCAAACATTGGCCCTATATGTGCCATTTACATTTATTTTATTTAATATGGAAAGCGAGTGCATATTTTTACCAAAACTAATATTGGATTTTATTTTAATGTGTGTAAAACAATATAATGTGCACAAAGAAATGATGGGGTTCTTCTCTAAAGTAGTTACTCCACCCCGTTTAGAGCATCATTATGGGCGTTTTACGTTATAACTAACGTGGTTTCAAGCGATGGATCTGCGACAGAGAAACTAGGGGTTTTGGGAAACACTCGTCACTACATCGTTCTTTTGCCAAACGATGCATCGCACTATGATAGTTCAGCCGCGAGTTACGTCATTGTTTGGGAAACACACACCTGAATTGAACTTAATCTCTGAAAACTGAACTGACACTGTTTCAATTCACTATAATCTTCTATGTGAAGCTGCTTTGACACAATCTACATTGTATAAGCGATATACAAAAAAAGTTGAATTAAATTGAATCTCCAGAAATGTATATAGGGCTACATTTTCAGAATGAGCCTATGTTGAAATTAGGAATGATCCCAAATAGTTGAAGATTTGATGTTTCGATAAGTGGAACCTAATTAGATTGTCATGCCATTTTGGCTATATGTGGGGTTCTCAGTGTCTGAGAAAGACTGAAACTAGTTTTTGTCCTATTAAGTTTTTATATAGCCTGTTGTCACAATGCTGTAATTCAAAATGTGAACTAGAAATAATAAACTTTTAACAAGTATTTTAATGTGCATGTATAAATGAGAGATTTGTTTCACAGACAGTCAAAACTTGACAGACAAGCAGATACATATAAATGTGGATGTAAGCATACGGATTTGAACGCATTCACAAACAGTCAAGGTGATTCGAATTCCCACGAGTTATTTGGCAGTTGTTATTTGGGAATGACATACAGTTGAAGTCAGAATTATTAGCCCCCCTGAATGATTAGTCCCCCTGTTTATTTTTTTTCCCCCCGTTTTCTGTTTAACAGAGAGAAGATTTTTTTAACACATTTCTAAACATAATAGTTTTAATAACTTATCTCTAATACCTGTTTTATTTTATCTTTGTCATGATGACAGTACATAATATTTTACTAGACACTTCTATACAGCTTAAAGTGACATTTAAAGGCTTAACTAGGTTAATTAGGTTAACTAGTCAGGTTAGGGTAATTAGGCAAGTTATTGTATAACCAGTGCTTAATTTGTGAATTGTGAGGTTCCGGAACAGATCGGGGTAACGGATCTGGCATGTTACCCGAGGATGGAGAGGTGTTGCGCACAAAAGTGGGGAGGGGGGTGGGGGTTGTTGGTGCGGTGGATGGCGGAGGGGTGATGCGGACGAAATAGATATATATAAATATATCAGGCCCGTAGCCAGTCTGGTCAAAGGGGTGTTTTTTTTTTCTCAAAGTGGACCTTTTTGGGGTTACACACCTCATTTTATATTTAATTATGAGATTTAAATAGATTTTAAGCACTATTTTATCTGGATTACCTTGTCAGATGGTCATCATAACCACACTTGATGTACCAAAAAAATTTCCTGAAGATTTAAAATAAAGATATATTTATTTTTGAAATACAATGTATGACATCACCTATCATTAAAAAATTAACTCATTTTAAATAAAAAAAACTATTGTCAATTATTAGGCAAATTATAATAACAAACTGGCCAGCACAATCAACTTTACTTTTCACCATTTGAAAAATGAAAATTAAATAAAAATTAAATTAAATTCATTAATTACATGATCCGCTTTTGGTGCTTCACATCTTTTTATTGGTTATTTTTTAGTTTCATGAATAAGGTCCAAGATTTAGTAAAAAAAAGTTACTTGTAAACTGTTTTTTCTATTTTAAATACAATATAGTAGTAAAAGATGACGTTACTTACATCAGATTGTGTGTTTTCTTGCTTAGCTGGATGTTGGACTCATGAAAAATAATTGTTTGCATTGGTCAAAACTGATTAGCTGAAGTCATGACAGCCAACACAGAATTCGGCTTGGTATCAAAGCCTTTTCGATGGGTTTTTCACTTATTGCGATAACATTGCAGTCAAAATAGGACAAATGAGCTCATGTATGGGACAAATTCTGGACCTTTGTCAGTGAGGGGTTGTTCTTTTTTTTTAATTAAAACGCTTTTATTCAAGAAATACACTATAAGAAATGAGACTTATTATGACTCCAGAATAATTATTTTTGTTTTACAGGAAATACTGTGAAAATGTCCTTGGTTTGTTAAAGATCACTTGGAAAACATTTTAAATTAATGGGAGGGCAAAAAAAAAAATTGACATCAATTTCAAAAGTTTACAAGTGCAAAAATGTGCCTTGATGTACTTGAATGTTAAAAATGTCTTATCATGCAATACAAAGTTACTTATCAAATAAATTAACATGGAAGATTATTTTGAGTTTAAATTATTTAATTAGCTAGTTTATGAAGACTACAGAGTGATGCATGAAAAAAAAATGACTTTGAATAATTGTTTAAGTAGTTTGTGATGTATGTTAAAGTGTGCCCCCTAAAAGTACAAGTGCCCCCTGCCCGGCCCCCCCAGTTACTCTGGTCTTGAATCGCCACTGCTTAGAAATCACCCATAACAACCTAGTCAACTGAATGCAACACCTTCACAAGCACCCAAGAAATCCAAGCAACACCTTAGCGATCACCTAAAGTTCAACACCTATAGCAACTGCAAAGCAACACTCTGCAGCCTGTAGAACACGATAGCAACCGCAAAGCCACACTCTAGCAACCTGCTTATAAAATCTACGGCACACTTGCATCCTCATAACAACACCCTAGTAAACAGTATAACCAGACTTTCTAAAGCTATAAATAATCAAATGAACAAACGAACGAACGAACAAAAAAAAAAAAAAAAAGAAAAACAAACAAACAAACAATAAGAAATAAGGTTTGTTTAAACAAAATCTTCTTTCTTTATTACTAAATATGTTTAATCTCCTTTAGTGATGCCATGTTTGCATGATTTATACGCTAGTGGCTTTAGGGTGATACATCTGCAACATCTAATAAGGATGAAGGAAAACAATAAAAGAAAACTGTAATGTGACCACTTCCACATCGCCCACAGTTCATTGCTCTGTTGGAGCACAATAAAGAGACGCAAACACAAATGGGAGCAAACTGTGAAAAATGCAACACATTCTCCTATCAGACACACCGCTCATAAAATGGAGGGAAAACGTCTGTAACCTACACTGGGCACTGTATTAGACGTGCCCTGTGGGTAGCATTACAATGAGAGCTCATGGAATAATGTTCACTGGACATGAAAGAAAGCCACACATCATGGCGTGCCATTTTGACCAAACGTTCCTTAAACGCTTTTAAATTTCCCAGCAGCCCCTTCTTTGACTGACATATGGCCCAGCTCTATTGGCTGTCATGCTCTGTGCTTTAAGTATGATTTTACCATTACAAATAGACCTGTTCAGATTTCTTTGCATGCCAGATCAATTCTTCTGTCTGAAACATAAACCGAACTCATATGGCCTGGCCAGCATATTTTAAAGACCTCATTCAATGTCCGGATGTGATTTTCGAAAAGTAATTCTGAGGGCTGCATAACTACAGGTCAAATTTAAAGGTAAAGCTTCTTTTTTTCTGATGGGTTGGGAAAAGTAGGTTAAAGAAGCAAGTTCTGGGTAGATTGGATGTACTGTATTTCAGTGCTGCAAATTTCATGATGAGAAATATTCAATTACACATACAGTATTGGCGGCAAGGTGGCTCAGTGGTTAGCACTGTCGCCTCACAGCAAGACGTTTGCTGGTTTGAGTCCCGACTGATCCAGTGGAATTTCTGTGTGGAGTTTGCATTTTCTCCCTGTGTTGGTGTGGGTTTCCTCTAGGTGCTCCAGTTTCCTCCACAGTCCACAGACATGCAGTATAAGTGAATTTGATGAGCTAAATTGGCCGTAGTATATAAGTGCGAGAGTGTATGGGTGTTTCCCAGTACTAGGTTGCGGCTGGATTTTGCTGTGGTGAGCCCTGATAATAAGAGACTAAGGCCCCATTTAGACTAATGCGTTTTCGTTTTAAAATGCATACGTTTTGCCACGGTTACGCCATCCGTCCACACTACGCCAGAGTTTTCGAGCCCCAAAAACGGAGCATTTTGAAAACGCTGGAGAGGCCGTTTTCATTCTAAAACGCTGTTGCTCCGTCTCAGTGTGGATGGGGGAAAACGGAGACATCTGAAAACGGAGGCGTGGCTACAGACATTCGCTACCTGATTGGGGCTTTTGGATCATTGCGTATCCTTCCCTTATTCGTCAAGCCCCTATCACATGACTATAACGCTACCGGAAGACGGCAGACCAGCCTTCACTGTAAACAACAACATGGACACAGAAATGGGAGCGTTGTTTGCACTATTGTCTGTTTTAGGCGCCATTGTGCAGTTAAACTCTGCCTTTTTTACTACAGCAGCTGCATATATTCGCAAGAGGCAAGCTATTGTTCGAGAACTCGCTAATCGCTCGCGTTCATCGTTCTACCAGCGTTTGTTGACTAACAATAGCCAAATGCCGAGGGAGACATATGCTTCCTGTTTATACTTGGACGCGCATGCCTAGAGTGCGCGAATGGTCACGTGATATACGTTTTTGGTGGAGTGGTGTGGACGGAGATAAGTTTAGAAATGCTAGCTGAAACGCTTGTGTGGACGCGGATCATTTTTGATCTAAAACGCCGTTTCAAAACGAAAACGCATTACAGTAAACGAGCCCTAAGCTGAAGGAAAATGAATGAATGAATAACAGTAGGTCAGGGCTATTCAACTGGCGGCCTGTGGGCCGAACTAGGCCCCTGCGGCAATTTGTTTCCGGCCCTTTTATACTGGCCGCTATAGACCAATTACCATGTTTGTAAACATTCAGGATGCGGGTGCAGGGAGGTGGCAGAAAAAAACCGGGAGCGCTAGCATTTACAGTGAGGAAATGACATCTGATGCGGTACAGAGTTTGTTGTTGTCTTAGAAATACGTTATATTGATTACGTATTATATATATTATTTACATAATGCTTTCAGCGTATTATAACAGCTTGTCACCCAGTGATAAGCACAGTGATTCGGCAAAATTAACGTTAAAGTGTTAAACGTTAAATGTGGCGTCCTACTTATCGCAGCTGGTCTTTTTTTTTGCAACCGGGGACCCGCGTGACGTCATGTGTGACATAGTTTGGTAATTCGTCTATAGTTATGAATAATAATAATAATAATAATAATAATTCCTTACATTTATATAGCGCTTTTCTGGACACTCAAAGCGCTTTACACATAGGGGGGGAATCTCCTCATCCACCACCAGTGTGCAGCATCCACCTGGATGAAGCGACAGCAGCCATTTTGCACCAGGCTGCACACCACACGCCAGCTGATTGGTGGAGAGGAGACAGAGTGATGAAGCCAATTATGATATGGGGATGGTTAGGAGGCCATGATGGACAGAGGCCAGTGGGCAGATTTGGCCAGGATGCCGGGGTTAAACCCCTACTCTTTCCTGGGATTTTTTTTAATGAGAGAGTCAGGAGTCACGTCTCATCCGAAAGACGGCGCTCACTGAGCAGTATAGAGTCCCCGTCACTATTCTGGGGCATTAGGACCCACACAGGCCAGAGGTTGGGCGCCCCCTGCTGGCCTCACTAACACCACTTCCGGCAGCAACCTAGCTTTCCCATGTGGTCTTCCATCCAGGTACTGACCGGGCGCAGCCCTGCTTAGCTTCAGTGGGCGACCATGTGAGAGTTGCAGAGAGCTAGCTGCCGGCAAGAAGTGATGTGCGTCTGTTCAAATACAGCACGAGCTGCTGAAGGCTGCACCGAGCGTGAGTCACCTGACATTAAGCGAGTGGCGCGAGAAGCCGAAAACATTTGGATGTTTGTAGAGAAGGCCTTTTGTACAATGCACTGATATCGTAATTAGGGATGCAACGATTAGCCGATTTCACTATTAACCGTGCTTTAATTCGTCATGGTTAATTAATATTAAAGGCTTCTCAACGCCAGGTTTCTGTTGCATGGAACAAAACTGCTGCAACTAAAAGTTATGCCAGCTGTGTGCTAGTTTAAAGTTACGAGCTTATACACCAAGGTTAATACGCACGCACGTTGGATTAAGTATAGCAGCAGGCCGTTCACATATCGCGTCTTTTCTGCGCGCAAGTTTATTTCCGATGTAAAAATATATGCCAATATGCACGCGTAAGCGGAGCGACGCCCAGTAGAAAACATCTCACGCTGTAGCGTAGCTTTCAGTGCAATGTAAACAAAAGATATATTAGACGAATTATTGCGAATTATTGAAATTATTACGTATGCATGAACGCAGATGATAACAACAGTTCATTTAAATACTTACCTAATATAAAGCTTAAATTTACATTAGACCTGATAACTGTGAAACCATGATTATTCTTCAGACTATATGTTCGAACAACCAAAATCTATAATCGTTGCATCCCTAATTGTTATGCAGTTCAAAACATAACATATGAGTGTGTCTGAATGTAGAAGAAGCCTACTTAAGTAATGCACTGCTTTTGTTGTGCTTTGAAATACAACATTTGAATAGGTTTGTTAAAAAAAAAGCCTATTGTACAATGCACTGATATTATGTAGTTTCAAAGAACAACATATTAACCTATTAATGTTGAAAAATCCAATATGGGTGTCTTAAGGAGCAAAAATAAACATATGGGCTCTTATATGCTGTTGTGTCATCACTCATATTGAAAAGTCATATCTCTCCAGCCCCTCATTTAGGATGCTTTTCGTGAACTGGCCCCCATGACAAACTAATTGAATAGCCTTGCAGTAGGTCATTGGTTCAAACTAGGTTTTTGATAACATTTGACCTACTTTGACTATTCAAATGGAATCATTGTGCAACATAGTAACATAAACAACAATAGAGTAAATGGATTTGACAAATATTATGAAAACAACTGATCATTTATTAGTTGAAATGACCAAACTACCCATTCTGTATTTCAGACATTAAATATTGGGTAAATACATATACAGTTGAAGTCAGAATTATTAGCCCCCCTTTGAGTTTTTTTTATTTTTTTAATATTTCTGAAATGATGATTAACAGAGCAAGGAAATTTTCACAGGCTTGATAGATAGATAGATAGATAGATAGATGATAGATAGATAGATAGATAGATAGATAGATAGATAGATAGATAGATAGATAGATAGATAGATAGATAGATAGATAGATAGATAGATAGATAGATAGATAGATAGATAGATAGATAATAAAAATACTTAAGGCTACTAATAATATTGTAATATTTTGTTATAATATCAATATATTTTTATTATAGCCAAACAAAAAATAAATTTCCCCAGGAGAAAAAATTGACTAAACATCACTTTGGTATAAAGTGTTCTTTTAAAACTTGAAGTATTCTTTTAATAAATAATTTGATAAAGATTTAATAACAATAATAATAATAATAATAATAATAATAATTATTATTATTATTAATTGTCATCAAAAATGTACTGCATATTCTTTATTCCTCTCAGGAATATAAAAATGTTTTTTTGCAATTTAGCAACGTTATTTTAATGGATATCTTAAGTAATGGGACATTTTCATACTATTTTGAGAGAATTTGGGTTTATATATAAATTGAATTATATATTGAATATTGAAAATATTGAATTTTGTTTCTTTTTTAAATATTTCCCAAATGATTTAACAGAGCAAGGAAATTTTCATAGTATGTCTGATAATGTTTTTTTCTGAAGAAAGTCTTATTTTTTTTATTTCGGCTAGAACAAAGGCAGTTTTTTTAATTTTTTAAAAGCCATTTTAAGGACAAAATTATTAGCCCCTTTAAGCAAATTTTTTTTTTGATAGTCTACAGAACAAACCATCATTATACAATAACTTGCCTAATTACCCTAACCTGCCTAATTAACCCAATTAACCTAGTTAAGCATTTAAATGTCACTTTAAGCTGTATAGAAGTGTCTTGAAAAATATCTAGTAAAATATTATTTACTGTCATCATGGCAAAGATAAAATAAATCAGTTATTAGAAATGAGTTATTAAAACTATTATGTTTAGAAATGTGTTGAGGAAATCTCTCTGTTAAACAGAAATTGGGGGAAAAAATAAACGGGTAATTCTGACTTCATATGTATATGTATATATATATATATATATATATATATATATATATATATATATATATATATATATATATATATATATATGTATGTATGTATTATGTATGTATGTTTGAATTAATTTTTTTATTTTTTTTGCGTGAAGATGATGACATTAGAGAACTTAATAGCTATTTAGTTTCATTAGTTTCATGTGCCATAGGATATAACAGGCTCTTGGGAAATGGTTTAGATTTTCTCAGCAAAAATGTGCAGATATCCAAATGTATGTAACTGTATGACTATAAATTGTTTCTAATTCGAAAATAAATGAGTTTCTACCCAGCAAAGTAAATAATGAATGCGACCCTTATTAGCATAATTGTTTTTACTGTATTTAAACAAGAATAAATTAATCAATTAAAAGACATGTCAACAGCTTTCAGTCGACATCTTTGGTTGACGTTCGTCTGTCAAAATTGGTTGAATAAAACCAGTGGTGCCAACATGAACAGGCTGTAGGACTTTCTCTTATAGGATCAGCACTATACATCAAATCCCTAAGTTTGGTTGAGTGCTGGGTCACCGCTCGGTGTCCAAAAGAACAATCTGTCCACTGCTTCAAGCCAGGCTGATTAAAACTTTCTTGGACTCGTGTGAAGTAATTTTACAGTAATAAAAATGCAAAGCTAAAAGGCTTCAAATGTGGTAAACACACAATTAGAGCGAACTTGCCATCTTAAAACAAGAGCTTCACAGCAAATGCATTTTACAAATGTTTAATTAGGCCATATTAATTAAAAGAATCACTCTTTATCTCACGCTCCGTCTTTTTTTCCCTCTTTTTTTTCCAGTGGATCTGTAGCGTGACCTCTAGTTAATTGAAACCCTGGAGAATCCTCTTGCATAAAATCAGAATCTCTCTTCTTAAAAGGATTCTGGTAAAAATAGTCCAGGCGCAGTGGCTGGGAAGCGAAGGCCCGCAGCTATGCAGCCGAGTCTCGCGGTGGCCCTTTGCCCTCCTTCCATCGCCGTCCTGGAACAAGTGCTACCGCTAACTAGCTGGGGATGCATTAATTAATTGCAGGAAAACACAGACGTAATGTCTATAGGGCAGATTATTCCCCAACAGAGAAAGAGAGAGGGAGGAAGAGAAAGAGAAAAGAAAAGGGAAGAAAAATCGAGATTGTGCACCCCACGACCCCAAGGAGAGCCTCATTGTAAGAAATCCTCTTGACGATAAAGATATGATCACAGATAACACTAATATGTATCACATATGCTGCACTTGAACTATACATGAAATCCCTAGATGAGCACAACCTGTAGGAAAACAAAAAATTACAAACAGCAGCTTTGTAACACTTTAGAATAGTGTTTCACTTGATAATATGAGTTAATTACTGTACATTAGTTAACTTGAACTGACACCGAACAGCATACTGTAGAAATATTTGCTAATTAACACCAGCCAGTCTCTCATGATTCTCAGGTGTTTTTCTGTTTCTTACACCTTCAGATCTTGGGATCTTGAACTCTGCTTTTAATGTTGAACAAGTTTAGCAAAGACACTTTTTAATAGTTTGAAATCATATTTAGTTTGGGTTGGACATTATGAAAAAGGGATACATTTCAAAACAAAATCGGGATAATGAGCTGCCAGCAGTGGTGTAAAGTAACTAATTACAAATACTCAAATGACTGTAATTCAGTAGTTTTTCTCAGGAATTGTAATTTACTGAGTAGTTTTAAAAATGTGTAGTTTTAGATTTCCTTGAGTACATTTTTAGTGCAGTATCTGTACTTTTACTCCACTACTTTCCTTCAACCTGCAGTAACTATTTTTCTTGTCCATGGGGATTAGAAAAATCAGTCCTGAGATTCCTGTCCAATCGAATCGCACGTAGAAGGTAAATCGCATCATAATGAACTACCTCAAGACGTGTGCACTTTATACTTGCAGCAAACTGTTTGGAAGTATTAAAAGTGTCCATGAAGATGCTCAAAATCTTTACGCGCATTGACCCAGAGACTGTTTAGATGCATGTCACTGATGAGGAGATGATGGATGTTTACTGTATGATGACCGAAATGGCCTTAAACACCCAGCAGGCACAAAGACGTCAACATGACGTCTGATTGACGTTAAACCCTAACGTTATGGGGACTTTGCATTTTGTTTAGAAATGAAAATCAGGTTGACGTCAGAACTCTCTGACGTCAGAACGTCAGGCCAATGTCAATATCCAATGTCCAACCTAAAACCAACCAAATATCAACGTCTAATGATGTTACAGCTTGACGTTGAGTGAACGTTACTACTATGACCAGTGGTGTAAAGTACTTGAGTAAATGGACTTTGTTACTTTACTTAAGTATTTTTTTGGCTACTTTGTACTTGTACTGAGTATCAAAAATATAAGCAACTTTTACTCTTTACTTGACTACATTTTTGATTGAATATATGTACTTTTTACTCCACTACATTTGAACGGATGCTTACCGTTACTCATTACATTGTGATTGTGCACGACAAGTCGGCATCTTTATCTACCACAGCTAATTTGTTGGGTGGATGAGGCGATATCGCCATCTGCAGGGTGCTGAAGGTACTGTATGCTATTTATGAGCTAAATCATGTGAACGTGAATTAATAGCTTGCCTAATACCAGATGTTTATTTAGCGACATGGCTGCAGCCAGTGATGAAGCCGAAGCTTGAATATATATGTAGTTTACTAAGTTGAAAAATAACAGTGCTCCTCTTTGTTTAATTTTAATACAGAGAAAACATCTTAATAAATTGAAAAACTGCTCAAAATAAAAACATTGTCCCCCTCTTATACTGAGAGATGAATCATATCAAAGTCAGCTCTGATTTTTTTTACTACGTTTTACTACTTTTTTTTTTTTTTTATAAATTGTTTGTGCCTTTTTTGAACATTTGATTTTGACTGAGACTTTTTGTTCTATTTTTTAAATATATTTTGTTCTGCCATTTTGAAACATTAAGGTGTTAAAATGAATTTATATATTAGGTAAATTAAACCTTTCTTGGTGTTCTTTGAGCCTACATTCAGTATGAGTAAAATACTTAAGTTCTTTTAAAATCGGATACTTTAATACTTTTACTCAAGTCTTATTGGAATTGGTGACTTGTAACTTGTAATGGAGTAATTTTTACAGTAAGGTATCTGTACTTTTACTCAAGTATGGTTTTCAGGTACTCTTTACACCTCTGACTATGACATCTATCAGACGTTGGATTTTGGTTGCCGTACCTGATGAATAAATGTCAGTATTTGACATCATATATGACGTTGGTTTAAGATGTTGGCTCAACGCTGGATTTTGGTCACTTTCTAACAACCTAAAATCAAACAAATATCAACATCATTTGACATCAAAATAACGTATTTAGCTGCTGGCTTGACAATTAATTTTGGTCACCCGACATCACAACCTAAATCTAACCTAATTTTAACGTCTTATGATGTTGTGTGCCTGCTGGGCAATAACTAAATGCACTACAGAATGTTACGTTTACACACATCCACAAATTACATGTAAACATATCAGCTTTTGACAGCATAATACTCACTACTCAATACTCTTGAATACTATTAAAAGGGCTACTTTTTACTCATACTTTGAGTAATATTTACGACAGATACTTTTACTCTACTTGCACTACATTTTTAGGCAAGTAATGGTACTTTTACTTGAGTATGATTTTTCAGTACTCTTTCCACCACTGGCTGCCAGTGCTACTTACACTGTAAAAAATGCTGGGTTCCACACAATTGCAACCCAGGTTCATTCTGATTACGTACCCCTATATACATTTCTGGAGAGAGCTAAATACGTCCCAGGAGCTACGTTTTTCTGCAGTTTTTGTTTTTGCAAATCCGCCAGAGGCTTCTGTGTATGCTTTTTGAGATCTCAAATTTCTCTCGCGAGTGCCATTTGCGCCTGCTGTTATCACATAAATCCACCAGAGGCCGCTGTTAACTCACTGACTGACTGACTGACCAACAGACCGATCCCCCCACTCTCCCCATTCCCTAAACCCAACCAATAGTATTTTGAAAAGCACCGATTGACCCATCCACCCCCTTCCCTAAACCCAACCGCAGTGTTTTAAAAAGCAACCAGGAAAAAGGAAAGCCGCCTGATTTTTATCACGTTTTCAGATTTTACCACATTCTCACCCTGTTATTTACTTGTTTATTTTAGTTTTTGGCTTTGCGTTTGTCTTACCTGCTTTCTGGAACTGTTCTTCACCGGCCTCAAACCCCATCATCGCTGTTAACTCTGCATCTCAAGTCCGCACACATACGTGTCGAGCTAACTGGACAAACTGGTAACAGTGGGAAAGCCATCCACATGCAGGTAAGTGGTCAGCTGGTAAGTGAGAAAAGGAACAGCGTCATACTTAAACGCAGCCATACGTACTTCTGGCTGCATAATTCAAGATCCCCAGAAACGTATATAGGGCAACGTTTTCAGAATGAGCCTATGTTGAACAATTGCTTCATGTTGTCCCAACACAAATCAATTAAGTTAACTAAATTGTTTTTACAAATTTAAATGGATTGAACAAAAAACAATTAAGTTCAACATCTTAAGTTGAAACAAAGAATCTCTCTAAGTTGAGTTGACTCACCGTTTGAAGGCAGCTGGTGAACTTGAGTTTGTAACCAATGTGAAACTTACAGTGTGACATTACACTGGCTAAAGGAAAATGTCATGTAATAATCTGTCATATGCAACCAATTAACAGATTAAATATTCACAGTAATCTTTCAGTATAGTAGTAGTACTACTGTAATTAAAAGATTATTTTAACTGTTTCATGTGTCTTGTTTAATGGATTAGACAGATTGTTTTGAACAGTTTTATCATTGTTACTATTGTTATTATGTGTATTTTTGACATTTCTCAACTTGGTATGGGAATAAAGAGCAGATATGATATCTATCTATCTATCTATCTATCTATCTATCTATCTATCTATCTATCTATCTATGCTGTAAAAAATATTTGTTCACTCAAAATAACTTCATTAAATCATCTTGTTGCATTGACAGTTAAGTTGTATTGACTTAATTCTAAATATGGGAGATCCATTAAAATCTATATAAAAATACCTCTAGTAGGTTAGTCAGGGAACTATAAAAGTAGTAATTTTTATACATACATATTAATAGATAAAAGGTATTGCAAAAGATATTGCAAATTCAAACCTAAAACTTTACTAAGCTTTATAAATGTGGCCAAACTCTAAGGCCCAGTTTCACAAACAGCGCTTAGATTAAGCCAGGACTAGGCCTTGGATATATTAGGCTATTTAAGCCACATTTATAAAATGGCCTTAGAAAAATATATTACTGGTGTGCACCTGGAGACAAAAAAATGAAACTGATGTATTTTAAGACATCTAACTGCGAGTTATTCTGAGTTGAGACAGCTCAAACATGCAATTTAATCTTGATTAGCCTTAAACTTTGTTTGTGAAACCGGGGGTAAAAGGTCTAATCTGCACTAGAAACATTTATACTGGGAAAAAATACATTGACAATCAGTTCATATACTGTATGTCATTTCACAAGTTATAACACAAATTTGAAGAAGCATTACTCACCAAATGTGACGACTGAACAATTTAAAAATCTGGGGAAAAATATCCCATGTGTCTGGCTTCTTCTGGTGTTTAACTGGCAGTTGGCAAACTGACTTAATAGTGCATATTCCGCCACCTGTTGGATTGGAAGTATGTGGCGCAACTTACAGTTTTTCTCAGTGGCTTTGGTGCATTTCTCACAACACTATTTACATTTGCACAAAAGTTAATGCATTTCTCAAAACAATTAGTACAAACTACAAAACCTAGTGGATAAAATGCAAAAGCTCGCCACTTGCTCAAAATGGATAGCTCATTCCTCAAAAGCAATTATTCATGTCAATGAAAGTGTCAGTGTCATCAAAATGAAAAGTCCCGACACCATTGTTTATGAACAAGATAGTCAAATGGCTTTGTCCTGTTTTCATTATGACACTTTACTCTGTTTATTTTTTCCAATGCAAACAAGTCCGATTTTGGTGACACTTCCTGAAAATGCTCAAGACAGCACTATATACTATTTGCACAGCCATTTGAAAACTACAGTAAAGTTAGACATCACTGCATTTAGTGAGGTATCTGAGTACAAGACACTGAATATGTGTGTTTCACATGTTTACTGCATTTGTTTTTTACAATTCTAATTTATTCACAGCATTGTGCAAAAGAATAAATACACCCTTATTTACAACAAACATAAACTTCCTTTGGGTAGAGCTGTGCACAACTGTAAGCAATATTGCAGTGCATATTGGAACTGAACCTACAACATACACAGGTCTGTAAATCATTCATCAAATTGTTCAATTTAGAAGACATTTTCAGAAAAAAAAGATTTAACATTTTTTAAATAAAATTACCTTGACCGATTTTGACAACTAGTTCAACATTTTTGTATGTAAAGACTCAAGTAATGAAATGAGGACTATTAGTTTTATATGGAATGACTATTCAGCATCCACAAGTTTAGTTCATTTTGACTGACATGACATAAGCAAATGATATTGTTACAAACAGCAGAGAGTTGTATGAAAGCAATTGATGCATGTTTAAAAGCATTTGCAATTTGTTGAAAGGAATGAGAAACTGCTACTTTGATGTGCACAAATGGCTAATTGTTTTGAGAAATGCATTAACTGTTGTGCAAATGTAAATAGTGTTGTGAGAAATGCACCAAAGCGACTGAGAAAAACTGTAAAAGACGCTGGTTCAGCATATGTTTTTAAGTTGAGTTGACAAACACTTTTACAGACTAGTTAAGACAGCGAAAACTTACCAGGTTAAGTTGAAATACCAACTTTGTTGTTTCAACTTACAAAATCATGTTGAAAAAACTAAAATGTAGAATAATTTTACAGTCTGTATGTCTGTCTGTCTGTCTGTCTGTCTAGATAGATAGATAGATAGATAGATAGATAGATAGATAGATAGATAGATAGATAGATAGATAGATAGATAGATAGATAGATAGATAGATAGATAGATAGATAGATAGATAGAAAGATTGCAAAACAAATAGTTCCACACTATTCCTTCATGTTGTCCCAACAGAAATTGTTAACTTAGCCATTTTTTACAAATTCAAGTGGATCGAACATACAACAATTAAGCTGTATAAAAAACTTTAAGCATTGTGTTGTTTCAACACATTTTAAATACGTAGTTTGAACAAGCAACAACAACAACTTTTCTCAGTGTAGATAGAAATAATTGTAACTATTGTTATTCATATGTACTTTTGACCATTTGACATTTGAACATTTATAAGTGATGTGTTGTGGGTCTGTTCACCTTCATAAAAAGATAAAAAAGTCTTGACTTTACTGGCTGATCAAACATTTATTGTTCCAGACAATTAGATCTAGTCTGTGCTGGCTCCCAGAGTCTGGGAAAATGCATCAATGTTTGAAAGTGTCTGAAATTGGTGTCAAAAAGTGTGTCCGTTTATGGAATAGCTAAACAGAATTCTGGTCTCTGTTGTTCCAAAAATGGAGGATAATTCACCTAAAAATGAAAATGCACTCACTATTTACTATTTCAAGTGGTTTCATGGTGGTCTTTGTTTGCAAAAGCTGCAATTCTGTAACCATCAACATCCATAGTAGGACAAATAAATGCTATGGAATTCAGTGGTTACAGGATTCCAGGTAGATTTGGAACAAGTACAGAGTGTGTAAATGATAACAATTTTCAGTTTTTGATGAACTATCCTTTTAAGCCTGGTGATGTAACAGTGATGATATAGGGAACATAAAGGCAGTCTGATAGTATGAGCACCTCCTCTCTAAGATAAAGGTATTGAGGAGAAAATGGGGGGTGTGAGGGTGGGGGGGGGGGGTCACAATCTTTGTAACCAATTACTGTATACACATATTTCACATTCAGTCGCAGGCGCTGTGTGCAAACCAGCCCGAGGGCAGCCATTATTGATGCTATGCCCCAAGGACAGGCCATATGGGCCCCTATCTCAGAGCCTTTTATTAATTCACCATAATATACCTCTCCCATGCTAGCATTTACATTGTGGAGAAATGGTTCTATAATTAAAAAAAAAAAAGACTGTGCATGCACGTTGCTTGTTTGCAGTCGGAATGATACATAAAGCAGCCGTGTTGTCCCTCGAATCCCTGCTCCCAGAGTCCCCTCTCCATCTCTACGCAAATTAATAGCCAACCGCCACTGATGCGTTAAATTGCTTTCCGTTCGCCTCTGAAGACAACCAGATTATTTGTTATTTCTTATTAAAGCGATTCCTCGGCTCTATATTATACCAAGGTGGTTTCCTTTGTTACACTGCAGAACTTGTAGGGAAAGATTCTTATAACACACATTTCTCTAATGGCGGATAATAAATCAGCAATATGACATTTGCTGGAAATTTGACTGGTTTGTAACAATAGAAAAACAATGGCTGACTTAGAATTTTGTGTCCTTGGATTTGAAATCATATAACTACAAAATAAAATACCCATGTGTTCTGTTTTTGATGACAGTGACCAAACGCCATTCATTTTGACATTCACTCAAAAAAGGGATTTTTGCTGTTTGTTCAAACTCCTGATTTAAAATGAACTGAATTTACACAATTCTTGAGTTTTTTGGGGGACAACTTAAAGGGCACCTACCCACATATATAGCAAAATTTCTTGGCCCAGATCTGGCCCACACAATCAGCTTTTGCTTGGCCCACATGCCACAGTGAATTACGGTACATGATTGGACCAAGTCTGGCTTCCAAACAAGGGCCAAACATGGAACATATCTGGGCCAAGTCTCAACCAACTTAATAACCCATAACCCTGAACTGGGCCAGACATGCTGGTGTGTGACGACTGCAATGAATTTGTTAACCCCTGAAGCATTTCGCTTTATAGCCGAGCCTTTTTTCGAAGTGATCTAATTTGGTAGAATTTTTTCTGTACTCCAAAATTATTAAAATGTGTTTTAAATGTGGGTCAAGACAGGCCAAACGTACGTGGCCCACATATACATTCTTAACATCTGGGCCAAATACTACATTTGATATCTGGCCCAAGTCTTGTGTGCCGCCTTAAAGATGGTGCCACCTCTGCCAAACCCAGGTTATCTTTGGACCACATGTTGCATGCCAGTGCCAGACGAATGCCTGCTGTGCCAGCTTTGTGCCAAATCTGGGCCAGAATTCTTTGCTACGTGGGTGGGTTACCCCTTTTTCCAGATTTAATATAAGTCTTTTGTGTCCCCATAATATGTCTGTAAAGTTTCAGCTCAAAACACCCATCAGATTATTTATTAGAGCTTTCACTAGTTTGTGTTTTATAGCTCTCAACAGCTTTTTGCTGTTTTTGTGTACTGGGCCTTTAAGGCTAGTCCTCCCCACCCACCGTTCCCACGTGCCTGTCAGCGTGCCTCAGTGTCCGCCCTCGGCTGCCTCAGACAACTGACAGACATAAAAGAAGCAGATCTCACGTTACGTTTGTGAGGAAAAACTACAGTAAGAACTTTACCAATTATTATTTGATGCATTTGTTGTGGAGCTGCAACGACGACTCACACACAATGTCGTTACAAAGTTCACACACAGACACACACACACACATACAGCGCGCGCATTTAGCTTTCCACCGTCTTTGCAGGCAAATGTGACAGGATACAGGTTAATATCCACTGCTGTATTGATATCTGTTACGTTAATGTACAAAATAAACCTGATTTAACGTCCACAAACCGGGATTGAAGCGTCTTCTTGTATACGTGTTCTGACACGCGGCTGTGGTGATGAAGTAAATCGCTGTAATTCATTACAAACATGCACTGTTTTAAAAGATTTTAAACTTGTAAAACTCACTCTTGATCACATTTGATGATGATTGATGATCCTAGCAAACTGAACAGATCTTTCATTCCCGGTTGCTTTGCGCACGTCTTGTCTTGTTGATAGGATTATAAATGTTACTACGGAGACATGTTAATACGCAGCTGTCAATCAATTCGGTGGGCGGGGGGACCGCACTCCTACGTCAAGTTGTGGTCGGTCTCAAAACCGCTCCAATTGGTCCACCGTTTTTATGTTGTTAAATTGAAAAAAAAGGTCTGGGTGTGTTTATATCAGCCCAATATGACGGTCTATACAGTATACCTACACACATGCAGTGGTGTAAAGTACTTGAGTAAATGGACTTCGTTACTTTACTTAAGTATTTTTTTGGCTACTTTGTACTTGTACTGAGTATCAAAAATATAAGCAACTTTTACTCTTTACTTGACTACATTTTTGATTGAATATATGTACTTTTTACTCCACTACATTTCAACGGATGCTTACCGTTACTCATTACATTGTGATTGTGCACGACAAGTCGGGATGTTTATCTACCACAGCTAATTTGTTGGGTGGATGAGGCGATATCGCCATCTGCAGGTTGCTGAAGGTACTGTATGCTATTTATGAGCTAAATCATGTGAACGTGAATTAGCAGCTTGCCTAATACCAGGTGTTTAATTAGCGACATGGCTGCAGCCAGTGATGAAGCCGAAGCTTGAATTTATATGTAGTTTACTAAGTTGAAAAATAACACTGCTCCTCTTTGTTTCATTTTAATACAGAGAAAACATAATTAATCAAGTGAAAAACTACTCAAAATAAAAATATTGCCCCCCTCTGATACTGAGAGATGAATCACATCAAAGTCAGCTCTGATTTTTTTGACTACGTTTTACATTTTTTTTTTTTTTTGCCTTTTTTGAACATTTGAGTTTGACTGAGACTTTTTGTTCTATTTTTTTTTATATATTTTGTTCTGCCATTTTATAACATTAAGGTGTTAAATTGAATTTATATATTAGGAAAATTAAACCTTTCTTGGTGTTCTTTGAGCCTACATTCAGTATGAGTAAAATACTTTAGTTCTTTTAAAATCGGATACTTTAATACTTTTACTCAAGTCTTATTGGAATTGGTGACTTGTAACTTGTAATGGAGTAATTTTTACAGTAAGGTATCTGTACTTTTACTCAAGTATGGTTTTTAGGTTTACTCAAGTATGGTTTATATATATATGTATATATATATATATATGTTGAAGTCAGAATTATTAGCCCCTCTTTGATTGTTTTTCTTTTTTAAATATTTCCCAAATGATGATTAAGAGAACAAGGAAATTTTCACAGTATGTCTGATAATATTTTTTCTTCTGGAGAAAGTCTTATTTGTTTTATTTCGGTCAGAAGAAAAGCAGTTTTTAATTTTTTCAAATCCATTCAAGGTCAAAATTATTAGCCCCTTTAAGCTATATATTTTTTCGATAGTCTCAGAACAAACCATCATTATACAATAACTTGCCTAATTACCCTAACCTGCCTAGTTAACCTGATTAACCTAGTTAAGCCTCTAAATGTCACTTTGAGCTGTATAGAAGTGTCTTGAAAAATATCTAGTCAAATATTATTTACTGTGATCATGGCAAAGATAAATAAATCAGTTATTAGAAATTAGTTATTAAAACTATTATGTTTAGAAATGTGTTGAAGAAATCTTCTCTCCGTTAAACATAAATTGGGGAAAAAATAAACAGGGGGGCTAATAATTCTGACTCCAACTGTATATATATATATATATATATATATATATATATATATATATATATATATATAATATATATTATATATATATATATATATATATATATATATATATATATATATATATATTCTCTTTCCGTTTTGAAGCCTGATAGCTCCAGTAAAATGTGCAAAAAAAAACAAGAGTAAATATTGAAGTTTTTTTTTTTTCATAAATTACACATGAAACATTACAAATTACAATTTCATCACAAATTGTTTTATAATTAAAGATCTACATCTAATTTTTACTATCGTAAAAAAGGAGTGTTAAAACAACTGTTTGGGCATTGTCATTTGTACGGCTTGTTGCAGTACTTTCAGCTTCACTGGGTCTCTGCTTTGTTTACATGTGCTGTCAGGGCAAATCTGCACTAGCAGTAAACTCTGTGCGCACCAGCACTGCTGTTGCCATTTGTTTACAATCATCTCTTCTGCTTCCCTAACAACACTCATCTTCATATTCCTCCGCACCTGTTTTGTTGTTTCTGTTTGTAACGCGCTAGAGCACCTTCCCCTGCGTGCTGTCTGATGAACTTGGCCTCAAAAGTGCCACAGCCAGCACTGACCCTGCTGCGGCACATATGCGTGTCAGGCCGTGTCAGGACAGAGGTGAGCACTGATGTTATGGGCTCTGATAGCAACATGTTCCATGTTGATGATGGTTGCTTCTGCGCTCAGGTATCAGGCTTGCTTAAACGCACGTGCTCAGTGATCTGCCCAGAAGAAGACTTTACTCCACACCATCTGGAAGAGAACAATGCGAGGTGGCAGCTGAGCTCGTAAGGGTCAACAAAGCTTGTGATTCAATTTTTTCCACTTGTTCTTTCTCTCGGTTTCTTGTTTTGTGCTTTTTTTCATATGAACATTATATACTTACAAAACCTATAGTCTTTTTAGTTTTATCTAATATGGAAGTGGATTAGGAATAAGTATTGAATAAAAAAAATTAAACCATCTCAAGATTAAAGTCATTAAAATGTGAGATTAAACTCATTACATTTTGAGAAAAATAAAGTTGAGATCAAATAAGTGAGATAAACTCATTAAATTCAGAGAAAAAATAAATAAATGTTTATGAGAAAAATCGTTACATTTTGAGAAAATGCTGAGAATAAATTCCTAAAATTCAGACGTTTTTTTTTTTTTTTTTTGAGAAAAAAACGTTACATTTTGAGAAAATGCTGAGAATAAATACCTTAAATTCAGATTTAAAAAAAAATAAATTTTTGAGAAAAAAATGGTTACATTTTGAGAAAAAGCTGAGAATAAATTCATTAAATTCAGAGAAAAAAGTTGTTAATTTTTGAGAAAAAAACGTTACATTTTGAGAAAATGCTGAGAATAAATTAATTAAATTCAGAAAAAAAAATTTTATTTTTTGAGAAAAAATCGTTACATTTTGAGAAAATGCTCAGAATAAAGGCATTAAATTAAGAGAAAAACGTTTGTTTTGAGGGAGATTTTTGAGGAAATTCTGAGAATAAAGTCGTTGTTATGTATGGCCCAATTTTTATTTAGTTTTAGAGTAATACTTAGCTCTAATACTCTTTTATAATCTAAAGCTTGCTATGTTAAAAAATGAAAATGGCAACATGACATGTTTTTTTTTTTTCTGAGAAACTCAAAGGCTTCTTTTTAATAATGTGTTGGTAGCAAAACCATCATTTGATTACATTTACACTACCTGCCAAAAATTTGAGGTCAGTTTTTTTCATGTTTTTTTTAAGAAAATTATTGTTCATCAAGGCGGCATTTATTAAATGTAAATAAAATTATTAAATTGTTAAATATTTATTAAAATGTTAAATAACTGCTTTCTTATTGTGTGTAGTTTCAAATGAATTTATTACTCCAGTTATTATTGCTTTTATTATTATTAATATTACCATTAATAATAATAATAATAATAATAATAGTAATAATAATTAATATTAGAGCGATTTCTGAAGGATCATGTTACTCTGAAGAGTGAAGTAATGTTGACAATTCATCATTAAATTCACTGGAATAAATTATTAAATTAAATGATAAACTACTTTTGAACAGTTATTTTATAGTTATTATTTTATAGTATATTAAATAAATGTGGCCTTGGTGAGCAGGAGAAGCTTATTTTAAAACTTTTATGCCTTGCGCGTAGCCATGCATTTATACTTCTGCGCGCTGTTTCTGATTCTTTGCAATAACACTTCCGAAACGCTAGCTGGCAGTAGGTGTTTATGTTCCTCTGTGTCGAGTTTCTTCGCTAGTGTTTAGTTTTTTCTGAATGCTACCTTATTGTACAAGTGGCTCAAACTCGCTCGTTTTGAGGCTGGAATCGGCGGACATGTAACAACTTTAATCATAAGGTAAACACAAAACAACAGTCTCCATCCGGAGCTCCTTCACGGGACTCCATACTTGTAAACACTTGCTGCATAGGCCTCGCACGGCTCTCACCTCTGCCCACACTCGTCAACGCTACCAAGCCGACCAATCACACAGCTTGCACTACATTAAAGAGCTTAGAATGACCAAGAGGCGACACACAATAGAACGTTCCATTGCAACAGCAGCACCCAGCAACAGCCCCGGATTCCGCCATTTTGGAGTGAAAGCGATCGGCTGCCTATTGGATCTTATTGTTGTCGTGATGTCAAGCAGCTGCTTTATTTTTTATTTATTTCAAAAGCGCATTAAAGCTGAGATACAACCTGAAAGACGACAACACAACACTTACTATCACAATCATCAGCACTTTTAATAGTTTATTTTACAGACTTATAATATGCTGTTGTTCTATTGGAGTTTTCAAAATGGCCGCCACGCCATCTAGTGACTGTTTCCCAAATCGCACTAGAGTGGTCTTTGGCTACGTGTCGTTGCGACGTGTAGTAACATTTTTTGAGAGGTGCGCGTCAGCGTCGCCGACGGCCACGGCGAGGGCTATGCGTCCACACGTAGGCTGCGCCGTAGCATACGCGTGCGCTTGACGCAGAAGTATAAATCAGCCTTAAGAGTGTGTGGATGTTTCCCAGTGTTGAGTTTTATATGCTGGATAAGTTGGTGGTTCATTCTGCTGTGGCGACCCCTGATTAATAAAGGGACTAAGCTGAAAAGAAAAGGAATGAATGAATAGCGTTCATTAACAGACGTTGTGAATAAAAAAATCCAGTTCCACACAATCGATTTGTGTTAAGACAACATGATGGAATTAAGTTGGAGTTAATTAACTTATTCTTTTTTTTTTTTTTTTACAAATTTAAGTGGCTTAAACATAAAACCATACCTGCCAACACTCCCATTTTTCCCGGGAGTCTCCCGTATTTCAGACCCGTCTCCCGTATTGTTCTGTCTCCCGGTAAACTCCCGGAATTCCCCCGCCCCTCAGCATTTTGGTACAGTCCGGGCTGAAACTTGGTGCTTGTGCTTTTCCGGTCGCGCGCTAAAGTTCGCGCGCCCACATCTCCTCAAACCTCTTACCCCTCCCGGTCCCCGCTCTTCAGTTTGTGCCAGTGTTGCCAACTTAGCGACAAATTTTCAAAAAAGCGACTAGCGACAAACCGAGCGACTTTTTTGTGTGTTACTGGCGATTTTTATAGACTGTCGTTTGTCCATTACTGTACCGTCCCTACTCTTCTCAACGAGCTGTGGGTGATGCCGCCGGCCCCTCCCCTGCAGCCTGAGAGCAGAGCACCTCTCTGTGTACCGACGGCAAATGATTTAGAACAGGTGGCAGTTTGAAGGTATCTCCCTTGTACAGTCAACCCGATCTGCTTCTCCTTTATTTTAACAATTTAATTTGACCGTTTATTCTTGTTGCACAATCAGAGATGTTTTAAGTGAGAGTTTCCGAACTTGTCTGAGTATATTACGTCTGAGAGATTACTGCAAATTCACTACACATCTATAATGATATACTGTATTCAAACAGCAATAAATTTGGTTAAATTGACAAGCTTACATAAAGCGTAGTGCAAATATAAAATACCCCATTTATTTACCATAGGCTGTTAAACAAACAGAAATGGTAGAACGCGATGACGTCAGTAATATGCAAATTAGCGTATGACGTAATCCCCCCCCCCCCCCTGTTTCAGCTCATTTTAAAGAAATAGTTTGAGCAAACATAATTTTGAGTGAATATACAATAGCTGTACACTGTTTATTTTACTATAGTATTTTTCATGAGGAGTGTCACGTTTAGCCTATTCTTCTGCCTAAACAAAACATTCTAAACGAAGCTGATACTGTCCTTTTCATGACATAGTACATCTTTACCACACGTCTAGGATTCCAGTGCGCAGAGAGAATATTAGATGCGGCACGATTCATTTAGAGAGAATATAATTAAAGCGTAATGGCGGATTTTCCAGCCAGGTTGAGTGTCAGCCGCCCAGTGTATATACGGTGGAGCGCTGTTTAAAATTCCGGATTTGTCAGTCGGTCTGTCATAATTTATTGGAACTCATCTGTAACAAGGGCCCGGCTCAGATTTACACACTGATTTGAAAAATAAATAAGAGCGATACAGACCTGCGCTGCTTTAATGACAGACTGTACTGACATGAAGGAGTGGAGATATGAAACAGAGAGAGGAAATTAGATATTATGCCCTCAAGACAACTGCAGCCACTGGTCCATTCATTATTAGTGTGATATTTATTATTAAGAATTCCTCTCAGTGAGAGAGCGCCGAATATTCTCCCGGCTCCAGCACTTTGAGTCCTGTCAGGAGTGAAGTGTGTGGAGATCATTCCTGTAACGCTGCTGCTGACACGGCAAATCTGCAAGATACATCATGTGAATATTGTCTAACTCACACACATATACTCGCACACACACACATCCAGTAGGCTACATGCGGAATAAGACAGTTTACACAGCCTAGACATTCATGCGGAGGATATTTACAGTTGTGACGGGAAGCAGTTTTTTGAAGAAAACTCTTTAATGTGGGCTGAATTTAAAGAAATTAATTTCTACGTATCTAAATCCAATGGACGACTTGATATGGTTAATTATGTCTTTCATAAATAAGCACATAAACTTTGTATTTAGATAAATAAATGATGCAATTTTATTGAAATTGAAGGGATATTTGTTACATTTAATATTTTTATTTTGCTGCTCAAGAAACATTTAACATTAGAGTCAACAGAAAACGCTGATTTATTTATTTATTTATTTATTTGCATTGTTTAATATGAAAGAGTATATAATATATGTACAGTTAAATTCAAAATTATTAACCCCTCTGAATTATTATCCCCCCTGTTTATTTTTCCCCCTATTTCTGTTTAACGGAGAGATTTTTTCAACACATTTCTAAACATATAGTAATAATAATAACTGATTTATTTTATCTTTGCCATGATGACAGTAAATAATATTTTACTAGATATTTTTCAAGACACTTCTATACAGCTTAAAGTGACATTTAAAGGCTTAACTAGGTTAATTAGGTTAACTAGGCAGGTTAGGGTAATTAGGCAAGTTATTGTATAACAATGGTTTCTATCGAATAAAATTTAGCTTCAGCCGGCTAATATTTTTGACCTTAAAATGTTTTTTTTTTTTAAATTTAAACTGCTTTTATTTTAGCCAAAATAAAACAAATAAGACTTTCTCCAGAAGAAGAAATATTATCAGACATACTGTGAAAATTTCCTTGCTCTGTTAAACATTATTTGGGAAATATTTAAAAAAGGAAAAACAAAATCAAAAGGGGGCTAATAATTCTGATTCAATTGTGTATATATATATATATATATATATATATATATATATATATATATATATATATATATATATATATATATATATATATATATATATATACATATATAAATCAATTATACATATATAAATCAATTATACATATATAAATCAAAATGTAATATATTTTATGCAATTAATGTAATAATCGGTAAGTAAATATAAAAACTGGTTTGATCAATTTAAACATAAATAAATAAATCAGCGTTTTCTGTTGACTCTAATGTTAAATGTTTCTTGAGCAGCAAAATAAAAATATTAAATGTAACAAATATCCCTTCAATTGCATCATTTATTTATTTATTTATGAATATATATAATGAATATATATATATATATATATATATATATATAATATATATATATATATATATATATATATATATATATATATATATATATATATATAGTTGAAGTCAGAATTGTTAGCCCCCCTGTTTATTTTTTCCTCAATTTCTGTTTAACAGGGAGAAGATTTTTCGAACACATTTCTAATCATAATAGTTTTAATAACTTATTTCTAATAACTGATTTATTTTATCTTTGCCATGATGACAGTACACAATATTTTACTAGATATTTTTCAAGACACTTCTATACAGCTTAAAGTGACATTTAAAGTCTTAACTAGGTTAATTAGGTTAACTAGGCAGGTTAGGGTAATTAGGCAAGTTATTGTATAATATTAGAAATGAGTCATTTAAATTATTATGTTTAGAAATGTGTTGAAAAAATCTCTGTTAAACAGAAATTGGGGAAAAAAATAAACAGAGGGCGAATAATTCAGGGGGGCTAATAATTCTGACTTCAACTAATATATATAAAATCTAAATGTAATGTATTTTATAATCAGTTTGATAAATTGAAACAAAACTTAATAAAAAATGTAATAAATAAATAAAATGTTATTGAAAAAAAAAAATTATATATATATGTATGTGTGTGTGTGTGTGATATCTAATATGTTGATTTACTGCTCAAGAAATGTTAATAAATAATGTTATTATATACTAATAAATGTTATTATAAGAGTAATTGTAGAAAACACTAAGGCTTTTTGTTTACAATGCTTGTTAAATATACTGTACAGTGCCATTTATTTAAAATCTACTTTTACTATATTAACATTTGGATGGATGGATAGATGGATATAGCTAGATTTCATTGTGTTTTGCGATGTCATAATCTAACTGATTATAATTATTACTGATAAGCCCATCAAGTCTCAATAGAATGAACTCATCTCTGTCTCTCAGGCTGGATGTACTTTAACTGTGTTTTGACGTCACAAATGCCCCCCACCGGTACCTCATTTACTTTCAGTTCCGAATCAGGCCTGTGACCTACTTTAGGCCATTTCCACCCCACCACCCCCTTCATTCTCCCTTTTTCCTTTATTTTTTTATTTTTTACAAGCCTATAGCCTCTCTCTCACTCACCCGGCTGGCCCAGTCCGGCCCCGGCCCAAGGACGATACAACCATGGCCCTTTGGTAATGGATGGGCTGCCAGCGGGACCTGCTGGGCTATTGGAGTGGCTGGGGCCGTTATATAGAGTTATACGGCAGCCTATTTACTGAGGTGATGAGCTGCAGACGTCCCCCATTATTTATGAAGGGAGGCCAGCGGAGGGGGGCCAGAGGTCACTGAACCCAGGTAGACCCGAAACATTAATAAGAGCCGGGCGGACGTCTCAGTTTATGCGAGAGCAAAAGAGCAACAGAAGATAGAAAGGTGGAGAGAATTCACTTGTATGCAGGCTGGACTATATATACACACACACACACACACAAACAATGCAAGCTGGCTGACATTAATATGCTAATTTCACTTTATTTGTTTGGTGTTTGCAAGTCTTGTTCTGACAGGGACAGCAGGGGGGGCAAACAATGCTAAATGAATATAATAAAATGCAGCTATTTACGTAACTGTGCATTGGAGTGATTGCGAAATATTCCAATAAGCGTTTACTGTAGCTGGCAAATCACACTTTGTTTACAGTTGCAAAATGTTGCATATTGTCATGATTGTGGTAGTTTATGGTTATATGAATACATTTGAATGTTTTTGTTTGATAAACAAATTTGCTTCCAATGCAAAAACAGGGTCTTGGAGGAAAACCAGCTGGCAAACTCTACACAAAAATCATTTTCCGTTAGACGTCTTTAGAGTTCCTACTATGCCTGTGTTAAGCAGCGGATGGGATCGTTACTGTGTGTGTTCCGAGTGTGTACAGGGTCAAAGACTTGGTTTGATGAATGAAACTCTCACCCTTCAAATGGGTTTTAAGGCTTCATTGTTCAATGTGCTAGTGTTTCTCCTCAAAAGATAAATGGTTCTTTTAGCTGCGGTCATCTGGGGCTTTTAAATGTGCTATGATCTAAATGGACCTCTAGACGTGATCCGTCTTTGACAAATGGACCGCATTTCAAAAGGGGTTTGATTTAAATGAAAGAGAGGTAACATCTCCCTTAAACTTCATGAGTGATTACTGAATGGTTCATTTAAATGTAAAATCCTGTTCAATTATAGACTTTTAGAAAAGTTCAGGTTTAAGAATTACGAGTGAAATAAAGACAAAAATACATTTATAAAAAGAAATAAAAAATGCTGCTCAGATTTTTATAACACCTATGCTCAACTGAGGGGTGGCACGGTGGCTCAGTGATTAGCACTGTCACCTTACAGCAAGAAGGTCGCTGGTTTGAGTCCCCGCTGGGCCAGTTGGCATTTCTGTGTGGAGTTTGCATGTTCTCCCTGTGTTGGTGAGGGTTTCCTTTGGATGCTCCGGTTTGCGCTATAGACATGCGCTATAAATGAATTGAATAAACAAGTAGTGAATGAGTGTGTGTGAATGTGAGAGTGGATAGGTGTTTCCCAGTACTGGGTTGTGGCTGGAAGGGCATCCGTTGCGTAAAACATATGCCGGAATAGTTGGCGGTTCATTCCGCTGTGGTGACCCCTGATGAATAAAGGACTAAGCCGAAGGAAAATGAATGAATGCTTAACTTAGATATTTTTATGCAATGCACCTTCGTGACTTTGTACTTCTATTGTTAAAAATGATCAATTATAGCCTACTAACTTTAATTATTGTTACTAGTAGTCCATTTAGACTTTTAGATTTTAAAATTCTGATATATTCCTATTTTAATTTTGTCTAAAACGAAATACACAGACACACTCACCGGTCACTTTATTAGGTACACCTTATTAGTACCAGGTTGGACACACTTTTGCCTTCAGAACTGCCTTAATCCTTCGGGGTGTAGATTCAACAAGGTACTGGAAATGTTCCTCAGAGATTTTGGTCCATATTGACATGATAGCATCACGAAGTTGCTGCAGATTTGTCAGCTGCACATTCGTCATGCGACTCTCCCGTTCCACCATGCCCCAAACGTGCTCTATTGGGTTGAGATCTGGTGACTGTGAAGGCCATTTGAGTACAGTGAATTCGTTGTCATGTTCAAGAAAGCAGTCTGAGATGATTCGCGCTTTATGACATGGATGTAGCCATCAAAAGATGGGTACACTATGGTCATAAAGGGATGGACATGGTCAGCAACAATACTCAGGTAGGCTGTGGTGTTGACACAATGCTCAATTGGTACTAATGGGCCCAAAGTGTGCCAAGAAAATATCCCCCACACCATTACACCACCACCAGCCTGAACTGTTGATACAAGGCAGGATGGATTGATGCTTTCATGTTGTTGACGCCAAATTCTGACCCTACCATCTGAATGTTGCAGCAGAAATAGAGACTCGTCAGACCAGGCGACGTTTTTTCAATGTTCTATTGTCAAATTGTGGTGAGCCTGTGCAAATAGTAGCTTCAGTTTCCTATTCTTAGCTGACAGGAGTGGCACCTGGTGTGGTCTTCTGCTGCTGTAGCCCATCCGCCTCAAGGTTGGATGTGTTGTGCATTCAGAGATGCTCTTCTGCATACCTCAGTTGCAACAAGTGGTTATTTGAGTTACTGTTGCCTTTCTATCAGCTGAAACCAGTCTGGCCATTCTCCTCTGACCTCTGGCATCAACAAGGCATTTGCGACCACAGAACTGCCGCTCACTGGATATTTTCTCTATTTCTGACCATTCTCTGTAAACCCTAGAGATGGTTGTGCGTGAAAATCCCAGTAGATCAGCAGTTTCTGAAATACTCAGACCAGCCCATCTGGCACCAACAACCATGCCACGTTCAAAGTCACTTAAATCACCTTTCTTCCCCATTCTGATGCTCGGTTTGAACTGCAGCAGATCGTCTTGACCATGCCTAAATGCACTGAGTTGCTGCCATGTGATTGGCTGATTGGTCTTTTGCGTTAACGAGCAGTTCAACAGGTGTACCTAATAACGTGGCAGATGTGCGTATGTTCTCTATATACTCTACACTGTTAACGATTTTTGTAAATTATAAAGTCTAACTGCAGTATGAACTGTATTTGACAGTATATGACCGTTAAACAGTATGTTACTGTATTTTACAGTATTACTGCGAATATTACTGTATTTTTAACAGTAAAGAAATGCAACACTGTAAATACACATATTGCAAGATAAATGGTGTGGTAAATGTAAATACAGTGTTCCTGCTAATATACAGTAAGTTATAGTAGAGTCTACAGGAAATTGTTACCAGTGTAGCTTTGTTTTTATATATTTAAGTATATACACATATCACTAAATGTATACATTGGCAGTATTTATCCATCTAATGCAAAATATTGTTGTGTGTTAAACTCAATATTTTTATAAATTATTTTTCCATATATCCCTGCAATTTTTAGCTCTTGAATTTTTACAAATATATGATCTTTGACTTCATTTATTCGTATTTTTAAATAATAATAATTGTTGGTTATGTAAAATTACTTAATGCACATTCTAAGTCTAAAGCAGGTCGCACACCAGAAGCGGCGCTCGGCGACGCGCAACGCCACGCATTTCAGAATTCTAAACAAAGGTTTCTATCAGGGTACACACACCGGCGCCGCAAGTCGGCCGCTGTCCGCGGCGTCCAGCCATGACTCAGGACACTGTTCATATTTCTGCCGCGCCACAGAGCGCCATCTAATTAGTTTTGTTTTAAATAGCATGCGAATATGCGCGCCTGGTGTGCGATACTTTTAACTGTCATGTGCGCGCCGTGCCGCGGCGCTGAGCGGCACATCCGGTGTGTGACCGCCTTAATAATGTAAAGTAATTTCATTGAAAGGCACAATGAAAATGATACAAATGTTGTCAAAAAGTATTATTACATAATAAAATTACCTAATACAATTTTTAATTAAGTATTATTATTTTTTAAATTAATTTAATTTAAAGTTAAATACATTTTTTTTATATGGTTATAACAGGAGTGACCCAGCCTGATCTCACGAGGAAACGCAAGTATTTTACGTTTTGTCAGTTTAGTGGCTAATTCGTACGAATTCGTACGAGTTCAGTCGTACGAAAATGTACGATTTTAAAAAGGAGGCGTGGCACCTAACCCCACCCCTAACCCCAACCGTCATTATGTGATGGGCAAATCGTACTAATTTGTACGAATTAGATCGTACGAATTCATACGAATTAGCCACTAATCAAAAAGTTACGAATTGGCCGTGAGATAGCGTTGTGTGACCATGTGCAACTATATAACTGACTGAATGTTTTATTTTAGGCTTGCTGTGCTTCAGTGAGATTTCAGTCTGTAGATATGAGTTTTCTTTCAAACCCTAGAGATGCATTGACTTTAAACTTTTGACAACTTGTAAATGACTACTTGTCGTCTATAATTCAACATGCTAATATAGCAGTCTGCTGGTGTCAGTTATCATTAGACCACTGTCAGAACTGCAGAGCTCATACAGAGACACAAAAAGCAATCTGCTGAGGCTGTGATCTCCAGCTCTGTACAGAACAACCCAGAGAAGCTCCACTACCAGCTGGACATCAGCGGAGAAAATGAGTGAAGATGTTCTCACAGATGTTCATCCCCTGCGCCAGATGACCTCCATCAGAAAAAAGAGAGGCAAGTATGACCAAATTTCTTTTCACAGCAAGTCCGTTAACATGCCGGCTTATATTGGCAACACATCTACTTTTATTCATGCAGTTGAGATCCTTTTTGAAATCAGAAAGATGAAAAACTCAAATGCAACTGGCTCTTGCATTTCAGATTTTTGGTCTTGGATATACAGTGAAAAAACACTTCACAAGCTTCATCCTCCAAAATTTGATGGCATTTTAGTGGTTATACCATGCTAGTAGTATCTTATTGGAGATATGTACCCAGGGATGCATTTTTTGAGAACTGAGAAATATGTAGCCTGGGCTACATGTGCTTGCAGTTTTTATTTGTAGTAAAAAGCCACTAGAGGCTGCCGTGTACATATTTGACAATCTCAAATCTGTAAATGGGGCATGTTTTCTAATACATTCCATTTCTTGTAAATCCACTAGAGGCCGCTATGTACATTTCTGCCAATCCCAAAGTCCTTCTCGAATGCATCCATGACAGAAGTTGGTCACCTTGTCATTGTGCATAATATATCAGCTTGAAATTGACTGCCCCACCTGTCCCCTTCCCAGTGTTGGGCAAGTTACTTGAAAAATGTAACGTAAGCTATGTAGCTAAGCTATTAGCTACTATACTTAAAATGTAGCTTAACTACACTAAAAGCTACCCTCTGGGAAATGTGACAAGGTAAGCTAAAAGCTACTTGGCAAAAGTAGCTTAGCTACATCTAAGCTTTTTTTTGCGTTTTTCATTTTTAAATTGAAGCAACTAGCATTAAATCCAAGTCAATCATATCTTAGTGACTAATACAACTGTCAACAAAACATATGAGGCAGAATTTTTCAGTTCAGTTATTTTCTGCAATTAATATGCTGTACCAAACAGAAACAAATTATAGTATATAATAGCAAAAACAAAAAAAATCCAATAAAACCAGGTGTAACGCATTAAAAATATATTAGTAATTTATATTAAAGGGAAATATTTAGGAATAAGCATTATATTGTATATATATTACAACTCTTCATTAATGAATTACACTACATAATGTAGTATCATTATAACTATCATGAACTAATAGTAATTACCATAGTATACTTTAGCCTTTACTACAGCAAACTATATATACATTGCAAAAATGTATGCAAAAACATTGCAGTGATAAAAGCTGAACAGTTTGTGAATAAAAAAAGATATAAAATAAATGTTAATTTATAATTTACAAACGGTTGTACGGTTCAAATAGTTGTTCAGTTATTTACTGCTGTCATTAAAAAACCATGACTCCTTGTGTCAGTTTAAGTCTAAACAGCCACGCTGCATTGGGCCGTGTTGCGCCGCAGCCCCAATACCCCCCCAAACTGTAAACCTAGGGGAAACACTGAGTTATTAGAAATGAGTTATTAAAACTATTATGTTTAGAAATGTGTTGGAAAAATCTTCTCTCCATTAAACAGAAATTGGGGGGAAAAAATAAACAGGGGGGCTAATAATTCTGACTTAAACTGTATACAAATGCAACCAGAAGTTTACATACACTGTATAAAAAGGCACATAACCATTTTTTAAAAAAGTCAGATGTTAATGTGACTAAACTTTTTCTCTTTTAGGTAAGTTAGGATTATCAAATTTGTTTCTGTTATGCTTAATAGCAGAATAATGAGAGAGATATTTTTTGAGAAATTGTTATAACTTTTCTTGAAAGTCAAGTTTACATACAATAAGATTATTATGCCTCTGAAAAAGCTCAGATGATGGTGTCAAGGTTTTGGAAGTTTCTGATTGGCTAATTGACAACATTTGAGTTAATTGGAGGCCCAACTGTAGAATGATATTTAAGAAAAACCTCAAGCACAGTGCTTCCTTGTGTGCCAACATGGGAAAATCAACAAGCCAGAATCAACAAAAAAGCCAGATTACAATTTGCTAAATTACACTGGGAAAAAGACAAATTTTTGGAGACATGTCCTGTGATCTGATGGAACTAAGATTGAACTGTTTGGCCATAATGACCAGTGTTACATTTGGAGGACAAAGGGGAAAGCTTACAGCATCGTGTTGTGGGGCTGTTTTGCTGCAGGAGGGACTGGTCCACTTCACAGCATAGATGGCATCACGAAGAAATAACATTATGTAGAAATACTGAAGCAACATCTCAAGACATCAGCCAGGAAATTAAAACTTGGCCACAAATGGATCTTCCAAACAGACCATGACCCTAAGCATACTGCCAAATTAGTTAAAATGTGCTTTAAGGACAACAGAGTGAATATTTTGGAGTGGCCATCACACAGCCCTGAACTCAATCCTGTAGAAAATTTGTGGCCAGAGCTGAAAAAGCTTGCGCGAGCAAGACAGCCTACAAATCTGACTCAGTTACACCAATTCTGTCAGGAGGAATGGGCCAAAATTCCTTCAAACTATTGTGAGAAGCTTGTGGAAGGATACCCAAAACATTTGACCAAAGTTATACAGTTTAAAAGCAAAGCTAAAAAAATACCAAGGAAATGTATGTAAACTTTTGATTGTCTAGAAACTAATAAAAAAATTCTTTAAAAAAAAAAATAATTCTCTCATTATTCTGGCATTTAGCAAATGTAAATGATTTAGGTAATCCTAACGGACCTAAAATAGTAAACGTTTAGTATTATTTACTTTCAGACATTTTTTAAAAAATGGTTATGTTCCTTTTTTTAGAGTGCATGTAAACTTCTGGTTTCAACTATATATATGTATGTATATGTATATATATATATGTATATATATGTATATATATATATATATATGTATATATATATATATATATATATATATATATATATATATATATATATATATATATATTATGTAGTGAGTAAATATTTAAACCATGAAGCTAAAACCTTTGCTGACTTTTAAATTTTTATAATTAAAATTCAGTGTTTTTAATAATATTTTGTAATATATTTTTTGTATGGTCAGTATTACAGTAGTAATGATTTTGTGCAGAGGAAATAAGCACAAGTCTAAGAGCAGCTAGTCCTTTGTGTATCTGTCCCTGGCAGTAGCAGTGTGTCTAAGGGAGAGAGTGGCAACAACTGCACAATAATCATTTCCCTGAGGCTTTGAAAGTGTCGCACATTTGGCAAACACAAACATGCACAAACCACACATGTGCACACACAAACACACGTGTGACGTTCTGCTCAACTAAATTAGGTCTAAAGCCAAGCCCTGTGCACAGTGTTTGTTTTCTTTCTGGTGCTATCTTATTCCAGGATTACTAATCAAACAGGCCCTGGGCGATGGCAGGGCCAAACATCTGAGGAAGTGCTTGGCAGCCTTTCAACTCTCCATGCTGGAGCCAATGGATAAGAGACGCCATTATTCATGAAAACACTCCAGACTGTCTGAATCAACTTCCCAGTTTGTTTTTAATGTAAAAACAGCCACCTTTCACCAAACAAATGATTAGCAAATACGGCAGCTGATAAGTTGATGCTTTTCCGAACTTCAGCCCTTAAGTCAGACAGAATATCATTGAGTTCTTCTCACCTGTGCAACTGCAGTCGTGACTTCTACATCGACCGTTGACATTGTTTTACGGCACATGCAGGTGAAATGTTGTCATTTAAAATGTCACTGGCTCCTCCAGGCCAACATTCATTTGGACATAATCTTGTTAACATATAAAAAAGCCATCTTCAGTGTCCACCTCTGTCGAGTGCAAATCTTTGCTTTTTGGCTCTAGTTTATGTCCCTTTGATTTAAGTAGGTCCCCATGCTCCATGTGTGCTGATTCAGCTGTGTGTGTGTGGTCATCTGTCCCATTTTGGACTCCAAACTACACCTGAGCATCAGCCGATGTAACACGTAGGAGAAGCCCAATCAATAAAATGTTTTGAGTTCATCCTCCTACACGTCCTGAGACAGCAGGCGTACTTTCCTCCCACTGAGCACTCGTTTTCTGAGCTCTGCTAAAGAGGGAAGCTTCATTTTGTCTCTGTTTTTACTGTAAACGTTCAGGAAGATGCCAAACACGACCAGAAGACCGCCCCACACATATCTGCAAAAGAACAAGTGTATGTCATTGAAAAAAAAAATAAATAAATAAATAAACAATAATAATATATATATATATATATATATATATATATATATATATATATATATATATATATATATATATATATATATACACACACACACACATATACATATATATATATATATATACACACACACACACACACACACACACACACACACACACACATATATATATATATATATATATATATATATATATATATACACACACACATATATACACACACATATATATATATATATATATATATATACATATACATATATATATATATACACATATACATACATATACATACATACATACATACATATACATACATACATATACATATACATACATACATACATACATATACATACATACATATACATATATATATATATATATATATATATATATATATATATATATATATATATATATATATATATATACACATATATACATACACACATGTATATATACATACACACATATACATATATATATATATATATATATATATATATATATATATATATATATATATATATATATATATACATATATATATACATATATATACATACACATACATACACACACACACATATATACATATATATATATATATATATATATATATATATATATATATATATATATATATATATATATATATATATATATATATATAATTTCCTGGAAACTGACATGAATTTTAAATAATATAACTGAAGTTTCTTCAACAATGGAAACCACTGTAATTTTTTTTCTGCTATATAAAATTTCCCACATGCAGATGAAACAGTCATGCCATCTTGTATTTAAAGGGAGAGGCCTGATGTTTAGTTATACAATCTTGTGAAATGTTCTGGGAGGTAATTTAACCAAATAAGTCTGGTCACACTTTCCAAAAAGCTTTCATTAGTTCAAGTTAGATAATGTCTTTACTAAGATGAACTAATAATGGACACTATAGGCTCTATTTTATCAATCTAGGCACAAAGTCTAAAGCGCATGGCACAAAAGCATTAAGGGTGTGTCCGAATCCACTTTTTCTATTTTAGGGAGGGAAAACTGCGCTCTGCGCCCCGGTGCATGGTCTAACAGGGTTGTGCTTACTCTCTTAATAAGTTATGCGTGCGTTTTGAGTATAACATGCATTAAACCAGAGGTGGGCAAACTACGGTCCGTGGGCCATATGCGGCCCGCTAAACTCTTTCATCCGGCCCGCGAGGGACTTTTTAAAATGCTGCTTCTGAGTAACGGTTTGGTTTCAGAATTAGTAAATTAATGATGCAATACAAGTGAACGCCATTTGATGGCAGTATTGCACGCGGTACAGTTAGTGCAACCAGTAAAATTAGAACACACTCTCGGATAATAAAATGCAGTCGACCGTTAATGACTGAAAATGAGTCAGGCAAAAAAAAAAGAAAGAAAGAAAGAAAGATTGACTCTGAATGTCGTGTGTTTAAGGAAGAATGAACAACAAAATACTTCTTCACCAATATTGGACAGAAAGCGGTATGTCTAATATGTCAAGAAAGTATTGTTGTTTTTAAAGACTACAACCCAAGTCGGCATTTTTCACGCAAACATTCAAATTATTTTTAATGTATTAATATGAGATTTTTTCTATCAGACAATATCTTTTCTGTTCTCCACTGTAAAAATTATTACATTATTATTATTATTATTATTATATTTTATAAGGGATTTTTTTATTGTTTTATGATAATTGTTAAGTAAATATAAATAGCAGTGCAAATTAATTTGACTTGTAAATATGACTCAAAATTAAACTTTTAGAAAAATGTGTGTTAATGTGAAACGTTTCTGTCCGATATTACATGTTCCATGCACACTGCCACTATAAATAAAAGTTATTTTTTGAAAGATTTGACATGTGGCCCTTCACTTGGTTTGGAAAACTTGATGTGGCCCTCAGGTCTAAAAAGTTTTCCCACCACTGCATTAAACCAACCAGAGTCTCATCTCACATTCCCTTTAAGAGTCAGTTGCATTGCGCCAGGGCACATTTGCTATTTACATGGCGGACTTTTCTATGTGGAAAAATGAACGCTTCACTAGCGAGAAAACAGTTAAACAGACCATCTGCAGTGCGAGTATAAAGAACAAGCCTCCTCCATTCGGCCTCTTTACTTTCACTTTTACTTTCGTGAAGTAAGGAAACGGTGGAATCTCACCCCACTCAAGACATCCATTAGCCTACATATTTAATTTTGCTTGTTAAGCGCACAGATTTGACACATCCTATTCTTATGCCCTATATGGTCCAAAACCCGACTGGTGGATAAATCTAAACTTGTTTTTATTCAAACAAATTTAAATATGCATCTAATAAAAAATACTGCAAATAATAATATTATACAAATGCAAATTGTCATGAATAAACTAAAAAAGACCATGGAGGCGAAGAAGTTATGGAGGTAGTGGTTTTTATATTCATGTAGAAAATATTTTTTTTTTGTAACATTTAATCTTTTATTTTTTTTTTTCATATGTAAAGATATTTGTGTATTGCTGTACATTCTGTGTGTATTAAATAATGTGTAAGCATTTGGGCCCACATATGCGCTTAACTAACGCGCTCTGTGCTGGACTTTAGACCTGCTTTTAGTTGGTCAATGGCACAGTCTATTTCAGTTCTTAAAAATAGCAACGCGCCAACAAAACACCTTAACAAACCTACATTCTAGACCGGCACACCCAGGAGTCCACAAAGTGGCAGAAATGGATTTGCTATTTAAACAACGTGGTGCAAAATGTAAAAATTAAGAGTTGCGCCAGTCTGAAAATAGCAACAAATTGCACCATACACGTCTTGTGCCTTATTGCATCGAGTGTATGATAGGGCTCTACTTGTACAGCACTTAGCATAGTTCAGTTATTACTAATGCATTATAAAATTTCTAACTTATGTTTGTTAACATTATTTGTTGCACTTTGAGTGAACTAACAATGATATACTATTTTGTCATTAACTAACATGAACAAAATGAATGAATACTGTAATAAATGTATTGTCCATTGCTTGCTCATGTAAGTAAATGCATTAAAGTTCATTTGTATAGCACTTTATACAATAACTATTGTTTCAAAGCAGCTTTACAAAAGGTGCACATTATAGCATTACAATCAAATTCTGAAAAGTTATGGTTATTAGTTAGCAAAACTTTATTAGTTACTAACAACCTTAACTAATTGGTTTAAATAGTTAAAGTTATTATATATAAACATAGTTAACCTGCAGTTATATAGTATGCAGGTGATGTCGATGTGTACATGTTCGATGAAGTGTATTAAGAGTATGTGTTGTCCATGAAGTCTACGATAAACATTAACTAGCATTATATAATGGAACCTTATTGTCTTTAGCTCAGGCATTTCAAAATGGCTTACACAATAATTGAGAAAGTGTAAATTCAGATTTCCTAATATGTTGAGCCAAACATTTTTTGTTGTTTTGTTATACATTAAAGCAATTAATTTGATAAAATGCGTTTATCCAATATACAGTTGAAGTCAGAATTATTAGGCCCCGTTTGATTTTTTTTTTTCTTTTTTTAATATTTCCCAAATGATGTTTAACAGAGCAAGGAAATTTTCACAGTATGTCTGATAATATATTTTGTTCTGGAGAAAGTCTTATTTGTTTTATTTCGGCTAGAATAAAAGCAGTTTTTAATTTTTTAAATGAACATTTTAAGGTCAAAATTATTTGCCCCTTTAAGCTATATTTTTTTCAATAGTCTACAGAACAAACCATCATTAAACAATAACTTGCCTAATTACCCTAACCTGCCTAGTTAACCTAATTACCCTAGTTATGCCTTTAAATGTCACTTTAAGCTGTATAGAAGTGTCTTGAAAAATGTCATGGCAAAGATAAAATAAATCAGTTATTAGAAATGAGTTATTAAAACTATTATGATTAGAAATGTGTTGAAAAAATCTCGGTTAAACAGAAATTGGAGACAAAAATAAACAGGGAGGCTAATAATTCAGGGGGGCTAATAATTCTGACTTCAACTGTATATAATGAATATATAATAATATATTGTATACATGTATACAGTATAAATAATATTGGCCACACGTTATCACATTATTTTAACTTACAATCCATGCTATTGACAATCCATTACAGTGTTTCCTCTAGGATTTTTTCCAGGTGTGGCGGCAGGCCTTTTGATCTACCAACTACCTATGCCGTTACTTCAATGACAAATGTGGTGATGCAGTACTACAAGTCGAGATCGGATTTGTGTAATACGAGCATGCAGATCTTTTTGCTTGCGCTAGGATTTCCTCTGTTCGTGCACAAAACTTCTTGCACGGCCTCAAATATATGCTGCTCAAGTGCAATTTAGCGCGTTTACGTAGTGAATTGGTCTCCAACCTTTATTAGATTTGCAAGGAATATTTATGAAGGTCTCCAATAGACCTACAGAGCAGCATTAATGCGTCCTGAGGTAAAGTGAAACGGCTATAAACTCCAGCAAGATAGTCTTTGTTTGTTGTATGCAGAGCCATAGACCTTTATCTATAAATAAAGTATAATTATGGAAACTGTGTTCATCCTAACTGAAAGCTATACGTCGTGTTTGCTGGCCTCACGCATCACGCACCTGTCAGTCAGTCAGCCAGCATGTCACCTTAAAGGGTTAAACAAATAACGCACAGCACTACGGTTACAGAAAAGTTTGCGCTGTTATAATTCACTTACCTTTTAATATGTTTCGATGCGATTATAACCTGCTATTTAAAAAAACAACAATGTTTTGAATGAGAAGCTGTAATGTAGGCTAGCCGTGGCGGAATGAATTTTGGCGTGGCGTCCCGCCATGGAAAAATGAATGTAGCGGAAACCTTGCATTAACTAAGACTATTTGAACTAATTAACCATTTAATCAGTAGTTAGTAAGGAAGTAGCTGGTTTTAGATATTGGGTAGGATTAGGAATGTAGAATAAGATCATAATTTATTAATACTAATAAACAGCTACTATCTTAATAATAGGCAAGTGATAAGCCAATAGTTAATAGTGTGAATTATTACCCTGAACCAAAGCATTGCCTATTTATTCTTACATTTAATACATTTTTAATGCGATTTTTAAGACTGCATGAAAATATAAGCATTCCCATCTAGCATAACAAAAATATGTATAAAAATATGTGGATAGAAACGTAGGCAATATTAAATGACCGAGCTCAATTGATAAGTGTCACCCCATGTTACTTGCTCAACATTCTGTTTCCTTTTGGAAATACAGTATGTTCATGTTGTGCTTAAAAGATATTCAGAGCCACTTACTGAAAAGTGAAAGGTTTTGAAAAGAAGAGAAAGGACAAAACAATAGTCATGGCTTTCCGTCCTGTAGTCACTGAAAATAGAAAACAGAATTGAGGCATCAATACACTTTATGTACTGAAATCGGAATTGACCACCTTAAATATACACAAACATGAGCGCATGTATCTTACCTGTGACAGCAACCAGTGCTCCAAACAACTTGATTAGTGCCAACACAAATGAAATGCCAAAATATCCCGTCAGTGAAAAGAGGAATGCGTAACCATATGTTGTCATTGGATGCTGAGTGAGAAAAACATAATATTGAAGATATAAGCCAAGTAGACAGACAGACAGATCTGGAAAGCGTTCAATAATGATTGGGATCTGCATTTAAAGAAAATGCACAACTGACAACTGATAAAAAAAAAAAGTTTACCAATCTGACCTACCAGTGTGCTGATATAATGTGCTAATGTGCTCAATGTTGTTTGTTTGACAAACCAAACCATATAATGCAGTCGAGTAAGTGGCATAAGTATGGTGGACTTGAACTTGAAAACTGGTTAAAAAAAACAAAAAAAAAAAAAAAAAGGTTGCATGTGACTTGCAATCACAGCCTAATGGTTAGGTAGTACAACTTGTATTTTGTAGTTTGCAGGTATATAATGATTTAGATTTTACTGCTTTAAACAACCACTGTACAATATTAGTGGCTTGACCTACCCTAATGAATTAGTAGAGTAGTGGCTGGTTGTTTTTATCTCAACATTTTTATCTCAACATTATATCTCAACATATAAAATTCTGAAATGTATTAAATGTAATATATTTATATTTTTATTTTGATGTATATATATATATATATATATATATATATATATATATATATATATATATATATATATATATATATATATATATATATATATATATATACATACATACATACATACATACATACATACATACATACATACATACATACATACATACATACATACATACATACATACATACATACATATATACATACATGTATGTATATTTATATATATATATATACCCATGATTATAAAAAAAAAAAGTTTGGGGCAAATGCCTTCAACAGAGATCATCACTTCTAATTGAACATAACCTTTTGTTTGTTTGTTTAATTGTTGAGCTACAAAAAAGTCAATTGAAATGAAATGTTTTAATAATGTGCATGAATCAGATTTTTAAAAATGTAAATAATGTCACTCGAAGATGGAGGACAATATACAAGACATCGATGCGCAAATCAAGGCAAAGGCAGGTTCAGCTTGACTCATTGAACAACATTGTGTGATAAATGTGTTTATGTTTTTTTGTAAGTTCACAAAAAAATTTTTACAAAAAAAGTATAATTAAGAATATAAAAAACATAAAAAAAACATATAATTAATAATAAGATTAAAGTATTTTTTTCTATTTATTTTTCAATATTAGTAAATTAGGAAATTACCATGGCAGCTTTAATGTAATAGTTTGGCATATTTACCTTCGGCCCACCACCCTCAATCGAGTTTTGTTTTTGGCCCTTCGTAAGAAAAAGTTTGGGCACCCCTGATTTACATAAACCGTAGCATTTTCAAAGCTTCATGCTATTCCATTCCGAGGGTAAAAAAATGTACATACAACAACAACAAGATCACCTTTCACAGAGAACTACACATTTAAGACATCTGGTAACAGAGTAAGCCGCTTTCCCACAGCATTGTACAGCAAAGTTTGGTTCAGTACGGTTAACTTTAGCAGGGTTGTACTACAGTACCCAGTATCTGATTCTTTTTTTATTACCACTTCGGCTGAGCAGCTAAACAACCCGTACTGTCACCAAAATGTCAAGTGTAAACACTGCAGATACTGACTGGCTGGAGAGAATTGTCACTACCTGCGTCATTGGATTTGTTACATGATACACCTAAATAAACTGTAAAGTCATCTATAGACACTGTAGGATTATTTTAATTGAGACATGAAACGCGTGATGCTAGAGGGAAATAAACACTCTTATAAACATTGCACACAAAATGCAAATTTAACAAGCAGTGATCCGGTCTCTATCTGTGTGCACGTGAGCTCACATACAAGAGGAGCTCTGTGTGTTTGCACAATAATGCCATACATTATTGTAATATCATCATCATAAATGAGTGGTGAGAAACCATCCAGTGGAAGCTACAGTAAATGGGGGGATTCAGAATGTTATGACAGTACAGGCATACATGATGATATGTCTGTAATCCCACCCACTAAAGTGATACTAATCGGCAGTGGAAAAGCAAAACAAGGATGAACCGAGTCATACTGAACCTTAAAGGGCACCTATGATGAAAATCAATTTTTGGAAGCTGTTTGGACAGAACTGTGTGTAGGTATAGGGTGTTCATTGTCATATTGGAGAGATAGAAACACAACAAGTCTCTTTTTTAAAATTCACCGATGTTAAAATAGGATCCAAATCCCTGTAATTGAGGCCCACCGTAATGTGACGTAGGAGTGCGGTTTTCCCTGCCCACTGAATTAATTGACATGTGTCATGTCTCCATAATAACATGTATACACAAGTCCACAGAACATTTTTTGCAAAGAAACTGGGATTAAAACATGTCCAACTCTCTGTGATCATCTGCACCTCAATAATTAATTTTATGAGTTTAAAACGTTTTTAAAACAGTGGATAATTGTCATAAAGAGAGTAAAATCACTATGTAACTCTGACTATGTATGCCCCTATGGTGTCAGTAAATGCGCATGTGTGTGTGTGTGACTCATCGTTTCAGAAAGGCTTGAATAGACTCTAAAATAAACTTACTTGGTATTTTTGACTAGTGACCTTATTTCAGCTTCATCCATGTCTGACTCTGTCACTGACGGCTGTTTATCTGACGTAACGCATGAGAAGCAGACACGCATTTTGGAGAGGTCGATGGGGAGAAGCGGCTCATTTGGATTTAAAGCCACAGGCTACAAAACAGCTACACTGAACTCGGACAGCAAAATGGGCAGATTCTGAAGGCTATAATAAATAATCTGATGGGTGTTTTGAGCTGAAACTTTACAGACACATTCTGGAGACACCAAAGACTTATCTTACATCTTGTAAAAGAGGTAAAATAGGTGCCCTTTAAAGTCGTACCTTGCAATGGAAAAGTGGCAATAAGGTCCTGTATTTTTCAGGCTGTGTTTAGTACTTGGCATGCCTATATACACAATAGCTATGTTTCCATCCCAAAATGCAAATTAACTTTATGCGCAAAACTGGAATATCGTATAAAAGACGTGCGAATAAAGCAGCATTTCCATGTAACGAGTCAAAGAGAACAAAGGAGAAGCTGCATGAATCTTTTCCTTATTTAATAAATGACTGATCAGAAGACGATGTCTACACACAATGAATGCGTGGTGAAGGTTGTTGTGCTCATGTAATACGGAAACCGTTAAATCGTTTTAGAATGACCAAAATAACATTTCAGATGATTCGCAATCTGCTCAGCCTGCTGGTTTGTCCATTCACACACATTTTTATCGTCACATGATCTCTTATAACAAATACACATGACTTTTTAAATGCGCATACAATTCGGTAAAAAATTCAGTAAAAGTGTTTCCATCGTAATTTATGCGCATCTTTTCTTATCGAATAAAAAGTTAATCCTACTCAGTTATGCGCATACGATTTTTTTAATGCCCATTTTCAAAACTTATGTGCATATCCAAAATGTGCATAAAAACGGAAACGTAGCTAATGTGTAATACCGATGTGCATCACATTTTCACAATCTGTATTTTTCTTATTAATATGAAGATATTAACTAAATTGATTAAAAAAACAACATTTTTTATATAAATAATTATTAATAAGCCCCCAAAATGGCAATGCCATGTAATTTTTGTTGTTGTTGCTGTGGTTGAAAACATAATCTAAGAGTTAAAGGGAGAATGAAAAACGGTCATAAACTTACATATTAAAATGTAAAAGTCTTAAAACCCACCTGAGCGCAAAAAGACACAGCAGGTCCAAGTCCCCCTAAGGACAGCAGACCCAACAGAATATACACAAAACCAATAGAATAGGAGTATAAGACCTGCAAAATATGTACTCCTGTTAATATAATTTCCATTAAATATTATTTAACATTTAATACTATTTTAAGACACTAGAAAGACTAATGAAGATCAAAGGTTTAAGTAGTCTGTACCATCTCAGAATTGCTTCCATTATGGAGTTTCATGGCTTTTTCCTGGACATTTCCAATAGCAGCATCCGCACAGAGAGCCATAGATATAAGTAGAACCCCTAAAACAAACAAACAAATCATGACATTTTTAATCACATACCTTGTAATTATAACAGTTCGATTAGGCATGGGCCGGTATAAAATTCTGACGGTATGATAACCTTGGATTAAAAAAAATAATAATAATAAAAATAAATAAATAAAAATTTCACAGTATTGTGATTACTGCTGTAAAATAAGTTCTTTTTAAATGTCTGGGTAAAAAAAACTAAAACTTTTTTCCCCTTTGAACACAATATATTTTAATTTATGAAATTTTTTAAATATTTTAGAAGAGTAAACATGTCAGGCTAAATAATTTAAATTAATCACTTTTGCTATAGACTTCTTTACAATTTAAAACAGCATCTTTGAATATCTTTTCTGCTGGAGATACTGTTGTCTTAAAAAAAAAAAAAACGTAACTAAAAATCTTACACATACCTTACGTTATTACAGAAAATTTTGGCGGTTTTCAAACCTTGAATTTTCCAAACCGCGGTATACCTTAACAAACAGTTATAGTCTCATGCCTAAGTTAGATAGAACAATAAAATAGAACGTACCTGTTACATTGAAGTTAGGGGCAATCTTACTGTCTGCCAGTGTAAACCAAATCAGACCGAGACTCATGCACAGAGCAGCAGAGACATCTGCAACATTGTAGCGTTTTCCTAAAAACACACAATATCAACAAGCACAATCAAACCAAGGATTTCTGACACAGATCAACTGAAACGTGTCACAAAAAGCAGCATAAGCAGACATCTAATCTTCTACTAAGCTGAGGGGGCCTATCTTCTTGGACCTTTGAGTTTGACACTTTAGCTGCAGGTTGGCTTTACAAAGATCTTTGAACAAGTTTAGCTGCAAACTGATTTGTCGTAGAGAGAATGATTTTTTGCCCCTGCTGGACTCTTCCACTCATCACATCAAGTATGTGAGAGAACAAGTTTGAATTTGGACAAGGAGAAAAAAGCAAAGGCCATGAAAGAAAGAAACAGGATAGTCCAAAGAGTGTTCTCAAACAGGTAGTTGCCGTGGGGGTGACGGTGCTACAGCAGGTTGCAGTGCATCACTTTGATTCAGTCCAGCTTTGATGGGTCGGCATCTTGCACGCATCCACAACTAAAGTCCCGCTGATCTTACGCATCATCCTCAGGGGATGCAGGGTCCACGATGTCAGAGGAGAAAAAAAGAAGGGGGGGGGGGGGGGGGGTGGATCAAGATATCCCCATAAAAAGACAGGGGAGAGTGGTTCAGCTGGTTTCATTCTTTTTTTTGTTCAGAATATCAAAACTTCAATAAATTTTTTAAAGAAAACTCCACAACAGCAGTGGCCAATGAAGAAAAAGAAAGAAAAAAAAAAAAAAAAACAAGAAACTTGTTAATTACAAAACAAAAATGTAATTTTTGCTAAAATATGTTTTACCAACAAAGTATGGTCATTTAACATGGAACAAAAGGTAATGCAGGGAAAAAGCTTAGTATAATGTATGCAGCTCTTCTCTTTACATTTCAAAGTGACATTGACTACGTTTACATGGACATCAGTAATCGAATTATTTGCTTTAATCTAATTAAGAGAATAATAAGACTACGGTGTTTACATGAGTTGCTTTTTGAATGTTCCTTTCATGATCCCGTTTTACATGTTACAGCACATAATTCGATTATCGATCGTTGTTTTAATGGAAGTTCATACCGCATGCTGAATGGAAGAAAAAAACCCTCCGCATTTCACGATGCAGGTGTCTGTGGTCTGCACTGACTTGGTAGGTGCATGTAGTGTCAATCAGCCGTGCGTGTGTGTCTGTGTGTGTGTGTGTGTGTGTGGACTACCCTGTCGCAAAAAGCGGCTTAAAGTCCTACATGATGAAAATAGTTCGATTAAGGTGTTTACATGTCTGTACTGCACTTTAATAATGCCACTAAAATCGGCATACTCCACTTGTCTTAATTCGATTTCTCTTTAGTTCGATTATGAAATCGAATTATTGGTGTCCATGTAAACGTAGTCTATGACTGTTCAATAAAAGTCAATAAAGATAGGAAAAAATATGAGTTGTGCAATATGTCAAGCTATTTAGTTAGTTTATATTTAGCTTGATATTTTTGTGTGTCTTTGAAGTCAACTTCCACTAATCATTTCCCATCAAGCACTTTTAAGGGTGTATTTACACATGTACTGTAGTTTAGCTCTTAGTTTGGTCACCTTTTCTGGTGCGCAACAAGGTTCAGATGGCAACAAACCTGACAAGTATGAACACACTGTGACTTTGGATATTAAGTCAAATAGATATCATACACTTTTGTTGTTTTCATTGTCCTTTTTGTAGTTTCAGTTCTCTCATCATCGCAAATAAATTGTTATACTATTCAATGAATACTCTCTGTGTTCCACAGAGGAAAGTAACACTGTATTGTTTGCATCTAGTGTAGTTTAAGCAATTTTCCCGTCATATTTGCATGAAATTCATTATATACAAATATGAGATGCTTCAATGTGATTAAACTGAAAGAATACAAAATCTAGGATAAGATCTGATGTACCTTGTATAAAAACTCCTCCGATCATGACAGGAATGAGTTTGCAGCACTTAAAGATGACCTGGGTAGGATAGTTCAAGTATCCTAAAGATGTGTTAGACAGGCCCATGGTCCCAACCGTTAAAAATGCTATGATCATGTAAGTTTTGCATGGTATCCTGAGGACAAAAAAGAAGAAAAATGTCTCTTGAAAACAGTATGACAGAATTAAATTTCGCAATGCATGACAGTGCTTCCCACAGGTTTGAAATATACTTGCGGTGGTAACCGGATTAAAACACACCATTTACCCGCATCACATAAATAGTTAACTATATGTGACAAACAAAAAATAATTCCATTTTTAATAATAATTTTATTTATCATGACACCGTTTCTTTTCAATGGGTTAAAGTAAAAATAAAAAAAGTTTAAAAATTGAAATAAAAAAAAGAAATCGTTACCCTTTTCTATTACTTTTATGCTATTCAGGAGCCATGTGCACCCACTGACAGGTCAAATCTGCTTCTCTCTCTCTTTCAAGTTCAAAGCATTTTAGCTACGCATGTAAAATATCCCATGTGATATATCATCATCATCAAATTAATAAAATAATCAGCAAATGAGAAATAAATGAAAGAAAAAGGAATAAAAACAGACAATATCTCTAAAGATGATTATAATTACAAGATTAAAACAAGTAGATTATTTAAATAAGGCAAACGCGTTAATTAACCATTACTAATGGTGTACATATATTTTGCAGCCAGATTAGTCCACTCATTTCAGCCTCTTCCGAGTATATAATAAAGCTTTTCTGAGTCGTTTAGATTAAAAAAATAATTATTTAATGTATCTCTCTCTTTCTCACGAAAATAGTCTTTAATAAAAGAGTAGCAAAAATGTATACAAGCTTTAGAAAGCCAAAGCAAAAGTTGAATCCCGGACATTTTAGGAGATTTAGACACCCGGCCCGGACAAATTTTTTAAGTCCCAAAAAGGTGCGTCTCTGTGGGTCAGCAGAGCACGTGAGACTGTCTGTGGGAGTGTTGACAGGTCCCGCGCACACAGAACAAAACACGTAAACGAGAGAAGATTTTCCACTACTTAATCGATTGTAGATGTTTGGTTATATTGAGCAGATACAAAAAAAAAAAAAAAAGTGTAAAATTATGTTAATAATAGTAAAAAAAAAGTGTGTCACTAAATATAATTGGGCGGGCCACTCAAGTAAAGTCTATGTGTGGGAAGCACTGCATTATGTTCCATAATTAAAAAATATATATATTATAAAAAACTATTTACAGCAGCATTACACTTAATATTACAACTAAGAGCATTCTTAATAAGATGTTTGTGGCTTTCATCCTTAGTACAAAATATTAAACATTAATAGTACATAAAGTAGTAATAGTATAAAAGAGTATAACGTAGTGGATAAAAAGAAATATGTATGCTGTTTAGGGTTGGGTCACTAGACGATGCCATCGGCCATCGCCAATCACGATGCTGAGCCGCCATCACGATCCTCCACCCCGACCCCGTCGCAGCAGCAACCCGCTTGCAAAAAAAATACACAATCGTTTACACTAATATGTCTTAGTTTTAAAATAGCATTTTAGAACGAAAACGATTCACGAACGAAACTAATTGACAGGTGGTAATTCATGTGCAACTTATCTTTATTTATTTATGATTTGGTTATGGGTAAAACAAAGACCATGCAGGTCAGGTGGATGAAACGGTGGGCTACAAATAATTAAATTGTTATGAATTAATTATTATTCATAAATAATTAATTCATGATACCATCGTCCATCGCGATGTTTCACATTAGACATCGTACGATGCCAAATTGGTCAACATCGCCCAACCCTAATGCTGTTGTTATATTATTGTTACGGGATTCATTTTGAAACCATACATTTAAATGATAGGTGCAATTAATTGCTAACAAGTATGTATTTGAACATGTACACAAAAATTACCTCCTTCTTTTATCCTGAGTAAGCTGCAACTCCACCAAGCCAAATAAGGAGTAAAATCCAAACTGCACCAAAGTCAGATACCAGCCAAATGGCTTAAAGCCTTCCACTGAGAATATTAGCTCCTGAAAGCAGAGGATCACAACAGTCATGCAACAAAACATGGAAAACCTAGGTTTAACATCACTTCAGACTTCACATTCAAGTCATTCAAGTCACCTGCAGGTAGCCGTAGATGAGGTAAAAGAGGAAGACACCAGCCACACAGATGAAGAACTGTGTTGGTGTGTTGAAGTTGTTCAGGTTAATGCCGAGTACTCTGAGCTCCTCCACTGATTTGATATGAGGAGACATCACCTCTGTGGATGAAGGCACAGATATGGAGATGTGCTTCCTTGAGCTGTAATTCACAAGGCCAAATTTGCCACTCATGTCTGCAGGCTCCTGAAAACAAAAGCAAAATTCATCCAAAAAGATCAATATTATATACACATATCTGTACTCCACCTTAAAAAGGAGGAGGCTTCAAAATAGAAACAGGGTTCATATACATTTTTACTTCTAAAATTCCATGCCTTTTCCAAAACTTTCAAGTACATTTTCAAGATGTAATGTTTCATGTAATGTCTACATATACATGGTAAGTAATAAGAAAAACGATGACGTTCAAATTTATCATAGCAAACATATCATAGAAAATGAAATTGTCTATTTTGCTTAAACTTGTCTTTATATCTATGTAAAATTGATTTTGATAATGCTTACACAGCACTAACAATGTGAGAGCAAGTTTTTGGCCAAGGACAGAAAATAAGTAAAGACAACTAACCTATATTTAAGTTAGGGCTGCACAATATATCGTTTCAGCATCAATATCGCAATGTGTGCATCCGCAACAGTCACATCGCAGCATATGCAATGTTGGGATTATAGTTTAATCATAATGGAGTAAAAGTTTATGATCTGCATGCATTTTTAAAGAGATAGTTCATCCAAAAATGACTTACCATTTTCATTACACCCTTCACTTGTTTCAAACCTTCATGAGTTTTCTTTTCTTTTTCTTTAATGAACACAAAAAGAATATAATTTAATAACTCCTATAGTATTAAAACAAGTGAAGTGTGAGTAAATAGTGAGTTCATTTTAACATTTGAGTAAACTGTCCCTTTAAGGCCTGTGACTGTGTGAACATTTCAATATTTCATATTTTAAAACATCCGGCCACAGGAAATTTTTTGTAACTTTAATAAAGATTAAAGAATATACAATGAAGACAATGTTGATTATTCAGTATCTGTACCTGAATAGTGAATACCTGAAAACTATAATTCACTTTTGTCTTTGCTATATTTTATTTCTCTATGCTTGTAATTAGGGCGATGCGGTGGCGCAGGTTTCCTCCAGGTGCTCCAGTTTCCCCCCACAAGTCCAAAGGCATGTGGTATAGGTGAATTGGGTAAGCTAAATTGTCCGTAGTGTATGTGTGCGATTGAGTGTGTATGGATGTTTCTCAGTGATGGGTTGCAGCTGGAAGGGCTTCCGCTGCGTAAAACATATGCTGGATCAGTTGGCGGTTCATTCCGCTGTGGCGACCCCAGATTAATAAAGGGACTGAGCCGAAAAGAAAATGAATAAATGAATGAATGCTTGTAATTTATTTGTTATATATTATTTGAGATTCACTCCTCTACAAACTCCCCCTAATCATTCCAAATAAACCTGTTAAATCATCTGGTGAAATTGTATTCACATCGCAATATATATCACAGAAATACACAGATTTTTCCAAATATCGCGCAGCCCTAATTCAAGTATACAGTTATTTGTTAAACTAATTTCCATTACTTTTCCAAAACTTTGTGAGTTTTTCTGTTTTACAGGCCTGGAAGATACTATGTCAAAATTACATGACTTTTCCAGGTTTTCCATGACCATACACAGGGTTTAGATTTTTACTTGCCCTGCTAATATTTTCACTGGCCCCACCAAAAAAAAAAAGAAAGAAAAAAGTTAATAGCTGTTTCTTAGCCACATGTTTTAAATATTGTATCAAAATTGTGTTTGAATCTAGAATTTAAATATTTTTAAAATGTTAATGAATGTATAATGTGCAAATCGTCGCGCTGTACCCACGTACCCACATTTTTTTAGCCTCATAATTTGATGTTGCAGTCACTGTACTGGTTTTTACCAGGTTACAAAAAAACGACATGCTCAGAACATGAAATCAGATAAGAGGAACCGAAAAGCAATATGATGTTTACTACATCACAGAGAAGGTAGCATTAAAAGGCTTAAAAGCACAAACTGTTTCTCGATTCAAAGACTGTATTCATACGCAAATGACAAATAGTCGCAGGCAGTGCTTAATTGGTGAATTGCGAGGTCCCGGAACAGATCGCAGTAACAGATCCGGCATGTTACCCGAGGATGGAGAGTTGTCGCGCACGAAAATGGGGCTTGAGAAGGGGGATCGGTAAAATGAGGTACCGGATCAGATTTCAGAGGTGCCGGATTCGGATAGAAGTAAAGTTGGTTTTATATTCACAAATTCAGACTTTCTCCTTGATAATATAATTTAGGAAAAGTATTGTTTGCTCATTTTAATTAATGAAATCATATTAGCAGCCAATGACTATCAAAGTACAGCATTATTCACAGTCAATTAAATAGTGCTAATGTTGTTTTGATGTCATTCCTCGATGTGATTTCAGACCGAATATACAAAGTACCATGGTAAACAATATAGGGAGTGTGTCACTGAACGAATGTGTGAATATAAAACCAACTTTACTTCTATCGGATTCGGCATGTTCCGGCACAAATTAAGCCCTGGTCGCAGGCAAATTGAACTTTTGTGACAAAGCAGCACAGATTGGGCCAGTAACAATCCTGTCTACTGTCCCGAGCGCTTCGCACGCTGGCCCCGGGCCATCGGACAGTCCTTATTGTTGAGCCCTGATATGAACCCTGTAGGAAGTATTCAAATGGACTTAACAAATGGACAGTTTGCGGCACAATTCTTCTTTACCTCAATTCATGGTTTCTAAAATAAAATACATTTAAATCTATAGTTATTGAAAGTTATTTAGCCTTTCTCCCTTCAACAACAGTGGTGTTTTATGTTCAGTTACCTCAGTTAAATGCAGTAACAGCACTGTATTAACGAACTCGTTAGTTATTAGTAGGCCCACATGGAATCTGCGCGCGCAGAATTCCGCAGATTTTCTGCACATTTTCCGCAGATTTCCGCAGATTTTTAGCCCATCATTAATTCTGTTTATTTATTTAAAGTTAACTATTTACAGTTAATCTAATCGGATTTGCATTTTAAACATTAAATACAAGTTAAAAAGATATTATTTTTTATTTAACATATTAAGGTTTTAGTTATGATACTCCCAAAATAATTCCGCAGAAATCCGCAGATTTTCACCAAAATTCTCCGCAGAAATAGCAAAAAATGTCCGCAGATTCCGTCTGGCCCTAGTTATTAGCTATGCTAACGCTGAAATATATACTTAACAAGCTTAGTCAGTGTAATACAGTGAAAAACCCTTTTCACTATGTTTTTGAGGTAAATATTTTTTTGTCAAAAAACACACACACACTTCATAAATACAAACCCCCAAACATGAACAATGTGCTGGTAATATGACAATATTTATATCGCAAAATTAAATATACACCATGGCACTGACTTATATGAACAACAATCGTTATATACAGTACAAGACATTATTTATATAAGGTTTCATATACTTAAAGGATGATAATGTCATTTCATGATAGATGTAAATAGCTCTGTATTCAAAAAATAGAACATAGAATGCATTTCCTTTCTGGATTATAGGGGGAAAAGGGGAGATGAATCTTACCTGAATGACCCAGAGAAAATCAGAGTGATTGATCGATCTAATCACATTGATGAGATGAGAGTGAGTATCTGACAGCTGATCTGTGCAGCACACTGATCTCACATCTCACCCAGTTTATACTCCAATAAGCGTGTTTCAGCACTGACATGCATGGCAGGCTATTTCTGCGACTTTCACGGACAGAATGAGTGAGAAAATAACGACCTAACACAAAAGCGGTCTCTTATACGGGATTTAAAAGTTATAAAGCGTGTTAGCGGCTAGGCTAACACCTGCTGCACTCCCTGCTCCTACTCCACTTCCGGGTTTAAAGTCAGTTTTAAGCGCTCGTCTCAACACAGAGCAGGCATTTTTTCATTCGTCCAGTCGAGCGGAGCACAATAAGGTTTCTTCATCCATGCAGACATATGTCAAAGTGCACACTATACGATTATTGTATGGGATTTTTTTGGCGTTGTTATGTCTCCCGGCAGCAGCCAACGGCTTCCGGTAAACTCTGACCTCATGGTACACGTCATTAAACACACACGTGTCAAGTTTGAGCAGTCTGGTCTGAACACTCTATTAACGCTGGTTTGAAGCAACTATTCTGCTTGTTAGTCAAGTATTTAATTCAAATGGCCATTTATTAAATTATAAAGAATTTATTAATTTAATATTCCCATCCCCCCCTAAAGAATTTGCTGTTGTACTTGATGCCGTATCATCTGGAGTTATTAGGTTATTCCAAGGCATCTCCTATCCTTCTGTGTTTCCTCTTTTAGACCCTTCTACTACAATGGTAGGAAAATGTTGTTTCTCTGCAACTTCTTCAAACAAATCAATATGATCTTTATTTCTTAATGGAATTGTATCAGTTCCGAATGTTGCTTTTTATTGAAATTATTTTGTTTCATTGATTGGAGAAAAATATGGCTCATCCCAAACAGCTACTTAATTTCAAATAAGATGAAAGACGTTTCATTTAGAATTATTCATCATACATACCCAGTAAATACTCTCTTAGTAAGATATAAAAAAGATATTGATAAGCAACACCCCGAGTGTCCCATTGGGGTAAAGTTGGTTTTATTTTCATACATTCAGACTTTCTCCTTAATATAATTTCATTAAAGTATTCTAAATAGTGAAATCATATTATCAGTCAATGACTAAGTACAACATTGTTGACAGTCAATTAAATAGTGCTAATGCTGTTTTGAAGTCTTCTTACATGCGATTTTAGACACAATATTTAATGTATCATGGTAAACAACATACAGTTGAAACCAGAAGTTTACATACACTCTAAAAAAAGAAACATAATCATTTTTAAAAAAACGTCTGATGGTAAATCATACTAAACCTTTACTATTTTAGGTCTGTTTTTAGGGACCTATTTTAGGTCCCATTTAGATTACCTAAATGATTTACATTTGCTAAATGCCAGAATAATGAGAGAATCAGATATGTCCTGTGGTCTGATGGAACTAAGATTGAACTGTTTGGCCATAATGATCAGTGTTACATTTGGTGGACAAAGGGGAAAGCTTAGGAACACCATCCCAACTTTGAAGTATGGGAGTGGCAGAATCATGTAGTGGGGCTGTTTTGCTGCAGGAGGGACTGGTCCACTTTACAGCATAGATGGCATCATGAAGAAAGAACATATGTAGAAGTACTGAAGCAACATCTCAAGACATCAGCCAGGAAATTAAAACTTGGCCACAAATGGGTCTTCCAAACAGACCATGACCCTAAGCATACTGCCAAATTAGTTAAAATGTACTTTAAGGACAACAGAGTGAATGTTTTGGAGTGGCCATCACAAAGCTCTGAGCTCAATCCTATATAGAAAATGTGTGAGCAGAGTTGAAAAAGCTTGTGCGAGCAAGACAGCCTAAATCTGACTCAGTTACACCAATTCTGTCAGGAGGAATGGGCCAAAATTCCTGCAAACTATTGTGAGAAGCTTGTGGAAGGATACCCAAAACATTTGACCAATGTTATACAGTTTAAAAGCAAAGCTAAAGAAAATAACAAGGAAATGTATGTAAACTTTTGACTGTCTAGAAATTAATAAAAAATTCCCCAAAAACATTATCTCATTTTTCTGGCATTTAGCAAATTTAAATGATTTAGGTAATCCTAACGGACCTAAAATAGTAAACGTTTAGTATGATTCACCATCAGACATTAAAAAAAAAAAAAAATGGTTATGTTCCTTTTTTTTAGAGTGTATGTAAACTTCTGGTTTCAAATGTATACACAGTATACTGACAACACAAAATTATGCAACAGCCGAACAACCATATAGTTTTTATAGTCATTTATTAACTTGTTTAATTTAATATTAACCTCACCTATAATGAGACTGGTGGGCACAATGTTTTCAGCACAAGTCTATTCTTGGTTTAATTTTGGAGACCGCCACTCAGATTCTCAATGTTCAGCTGTGGCCTGTATTCATTTTTAATGTATTTGATTGCCATAAAGGTGTCAGAAAGTTTAACCTGGTGCTTTAAAATCAATCTGCTACATCTGACACTATTGCTGTGTTGTTAATAACATATGATAATTTTAATAGTTAAATTTAAAAATTTATTTGACTTTTGAAAATCACCAAACGACCCCCTGTCATTGTCCCGCAACCCCCCCCCCCCCATTTTGGAAACCACTGATCTACTCAACAGTCAAAGAAGAATCATAAAAGCGTAAACTTAGAGGAAGACCATGGGATTAGGTTATGATTTGGGATAGGACCCAGGTAGCAAAGAATTTAGGCCCAGATTTGGCACAAAGCTGGCACAGCAGGCATTTATTTGGCACTGGCATACAGCATGTGGGCCAGACAAGGCCCTGGTTTGGCAAAGGTGGCACTGTCTTTAAGGCGGCACACAAGACTTGGGCCAGACATCAAATATAGTATTTGGCCCAGATGTTAAAAATAATATGTGGGCCACGTAAGTTTGGCATGTCTTGACCCACATTTAAATTATTTTTGAGTGAAGAAAAAGATTCTACCAAGCAGATCGCTTCGAGAAAAAAAGCATACCGATAGCATGCCTAAAGCCCTTCATGGGTTTATCAATTTAATTGCAGTCTTGATACCAACATTTCAGGCCCAGTTCTGGGTTATTAACTTGGCTGAGACTTGGCCCAGATATGGTCCATGTTTGGCCCTTGTATGGAAGCCAGACTTGGTCCAGTCATGTATCGTAATTCACTGCGGCATTTGGGCCAAGCAAAAACTGATTGTGTGGGCCAGATAAATTTTGCTATGTGGGGAGGACATAGGCCTACCCCAAAATTGCCTCAATAATGTAATTTTTTTTTCTTCTGTTTAATATTTCACTCCTTCATAACTTTTGAACAATATTACCTACAACACCTGCACTAAAAGTAGCCTATGAGGTAAAAGCTGTCACAGAATAACACAGTGAAGTGTAGGCTGGATAGACATAAATAGATGAATGAAATATGCTAGATGCTAAAGCTAACATTTAACAACAAACAGCATGTCACAAGGGATTCTGTGTCAAGATTGTCCCTTAAAATCTCTCTACACACTCATAAGTAGGCTATGCATCCTTCCTTTTCATTACATGAATTACGTATTAGTTTAACGCATATATTATAAGCATGCAAATGAAGATGCAAGACAAGAAAATTCCCACAGACAGAAAGCCATCATTAGATAATGTCTCCTGCTTTTCTGAAGGATTATGTTTGAAATAATGAGGGCAATAACAGACTACTTGTGTAGATAAAGTAACAAATAACAATTTCATACCTGTTTTATTTCTTGTGTTGGTTTCATTTTGAATATATATTGAGCTACACAACATGTCTTCTGCTAAAGTTTCTTGCAGGTAGGCTGAATTGTATAACCTGTTTGTCCAGAATGACAGGAGATCAGCACGTTTGGCACATTTACATCCTAGTTTTGCATGTATGTGAACAAATGGCATGCAAAAATAAAACAAAGCAATTTTGATCAGACATTTAGATATCAGCAGCAACTTATACACTCACTTCTATGCACAACACATGTGGCCGAGCTGTAGCCACGCAAGGTCCATCTCTGGCAAGGGGTTATGATCCTTTCTACCCCCTCCCCCTACTCGCCCAGCCTCCGCTCCACCCATTCATTTCCTCTGCTTCCCCTATAGATGACAGAGGCCTTTCCATCCACAGCGAGAGGTTAATTCACTCACGGACGGCATTATTTCTTTCCAGCCCCTTCCACAATATAAAAATTCAGAGTGGACAGGCCCATCTCTCATCCGTCTGAGATTTGATTGGAATGCTATTGCCTCCTGTCCCGAGGAGCCCCTGCACTGGCTTGGCTGCACTTTATGACACTAAATAGCCAGGCTACAATTTTTCCATCTATTCAAAAAATTCTCTTAATAACTCATTCTTCCGGACGAGAGCCCTAACTCTCCACTCACCGCTGAGGACGGGCTCGTCCCATTTACGTCCACAGGTCACCGGAATGGAGACCTGGAAATGTCCAGAATTCAACGGGTTAATTAATCTCCGAATTTACTGCCCTCTCTCTGCCACCCACTCGCCGAATCATAGTCCCATGGAGAGGCCTGTGCAATATTTACTGCCCGCTAATAGTATTCAGCAATGCACAGAACCGTCCACATGCACGCGGCTCTTTTGCCACCCATCTAACTTTACAAGTGATCTCATTTATCAACAATGACGGATTTGTGTAATGACTTTTACTTTTTGCAGCCTTTCACACCAGATCCTTCTAAATAATAAAATGGCTATTTATTGATTATTCAGAAAGGTACATATTCCCATAATGGTTTCAGACCAGATCAAATAACCAGTAATAAATAAAACATTGCATGCGGAAGGAAATGCAGTGGCTTTTCAAAGAGCAAAATCTGGATCCAATGAGGCCTGTAGCTCAGCAAATCAGTAGGATCTTCTGGGAAAGCTGAACGCTTGAGTGATTCTGTGCATGGATCTGATTAGAATTCAGATGACCTAACGACTGTTGGGATCATGGATGAGTCTGCAACAAATGTGAGGAGTAGGACATGTATTATTAAGGATAACACCAGTGTTTCAGTGGAAGATTTTACCGCCCAACCCCTAAAAAAGAGAAAAAAAAGTAAGACAAATACAATTTATTTGTAAAATAATGGTTATTTACTGGCATTTATGGTTCCATGAAGAGCCTTGCTGTTTTATTTTTCTCTGTAGAATTAAAAATAGTTGATTTTGGTGTCATTTAAAATGCAAGTGAGTAGGGCTGCGTGATTATTTGAAATAAAATCTAGATCCCAAGGGTCTAGTAGTTCACTGGAAATCAATCAGAGTAAAGGATTTAACTGTTTTTATGATTCTATGTGACTAATAAACACACGACCACAGAATCATCTCATATAATTATTTCAAGCACTCAACTTATGAGGTGTATCAGGTTATGAGGTGAGTTAGAAAGAAAAAAACATGTTATTATATGTGACATTTAATACACAGAAGAACACAGAAGCGTCGCAACAGCCGTCAAATTGCAGAACGATTCTTTTAGATTTCAGGATTGTGTTGATTAAATTGTCTGCAATATTTTGCATAGCTTGTCGGCGAACTATTGCTCTGTAGTAAAAGCTGCTCCATCTGAAAGCAGCTACTAGAAATTTACAGCTGATTACAGAGTCATTTTACTGCCAAAATGTGCATGAAAATTGCCTTCATTTAATCACCTGAACATTCAAATAGGGTGTTTCTCTCCATCCTTTTTTTCCAAAAAAGAAAGTGCAGATTTTAAAGCTTACATTTCAGAAGACAAAATATCTGCTTGATGCCAGTTGCATTCATGTGACACTAAAGTTCATCATCATCATCATAAAAAAGTCTATCTGCATTAAGCCATGTCAGTTTAAACTCATGATTTACTGTTTTCTGACTGCACACATCCAAAGCACACACTGAAAGAAAGCAGTCAGATTGTGCATGTTGCATAAGTATTAAATTAATATGTAGCTATCTATAGTGTCTTATTGCATTATACACACATAAGGTTATATCAAATACACATAAAGATGACTTAGTTGAATAGATCTTCATTTAAAATCATCTATTTAAATGGCAGCTGCATAATTTACAAAATGTTTTTGCACCAAATGTGAGTGAAACTATAAAAAGCATTTTACAGTAGAGTAAACAAATCATCTTTTCTTATTTTAAAGGCATTGCTTTAGATTCGTTTGGAATATATTGCATATATACACTCACCGGCCATTTTGTTAGGTACACCTTACTAGTACTGGGTAAGACCCCCTTTTGCCTTCAGAACTGCCTTAATCCTTTGTTGCATAGATTCAACAAGGTACTGGAAATATTCAGAAAGGTACTGGAATGTCGGCTGCACATTTATGATGCGAATCTCCCGTTCCACCACATCCCAAAGGTGCTCTATTGGATTGAGATGTGGTGATTGTGGAGGCCATTTGAGTGCAGTGAACTCATTGTCGTGTTCAAGAAACCAGTCTGAGATGATTCACGCTTTATGACATGGTATGTTATCCTGCTGGAAGTAGCCATCAGACGATTGGTACAATTTGGTCATAAAGTGAGGCTGTGGCGTTGACACAGTGCTCAATTGTTACTAATGGGCCCAAACTGTGCCAAGAAAATATCCCCCACACCATAACACCACCACCACCAGCCTGAACCTCACTGAATATTTTCTCTTTTTCGGACCATTGTCTGTAAACCCTAGAGATGGTTGTGCGTGAAAATACCAGTAGATCAGCAGTTTCTGAAATGCTCAAACCAGCCCGTCTGGCACCAAAAATCACCTTTTTTCCCCCATTCTGATGCTTGGTTGGAACTGCAGCAGATCATCTTGATCATGCCTAAATGCATTGAGTTGCTGCCATGTGATTGGCATTAACGAGCAGTTGGACAGGCGTACCTAATAAAGTGGCCGATGAATGTAGATTATATTCAGTGATGATAGATAATCAAATTGTTGACATTTGCATTCTGTACTGCATGTAAGAGGACAATATATGTAATATGTAATATACGTATTCATAGAGTTGGGTAATAGTGTTGACACCCCATACTCACACATGTTGTATAATATACAGTAATGTTAAGGTGTGTAATAAAGTAAATTCTTATTCTTATTGTATAAGTAGCGACATTAGTGCTCATGTGCGAATGGACTTCATACATTTAATCTAAATTGTGTATTAAGAGACAACTGATTTAATATACTCAAAAAAAAAAGGATGAATTTAAGTGTAGAATCTATATAGTTTGTGTCTCCACACAGCTACTAATAAAAGATTTCAAGCGTATGGTCAGAGCAGCGAGTCCTCTCCTCGTCTCTAACTCACTTTTCCACATGAAGAGTGAAATCACCTCATACATCTCCGGCCATTCTTAGTGTGCCACCTTCAAAATTGAAAATACCAAAGGAGAAATTACACTGGCGCCCCTTTTATGAAATAATCCTCAAATTTATTTGTTATATAACGCTTTTCTTCTCTACAACTGGAGAGAAAGGTCCTTTGCAGAGGGAACCCTTTAATGTTGCCCAATCTCATATTAAATTGGAGGGTTCTTAATAAGCCATTTTGGCTGTGTTATCCAGGGCTAAAGGGCCGTCTCTGTTGTCCTCTTCCTGTGCTTGTCTGAATCCTGCTGCATGACTTGGGAAACAGATGGTATCGGCCCAATATTACTTCTCAAAGCGCTCATATCCTCTCTCATGTTGTTTTCTTTGATCTGCTGGGCTTCTGCTCTCACTTTTTTTCCTATTTGCAATCCTCCCTCTGTCTCTCTCCGTCCTTCTCTCTTTCTCTTTAACTATTTGAGGTCAGCGCACACTCAAACAGGAAAGCTTGGCCGTGTTGATATATCTCTTCTAAGATGGACTCTATTGACTTAATGTATATTTTATGTCTTTTTGATCAAAAGAGGAAATGACAGCATATCCTGGACAACAATGAAATACTTTTTTCCTGAGACGTCTGGATTGACATTTTTACTGGTGCAATACAGGTGATTTTTTTATTATTATTATTTTTTTTTTTTTAGTTTTGAAAGATACCTATTAAATTGAAGGAATAGTAGGCAGTTTTACACAGCTTGAGGTGCCTTCTGTTGCCATCAGTGTTTGAAAATATTGAGGATCATGACCACTAACCACTAACCTAGTCGCCAAACCACCAGTGACTTTTCTGAAAGATGCGCCGTGTTGTTGTGGTCTCTTGGCACCGAGGAACTCACGGATGTGGATTCATTCACCAGAACACAACGCAATAACATTCTGTCTGCATAGACACCTGTCATATGTCATATGAACCTCTAGAGCTCTGCTGATAACCCCCATCTTTTCTTTAAGACTATAAGATGGAACTTAACAAATACTCAACATCAAATGCTCCCCGTTCAGCAGCAACATAAAACACAAAATGAAATCCAGCTTTAGCTTCAGAAGCTCTGCGAAATGTTTCTTGAGAGCAGCCAGGAGGGGGAAGCAGACTTCTGCTAAATGCTGAACGCTGGGAAAATAAAGAGCAATTAAAGATGAAATTTGAGATGATGGCAGCCATGGGAATAATGTTCAGAGCCAAATTCTTTTAACATTATTGAATAATATCATGTGAAGACATTTTTTTAACCAGTGACTTACATTTTGTAATGTGATTTAAATTATAATGAGCCCACAAATGAGTTAAATGTAAAAAAAAAAACAATGTTATATATTAAATATATTTTCAGCATGTTACATTTTTAGTGTTTAGTTATTGCATGTAATTTACCAACTTGGCATAATCAGTGACCTATTTGATGTTCAGATGTTAAATTTACATTTAATACTAAATTATAAATTGTATTTGTTTAGTTATTATTGTATTTATTAATTGGACACAGAATGATATGTTTAGTCTTGGGATGCATTGTTTTTTTTTTTCTGATATTGCACTGATTTTAAAATGTAACATTATTTTAACATATAATTTAACATTATTTTTTACATTTAAGTACTTCAGATGTCAAATTGAATTTATATATTGCGTGAAGACCTAATATATTAAATGTCATATTTTTTTAATCAAAGTACAAATGAACTTAAGATCCAGGATTTAGATTTTAAGTTGCAGATGATATGGCACTTGTTGGCCGGTTGACTAAAACAGGAACAGAAGGAGATACATTGTACTATAGCTATATACATTTGCTTCAAAATTGGTGTAAAAGGAGTTCACTGGAGATAAATTTTAATAAAACCAAGGAGATGATAATTAGCAGAAATAAACTAGTTCTTAGTCAAGGGTTAAAACCCTCCTTGAGGGACATGAATTAGAGACAGTTGGATGTTTTAAATGTTTAGGAACATTTATTGACAGTGGATTGATATTTGCTGCAAATGCAGAGATTATATCTCATTAGGAGGTTACAACAAGATGTTCTGGAGATGGTATACAAGAACTTGGTTGAAAGTGTTGTGAGTTTTTTTACATGATTGCATGGTATGGACTTGCCAATTAAGGAAAAAAAACAAAAAACTGTGTCGAGTAGTAAACATTGCCAGTGCAATTGTAGGTAAAGCACAAAGACAACCAAATGAAACTAATTCAATGACAATTCAACAGAAAGCACATGTCGTTATTAAAGATTGCTCCCATTCCTTAAATATAAAATTTTAGCTCTTGCTGAAAAAAAGACATTTCAGGCAACCTCAAGTAAATAAAAATGTGTATCAAATGTTCTTTGTGCTGACTGCCATTAGAATTTTAAATACTGGGTTTTAAGTATGTATAGGGAATCAAATAGAGCGTTTGATATACAGTTGAATTCAGAATTATTAGCCCCCTGAATTATTAGCCCCCGTTTATTTTTTTCCACAATTTCTGTTTAACGGAGAGAAAATGTTTTCAACACATTTCTAAATGTAACAGTTTTAATAACTCATCTCCAATAACTGATTTATTTTATCTTTGCCATGATGACAGTACATAATATTTGACTAGATATTTTTCAAGACACTTCCAAACAGCTTAAAGTGACATTTAAAGGTTTAATTAGGTAGGTTAGGGTAATTAAGCAAGTTATTGTATAATGATGTTTGTTCTGTAGACTATCGAAAAAAATAGCTTAAAGGGCTAATAATTTTGACCTTAAAATGACACTTAAAAAATTAAAAACTGCTTTTATTCTAGCTGAAATAAAACAAATAAGACTTTCTCAAAAATTCAAAGGGGGGCTAATAATTCTGACATCAACTGTATGTGATGACATTGAATGTATCTGTGTTGCCTGTTTTTTCTGTAATGTGTGTAATGTGAATGCTGATGTGGTTGTGTGGTTAAGCCAAAGATAAATTTCCACTCGTGAACAATAAAGAAAGTGAAGTAAAAGTAAAGTATTTTTTTTGTTGTTGTCATATTTAACATATTAACAAAACACATGCTCACAATATCAGGTATCATTCATCTACAGCAGGGAAAATAAGTATTTAAAATGTCACAATGTTTCTCTGAAAACATATTTCTAAAGGTGCTGTTGACATGAAATTTGATGTTGATAGCAACCAAAGCAATCCATATATGCAAAGAAAACAAATCTATTGAAGTTATGTGTAATGAAATGAAATGACAGGGAAAACTATTGAACACATAAGAAAGCGAGGTTTCAGCCGAGACAGCACCTGAATTCTCCTAGTAGTTATTCAGCAACCCTCTGCCCTTTGTCATTGTAAATTAATATTTACATTATTAATATATTATTTAATAATTCATTATTAATATTAATATGCTTCAGTCCAACATCTACATTACCATGATGATAAAGATGAAACCAGGGTGGACGTTTGATCCACAATGACCCAAAACACACAGCCAAGGAAACTATCAAATGCTTTCAGAGAAGGAAAATCAAGCTGTAGATTGGCCCAACCAATGACCTGACTTGAATCCAATAGAAAATACAAAATAAAGCTCAGATTTGATAGACGAGACCCACAGAACCATCAAGATTTTTACACACTGTTCAAGTCGGAAAAAAAACTCGCACCTGAACAATGCATGTGACTTCACTCTCCATATTAGAGTTCTCTATAAGCTGCCATCATTAAAAAAGCCTTTTATATATACAGTGTAAAACAAATCCGCAATTTTACCGTTTATTTCCGACAGTTGGGGTGCCGGAAATAAACGTAAAATAATGCCGTTAAATTACAGAAATTTACTGTAAAAATAACGGACATTAAATTACAGAAATTTCCTTAAATTTACAATTCTGGTAAATTTCTGTAATTCAACGGCTGTTTTACGTTTTTTTTTTTCGGAATAAATCGGAAAATTGTGGATTTTTTTTTACAGTGCACTCTCAGAAATAAAGGTACAGGAGCTGTCGCTGGGGCAGTACCTTTTCAAAAGATACATATTTGTACCAAAAGAGTCCACAGTAGTACCTAAAAGGTGCATATTAGTACCCAAATGTACCTAAAAAGTACCTTTGAGGTACCATTATGGACCCTTCAGGTACAAATATGTACCTTTTGAAAAGATACTGCCCCAGTGACAGCTCCTGTACCTTTATTTCCAAGAGTGCGTATATAAATTTCAGTAGTTCAGTACATTTTCCTTATGTCATTCCATTGTTATTACCCACAACTATTTTTTCAGGACTTTTTTTTTAGTTTTGTTTTATGTTTATGTTTGTATTGTTTGGGTTTTTACCAAAATCTGGTTCAATTTTATGCTAACATCTCCCATATCATTCCCAGGAAAAAAACATGATGTGTTCAATACTTATTTTCACAGTATGGGCTTTCTTATAATTCCGAGTTTAATAGCCTGCTTACTCTCCTAAAAATAAAGGTTCTTTAAAGGGGTATGGTTCTATAAAGAAAACTGTTAGCAACCACTTCTATAAATGCCCCCAAGCAGCCTCTGATGGAAAAAACCATAAAAAAGTAAATGTAATTTACTTATTTATTTAGGGTTACGTTTAAGGTTTAGTGTACAGACATTATTGTTAGCTCACAATGAAAACAACAGAAGTACATTGAAACTTTCGACTATGATAGCTGTGCAAATATGTGTGTGTTTGCTCCTACTTACACTTGTAAAAACACAATAGTAAGTATCACAATGTTTTTACACATGCTTATTGTAAAATCAAAATATAATGCATTTATCCACAGCCCAAGGATCATCCACACAATGACACATTGTTAAACTGTTCAAAGTGGCAATGGAAGTTTGTTTAGTTTTGCCCTGGGCCATCTCTGTGTTCCCGGTGACTAGAACGCTCAGCTGTGTGACGTCACGCTGCTTTAATGTGGCTTTGATTGACAGCTGGAGGATTGGCATTTTAGGCTGGAGGGTGTATGGGGGGGCGGGTCCCCTCAGCTGGCACAGCGGGACCTCGGAGTTTGAAGACGACTGATTTCATGAAAGACACGCTGGATGTCTCCCCCACTCATAAACACAGAAGAATGAATCGTGTGGTCAGGATGGAGAAAAGAAGAAAAAAGAAAGAAAGCAAATGAAATTAAAGAGCTCACTGACAGCACAAAACATGCATATGATGTTTTATGGCTTGCCAGAAGAGTTCAGCACCTGTGGTTTACTGCAGTCAGAGCCCAGCTTCAATCACCAGCTTTAGAAGGTTTGTCTTGGCACGGACAGGTAGAGACATGGAGAAATAAAGACAGGAAAACAGAGAATGAAGAAGGAAAGAGACACCAGGGGGATTCAGGAACATAAAGGCTCTGTTCCAAAACCAAGCGGGGTTCCATGTTGGGTAGCACTGACTAAACAGATAGATTCAATGGAATTTTTATGGGAGAAAATGAGTGGTTACATTAAAGGGGTGCCTAAAAAAATATTATTTCAATATGTCTAATTTCATGTTTTATTCTGTGTGTTATTTGGTGAAATTATTGTTAACACTTTACAAATAATAATATGATAATTATATGGGACATGTAGTTAATGTATTTCTTAAAATAAACAATGAACAATGTTTGCACAGCATTTATTAATTATAGCTTATTGTTTACTAATGCATTAGATGATGCACTCTGAGTTAACATGAACTAACAGTGAAGAATTGTATTTTCATTAACTAATGTTAACTAAGGGCGATGCGGTGGCGCAGTAGGTAGTGCTGTCTCCTCACAGGAAGAAGGTTGCTGGTTCGAGCCTCGGCTGGGTGAGTTGGCATTTCTGTGTGGAGTTTGCTAGTTCTCCCTGCGTTTGTGTGGGTTTCCTCTGGGTGCTCCGGTTTACCCCATAAGTCCAAAGATATGCGCTATAGGTGAATTGGGTAAGCTAAATTGTCCGTAGTGTATGTTTGTGAATGTAAGTGTATGGGTGTTTCCCAATGATGGGTTGCAGCTGGAAGGGCATCCGCTGCGTAAAACATATGCTGGATAAGTTGACGGTTCATTCCGCTGTGGCGATCCCAGATTAAGAAAGGGACTAAGCCGAAAAGAAAATGAATGAATGAATGTTAACTAAGATGTATAAATACTGTAATAAATGTATTGTACATTGTTTGTTCATGTAAGTAAATGCATTAACATTAACTACATGTCCCATATATCCATATACATATATCTAGAACAAAGAAATATTATCATAATAATTATCATAAGCATTGCATTGGCACCCTATTAAATATCGTAAAAATTTTATTGACTACCTACCTAGCTCCCTAGTATTTGAGGGATATTCTCAGAATATCAAAATCAACTGTAGGCAGTAGATCTTTCTCCTGTCTGGCACTTAAACTTTGAAACAGCCTTCCTAGCACAATTCGGGAGGCAAACACACTCTTGTCAGTTTAAAACTAGATTAAAGACACATTTCTTTTTTTTTTTTTTTTTGCATTAGCATACACATAAAACACAAATGCTTGTGAAATACAAATTCTCTAAAGGATTGTTAGGCTGCATTTATTAGGGCAAACAGAACTGGGAACACTTCCCAAAAGACGTTATAATTTGAACGGCATATACGCTTATGTTAGTCTGTTTCTCCTTATTCTGTGGTCTCCATAATCCTGGACTAGGCCGTATCCTGAGCAGATTCTGTGGTGGTCATGGAGGATTGGAGAACATGAGACTCCTGAAAGACCCCAGTGACAGACAAATCTTCGCATTGATCCCCGGGGCCAGCCTGAACAACTGCCGGTGACCTACACACACCTGCAACTTCTCCAGCGTCCGGTGCCTAGACTGCAGCTCTGCACAACAAGTTTGGCCAGAGGAGAAATAGCCGTGCCCAACTGAGCCTGGTTTCTCTCAAGGTTTTTTCCCTTCACTTTCGTCAATTGGTGAAGTTTGTTCCTTGCCGCTGTTGCCACTTGGTTTGGGACTTGTGGATCTGAACATCGATGGATTTGCTCTTCAGTGTTTGGACTTTAAGAACCACACTAAACTGAACTTCAACTCTGAAAACTAGACTGACAGTTTCAATCTACTAGAACTTCTATGTTAAGCAGCTTTGACACAATTTACATTGTAAAAGCGCTATCGAAATAAAGATGAATTGAACTAAATTGAATATATGCAATAATTTACTAGTAATTTAAATACACTAAAATAAAATTAGTTTCGAAAACAAAATTGTATACAAATATGTAGAAAAAAACAAACACACACACACTGAACTGAACACAACATTTTAGGGTATTCAATAAAATAATAAAAAAATGTTTTGTACACTCTCAAAAATAAAGGTACGCGAGCCGTCACTGGGGTGGTACCTTTTTCAAAAGGTACACATTTGTATTTGAAGGGTCCATATTGGTACCTCAAAAGTATATATTAGAACCTAAACATTTTAAGAGGAACCCTTTTGTACTTTTTAAGTACTAATTTATACCTTTTCAAAAGGTGCCACCCCAGTGACAGCTCGCGTACCTTTATTTCTGATATCAAGTGAAAAAAAAAAACTTAATTATTAATAATTTGTTCAAATTTCTGTTCTGAACTTTTGTTTGGACATTCTGAACTTATATTTTAGTTATGGTAAACTATATGAGAGTTTTAGATAACTCTTTTCAATAAAGTTCTATTAGTTAATTTAATATGTTTACCCCAAAATTATTAAGGCATGTATTGATCTTAGTTAATATTTTTTTCAACATTAACAAGCTGTGAATTTAGTAATGTATTGGTAAATATAATTTAATAGAACTGAGCTAATAAACTTTTCTATTCACCAACGTTAAAAAAAGAATGAATAAATACTGTAACATTTTGTAATTTAATATGCATACGAACTAAAATAGCAGGAAAAACATTCAAGTAGTTAGTGCTACCACATATAACTTAAGTATATCCCTACACTAAAATTGGATAGATGCTTTGAAATGTCTAAAGCATGTAGGTTTTGGAACAGAGCCATTTAGTGTATCACCTGTGTTTGTGTATAATCACATAGTGTTCAGAGTTGTCTGTGGTTTCTTTTAGGCTTATAATTACACTATTTACTTTTTGATAAACTGTCCCACAAACTGCACAACAAAGTGACACAACTATTTATGGCCCAAATCTGTGGGAAGTTATTATCTGTAATGAAATTTAATTAAAAAGATCCATAAATCAGCCTTGAATTTCAGTTTGAATTACATTTTGACAAAGTATAATTTGAAGTTCCAATTGTCCCTTATATAGTGATTATATATATATATATATATATATATATATATATATATATATATATATATATAGGCAAGGCAAGTTTATTTATATAGCACATTTCATACACAGTGGCAATTCAAAGGGCTTTACATAAACAAGAATAAAAAAGACAAGTGTAAAAAAAAGAAAAAACAGATAATAAAAAACAGATAAAAATGTGTTAAAACAGCTTGTAAAAGAATAAAAAAGAAGAGAAAAACATAATAGTGTGATCTGTCAAACGTAGAACAATGCTCATTCAGTAAAGGCACAGCTAAACAGATGTGTTTTCAGTCTGGATTTGAATGCGCCTAATGTTGGAGCACATCTGATCATTTCTGGGAGTTGATTCCAGCATATATATAGTTGATATATATATTATTTCCCAGCATCAAAACATATAGTATAAATAAAAGTGTTTAATTGTTATTCTTACTAAATACCATAGTCAGCATTTTTTTTTTTTAGCTGCAGTTTTTTTCAGCGTTTTTGTAAATTACGCAGTGGACTCCTTACTCCCATCATGTTTTGCATATGACCTAGTAAGAAGAGTAAATGTTGATCATTAATTAATTCATTCATTCATTCATTCATTCGTTCATTCATTCATTCATTCATTTAACCATTTGCTCATAAGTTCATTCATTTATTTATATTTAAAGGAAGAGCTCATTAGTGTTTGATGTTGTAATATGTTGCATTGGTAATTGTAATGTGAAGTGACACTGACAAGAGGTGCGGATCCAAATAGAGGATTTATTATGAGAATGGTCAGGCAAGCAATGGTCAACAAATGAACAAATAGATGTATACGGGCAATCCAGAGTCGTGGTCAATGAACAGGCGAATGGTCAGTGTAGGCAGTAAGCAACGTAAACAAACAAAACAGAGCAGGGGTCAAAACACGACAAAGCAAGGTTAAGGAAACACGTCGCAATGTCACAGACAACATATAACAAGACTCAGCAACTGGTGTGTGTGTGTGTGTGTCTGTGCTGCATTTAAAGTCCATGTAATCAGTTCTGAACAGCTTCAGCTGTGTGTGTTAGCAATCAAAAACCGGAACAGGTGTGAGTGTGCGGTGCATGACAGGATTGTAGTCCTGAGTGAAAGTGAATGATTCCCAGCGATCTACAAGCCTAGATCGCTGGTAATTGTGACAGTAATACAGTGAAAAGAAATAACTCCTTTAATTAAATTTATGCCAATTTACTTTTAGTGTTTGCTATGCTAAATGAGTTCACCCCAAATAAATCACCCTCAAGTCGTTGCAATACCCTAAGACCTTCGTTCATTGTTAGAACACAAATTACAGATATATTAGATGAAATCCGAGAGCTCTCTGTCTTTTGGTAGACAGCATCAGTCCTGACACGTTTCATGTTCAGAAAAGGAACCAAAACCTTTGTTTCAAACATTCTACAGGACTTCAGTAGTTTGACTGTAATCATAGGAAGCTTTAAGAACATTTTTGTCAACCAAAAAATCTATGGCTGTTCAAAATCGCCTACTACTCAGTAGGTACTGCATTTGAATTTACAACTCGACCATTAGAAAAGCATGTTCTATACAATATGAATGTGAGTAGTATGAATGGAACTCTCCAAACTACATTCACCATTTTGGCATGACCGTGACCTACCTGCGTGAGTTGCATCACTTCACTCCTATTCATGAATTCTCTCATGGTGCATCAGAATCGTAACGAAAGTAGTAGGTCATCCTGGTACTTCTCGGATATGAATTCGGACATATACTCTGCTTCCGTATTGTTTTTAGTGTAGTATATAATATGGAAGTATATAATTTTGGAATCAGCCTATGACTTTGTTCAACTTATTTTTCTCATCCACGACAGGTTAGGGTGCACATGTCTGTGGGCAATATTACGCCAATAGGTGAGACTACTTGGTTTACATCAGGGGTGTTCAACCCTATTCCTGGCGATCGACCTTCCAGCTGATTTCAGCTCCAACCCTGATCAAACACACCTGAACCAATTATTTAGAACGTGAGGAGCACTTGATAATTACAGGCAGGTGTGTTTGATAAGGGCTGCAACTGAAAACTGCAGGAAGGTCGATCGCCAGGAATAGGGTTGAGCACCCCTGGTTTACATCAACACTTTTTTTATTATTGTTATAAACTTTTAATGAAAAATGTGCTTACTGAGTTAATCTTTCCGCTGTGGGAACCCCTGATATATCAGGAACTAACCCGAAGGATAATGAGTGAGTTGTTTAGTTCTTCACACTAAAAAAATGGTTCTTCGAAGAACCAAAGTGTTCTGTGTGGAACCAAAAACCATGACATCACTGTAAATTTCCCATTTTTGGTTCTTTCTGGTATCTTTATTTACATATTTATTTACTTTATTTAGATCTTTACATCTAGGGACCAAATCGCAAGCAGTGGTCGAGCAACTACTGTCAAATAGGAATGGTAATAGTTAAATCTTTCCATGTAATATGCATCTCATTTGTAACTACCCACAAAGTTGGATATGTCTAAGGAAGTAGCTATTCCACAATATGCTAAAGTGCCATGAAACCCCCCTGTCTCAGCAGGGTGTTTTCACACCTCTAGTTTGAAAAAATTAAAAAAATGACCTGATTCCACTGAGTGGTATGGTACAGTTTGGTACGATTTTATAGCCGTTTTCACTGTCAAAAGGTATAAAAAGCGAACGTACCATACCAGTTTTTGAGTACCCTTTCAAAAGGGTACCTAGCACGACAAAAGGGTACCAAAAGCCGGAGCTAGTCATGCAGCTGAACGCAATTGGTTTACAGAGGAACGTCACTAGTGCGTACACAAGCCAGGAGAATGAAAACAAAGAACCGCCATTTTTAAATACACAGCCGAGACATTACATCGTAATACTATATACATATAATAAGCAGCTATGGTCAACCCGAGCTTAACAAACCTTGTCGTCGTCTTGATGAACAGCCACTAAGCCAAGAAGAACAAAATCTACTGTGTCCTGTTTTTTTTAGGAGGTCGTCTAAAAGTGCGAGCGGTTTCACTTTTTCCAGAGAGCTCATGTGCACTCGTTGCGCGTCTATATTTGAAATAACGAACTTCTTGAATGGATGAAAATAATGTGCGCATCATTATTGATGTGCTTTTGACATCCAATTCTTTCAAACGCAAGAGTGCGAAAAAACAAATAAGATGCCTGAAATATCAAAAGAGCAAATGATTCTTTCAGCAACTTAAAACATATATTGTTGTTTGCACTTGTTCTTGGTGTTGTGGAAGTTTTTTCTTTCTTCTTTTTTTTATATTACGTTCCTCACAAAAAGTAAACAGACAGCTGCAGATGCGGCGTCTTGAGAGATGAGTCCGTCTGAGATGTGTCCACCCCTCTTCTCTCACTCTCACTATATTAATGACCATCTGCATCTCTCCATCTCTCTCTGCCTACAGCGTGGAGTTAGTGCACAATTACATATAGTTTAATATATCTGCCGTGCACCTTTAAACAAGCATCCTCAGTGCACAGGGTGATTTGTCTTTTGCAGCCATTACTCCATTGTACATCTTGATAGCCACAGATTGCTCGCAGCCATGTTTAAGCATTAAATAGTGTATTATTATTTCACATAAATCAAGCAGGGACATGGGGGGGATTCATAAATTTTACATTTCACACAGACAGTATTTTAAAGGCTTCTCAATCTCGCGGTGGGACATCAGTACGGAGAGCCATCTACTCAGACACACACAGTATCACAATGTAGGAAAATATTCAGAATCATTTTATGAAGTGTAAATTTAAGTCCTAACCACTTCTAAGAAAGTGTAAATGGCCCAGTATGTTACTGCAGTGAATCCATATGAAGTCATAAAAAATGTATCACAATTATCACTTAAAATGCTACAAACTGCCTGCTATGTTTCTTAGATGTTTTATGACTTCTAATGACAGACTTGGAGTTTAAATATTAATAACACATTTAAGCACTGGATTTGCTTAAATTCTCAAGACCGCTTTATTAGAATGTCCCTTGATAGCGGTTCATGACATTTCTATTATTAAAACAAACACTTTAAATAATATATAACTTTTTTTCTGAACATCAAAATTGTTATAATTAAGTAATATGGACTGTAGATAACACATTCCTTTATTAATCGATTCCTTTAAAAGGCAAATATTATGTCATCATTTAAATGCATTTTGTGGATTTAATTGCATCATTTTATACCTCATAATATTATGTGTGAGATTAATTTTAATACTGTTGAACGAAGAATGAATATAATAAATTAACGCTGATTAAAGTTTTTCCTCATCCCTTATTCCTAATTCTGCAGTTTGTACTGTATTTATTATACTTATTTTGATTAGAATTAGGGGTGACGCGGTGGCACAGTATGTAGTGCTGTCGCTTCACAGCAAGAAGGTCGCTTGTTCGAGCCTCGGCTGGGTCAGTTGGCATTTCTGTGTGGAGTTTGCATGTCCTCCCTGCGTTCGCGTGGGTTTCCGCTGGGTGCTCTGGATATTTCCCCCACAAGTCCAAAGACATGCGGTACAGGTGAATCGGGTAAGCTAAAATTGTCCGTTGTGTATGTGTGTGAATGAACGTGGGTGTTTCCCAGTGATGGGTTGCAGCTGGAAGGGCATCCGCTGCGTAAAACGTATGCTGGATAAGTTGGCGGTTCATTCCGCTGTGGCGACCCCTGATTAATAAAGAGACTAAGCCGAAAAGAAAATGAATGAATGATTAAAATTAAACAAGGGCGTCATGGTGGCGCAGTGGGTAGTGGGTTTCCTCCAGGTGCTCCGGTTTCCCCCACAGTCCAAAGACATGCGGTACAGGTGAATTAAATAAGCTAAATTGGCCGTAGTGTATGATTGTGAATGCAAGAGTGTATGGGTGTTTTCCAGTGTTGAGTTGCGGTAGGAAGGGCATCCGCTGCGTAAAACATATGCTGGATAAGTTGGCGGTTCATTCCGCTGTGGTGACCCCTGATTAATAAAGGGACTAAGTTGAAAAGAAAATGAATGAATGATTAAAATTAAACAAGGGGGTCATGGTGGCGCAGTGGGTAGTGGGTTTCCTCCAGGTGCTCCGGTTTCCCCCACAGTCCGAAGACACGTGGTACAGGTGCACCTCTAAGGCAGATGAACCAATTTAGAAATAATACACTGTTAAAGGGCTAGATTTTAGTGCATTTTGTAGCGTTTACACATTTGATCATGTTATGCAAAATATACATATATTTTATAGGTGGGCATAGATAATTATTTTTTTTTTATCTAGATTAATCTGTAATCTTGAAATAAATCTTGATTAAAATGGCTCATTTGAATTCTGCCAAAGGCATTCAGAATATGTGTGCTACCCAAATTATAAGTCTTTGAGGACGGGTTTCTCAAGCCAGGTGCCGCATTAGACCAGTGGCTCATCTCCTGTTTCCAAAATGCATCACAAACTGCTTGAGAAACTGTTCTACTATGATAATTGGTGATGAAAATAAATGATGTTCAATAAGATGTACTTGTGTTTACTAACTGTTTATTCAGTTAAGCATGAATTTTCAACTGTAGGCCTACACAAGCTCAAAACAGCAATTTTTGATGACCTTAATAATAATGTCATAACTGAACTGAACAAAAATGGAATTACGACGTAGTAGCATTATTGAAGTAAACACCGCAATCAAACTAGTACCGTCATGCCCCAGTTTGTCATGAGGGCATGAATGAAATGTTCAGGAGTTGCAGAGAACTGCAGTTAAAGTCACCCAAAATTACAGGAAACTCTTACATGAAAGCACTTCACGTAAACACCTTCATTATATTATTGTCTATTAAGGCAAATAACTAGATTACAGATGTCCATGTAAGCGTAGTCAGTAGTGTCGTCAAACCAAGATCCAGAAGGGCATCCTGCTGATTTGATTGAGAAGGGCACTTTTTTGTCAGACGGCTCACCGGTCAGGTATACATCCGCGCTAAAATATCAAGGTGAAAGTCATCATAGCTTGCGTAGAATAGACCCAGCTCCCAACCCAACTTTGAGAATAGTTTAACGGCGATATTTTTTTTTATCAGCAGATTAAAGTCTCACGTTAACGCCGATAACGGCCCATCAATAATATTTTTGTTTAAAATTGAGTTTTTCTGTATATCATATTTGACCATGACCTTGAATAAATCTTTAAATGTCTTGAAATATATATATATTTTTTCTATTTGAGATTTATATACACTCACCGGCCACTTTATTAGGTACACCTTACTAGTACCGGGTTGGACTGCATTTTGCCTTCAGAACTGCCTTAATCCTTTATGGCATAGATTCAACAAGGTACTGGACATATTCCTCAGACATTTTTGGTCCATATTGACATGATAGCATCACGCAGTTGTTGCAGATTTGTTGGATGCACATCCTTGATGTGAATCTCTCGTTCCACCACATGCCAAAGGTGCTATATTGGATTGAGTTATGGTGACTGTGGAGGCCATTTGAGTAGAGTGAACTCATTGTCATGTTCAAGAAACCAGTCTGAGATGATTTGCGCTTTATGACATGGCGCGTTATCCTTCTGAAAGTAGCCATCAGAGGATGGGTACAATGTGGTCATAAAGGGATGGACATGGTCAGCAACAATACTCAGGTAGGTTGTGGCGTTGGCACGATGCTCAATTGGTACTAATGGGCCCAAAGTGTGCTAAGATAATATCCCCCACACCATTACACCACCACCACCAACCTGATCCATTGATACAAGGCAGGATGGATCCATGCTTTCATGTTGTTGACACCAAATTCTGACCCTACCATCCATATGTCGCAGCAGATATCGAGACTCATCAGACCAGGCAATGTTTTTCCAGTATTCTATTGTGCAATTTTAGTGAGCCTGTGTGAATTGTAGCCTCAGTTTCCTGTTCTTAGCTGACAGGAGTGGCACTCAGTGTGGTCTTCTATTTCTGTAGCCCATCCGCCTCAAGGTTGAACATGTTGTGCATTCAGAGATGCTCTTCTGCATACCTCAGTTGAAACGAGTGGTTATTTGAGTTACTGTTGCGTTTTTATCAGCTCGAACCAGTCTGGCCATTCTCCTCTGACCTTTGGCATCAACAAGGCATTTGCGCTAACAGAACAGCCACTCACTGGATATTTTCTCTTTTTTGGACCCTTTTCTGTAAACCCTAGAGATGGTTGTGCGTGAAAATCCCAGTAGATCAGCAGTTTCTGAAACACTCAGACCAGCCCATTTAGCACCAACAACCGTGCCACGTTCAGAGTCACTTAAATCACCTTTCTTCCCCATTCTGATGCTCAGTTTGAACTCCAGCAGATCATCTTGATCATGTCTACATGCTCAAATTCATTGAGTTGCTGCCATGTGATTGGCTGATTAGAAATTTGTGTTAATGAGCAGTTGGACAGGTGTATCTAATAAAGTGGCCGGTAAGTGTTTATATATATATATTTTGTTTGGATTTATTTACGTTTTGTAATAGTGTGCAATCCGGAGGGCAGTTATAATAAACTGATATGCTATTGCTAAAATATATATATATAAAAAAAAAGATGTTAGTACTAAATAATATATTCCAATGTTCAGTGAAAGCTCTGTCAGTTCTCTGAAAAAAAGGACTTTGGGAGAACAGTGTGTAATAAAGCTTTGACACTAGAACCCTTTGGTGTCAAAGTTGACGAAGGGTAACGGGCAATAGAAGAATGTATGTGTGTGTGCGTGTGCTAGTCGGAAGTCTGTCTTGTCTTTCTTCTCTGTAGGGCACATGCTTCCTTTCTGACAGGTGCTGGTAGCTCCATTTGTTCTCATGTTCCAGTCTGTGTTCATGTCTCCTGACAGTAGCGTTATCCTCTGGCGTGCTCTGCGGATCTTGATCACAGTCTCTTGGTAAGTTTCACCGGGTTAAATACCTGCGAGGGTAAAAGTAAGTTAAACTGAATCAACATCAGTAGACACATCTACTCTTACCTGTCCACATTTTCTTCACCGCCAATGTGAACTCAAAGAATCACACTCTTTTATTGCTGAATGCTGTGGATTCTTGTGCAGGTGGATCCTCACTCTAGGAAGATGTACATAAGCTGAACTTTGAAGATGAAAACTGACGGTAGCAGGACTGTTGAATGCGATGCGGCAAATCATTTCTCAGCTTCTCATCATAAGTGGTGTTTGCTCAAAACTCTCATCCAGAACATTAGTGTGTAATTTATCTGCCGCTTACTTTAATGATGCCTTCAAATGATGTATTTTACTGAGGTGAGGTTTTGCTGTTTTCCTTTTTTTAATGTGTAAAATTAATAATGTCATTTTATATACATTCTAAAATAGTGGTAATAGTGTTATTATTAATAATATGGTTTAAAAAGTTTTGTAGATTTTCACTGAACGGGTGAGTTAATATTTTTATATTATTATTATTATTATTATTATTATTAAATTAAATTAAAATATATATATTTCATGTAACTTATATGTCCATTCATTCATTCATTCATTCATTCATTCATTCATTCATTCATTTTCTTTTCGGCTTAGATCCTTTATTAATCTGGGGTCGCCACAGCGGAATGAACCGCCAACTTATCCAGCACGTTTTTATGCAGCTGATGCCCTTCCAGCCGCAACCCATCTCTGGGAAACATCCACACACACTCATTCACACTCATACACTACGGACAATTTAGCCTACCCAATTCACCTGTACTGCATGTCTTTGGACTGTGGGGGGAAACGGAGCACACAAAGGAAACCCACGCAAACGCAGGGGGAACATACAAACTCCACACAGAAACGCCAACTGACCCAGCCGAGGCTCGAACCAGCGACCTTCTTGCTGTGACAGCACTGTCTACTGAGCCACCTCATTGCCCAGGTGTAGGGAGTGCAGAATTATTAGGCAAATTAGTATTTTGACCACATCATCCTCTTTATGCATGTTGTCTTAATCCAAGCTGTATAGGCTCGAAAGCCTACTACCAATTAAGCATATTAGGTGATGTGCATCTCTGTAATGAGAAGGGGTGTGGTCTAATGACATCAACACCCTTTATCAGGTGTGCATAATTATTAGGCAACTTCCTTTCCTTTGGCAAAATGGGTCAAAAGAAGGACTTGACAGGCTCCGAAAAGTCAAAAATAGTGAGATATCTTGCAGAGGGATGCAGCACTCTTAAAATTGCCAAGCTTCTGAAGCGTGATCATCGAACAATCAAGCGTTTCATTCAAAATAGTCAACAGGGTCGCAAAAAGCGTGTGGAAAAACCAAGGCGCAAAATAACTGCCCATGAACTGAGAAAAGTCAAGCGTGCAGCTGCTAAGATGCCACTTGCCACCAGTTTTGCCATATTTCAGAGCTGCAACATCACTGGAGTGCCCAAAAGCACAAGGTGTGCAATACTCAGAGACATGGCCAAGGTAAGAAAGACCACCACTGAACAAGACACACAAGCTGAAACGTCAAGACTGGGCCAAGAAATATCTCAAGACTGATTTTTCTAAGGTTTTATGGACTGATGAAATGAGAGTGAGTCTTGATGGGCACGTGGCTGGATCGGTAAAGGGCAGAGAGCTCCAGTCCGACTCAGACGCCAGCAAGGTGGAGGTGGAGTACTGGTTTGGGCTGGTATCATCAAAGATGAGCTTGTGGGGCCTTTTCAGGTTAAGGATGGAGTCAAGCTCAACTCCCAGTCCTACTGCCAGTTTCTGGAAGACACCTTTTTCAAGCAGTGGTACAGGAAGAAGTCTGCATCCTTCAAGAAAAACATGATTTTCATGCAGGACAATGCTCCATCACACGCGTCCAAGTACTCCACAGCGTGGCTGGCAAGAAAGGGTCTAAAAGAAGAAAAAATAATGACATGGCCTCCTTGTTCACCTGATTTGGTTCAGCAAAAAAGAATGGAATAAATGAAAGCTGTTGGAATATGAGTTGTTGGAAAGTATGTATATTGTGTCATTTATAAGTTTTGTGTTAAAGCTTATAATACTGCAACACCAATTAAATCATTTCAAACAACAAAATTATTCATTATAAGGAAAGTTCGAAATTAGAAATTTCCAAGTTAGATCCATTGGATGTTGTTGCCATATGGCAACATATCATGAAGTACCTTTAAAAAAAGAAATGTTTCCAATTTTTTTTTACAGCACTTTAAGTTAAGCCATTTTAAGAAAAGAAAAACAGTCCAATATATTTTTTTTTTATAGATCTATCATAATGCGTGCAGTAGAGGGTTAAATGTCAGGTAAATTAATGTGCAACCAATTCTTTTGAATTTGGAGAAAATCTGTCTATCGGTCTTTAACAATCTATAGATACAGTTGAAGTCCGAATTATTAGCCCCCCTGATTTATCAGCCCCTCTGTTTATTTTTCTGTTTAACGGAGAGAAGATTTTCTCAACACATTTCTAAACATAATAGTTTTAATAACGCATCTCTAATAACTGATTTATTTTATCTTTGCCATGATGACAGTAAATAATATTTGACTAGATATTTTTTAAGACACTTCTATACAGCTTAAAGTGATTAATTAGGTTAACTAGGCAGGTTAGGGTAATTAGGCAAGTTATTGTGTAATGATAGTTTGTTCTGTAGACTATCGAAAAAATATATAGTTTAAAGGGGCTAATAATTTTGTCTTTAAAATGATGTTTAAAAAATTAAAAACTGCTTTTATTCTAGCCGAAATAAAACAGAACAAAGATTATCAGACTGACTGAAGAAAAAATATTATCGAACATACTGTGAAAATTTCCTTGCTCTGTTAAGACATCATTTCGGAAATATTTGAAAAAGAAATTCAAAGGTGGCTAATAATTCTGACTTCAACTGTATATATTAACACTATACAGTAGTTCATAAACATGTCTTTTTAACTAACGTATGTCATCCTACCCCACAGAAAGTCTTATGTGCAATGGGTATGTTTGTGGGAATAGCCACAAATATAAATTTTCCTTTTAAAATAGAAAATCATTAGACAATTAAAAAATCTTCCATGAAGACATTTAGTAAATTTCCTGCCAAATAAATAAAAACAAAGGTAACACTTTATTTTGATGGTTCATTTGAGTATCAGTAGACTGTCCGCTTAATACATGTTAATACTGCTGCTAAACCAGGGTATATGCAGGAATCCTAAAGGTAATTTTAATATATTTTTCTCAGAACGTCTCAGAATATTTTAAGACCTCATCAATATCAAACCTTTTACTTAATGAATAGTTGTAGTTAAATAAATCAATGGAGCACAACCATGCAACAGAACTCAAATAAGCTCGGAAGAAACAAAGCTTGAAAGAATAAATGACGTGGTTGTTTTCAGCAACAGGCTTCAGTCACTGTTTAAACTCGTCTTTCTCCAACCAGGAGTACACAAACTTACATTTTCCCATTTTGCCGTCTGTTTCGCTCTACGGTTTCGCTACATGTGGAGAGCGTCACATCACCTTCTCACATTTGTCGCAAATTACGTGACATCACCTTGACGGAGGAGCATGGCCGGATGCGCCCCAACCCGAACCAATCGTGTGGATCGAGCATGCCATTGTTAATATTAGGACACTTTGGACAACGCTTGAACAAAATTTAAGAGCTTGTAAAAATGCAATTAAGACTTTTTAATACCTCTTAAGGGCCTTAATTTTCTCATAATTGATTTATCAACTTTTAAAACTTTTTAAGACCCCGCAGACACTCTGTAAACAGACATTTAACCTCAACCTTACAATCTACCTATAATCTAATGAGAATTAGTAGGCATGTAGATGCAATGTAATTTAGATTCAACAAACTGACCATCAAAATAAAGTGTGACCAAGACAAATTATTTTACTTTATGCTTTGCTAAGAACTTAATTTGGACAATTTTCTCACTTTATAGATTTTTTTAACCCTCAGATTCTAGATTGTAACTTTAGACATTGTGATAAATGTTATCACATCCTAACAATACAATCAGATTTAATTCAACAAATCTACCCCATGACTGATTTTTGTGGTCCATGATCACATATATTGCTTATTGTTATAATATATTGAATCTGTCATCTTGTGTCTCTCTGTTGACCCGTCTTTGTCTCTTTGAAGTAAAAGTTGGGCTTGTTGAGGTTCATCACTGAAATTCAATCCTCTGAATAGCTCTTGAGTAATGGATTTGTGGTTTACCACATCTAAAACGCATTATGATAGATTAGCTATTGAATATCACCCCTTGACATACAAACATCAACAAGAAGAGACGTAAAACCTTCTCAAAGTTACTCATGTTATTTTCCCACGGAGTAATAATTAAGAAGGAAAAAAATACTCAAATCTTTTAGAGAGCAAGAACATTAATCAAAAGTGCTTTTTATTTGCACACACACACACACATGCACGCACAGACACCGTATACAAAACAATCTTAACAGATCAACATTAATTGGCTTCTCCTTTGCGTTATCTCCTACTTCCTTTCTGCCCTTTGGTGAAATGCGTCTTGGCAGGCATGATCTCATTTAAGTTTGTTTTCCTCTCTCCAGGACTGCTTTCGAGATGGTTCCAATTTCCAACCCATTCTCCAATTTTCAACCCCAATGACAGACAACACATGCTGAAAGAGCTGTTTAGGTAAAAGTAAGTGATGATTTTGATGCTGTGTGTTTCTTAATGTTTTTTTTTGTTTTTTTTTGTTAACATAGAAGCTTCTGTAATATGCAGGAAATGGAAACATGATGGCTTGTTTTTGAAAAATCAGCTTACAGCGGATGAAATAACATTTTATCTCTGACAATCTGACTCATTTTGCATGCATAGCGCAGATATGTAGACCGCTAAGATGTTTGCAGATGTTGTGTGTATATATATATATATATATATATATATATATATATATATATATATATATATATATATATATACAGTTGAAGTCAGAATTATTAGCCCCCTTTTGAATTTTTTTTCTTTTTTAAATATTTCCCAAATAATATTTACCAGAGCAAGGAAATTTTCACAGTATGTCTAATAATATTTTTTCTTCTGGTCTAATTTGTTATATTTTAGCGAGAATAGAAGCAGTTTTAAATTTTTAATAACCATTTTAAGGTCAATAATTTTAGCCCCTTCAAGCTATATTATTTCCTGCCTAGTTGGCCTAATTAACCTAGTTAAGCCTTTAAATGTCACTTTAAGCTGTATAGAAGTGTCTTGAAAAATATGTAGTAAAATGTTTATTTACTGTCATCATGACAAAGATAAAATAAATCAGTTATTAGAAATTAATTATTAAAACTATTATGTTTAGAAATGTGTTGAAAAAATCTTTTCACCATAAAACAGAAATTGGGGAAAAAAATAAACGAAACTAATAGTTCAGGGGGGCTAATAAATCTGACTTCTGACTAAATCTGACTGACTGTATGTATGTATATATATATATATATATATATATATATATATATATATATATATATATATATATATATATATATATATATATATATATATATATATATATATATTTCCTTTTTTAATTCCTTTTTTATACTGTAAAAAGTATATGAACAATTAGTCATGACAGCATATGTTTTTAGTTAATTGTAATTTATTAAACAAAGTTAATCATGTTCTAACTTAATTTTATAAGTTTTAAAAGTATAATGCAAGCTGTTTTAAATCAGTTTTACATAATATAAGTTCAATAGACTCCTAAGGTTAATTTGATTCAGCTTAAAAATTTAAGGCAACCAGGATTTTTTTTACAGTGTAGTAAACAAGAAAAGTAAACAGTTAAATATGAAATGTCTATTGTTATTTTACCCAATGTTTTACATTTTTACTGTATCTTTTTACATTTTATTTAATAGCAAATTGCTTAAATATAAAAAAAAATCAATGTCCAATATATATTAATAACACTTATTTTTATTTCAAATGTAATTTACAATTCAAATGTTGTATTTATGGATGTGTTTGAATTGTTTTGTGTAAATTAACATAATAATTGTGATAATTATAAATTCTCTGCACTGATGTTTTTCTGATTGAATTGTTTTATGTAAAATTATAATCTTTGTATCTCAACATAATGTACACAATCTTAATATTAAATCTATACTGTACACATACTTCTGTTTGTTCTGTTTTAATATATTACTAATATTTTCCTAACAGGTATTTGCTGTACCTTAGACTGTATAAAACCTATTATGTTGACTTCTTTTATGTCTAACAGTGACAATTTCATCATTACATCAAATAACAGACGGGGGGAAAAAAACACTCGAAGAGCATTTTCACATTCCTAAACCAGCTTGTCATCATAAATCTTGTTCGCATTTCCATTGCAATCCGATTACTACAGCAAGGACATGAGAACAATGAAATAATCTCAGGTCACAATTCTCAAAATGTAGAAAAAAAAAAAAAAGATTGATCGACACTGATGCATATTTAATATACTTTGCGCATAATATGCTTTAGTATGTAACAGTCAGAGTTTATGATTTGACAATTTAGTGACACAGCTTGCGATCCCTGCTGTAACTCAAGACATAAGCGCTTACCAATTTATTTAATGATTTCTTTGTATGATAAATGTGTAAATGTAAAATCACATTGATCCAGCATTTCAACTTCTTCTGAATATTGCTTCATAACACAACGTTTCTCAGTACAGGGTTGCAGCTGGAAGGGCATCCACAGTGTAAAACATATGCAGAATAAGTTGGTGGTTCATTCCGTTGTGGCGACCCCTGATGAAAAAAAAGACTAAGCTGAAGGAAAATGAATGAATGAACACAACTTAACATGAACTAACCCACTCGTGTAGTACATGTGAGTTTGGTTGAATGCACGTTTTTTTTGTTTGTCTCTGTTGATGAATGTCTATCCATTGGCTTTGCAACCTAGGGATTTGTGCTCTATAACACAGCTTCAAAACAGGAAAAGCAATAGTGGGAATAGAGCCGGAGTATAATTAATTTTGGGACTATTATTGCAGGAGGAAGAATTCTAATCAGTTACAGATTCCTTCCTGTTTGGGTAGCGTGACCGTAACCAATTACACGTGAACTCCGAGTTACAGTTTCACTTCCTGTGCTACTCCAAGAGCGACGGCACAGTGCAACAGGGACAGGGTGAGAATGCAAAACTGCAATGGAAATGTTTTACATCACGCACGGCAGCAGTTTAGAGTTAGGTAATACTTTACAATAAGGTTGTATTAGTTCATGCTAGCTAATTAATTCACTAACATGAACAAATAATGAACTATACATTTATTACAGCATTTGTTCATGTTAGTTAATGTTAGTTAATGCAAATAAAGCTCAATTAATTAATACAATTAATACTATCTATCTATCTATCTATCTATCTATCTATCTATCTATCTATCTATCTATCTATCTATCTATCTATCTATCTATCTATCTATCTATCTATCTATCTATCTATCTATCACACTTGAAAAAACAGGAAGGAACAGGAAACTTTTTTTCAAAAGTTGAGTACACGTCAGCGCCAATGGTGTAGTGTTAAGTGCGTCGACACATGGCACTCCGGTGTACATGGTGACTTTAGTTTGATTCACGTCTCGAGGTCCTATGCCAGCCCTTCCACAATAAAGTAAAACAATAAATTAAGCACATGAGAAAAAAAAACGAAAGGAAATAAGGATTATGTTTTTTGTTCACTCAACTTCAGGCATTCCAGTTCGGCAGACAAAAAAATTTCATATGGCACAACTTAAAAAGTATAGTTACAGTGTAGTTCACCTCTCCAGAAAACTAATTTATAAACTTATGTTAACCCAACTAAATGTTTTTTGTATTACTGACAAGTAATTTTAGGTCAGTGCAGCTGATGTCTTCAAATGTTGAGTGAACAAGAAAAAGCGAAAGGAAATTATTTGTATGGTTTTTATTATTATGTCTTTTTTTGTTGTTGTACTGACTTACATTTTTTTTTACAGTGCATTATTATGTGTGGTAAATACAAAAATTAGCATTTTAGATTTGAAATTTAAGAAAAAAGATTTCAAGTATAGATACATTTACAAAAACCACAACACTTACCAAAAGTAGAAGATAAAATAGCGTTCAAGCTGTCCAGTTATTCAAGCTGAAATTACAGGTAATAAAGAATCAACAGACAAATGAATGTTAAAAACTGAAGGCTGAATAATTTGCTGATTATTAGCACACTAGACATTAGACATTGATGAGCTGATGTGCCCGTGTTATTGAATACAGAATTCAGTATAGAATGTGACTGGATTTTAGATTTTCTCCTTGTTTTTTAACAGTTGATCAGTTGATCTATCTATCCAGCCTGTTCTCACGAGGAAACGTAAGTATTTTACGTTTTGTCAGTTTAGTGGCTAATTCATACGAATTTGTACGAGTTCAGTCGTACGAAAATGTACGATTTTAAAAAGGAGGTGTGGCACCCAACCCCACCCCTAACCCTAACGGTCATTGGGTGATGAGCAAATCGTACTAAATTTGTACGAATTAGATCGTACAAATTCATGCGAATTAGGCACTAAATCAAAAAGTTACAAATTGCAGCGAGATTGCGTTGGTCTATCTATCTATCTTTCTATCTATCTATCTATCTATCTATCTATCTATCTATCTATCTATCTATCTATCTATCTATCTATCTATCTATCTATCTGTCTGTCTGTCTGTCTGTCTGTCTGTCTGTCTGTCTGTCTGTCTGTCTGTCTGTCTGTCTGTCTGTCTGTCTGTCTGTCTGTCTGTCTGTCTGTCTGTCTGTCTGTCTGTCTGTCTGTCTGCCTGCCTGCCTGCCTGCCTGCCTGCCTGCCTGCCTGCCTGCCTGCCTGCCTGCCTGCCTGCCTGCCTGTCTGTCTGTCTGTCTGTCTGTCTGTCATTATTATGTGTGGTAAATATAAAAAGATGCATTTTTGATTTCATATAAAAAAAAAAAAAAGATTTCAAGTACATTTGCAAAACCCACAACACTTACCAAAAAGTAGAAGATAAAAACAAGCTGTCCATTTATTCGAGCTGAAATTGCAGATAATAAAAAATCAACAGAGAAATGAATGTTAAAAACTGAAGGCTGAATCATTTGCTGATTAGCATGAGGTGATTAAGACTTACTGAAATGTCAAATATTTCATATATTTTCACTTAAACATTTTTTACTGAAATTTTTGGGGGTAGATTTACTAACAGCCTATGCCAATGAAGACCCTCTTTTGGTGTAAAAAAAAAATAGTCAAGATTCATTAAAGTCATTGATAAGTTGATGTGCCTGTGCTTTTTTAAATATAGAATTTAACATAGAATTTGACTGGATTTTAGATTTTATCCTCGTTTTTTAACAGTTGATCTATCTATCTGTCCGTCTGTCCGTCTGTCCGTCCGTCTGTCCGTCCATCCATTATTATTATTATTATTATTATGTGTGGTAAATACAAAAATTTAAATAAAATGGTAAATTAAAAAAAAATAAATTTTCAAGTAGACACATTTACAAAAACCACAACGCTTACCAAAAGTAGAACATGAAATAGCATTCAAGCTGTCCATTTATTCAAGCTGAAATAACAGGTAATAAAGAGTCAACAGACAAATGTAAAAACCGAAGACTAAATAATTGGCTGATTATTACCATGAGACTCACTGAAATGTCAAATATTTAAGTGATATGACTGAATTATATACAGCTGTCAAAGTCAAAATTATTAGCCTGTGCATTTCTGTGAAATTTGAATTCTTTTAAAAATAGTGCGGTTAAAGTGCTGTTTAACCGAAAGGTTTTTTAAAACATCATTCATTCATTCATTTTCTTTTCGGCTTAGTCCCTTTATTAATCTGGGGTTGCCACAGCGGAATGAACCGCCCACTTATCCAGCATATGTTTTTTACGCAGCGGATGCCCTTCCAGCCGCAACCCATCACTGGGATACACACCCATTCACGCACATACACTACAGTAAATTTAGCCTACCCAAATCACCTGTACCGCATGTCTTTGGACTGTGGGGGAAACCGGAGCACCCGGAGGAAACCCACCCAAACACGGGGAGAACATGCAAACTCCACACAGAAACGCCAACTGTCCCAGCCGAGGCTCGAACCAGCGACCTTCTTGCTACCCACTGCGCCACTGCGCAGCCTTTAAAACATCATTTTTCAACTAATTTCTAATAACTAATTTATTTTGCCTTTGTCATGGTGACAGTACAAAACATGTTACTAGTTATTTTGATGCTAGTATTCAGCTTAAAGTGCAATTTAAAGACTTAAGTAGGTTGTTATTTTATTTTGTTTATAAGGGGGCTAATAATATTAACTTAAAAATTGTTTACATTTTTAAACAGCTTTTATTCCCACCAAACAAAAAGAAATAAGACTTTCTCCAGAAGAGAAAAAGGTCCCACTTTATATTGTCGCTTATACCTGTGAACTTACATGGTAATTAGATGTGTAAGTAGTATGTAACTACTGTGTATGTACACACTGGTACAGAGTATTTACTTGTGTATTACTGGTGTAACTACACTCATGTAACAACCCACTGAATAGTATGTGTAAGTACAAATGTGTAACAGGACATTGGTAACAACACTAGGAAAGTACACATCTGTAACAAGAATTATGTAAGTGCATTGTGTAACAACAATATGTACTTGCAGATGTTTTCCCACTTCCACACCTGTTTGCAGATCATGTACTTGTGAACACTGTATGGCTGCATTAGAAGGTTTCACCTTGTGATACAAGTGTACTTGCATGGTAAATCCACAGGATCCACTCAATATCAAGTGTAAAATGGTCACAAATTACTGTTCATACATTCATTCATTTTCTTTTCGGCTTAGATGGGTTGCAGCTGGAAGGGCATTCACTGTGTAAAACATATGCTGGATAAGTTGGCGGTTCATTCCGCTGTGGCGACCCCAGATTAATAAAGGGACTAGGCCGAAACGAAAATGAATTTTATTTTAAACTTTATATTGTGGACCGTTCCTGTGGAGTTACCATGTAACTACACTGTTATTAAAGTGTTGCATAGAAGATATTTCTACAAGTTACACAGTAATTTGTGACCATTTTACACTTTATATTAAGTGGACAATTCCTGTGGAGTTACTATGTAAGTACACTGGTATCACAAGGTGAAACCTTCTAATGCAGCATTAGTTCTGCCATACAGTGTTCACAAGTGCATGATCTGCAAACAGGTGTGGAAGTGGGAAAACATACATATTGTTGTTACACAATGCACTTACATAATTCTTGTTACAGATGTGTACTTTCCTACTGTTGTTACCAATGTCCTGTTACACATTTGTACTTACACATACTATTCAGTGGGTTGTTACATGAGTGTAGTTACACCAGTAATACAAAAGTAAATACTATGTAAACGTGTGTACATACACTGTAGTTACATACTACTTACACATCTAACTACCATGTAAGTTCACAGGTATAAGCGACACAATATAAAGTGGGACCGAGAAAAAAATATATATTATAGAGAATATTGTGAAAATGTCCTTGCTCTGTTAAACATCACTTTAGAAATATTTATAAAATAATACACATTTCACAGGGGGGCTAATAATTTTGACATCAACTGTATATATACAGTACACAATTAATTGCAGTCTCTAGTTATATGATTTTATTATTATTATTATTATTATTATTATTATTATTATTATTATTATTATTATTATTATTATTATTATTATTATTATTGTTCTTGTCTACAAAAGTATTACTTGACAATTTTCCTTATATAGTCCAATCATGATAGATTTCCGATACATAACTCGCATGCAGAATTAGCACAAGATAAAGGATCAGTCTGCGTGTCAACCGTTACAATCACTCTGATAAGTGTCTGCATGTGCAGTGCTGCTACTTCACTGGGTTCTTATTTCCTCTCATAGCTCAAGTGAGGGCCGATGGGCTCATGACATGCCAAGACTAACAAACATGTCTATTTATTCTATTTAAGTAATGACTTATATAGTGTATTACATGGAGAGGCTGCTGTATAAAATACTCATAACATGAAAAATGGAGTCATTTCCGATGCATTGTGGGCGAACATGAAAACCCAAGCCACTAAACTAATACAAGCACAATCGTCCCCCCTGTCCTGGTCAGGATCATTTTCCAAACAAACAGTATTCCTGCAAGAATTGATTCATTTAGACGGTACATTGATCACCTACATCGCCTGCAGAAAGGAGATGGCTTTACAAGCAATAAAATGAGGGACAATTATATTATTTTAGTGAAATAAGACAAAGTGCAGGCGCAGAATGCCAATAGCAAGAGGACTGCGTTGTAGGCCAGTGGTAGCACATATGTGTGTGTGTGTGCGTTCAGTTCTCAAGTGGCATGATAATCCAGTAAAGTTTCTCAGCTCTGTTTCCTGCTGCAATCAGAGAGTGCCGGCTCACCTCTGATTATGTTCATTTATAAAAGCATCCTGCAGAAATTGCAGCCCAGGGCTGATAGTGTATAAAGATGCTGATCAGAACTGCAGCTAAATAGACTGCACTGGGGGGCATGAGGTGTCACATACAGATCTGGAAGACCAATGACTGCGTGAAGCTTATTCCAAACACCGCTGCAGCACAGAATACACAACAACATTACAAAACCCCACCGTTGGACGCTTTATTTTTGGTGGCTCTGATATGTAAGAGCGCGAATCCTTGATGGGAATGTGTTATGCTTAAATTATTCAGTCCTGAGGGGCTTGTATGCATCTAGCAAAATATTCCTATGGGTTTAATCACTTTTTAGGCTTTTAGGAAGTGTCACTATACAAAACTTTGAGCTAAATAAATAAAAACCACCATTTTGTAAAAAAAAAGAAAAGAAAAACACTTATCAAAATAGTCTAGAGTAGACCAATCTCTATTAGTCACATTTCATAAGCCATTTCAATCTTTCTTTTAAAGATTATATATGTTTTAAAGATTACATTAATACGTTTTCCCTATATAGATGAAATCTATATCATCGACAATCATCCTTATGTTGATGTGTTATAATATGCGTGTATGTCTTTAAGAACATGATCAGATAGCAAGTTTGATCACTCTTCACAAAAATACAAGAGACTAACAAGTTTGTTAGGTGTTCCTTCATGATTGGTTTATATGCGTTTAGTCCCGCCCTCCGGTATGGAGTGTGAAACGTGATTGGTTGTTTGCGAGAGGTCCCGGGTTCAAATCCCGGACGAGCCCCCACTTTATATAGCGCCACCTAGGTGTATTAAGTTTAAGATAGCGCTCCAGGTTCAATACACTATATGCCTACAGAAATGTTGAAGTAGGCCCCTCTGATATATTTCAATGATGTAATGTACATAAGGCAGATTAGAATATAAATGTTGGCTGAGTTTTGATAAATTACCAGAAATAAACTGTGAATAATAAAACTCTTAATCAGAAAATATAATGAATTTAATTAGAATAGAAATGTAAATATTGGGAAAATAAAACCCCAGGTGTAAACATGATACAAAAATAGGAAATTTATGCAGAGTCAAAAGTAAAATGACCCAAATAAAAGTCAACACAAGGGATTTACAATGAAGAATAATAATTCAACAAATATAGAAAAATACCACCTCTAGACACTCGAACAATTAAAATTATAAATCAACAAGTGACTACAAGGTGACAGAGGTTTCTCTTTGAAAGTACCTACAGTTGTCACTAAATTACACACTACATTACACCTGTATAAACTATTCACCGTATAAAACTGTATTGTAAAACATGCAGGAGTAGATTATGCTTAATGCATAACCCTCAACAAATCAAAACTCAGTGGGCCCACAGTAGGTTACAGTTATATTTGTTTTTATCTCATCTAGTCTGGACAATTGCAACTCACTTTACTTTGAGATTATCCAATCAGCTCTTTCCAGGCTACAACTTGTGCAAAATGCAGAAAAAAAGGGAACATAACCCTCCTACGGATTTTACACTGGCTGCCTGTTCATTTTAGAGATGAGTTTAAATTTTGACTTTTTGTTTTAAAATCTTTAAACTTTGTACCAGCCAACCAGGGCTATTTTTCCGAAAACCATTGTTAGCCAACTAAGGTCGCAGTTTCCGTTGTCATACCTCCTAACAGCCAAATGCCTTTGAGAACAAAAAAGTCTTTAAACTTAAAGATGATGATGGAAGGTGCTTGTCTTTTTGACGGTGGTAAGGTTTTCCAAAGCCTGGGGGCCACGATGCAGAAAACACGATCTCCCCTGCATTCAAGATTATTCTTTCATTGGGGATATACAGCAGATCCTGATTGGAAGACCGACATGATCTCATGATGTTTCCCAAACAACGACATAACTTGCGGTTGAAGTATCATAGTACGATGCATCGTTTGGGAAAAGAATGATGTAGGGATGAGTGTTTCCCCAAAACTGAAGGTTTTCTGTCGCAGATCCATCGCTTGAACCACGTTAGTTATAACGTAAAACGGCCATAATGATGCTCTAAATGGGGTGGTAACAAATTCTTTAGATAAGAACCCCCTAATTTCTTTGTGCAAATTACATTGTTTTACACGCACACACATTTAAAAAGGAGTCCAATATTAGTTTTGGTAAAAACATGCACTCGTTTTCCATATTAATTGAAATATATGTAAATGGCATATATAGAGCCGATGTTTCCATTACAAATAATATTGAGAACATTACATATTCTATTCTAAAACATAAAATCACTTACAAAAAGCTAACACGTATTCTAATCTCATATATAAATCATATAAATAAATAATGAAGTATCACCTATACTGACGTAGTAACCATTGTACGCCTTGTTTTCACATTTGCATTGACTTGTATGCAATTTACTCATGAAAATACTTGTAAATTCTATGTTTGGTGAGAACCCAGCGTAAAAGTGTTATTATCGCCATCTCTCGGTTCGGCATGCCCTTAATATGCATCCCAGTGCATTATTTTGTCATCATGTGGACAGAGATTTTCAAAACAATTCAAATTTTGAATGTATATCTGTTTATTTATTTATTTTTTTTTTTATTAGAATATGCAAAAAGGTACACAAATTGGGATCATACAAAAACAGAGGAAATAAAACATAAAAACAACAACGAAAAACAAAAACAACAACAATACAGTCAGGTACTGGCATGTGCGTGTATATGAGTGCGCGTGTGCGTGTGTGTGCATGTAAAGGTCACTTGGTCAGGTTTGAGTACATACATAAGGGACAATAACAGTCAATAAATGAAGCAAGTGTCATAGATATAAATAAACAAATAGAAAGAAACCAGTCAGATCGTAGAGAGTGACAATGCTAATAATGTATGATAGTAATGATGACAGTAAAGAGAAAGGACAACAGTAATAACTCACAACAACAATAATAATAAATCACAAGTACTACACCAACTGCTACTATAGAAAGTTACTAATATCACAACTACTATTGCTGTTGCTTCTAAAGCCATAACAACAACTACTACTACGTCTACTACTACTGATACTAATACAACATCTATTACAACTGATACTACTACAACAACGTCTCCTACTACTACTGATACTACTACAGAAATCACTACTACTACAACATCTACATAAACAACATCCTCTACTTCTGATACTACTACACAGACTACTACTACTACTACTCCAGCACCTTTACTACTTCTGGTACCACTATACCAACGACATCTACTACTACAAAAAATAAATAAATAAATAAATAAATAAATGAAATAACTACTACAACTACTACTTCAACAATCCCAACTACAAATACAATCGTTACTACTACAATGACTACTGCTACTACTTCTACCACTTCTACTACTACTACTACTACTACTACTACTACTACTACTACCACTACTACAATAACAACAACTACAGCAACCTGAATAATGACAATGGATTGTAATAATAATAATGAGGAGATAAAGGGAGAACAAGTCAGAATAGTAATGATAATAATGGTAACAATAGTAAAAGTAAAACTAATAATGATAATAGTGAGGAGATGAGGGGAGGTTGGGAAATCAGGAAGAGGACAAAAATGTATAATAATTAATAATAATAATAACAATCATAGTAAGTAGAAGAGAAGGAAATAGGAAGGAGAAAAAAAAAACTGAAAGGGCAGGAGGAGAGTGGATGAAAAGAAGAAAAATAAAGTGCTGCAAGCAAAACAATGAGAATAATAAGAAAAAGAAATGTTACTATAATAATGATAATATACAAATAATAAAAAACAAAATTAAAGAATAATATTAAAAAGAAGAATTTAACTAACAATTTGATGGATTATTAATAGTAATATAATGATAATAATGGTGATGATGATGATAATAATAATAATAATAATAATAATAATAATAATAATAATAATAATAATAATAATAATAATAATAATAATAATAATAATAAAAGATCAAGAGGTGGGCAGGGATACGCGATAACTGCAATAAAATCACGCCGACAACAACAACAATAAGAATATTACAAAATAATAAATATAATAATAATAAAACTGCTTTAACAATAATTTAAGGAGGTGAAAGTTATCTGATCTGCCTTGAAGTGTACAGTGTTTGTCAGTTGCTTTGTGATGCATTAAAAAAGTATGACGTGCAGCATGGATCAGTCCGGTGCAAATGCCCAGGCTGCCATGCCCACGTCACACTTACCCTGTGAATGTAGTATATGTAAGTATATGCAAGTAGGAGGGTTTTTATTATTTTTTATTTTAATACTTGTTATTTTTTAATCTGTTGTTGGAATGGCCAGGTACTTATTATTATCAGCGCGAGTATAATGTATATCTGTTCAATTATTGTACACTAAAATTTCCTGGTGCAAAAATAGAAGCTCTACTAAGCCTTCGTTTGGTAGTATCATACTGCATATATGATAAATCCATAATTATTTAACAGAAACAAATCAAATATAAAATCACTTAAAAAAAAAAAAAAAACTTTTTGGAAAACGAAACCTTAAGAAAAGGAAAGAGAGCGAGAGAAAAAAAAAAAAAGATAAGAGAGAGCTGGGAATCTGCAGTGAGTTCTTCAGTCCTGGCGGGCCTCTGCTCTGAGATGTCACACTCATCAGCAGCAGTGGATTCTAGAGGCTTCCTGAATGAAGCGATTGAAGGCCAGGCTTTGATTGACAGCTCCAGCTCTCTTTCTGGGCCCTGGGGCTGATTGACAACACGGTTCATCTCACATTTAGTGACTGAGCTAATCCAGTAAATTCCTACCAGACGGCTCGCAGCCCTGCTGAGACCTCTTTCTGTCCCAGGTGGACTTTTATCTCCCAAAATAAATATGTTTTTCCATCTGTGACTCTAAAACAAACCAAATATAATTAAGTGTAAGTATATAATTAAGTCTGTTTAGAAAGCTCTGGCTTCCAATAAATTAATACGTCGGCTAATTACATGAGGGAATCTTTCTCCTGTTGCGGTAAGTGTTCAAATTTTCATAGGTGTCTTCCTGGATGAAACTGGATCGCCTCACTGAAGCGATTGTTCCTTTGCCAAGTTTAATAATTAACCTGTGTCGCAATCACACACACACACACAAAAAGGTGTCTTCCTTTTCACATTGTAAAGCGAGTTTGTGATCTTGACCTGGTGACTTTGTTCAAGCTGTAATTCGCCTCAAGAACCAAAGTCCTTCAGGAATTGAACTAAAGGTCTCCCGAACTCAACAAATCCCGGAGTGTTCCTTTGGTCAAGCACTTGCTTATTCCTTAATTAATTTAACTATAGTCCGAACTCAGACAGTTGTGCTGCATTGTAACATGTTATGTATTGCATAAGCATGCTGTGTGGAATTATCATTAATCATCAGTATTAGGTGGGAAAATGCATTTAATCATGATTAATTCAGGCTTGCACCAGACTAGAAGTAGAATACAGTTCTGCCTCCTTATGCGAGTTTTCTTATCACATTTTTAGCTTATAATCTCTGCATGTTTTCCCTATCCCCTATACACTGACTTTATTAATGTATTGTATGTAGGTTTCTTCAGCTGGTCTGTTATCCGTTTATACATTATGATTGTATTGTGAGGGGCAACATGGTGGCTCTGTGGTTAGCACTGTTGCCTCACAGCAAGAAGCCCGCTGGTTTGTGTCCTGGTTGGGCCAATTGGCATTTCTGTTAGTATATATATATATATATATATATATATATATACACACACAACAGTTCTGTATGGTTCTCGAATCTGATTGGCTGATAATCGTGCAATATTCTGCAATAACATCACTCGTACAGCCTCTTCAGCCTCTTGTGTATTACTTCGCTCACATACAGTGACAGCAGATCAATAAACTCACTACAGTTTGACCAATATTGCAGCTGTTGGACAACATAATGTACTTTTGAGGCTTTTTTATTTAAGAATGTAGTTGTTTAGATTGCAACTATGCAGTTTATTTATAAGGATTGTGCCTGTTTTAAATATTTATGATTTTGGAGATACAGTGCGTCGGCATCCATCAGCCTGTCATACTGAGCAGAGCAAACATGGTTGACGTTTCGCCACAAGATGGCGACAGATACTGCATAATAAGCACTTAGAGAAGAAAAACTCAGCGTAATTTCAAACTACAGCTGATTAAATCACTATAAAACATGTTTTATTTCAGTGTAATGTAGGAACGTTTATACATTTATCTATTTAATTTGCTTTTAAGTAAATGGTTATTGTTAAATGTTATGCTTTAGGTGGTTCATCCGCAATGGCAACCCCTGCTAAAGCAAGGAATATGATAAGGGAAAGTAAGTTAAGTGCTACATTTGCTGACATTTAAAACAAATACTTCAAAAAATACTTTGACAAAATAGAAGTCACTAAATAAATGATTTAACTTTAATAAAGTTGTTAGCATGAGCAATACCGCATGACCACATATTAGGTACCTGACAAAACGGTTTTATAGTGTATAGGATCACTTGCATTGAAATGAAATGAGAGTTGTGAATTGCCGGGAAAGTTTTTATTTCTTGAATTTTGTTTTTAATATAAAAGTGAGGATCACTGAATTTATAGACATTATATAATTGTCATATAAATAATTTATCTTATATAATTGCCAACTCAGATGTCATATAAATTATAGCAATAAAATAAAATAAACATTAAACATTACATACACTACCTGACAAAAGTCATGTCTCCTATCCAAGTTTTAGCAACAAAAAATAATAACTTGACTTCTAGTTGATCATTTGGTATCAGAAGTGGCTTATATGAAAGGCAAAGGCCTCTAGATTACGCTTATTTTACCAAAATAAAATATGATCATGCCTTGATTTTTAATTATTTAATTAGGACAGTAAGGTCTGACTTTGCTTAGACAAAAGTCTTGTCACTTAACAGAAATAATGTACAGTATAGAATATAAAGTCATGGTGCAGTGGAAAAAGAGTTAAGTTTGTGTCTGACTCCCATGAGCTTTGAGGACTGCATCCATACATCTCTGCAATCACTCAAATAACTTATTAATAAAGTCATCTGGAATGGCAAAGAAAGCGTTCTTGCAGGACTCCCAGAGTTCATTAAGATTATTTGGATTCATCTTCATCCTCCTTCTTCATCTTACTCCAGACATGCTCAATAATATTCATGTCTGGTGACTGGGCTGGCCAATCCTGGAGCACCTTGAACTTCTTTGCTTTCAGGAACTTTGATGTGAAGGCTGAAGTATGAGAAGGAGCGCTCTCCTTCTGAAGAATTTGCCCTCTCCTGTGGTTTGTAATGTAACGGGCGGCACAAATGTCTTGATACCTCAGGCTGTTGATGTTGCCATCCACTCTGCGGATCTCTTGTACGCCCTAAAATACTGAGTGTAACCCCAAACCATGATTTTTTTCTTCACCAAACTTGACTGATTTCTGTGTGAATCTTGGGTCCATTTGGGTTCCAATAGGTCTTCTGCAGTATTTGCTGAAGTTCAACAGATTATTCATTGGAAAAAATCTACCCTCTGCCACTTTTCCAAATGATCAACTAGAGGTCAAGTTATTATTTGTTACAACTGGGATCGACGACAAGACTTTTATCAGGTACTGTATACTATCTGTGAGAATTACAATTTAACAGGGAGATAATCTCCCCAAAGTACACGTAAGAGTTTAGGATGAGAAACCTTGGTGTTTTCTGAAGCAGTATGTCTCATAACATGACACGTTTAAAGTGTCTGTGACATTCTGACTTTATGTTGAATAATTAAAAGTGTAAAAGAAAGACAGATTAATGTGTGAACATTTCTTCTGGGTATCAGAACCTTACTGTCTAGAATGGAGAAGCCAATGCTGGGGTTTCTACATGTATTGTCACAGTGTGTAGTTTTGCCCATAAGGGTCTGTCGCACTTTTAGTTGAAAGACGCGTCTGTTGCACACATTCACGGTGTGATTGGGTGATGACGGATTTGATGAAGGAAACCACATTTGATGAAAAAGAAAATTTCCGCCTGCAGAAAAGATCGCCTGCAGGTGTTAATACATATTATCTGATGCTTCACATTAGCTTGACCTACCATATGACATTGTGCGTTGTCATTTAAACATGAAGTAAATGAAAGTGTGGCTGAATGTTGGATGATATCCGCTCTTCATAATCCACTCACATGTGACAAACCAACAAAACAAAGGCAGATCAAAGAGACAGAAATGCAGTCAATATCAGAAAGTGTTGAAAGAAATCCAAGGTGACATGTTTTTCTTTCTTTCTCTGTGTGGAAATGCCTTGATCTGAGTCAACTGTTAGTAATCCTTTTTACAAGTGATGTTAACTCATTATATAGTTTGAAAAGCTGTGTTGCACTGACCTGCTGTCCTGTCACACGTTCTGAAGTTAGACACTCAGTCTAGAGGACTCTGAAAGTGACAGGGGCTACGAATTAATTAAATGGTGTATACATTCAGGCCTTGTCCGCTTAAATATTGGTATTTTCAAAACCACATTTGTTTCTGCGTGGTTTCATGATTTGTCTTCATGAAAACAGAGTATCAGGTGAATTTCCAGCCAGATTTTCCAAAACTCCAAGTATAGTGTGTTCATGTGGACACTACAACTGGAGTTTTTGCCTCATGACATCAGCATGTGTGCTGTTTTCTCATTTCTGATTGGCCAACATGGCTGGGTTCACACTAAATGAGGTAAATGTGAATGAGGCAAATTCCACACATTTGCAGCAAAGCATTGTGTATTCACCGCGGGACAGTAATATTCCTCTGTTCTCATGTTTGCATTGACTTGTAAGTAGTTTACTTGCTAAAATACTTAATTCCCCATTTGGCGTGAACCAAGCTTAAAAGTGTCAGGCAAAACAAACACACAGACGCTGATTTGATAGCGCACGGCGAATGGGAGAAAAAAATCCTCCGCATTTCTCTGTAACTTATGTACTTGGTAGGTAGCGTCAGAAAGCCGTGTGTGTATAGACTATCCTGTCACAAAATGCGACGAAAATCCTGCACGACGGGAATAGTTTGTGTTTACATGTTTACACTCGGAGAGCAGCATTTACAGCGGATCTTTCAGTCTATAATATTGTACTATAATATTGCAGTGATATTAACATTCTGTAAACTTAGTAACTAAATCATTTTGACTGAGGTATGTCTTTAAAAACTGAAAGAGCTCTGCTGACCATACGAACTAACCTTGCAATCTGGGTTAAACAAAGAGCACTGCATTTCACACTTACCAAATCTGTAGACAGACAATCAAACTAGAGCTGTGTCTTTTTATTAAAAGGAGACGAGCGGCAAATCCGGATTTCACCATTTCCAGATGCGAAAAGCTCTCGGGTAAAACTGTTCCTTACAAACGCATTTCTGTCACGTGCACTGTAATCCACACGTGAGTCCAGCTGCTCTCTCATAGAGGGAAAATGAAAACAAAACCTTTGTTGCAGCACACCAATAAACGCAACACCGACGACTCGTGTCTCCAAATTCTTGTTCTTTCACTTCTTTTGGCAACACAACGTGGCGTCTCTCTGCCGTCTGAACAGTGTAAACAGTTTCCGGAGCTATCATGCATATTAGTGAAGTTTCACGTCATACACAATAGAGCGCGCTGATTGGTTTGAAGCACGTCTTTGTCATGAATTAATGCCGCACACTCAGAGACGTCACAATGTTCTGGAAAAGACAGACAGCCACTCTCCAGGCTGGATTTACACCTAAGTATCTCATGGCCGTGACGTAGCTTCAAAAATTTGTTTCAAACCGGAAGAACGAATTTGCTCAAAATAACGCAAAAACAGCCAATTTTCACTTTTTAGTGCAATATATGTGTCCTAATAGTGTTTATAGCAGCGTGGGACACATATATGACTGTCAACAGCTCAAAAAATGTGTTTTGGTGTTTCGTGACCCTTTAAAATAAAAAAATACCTGTGTATGTACATGGCATCATACAACAGTTACAGCCAAGTCATATTCTACTCATATTGCCAGGGTAACCACACTTACCTAACAAATATGTCGACAGACATTCGAAACTTAAATTTAATATTTAAATAGAAACTTTGACTGTAAATATGACGTGACAATATGACGTCTTATATGAGAATAGTCAGAATGACAGCTATGGTAATTATAGTAGTTGTAGAATTCTGGTAGTGCAATGCTCATGCACCTAACCAAGAACAACTTGCCTCAGACATTTTTTCTGGAATCTACCGGTGACTCTGATGTATGTCTCTATAATGATCAAACCATAATAATACTGTTAGTTATAATTTTGGGTATATCTAAGGTTCAATGTTTGGTTTCTTTTATTCTTGATTTGTTAAACATCAAATATATATTGAATTATGAAATAAATTCTATAAAAATATAACATGATTTAAATTAAATGCAGCATTAAAGCATGGCCATTTCTATGTTGATTGATTCTGAAATCTTTTTGAGGAGTGTTGAGTGTTGATATTTTGAGTTTGACTTAAGGAATGGATACAGAACTGAAAGTTAATCAAGTCAGTTGACCTGCTTTTCTCTCTTACATAATAATTTATCACCAGAGTAGAACTGTATATAGATATAATTTATTTACCTATTTATTTATTTATTGTTTGTTTGTTTTGACATTTTTGATTATAAATCATAAACACTGCTAATGTGTTTTGTGGGTGCACAGAAATAATCATTCATTGATAATTTTCCATGACAATTGCATTAGCGTGAAAAGAAACAAAGGTTTTTGGCTTTATTCTGCCCACCCATTCTATCCTGTTCTATTTTACCTAGAAGCTGCAGACAAATGTATGTTTAAGCATGTATTTGCAATTAGCCCATTCAAGTTGGTAAATGTAGTAGAGTCATACAGACATGCATCTGTGAAGAAGCAAGATCCTGTGTTTTATTATCACTAACAAATTGATTCTTTTATATGTTTCTTTATTTAACCAGATAAAAACCCATTGTGATCAAGATCTCATACAAGGGTGACCTGGCCAAGAGGTCCACAACACACGACTTATGAAAAATAATAGTAATAATAATAATAATAATAATAAATAAAAAGTAAAGATAATATAAAAAAATACAGTTTAGTTATTCAGCTATACCACATTACAATATGTTAGAAACCCTTTTAAGAAACTCATTATGCTTTTGTCACTACTTGTAACTACACCAATAATATTGTAATGTCACTCACCTGACATTTTATCCATTCTGCCAGATTCTGTTTTAGATAAAACTGAATGCACACATATTGTCACTGCCACTTTAAATGTGTGTAAAATATGCAATAAACCATAAACTGTACACAATATTTTCAGACAAGACATATCAAAACGTCCACATTCAGATATTTTTAGTGGCTTTAACTTTTCTGATTGTACAATTTGACATTTCTGATGATTTGAACAGAATGATTGCTTCTAAATAACTTTTACAACTGCTCCTATAAAAACAGGTAACCCCACAGAAATTACACACCTTTAAATTTAACATTTGCAACACACTTTTTTTTTTCAAATTCAGCCAAAGATCAGAGTTGCTCTAGGTGATTTGTGAGTGTTAGTTAATCGCCATTTGAGAGGACGGCAGTGGCCGATAAATCAGTGACTCGCGGGTCCTGACTGTGTGCCATTTACACACAATAAATGGCAAGTACACTAAACTAAGCTCAGGCAGACTAGCTGATAACAGAGTTGTTCATTTTCACATGTGCATGCTAAACCTGCATGATAAACGAGATGCCTTCTAGCTCTTCCACTCGCGTTTTATCATGCCGCCAGACACGTATAGCTCTCTCTCTCTCTCTCTCTCTCTCTCTCTCTCTGTTTTCTCAATATCATGAGTTCAGCACAGATCTTTCTCACTAGTCTCAGGCTGTCACAGCTCCATAATTAACATCAAGTGGAAGCAGTTTCTCATTTTGTTAATTTTTTTTGTCTCAAACTATCCACTGCAGTCTTTCATTCCAACAGATGAATATTGGTTTGTGAGTCTTGTGTGATAATGATGATGATGATGATGATACAGTATGTAGGAAATAAAACAATGGCACAAAGTTAAATCAAAGAAATACAAAAACAAGTTATTTATAACAGTGGTTCTCAAAGTGGGGGTCGGGACCCCCCGAGGGGTCGCGGGACAATGAACGGGGGTCGCCTGGTGATTTCCAAAAATCTATTTGTTTTTATTAAATCATAAGAATTATCATCTTTTATGCATAACCTATTGAAGAGAAAAAATTGTCGTTTATAGTTACTATATACTATATAGTTACTATAGTAGCTTATAGTTACTAGTTCTATTGGATTGCGACCCCTGGGGTAATTACATTTTATTAAAGACGCAGCAATACCGTCAGATGCAGCAGATTGATTTTCTAACACCAGGTTAAACTTTACGGCACATTTACAGCACTGACAACATTAAAAAAAAAAATTAAATGAAGAATAGACTTGGGTCTATTGGTGTGTGTGCGCCATTGCATGCAAGGTTTCTGTATTTATAAGAACCTCAGAGGGTATTGGGGGTCGCGAGTCACTGGCATTGTTATTTTGGGGGTCGCGGGCTGAAAAGTTTAGGAACCCCTGATTTATAACATCCTTTGAAGCATATTATGCACAACTTTTAGCACCAAAAATACATGCAAATAAAATTAGAAAGGTTTAACAATAACAGCTTGGAATGTTGACTTGGCAATGACTATTTACAGAAGGTAATTTAGGAACAGATAGCTTTAATGATTGATTCTTACAGATAGCTTTAATGATGAAAGTATGAGAGGATTGTGTTAATTTCATTGACAAAAAAATTTTATCATAATTTTTGTAACAAACAAATTTCTACTGACGAAAACTAGAAAAAACGAAATAAAAAAAAGTCATGACGATGACTATAAAAAACTAACTGACTTTTTTGTTAACCAATAAAAACGAGACGAGAATGTGATTGAGCAATGTTTTTGGAAAATATCCCTTCAGAGTCAATCTTGGTGTTTGATGCATGACGCACACGCACACATTTGGAAAGTAACTGATCCACAGTAGACACGGTATGCGATTACGTCATCATCCATAGAAACGTCTGTCAGCATCCATCTGTCTGTCTGTCTGTCTGATTAAACTATGTATAATGAGATGCCAACTACAGCTAAGAGAAAACTAAAATTCACGTTTGACGTCCAGACAAAAAGTCTGTAAACGTATGGGGAGGAAAAAGCTGATAAAAACAACCAATATAAATCAACATCATTGCGGGGAATCATCCTGATCTTCACGGTAAACTCGACCTTTCTAATTTACCCGTGTGTGTGTGTGCTTTTGCTTTAAACTGAAACAGTGTAGTCTCCCGTTGACCTTTAGAGACGTCATTAGGTTGTACATTAAACATTATTAAGCTACATCGGTAACATGATCATAGCATGAGGAGTTGTTTCATTTTAGCTGCGACTACAGTTTAGCTGGCTTGATCTAACTTGTGTTAGGTTCACGTGCGCTGTCGGCATCTGCCGCAATCATCATGACCAGCCATTTACAGTTTACCTCAGACACAAAACAAAAACAGCTTCATTCAGGACGTCGTCCTGCGATGTGATTATTTCTTACTTTGAGGATGTAATGATACAGTAGTGTTACAATATCCGCTTATCAGGGAGTTGCATTTTAACGTAACGCTCCATTCACACGGGGCGTCAGCTTCAACGCTTCCCATTCGCTTTGAATGGGTGACGTCAGGCGTTGCCGAACTGCATTGTGGATCCGTCGGCGCCACTTCAGAGGCGTTGCTCGCTGCAGAAGTTGGGACATGCTCAACTTTTCAAGCGCCGATGGAAGCGTCAGCCAATTAGATCGCTGTATGCAAATACACCAGCTCCAACAGTGGCCTATTGGTGACTAATTTCATTGGCTGACGCTGCCATGACGATCGCGTCAGCCCCAACTTCAGACACGCCCTCTGTCAAGCGTTGAAGCTGAAGCCTCGTGTGAATGGGGCGTAACTCCCTTGAAGTGAAGCGCACTTTTATTTTTACGTATAATTTTACTTAAGAATTCCTCTGTGTGAGTTAACAGAGCTGGCTGAGTGCACTTTTTACAAGATAACACATTATCATTTGGCAGTCATATGTCATTACTCTTTACTATCAAGCTTTATTATTAGCTATACGGCTGAGCACCATGTACTGTAACAAAATCTACAACACACTCAAATTTTTATTTTTATTTTGCTCGCTCAAACTACTTATTTAAAATGAGCTCAAACAACACAATTCTTGAGATTACATTGGGACAACTTAATTTTTTTTTTGTTTAATCTACATAAATCTGTAAAAAGTGTTAAGTTAACTTAATCAATTTGTGTTTGGACAACATGAATGAATTGTGTGGAACCCTGCCTTTTTTACAGTGCAGTAAAGCTTGCTATAGACTGACATTGCAATTGCAAAGTGGAGTTAAACTATTTTAAGCTCTTTTAAAGATTTAATTTTATAAAACTGTTCAACAGACTGGTTAAAAGACTAGTAGTTTACCACGTTAAAATAAAGAAATTGCTAAATAATTGCAAAGTTCTACATTTTCAGTAGTCTATTGTTCTTGCAGACACATAAATTTACATATCACTTATGATATAAATAAACAATACATATCTAGTTTTTGCTCTTCTTTGGAAAAGCTGTATTCCATATTTTAATTAGACTGTTTTATTTCATTTTAAGTTAGAATGTTTTGTAATAAATAATAGTATACAATAAGACTAAAAGTAAATCAAAATTTGCTGTACAACACTGCAATACACATAGATAGATAGATAGACAGACAGACACAGATAGATAGATAGATAGATAGATAGATAGATAGATAGATAGATAGATAGATAGATAGATAGATAGATAGATAGATAGATAGATAGATAGATAGATAGATAGATAGATAGATAGATAGATAGATAGATAGATAGATAGATAGAGTGAATAAACCTTCAGGGTTACAAAACAACAAATAAAATACATGTAAATCATATTTTTTTTTTCTGAATCTAAATCTGACCTATCTAACCCCTGGGTCTGACCCTCAGATATGACTTTATGTTTTTGAAGTATGTTAAAACATTTCTCATACCTTACATCTTCAATAAAACTGGAAAAGTATGACAGTGAACATACATATTTATGTTGACATGCAGCCTTGAAAGGCAGTGGGAGGGCAGCCAAATTCACTGAGTGGGCATAGAATTATTTATGAAAATATTTTAAACTAATAAAGCACATGCACACAATGTACCCAATATAAACCACAGAGGTTTATTTCTACTTCATGGTTTTTCTAAACAAAATTTTAAATAATGTATAATTTATTTATGAATGATCTCATTTATGTCCCTATTCATAACTGTTTCTCATGTAATTTCATGGGTTTTAACTATCTTACTTACCCCTAAATGTTTTTTTTTTTTTTTACATTAAAATACAGACATCATTAGAATTTATTTTAAAAGGGTACCTATTTTACCCCTTTTTCAACATTTAATATAAGTCTTTTGTGTCTCCAGAATGTGTCTGTAAAGTTTCAGCTCGAAACACCCATCAGCTTATTTATTATACTATTTAAATGGGATATTTGAGGTTTTTTTGGCTATTGTATCTGTTTTTGTTGCCTGTGCCTTTAATGCAAATAAGCTGGTTCTCCCCACCCACCGTTCCCATGTGCGTGTCAGTGCGTGTAGCCTTCACGTAGATAAACAGCACAGTGACAGACAAGAATGAAGCAGATCTTCCTTACTACAGTAAGAACTTTCCCAACTGTTACTTGATATACAGGGAGTGCAGAATTATTAGGCAAATGAGTATTTTCATCATCCTCTTTATGCATGTTGTCTTACTCCAAGCTGTATAGGCTCGAAAGCCTACTACCAATTAAGTATATTAGGTGATGTGCATCTCTGTAATGAGAAGGGGTGTGGTCTAATGACATCAACACCCTATATCAGGTGTGCATAATTATTAGGCAACTTCCTTTCCTTTGGCAAAATGGGTCAAAAGAAGGACTTGACAGGCTCCGAAAAGTCAAAAATAGTGAGATATCTTGCAGAGGGATGCAGCACTCTTAAAATTGCCAAGCTTCTGAAGCGTTTTTTTCCTCCCTTATCCCTTACAGGTATGAAAATGTCATTATAAAGTTTGCGCGCATGCAAACACACACATTTAGCTTTGCACTGTTTTTGCACAGCAAATGTGACAGGATACACATTACTATACACTGCTGTATGGACATCCATTATATTAATGTACAAAATAAATCTGATCAACCAGGATCGAAGCATCTTCTTTCATAATTGTTCTGAGACTATGCGGCTGTGGTGATGAGTTACGTAGCGATTTTACTGTATTTATTATAAACATGCACTGTTTTAAAAAGGTTTTAAACTTGTAAAACTCATTCTTGAGGTGCAGATGATCACAGTGAGCTGAACAGATCTTTTAATCTCAGTTGCTTTGCGCATGCCCTGTCTTATGGATATGATTATACACCTTACTACGGAGACATGTTAATATGCGTCTGTCAATCAATTTGGTGAGCTAGGAAACCACATTCCTACGTCACGTTGTGGTGGGCCTCAAAATGGAAGGGATTTGTATCCTATTATAACATCAGGAAATTAAAAAAAGAGACTTATTTTGTTTATATAACTTCAATGTGACTGTAGACACACTATACCTACAGATATGGCTACTAAGAACGCGCGTTTCTTCCTGCGCAGTACTGCATTTTGTGATCCGTAGTCACGCGGCGTACTGCGGCCGTAAAGTCCACATTTTCATTTTTTAAAAAAAACATTTCTGTGCTTTACGCAATAACCACCAGGTGGCGCAAGGAACAACCGCTTTTCCATTGACTTACAGTATTTGTATACAAGAGCGCTCGATTCAGCTCCCTCGATGCCTCCAGCTGGGCTTCTTTATTTATTTATTTTTATTTATTTATTTAACAGGCCCGGTTTGGCTAATTGGGAGGACCGGGAGAATTTCCCGGTGGGCCAGTCCGTTTTTTAGCCGCAAGGGCCTGTGTCCGTAGCTGCTTGCATCCACAGCATTCGCACTTTTTTCATTTATTTGATCATAGCCTCACTCTTTTTATCCATTATTTTATTCATTATTTTGCCGCAACTTCGCATTTTTATTTATTTATTTAGGTAATACTGGTCAAAGGTGTTGCAGAGGACTGTGTAATTTCTTGATCCAAATGCACCGGTATGACACTACCATTGTGGTCCAGTGGTCAGCACGTTGGATTATGATGCCGCCAGCCCGAGTTTGAACCTCGTCCGGATAATTTATTTATTTATTTTTTTGTTAAGACATAATACTGTTTGGGTTACTTACTGGATATAGGTGGACATATTTTATTTTAAGTTACTGTCCAAACAGCTTACAAATGTTGATTTTCATCATAGGTTTTCTTATAATATATACAGTATACTGTATATATATTGAATGTTTATGTGAACAGAATTCTGCATTGCATTGTATAAGACTTATTATCAGTGTTTAGAACAGAAACACTTGACAAGTGCATTAGATCGTATAAGGTTCTGTTCAAACATTTCATTAGGTTTACATTATTACTATAGCTGTGAAACACTACAATTAACTTCATCGAATAAAATCAAGCTCAGTAACTAGTTTGCTTTTGAGTCTAAATAACTTTCCTGAAATATTTCAGGCGCATACATTGCTTTTTGTTCCCCCCAAGAATGTTTCCCTCAAACACACACAACAGTGCACACGGTCTCTTTCATCCTGAAAGAATTCACACTATTACATTGATAATCCCACATGAAGGAGGAGGACTGCAGTGGTCTGAACATTCACAGCACACTGCAGAGAAGCTTTTAGGATCCTCTCATAGCAGCGTAATAACCTGACACCTGAGAACAGCTCCTCACGCCCTGCAGGGTGACAGTTTATCCCCCTGCCCCTGATCTGCCCCTGGGCTGGGCAACTGGAATTGTCATCTCAGCTTCAGATAGTTCTGGGAAACTCCATCTGGAGAAGAGCAGGAGAAAGATACATTGATATACTTCAGGATAATCACTTTAAAACATTGAAGGCTTTTATAAACAGGAAACAGTTTGGATTGCTAAGTTTCCTGCCAGTATAAGAAACAAAAAACAAAACAAATCCAGTTCACAATGAAACTATCCATTTGTGAAATATATATATATATATATATATATATATATATATATATATATATATATATATATATATATATATATATATATATTTATTTTTATTTATTTATTTATTTATTTATTATTATTATTTTTTTTGATAATGCTTTAACAATAATGGTACATAAATGAACGTAATTATTAACACGAACTAGTAATACATTTATTATGATGTTTATTCATCTTAGTTAAAGTTAGTTAAATTAGTTCATGTTGACTCACATTGCATTAACTTATGTAAACAAGCAGAACTTTAGTTTTTATAATGCATTAGTAAATGTTAAACTATGATTAATACATCCTTTACAAGATTGTTCATGCTTAGTTAATGCTAGTAAATACATTAACTAATGGAGTATTATTCTGAAGTCTTACCATTTTTTTCAGTCTCATTTGCACTTTAAAATTTATGTTTGCATATTACAAATTTGGAGTGTCAATTTTTATATTAAATCAAACAGCACTGTAAAGGAATATCAATTGTGATATGCTTAGATATGGGTTAATGACAAAAGTTTGAGATGATACGAATGAGAAATACTTTAAATGAAAAATAGTTTTAAGTAAATAATTTATAATAATTAAATAAATAACTATAATTATTTAATAATAACAAAAATAAAGCTATATATATATATATATATATATATATATATATATATATATATATATATATATATATATATATATATATATATATATATATATATATATATATATCCAATAATAATGCAAAGCTCCAATTCTCTACTTGGGAAAACCAGCAACTTCCTGAATAAATATGTGTCTATATGTTAGTATTTAGATGTTACAATATAGTTTCTTAACGAAAAGGCAGGGTTTTTAATAAAAAGACGACATACCTTAACCAAGACTGGATGTGACACCTGGTTGATGTCTCCGCTGGGTCCTAAAGGTGAGAATGACGGCCGAATATCTCAAGTATGTGTATCCTTTCCTCCAAAAAAAAAAAAAAAAAAAAAAACAACTGCATAGATAAACACAGGAGGTAGAGAAAACATTATTATCCTTTTAATATAGATCGGATATGAATTACACGTTTGTATCATCAATAATTAAGAGTGCTGGTAAAACGGATATAAAAAAACACAACATGGAGAGGAAATTTAATTAAAAAATAACATTATTGCATTAGAGCTTAAATAAACTTAATAACGCAAAAACAACATTGTCTATGCATATTAATACAGCTGTTCTGTGTCAGTTAAATCAGTTGATGGTTAAAATTCAAAATTTTAAACCCAATTGGTTGAGTTATTTAATAAATAACCCAATAAAGGTATAAATAACCCAACAAAGCACCACCTTTTAACCCAACTGGTTGAGTTATTAATAAATAACATAATAATGGTTAAAAATAACCCAACAAAGCACCAACTATTTTAACTCAACCACTGGGTTAAATAAATAACTCAACATTTTTTAGAATTTATACAGTTGAAGTTACAATTATTAGCCACTCTTAGATTTTTTTTTTTCCTTTTTTTAAATGTTTCCCAAATAATGTATAATAAAGCGAGGAAATTTTCACAGTATGTCTGATAATATTTTTTTCTTCTGGAAAAAGTCTAATTTGTTTTATTTTGGCTAGAATAAAAGCAGATTTAAATTTTTTAAAAAACATTTTAAGGTCAATATTATTAGCCCATTTAAGCAATATATTTTTTTCCATAGTCTACAGAACAAACCATCATTATACAATAACTTGCCAAATTACCCTAACCTGCCTGGGGTGCGTTTCCCAAAACCATCGTTAGCCAACTAAGGTCGCAAGTTCCGTCGTTACAAACATAGTTTTTTGATTTGCTGTTTCCCAAATCCATCGCTCCAACGAACATTCGCAAACTGCATCGCAAACTTGAGCATTTCAAACGACACCTCTGGAGCTGTAGTTAAAAGCATAGTTCCTGGCTGTGTTCTATTCCCCCCTATGCCCTATTCATTTAGAACATTCTAACATTCAAAGTCACAATTATTAATAATAAAAAAGCATTAAGGTCATCTCTCTTAGGTGTAATTTGCTTTCAAAGTATTTTTACAGTTTAGTTTTAGCGATCTTCATGTTTACAATTGTGCTCCCTTCGCAGTGCACTTTGAAAACATTGATATCATTTTGAACACAGCCTCATGGCGAAAGCTATAGGTATATTTAAAAGCGGAAATTATGTTGCGTCTCCAAAGCTTGTGAAAATAAAAAACATAGCATACGTTAATTCTTTTATTTTATAGTGGGTTATTTATTACGTTTCTCTGCTGTATATGACATGGGTCTGTTGGTTAGAAATTTCTGCTGTGTATATAATACACATCTGTAAATAATAATAATAATAATGATATTAATAATAATAATCATCATCATCATTATCATCATCATTAATATTATTATTAAAGTAAATATATTTATAATAAATCGCCTCATTATTTATTTATTTATTTATTTATATGATTTATATATGATATTAGAATAGTGTTAGCTTTTGTAAGTGATTTTATGTTTTAGAATAGAATATGTAATGTTCAACTTCTCTATAATATTAGTAAAGCAAACATTGGCCTTATACAGATATGGCTACTGAGAATGCGCGAGTGATTTAATGTGCAGTACTGCACAGGAAGAAACGCGCGTTCTTAGTAGCCATATCTGTATGTGCCATTTACATTTATTTGATTTAATATGGAAAGCGAGTGCATGTTTTTACCAAAACTAATATTGGATTTTATTTTAAATGCGTGTTCGTGTAAAACAATATAGTTTGCACAAAGAAATGATGGGGTTGTTCTCTAAAGAAGTTACTCCACCCCGTTTAGAGCATCATTATACCACATTATAACTAACGTGGTTCAAGCGATGGATCTGCGACAGAGAAACTACAGGCTTTGGGAAACACTCGTCACTACATAGTTCTTTTGCCAAACGATGCATCTCACTATGATAGTTCAGCCGCGAGTTACGTTGTTGTTTGGGAAACGCACCCCTGGTTGACCTAATTAACCTAGTTAAGCCTTTAAATGTCACTTTAAGCTGTATAGAAGTGTCTTGAAAATTATCTAGTAAAATATTATTTACTGTCATCATGGCAAAGATAAAATAAATCAGTTATTAGAAATGAGTTATTAAAACTATTATGATTAGAAATGTGTTGAAAAATCTTCTCTCTGTTAAACAGAAATTGGGGAAAAATAAACAGGGGGGCTAATAATTCAGGGGGGCTAATAATTCTGACTTCAACTGTATATATATAGAATATAGAATACTAGAATATACTGTCTAGAAATAATAAAAAAAAGTCTCAAAAAATTCTCTCATTATTCTGGCATTTAGCAAATGTAAATCATTTAGGTAATCCTAACGGACCTAAAATAGTAAACGTTTAGTATGATTTAACACCAGGCATTAAAAATAAATAAATATTATGTTCCTTTTTAAGAGTGTATGTATATACACATATATATATATATGTAATGTAATGGGATGGAAATTGATCTGGACAGCTGCTATAAAAAAAAAATGTATGGATTGTGGATAATTGGACTATAACTACCATGTCCTGTTCATTTTAATGGTGTTTCATAGGAATAAATAGTAAGTCACGATGGCTTGGAATGACATAATGAAGTGAAACTGATATATTTTCTCTTTTTTTTGGTCTGAAATAACCCTTTACATGTCAATAAAGCTTTGTCTGTATGTGTTTGTGATAAGTGTTTGGTGGTAATCTGTGATAAGAGCGCGGTAAAACAATAAGCCCAGGGCAAGTGTCATACTTCTGATATTAAGACATCCTCCAAAAGTCTGATGGCATCATAGAGAAAGAGCAGCTAGGGAGAGAATGAGATATGAGAGGATGGAAATGAGTAGAAAGAGAGAGAGAGAGAAAAAGTCCGCAGGCTCTGCCTCCTCACGTCATGGTCAAATCATGTGTACAACCTGTTTCCAATAATCTGTTAAATTTGATAAAGAGGGCCCGTATTATATTACAAAGCCCAGGGGCCAGTTGGACTTCTGCTATCATGAATACATTTTACTCTTATAATAATATTGCGGCTTCAATCGCCTGGAAAAGTAAAACTTGCACTCTCTGAAAATCAAGTCAGACGGTGACACCTGTATAAATGGAGAGATGATGAGACTGTAATATATTTATGCTCACCGTATTAGTGCTAAAAGACTCCTACAGCTGTGTGGGATACAGAGAGATGGGCTGAGCTTACAGGAAGTGTGAATATTCCTCCAGCCGACCAAAAATACACTCCAAAACACACACATGAAACCCAAATACTCTGAAATAATAAGCACTGTTAAAGTGTGGGTGTTTCGTGAAGAGTTTTTAAGTGTGCAATCAATCACATTTGTAATAAATATAATGCTTTTAAATATGAGGGTAGCTGATGCTTGTCATACAGTAACTTAAAATTAGAAATTTTATAATAAAATTTTTTAAGTTAATCTTTTTTTTTTCTTTATACAGTAATACACTTTAATAGGCTCTCACACACAGTCTTCACCTCCATTCCATTTTGATCAGTGTTGATTTTAATTTGCAAAAGGCCAAAATATGGGTGACAATATTCAACTAAGGGTGCTTTCACATCTGTGGTTCGGTTCATTTGATCCGGACCAAGGGCAACAAATGATACATTATTAGCATTTTTCTGTTGTTTTTTGGTCCTTTTTACACCACAGTGATTGCTTTGGTCCGAACCAGTTGAAAAGACAAAATTACAAAATCCACATCACTCATCGGCCAGATGTTATTGAACTTATTTCCTAAACTGCTTTTTGATTGGTCAAAATGAATGCGCGGGAAAATGCCAATGGAACTCCTGCAAGTAAACAAACCGGCAGACACAAAATGTCTCTTTTTACTAAGGAGGGACGACTGCGCTGGCTGATTGTATCCCTGGTCATATTATACTATAGAGTTTGTACTGTATACATCACTTTAGACAAACTAACACTACACATTTTGAGAATGAAGCGCGACTGCAGCTGGAAAACAATGTTTTAATGCATTGCAAATGGCGAAGGCACATTGCAAGTCACTTCAGGAGGAGGCATGAATTAATATAGCTAAACTGTGACATGGTCATCTTCCGGAAATATTACCAACGATCCATCAGGTAATGTTTTTCCCTCTCTCTCCCTGTCTAAAATTGTTAATAAAGTGCTGTCAATAAATATTTTTTCTCCATACCCCATAAGATGGGATAGCGCATCAGACTACGACAGCTGGATCAGTCCAAAAAAGCGAAGTACTTTTTGCAGTAAGGTCTGTTTTAGTTCGGATCATGTTCTCACCACAAATGAACTACTCCAGGGTTCAACTGAAATCGTACCGAGACCACCTCTTCAAGGAGGTCTTGGTACACTTTTTTGGTCTGCTTTTGGTGTGCACTTGAGTGCGATTGCTACATTCACACCTGCCCAAACGAACTGAACCAAGAGGGAAAACGAACTCTAGTGGGATTCATCCAAACTAAATAAGGCTGGTGTGAATACACCCTAATATATATATATATATATATATATATATACAGTTGAAGTCAGAATTATTAGCCCCCCTGTTTATTTTTTTCTCCAATTTCTGCTTAACGGAGAGAAGATTTTTTTCAACACATTTCTAAACATAATAGTTTTAATAACTCATTTCTAATAACTGATTTATTTTATCTTTGCCATTATGACAGTAAATAATATTTTACTAGATATTTTTCAAGACACTTCTATACAGCTTAAAGTGACATTTAAAAGCTTAACTAGTTTAATTAGGTTAACTAAGCAGGTTAGGGTAATTAGGCAAGTTATTGTATAACGATGGTTTGTTCTGGAGACTATTGAAAAACAGATTAGCTTAAGGGGGCTAATAATTTTGACTTTAAAAGTGTTTAAAAAAATCAAAAAAGACTTTTATTCTAGCCAAAAAAAAAAACAAATAAGACTTTCTCCAGAAATAAATAAATATATTCTCCATATATATATATATATTGTTTTTTTTTACTTTTTACTAAGCAGGCATTTTCAAATGTATAAACATACTGAAATTTATATATTTTAATAAAGTAAGAGTGGGTGACGCAGTGGCGCAGTAGGTAGTACTGTTGCTTCACGGCAAGAAGGTCACTGGTTTGAGTCCCGGCTGGGTCAGTTGGCATTTCTGTGTGGAGTTTGCATGTTCTTCCCGCGTTTGTGTGTTTCCTCCGGGTGCTCCGGTTTCCCCCACAGTCCAAAGACATGCGGTAAAAGTGAATTGGGTAGGTTAAATTGTCTGTAGTGTATGAGAGTGAATGACTGTGTATGGATGTTTCCCAGAGATGGGCAGCTGGAAGAGCATCCGCTGCGTAAAACATGTGCTGGAAAAGTTGGCGGTTCATTCAGCTGTGGCGACCCCGGAATAATAAAAGCACTAAGCCGAAAAGAAAATGAATGAATGAATGAATGAATAAAGAAAGAGTGTTAAGGTCTTTATTCCCTTTTGGAATATAGCCTAAACTGAAATTGATATAGAATGTTGATGTTGTATTGAAAAGATTTAAGGCATTATGAAATGAAATAGTTATAACTATATTTATCTGTAATTGTAAGGTCATGGCAATATATATATATATATATATATATATATATATATATATATATATATATATATATATATATATATATAGTTATTCATTCATTCATTTTCCTTCAGCTTAGATGTTGATATTTTGTTGTTTTTAGGTTGCTTTGGAAAATAACCAAAATGCAACATCTGTCCGACATTGGACATTGACATTGACCTGATGTTGGGTTCTGACATCTTCATTTCCAAACAAAATGCAAGGTCCAACGATGCTGGGGTGCAACGTCAATCTAATGTTATGTTGTCGTCCTGTGCCTGCTGGGCCAGGACTCGATCCAGCGACCTTCTTGCTGTGAGGTGACAGTGCTAACCACTGAGCCACCGTGCTGCCCCTTAGTAGTTATTATATATCTTAAAAATGTATTATGACTTACAGTACCCCCCCCCCCCCCCAAAAAAAAAAAAAAAAATAAATAAAAAATAAAAATAAAAATAAATAAATAAATAAAATAAAATAAAATAAAAATTAATATGTGAATTAGCCTGTCTGCTGTATGCTCTGGTCAGTTTTGATTTTTAATTCTTCTTCTTTTTATATGTACATGCCTGCAGCACAATAAAGGGTTTTTTTTCTTCAGATTTTTCATTAGTTCTAAATTAATGTTTGTTTCCTCTCATCAGCCTGACCTCTAATCTCTGACAGACATGGAGTCTGAATACTGGCCTCATATACATTTCACCGAATCAGATGGTGTTTCTGTTAACATCATGCAAATCACTACCCTATTTTCATGTGATGGGTGATCACAATGTTCATAATATAACTCTTTTAGTGACCTTTACTTTAATCTTAGTCTTAATGACAGTGACATCACTCAGTGGAGATTCTATTACACTGGGAGCAAATGTGAGTGTTTGTTATCATTCACACTGATCTTACCCTGAGTTACACCCAAAGGACACCCACACATCAAACTGACACAGCATGCCATAGCACATAACCCTCTGCCGTGATTAATTAACTTTATGCTGTCAGAGAGTTTCCATCCCTGTGAAATGAACAGAGCATGCTGAATCTGGTGCGGAATGTTACATTACATGTCAATGAAGTGATGATTGCTTCTGTTAATCTCTCCTCAGCCAATTACGGATGACAGAAAAAAATATAGTTTATATTCATTCATTCATTTTCATTTCGGCTTAGTCCCTTTATGAATCTTGGGTCGCCACAGCGGAATGAACCGCCAACTTATCCAGCACAAGTTTTATGCAGCGGATGCCCTTCCAGCTGCAACCCATCTCTGGGAAACATCCATACACACTCATTCACACTCATACACTACGGACAATTTAGCCTACCCAATTCACCTGTACTGCATGTCTTTGGACTGTGGGGGAAACCGGAGCACCCGGAGGAAACCCACACGAACGCAGGGAGAACATGCAAACTCCACACAGAAACGCCAATTGACCTAGCTGAGGCTCGAACCAGCGACCTTCTTGCTGTGAGGCGACAGCACTACCTACTGCGCCACTGCGTCGCCTATAGTTTATATAGTAAAGCAATAATCCACTTGGGGTTCTGCATTACAGGGATATTAACAAAAGTCCTTTTATTTATTTATTGATTGGTTGACTGATTGATTGGTCCTTTGAGTGATTGATTGATTTTATATTTTACTTTTTGTGGTTAAAAAATCTGTGACATCAATAATACCTCACATTATCATTGGATTATTGCTGTTGTACAAACTGCAGCAACTGGATAAAATATTGAACAATTATTTTCATAGGCGGAGCGTGTGTAAGGCTGGGGAAGGCTTAGCTGTGAGGCTGTTTTGCTGCAGGAGGGACTGGTCCACTTCACAGCTGGCATCATGAAGAAAGAACATTATGTAGAAATACTGAAGCAACATCTCAAGACATCAGCCAGGAAATTAAAACTTGGCCACAAATGGGTCTTCCAAACAGACCATGACCCTAAGCATACTGCCAAATTAGTTAAAATGTGCTTTAAGGACAACAGAGTGAATGTTTTGGAGTGAACATCACAAAGCCCTGAGCTCAATCCTATAGAAAATTTGTGGGCAGAGTTGAAAAAGCTTGTGCAAGCAAGACAGTCTACAAATCTGACTCAATTACACCAATGTATCCTCAACTTCATTGCCAGAACCGGTTGAGTACCTCTGTTTAACAGCTATGACACACCAAAATAAATTAGGCTGGGCGTACACTGTGCAAATATGGTGCTGTTTATGAACCAAATACTTACTTGTGTGACTTTTCTTTGAATTGGGATTAATTTCAGCTTTGTTGTGAGTCGTTTGTCATGTTGTGTTCACGTCTGTGAAAAAGTGTATGGAGAGGCAATTACGGGTCCACGGTGTGCGGTGGTGCCAGTTTTATGGGATTTGTGTCTTATTTAATGTTCCTCGAATACTGTGTGTCTTAACTCATTTTGTGCCAGGATTGTAAGGAGATTACCTGCTCTTGATTATCATCAGCTCTACTTGTTTTCTAACCTAATTTGGGCTACTCTCGGTAGATTGTGTCATTATTAAAATGAGCTGCTGCATTTTTATTTGAGCAGTGTCATCAACACTTTTATGGGATTGGTAAATGAGCATACTTTAGTAAATGGGGCTTCAAAGGTGCAGTCCCATTTACTGTTGTTTTGTTAAATTCTGTGATAAAATTCAAGCATTTTCTTAGGAATAGGAGCAAAGTTGAAAATTAGGCAAGCTGTTAGAAGGAATTTGTTGTTTTTGAAAGCTGCACTTAAAATTCAAATGACCAAATTTAATGCAAAGAAACTGTATGTAGGGATTTTTGTCACCTTTAACCTTGTATAATGTTCATATTTATGCAACTCAGCCTGTGTTTGTGGGTCTAGTGGACCCGCTTCATTTTTGTTTTTTAATTCAATAAAATCAAAGATATTATGTTAAACTCAACAGACGTTTACTTCATCCCAGTTGCAAGCGTTGTAAACAATATTTATGATGGATATTTTCCATTTACCTTTGTTAGATCACATATATGAATTAAAGTGCTACTTGTGTATTGCCCTAACAGTCTGGGGTGCGTTTCACAAAACCATCGTTAGCCAACTAAGGTCGCAAGTTCCGTCGTTACAAACATAGTTCGTTGCTGTTTCCCAAATCCACCGCTCCAACGAACATTCGCAAACTGCGTCGCAAACTTGAGAACTTGAAACGACACCTCTGGAGCTGTAGTTAGAAGCATAGTTCCTGGCTGTGTTCTATTCCCACTTATCCCCCCTATCCTCTATTCATTTAGAACATTCTAACATTCAAAGTTGGAATTATTAAAAATAAAAAAGCATTAAGGTCATCTCTCTTAGGTGTAATTTGCTTTCAAAGTATTTTTACAGTTCAGTTTTAGCGATCTTCATGTTTACAATTTTGCTCCCTTCACAGTGGACAAACTGGTAACAGCGGGACAGCCATCCATACTGCCTCGTAGCATTTATTTTAAAGACGAAATGCAGCCATACATACTTCTGGCTACACGATCTCTAGAAATGTATATAGGGCTACATTTTCAGAATGAGCCTATGTTGAGATTTTCACTGGTGAGCAGAGTGAACATGCAAAATTATTATTAGAAAATGCTTAATGAATTTACAAATGAAATAAAAGTCTAATGAAACTCACCGTTGAATCCTATTTGATCTACAATAACTCTCCATAATAGCTTCCTCCTTCTTTTATCATACAGCTCTTTGTGTTCAGACACCAATAAAAAAGCAGCTCTACATTCATCTCACCTTGCTGCGTCTTCTTCATTAGGAATGTGTGCTTGCCTAGACTGTTTTTTTGCTTGAGCATCAACAAGTTGTGTTTACTGCAACTTCAGCAGCAGCAGGCACGTGATGAAAATAATTGGTGGACCAGTTTTTGACGTGGCACATCAACAACAACAACAAGCAACAAAGACGTATTTTAATTTAAATCATGCTTTAACACCTGGCATTTTGCATGTTGATGTGCACAATCACATTGGCTCCCATTGTGCAGACATGAGGCGTTAAATGCAAAAAGTGCTAACAAACATTGTCCTTAAGGGCTTTATTTTAACGATCTAGGTACAAAGTCTAAAGCTCATTGTGTAAAAGCATTAAGGGCGTGTCCGAATCCACTTTTGCTATTTTAAGGACGGAAAAATACACTTTGCACCCTGGCACATGGTCTAACAGGGTTGCACTTATTCCCATAATGAGTTATGGGTGTGTTTTGACATTGTCAAAAAAGCTCAACAGAGACTGTACTTCCTTTGTCAGCTGAGGAAGTTCAACCTCCTAAAGGAGCTGCTGAAACAATTCTACACCTCCATCATTGAATCAGTCATCTGCACGTCACTAACTGTCTGGTTTAGCTCAGCTATCAAATCTGACCTTCGAAGACTACGTCGAATAGTTCGGACTGCTGAGCAAATCAACCCTCCCTACTCTCCAAGAACTGTACTTATCCAGAGCGAGCAGAAGGGCTGCCAAAATCACTCTGGACCCCTCACACCCAGCACACTGCCTCTTTGAACTGTTACCTTCTGGTCGACGCTACAGAGCACTGCGCATCAGAACAGCCCGACACAGAAACAGTTTCTTCCCTCGGGCAATTCATCTCATGAACACTTGATGATAATAATCACTATCATCAGATAAACATCACTACTTGCTATACACTTTTTATACACATACACACTTATTTAACATTATACTTTACATGCCAATTTGCACATAACAGCTGCACATATAACGTTGTATATACAGTAGTAACATACTTGTAGATACACTTGTCAATTTGTATATTTGAATTCACCACTTCTATTTTTAAAATATATTTATTATCTGTTTTTTGTACTGTCTCTGTAATTCTGTTGCACTCTAGAAGCTCTGTCATGAAAACAAATTCCTCGTATGTGTGAACATACCTGGCAATAAAGCTCTTTCTGATTTTGATTCTGATTCTAAGCGTAACGTGCATTAAACCAATCAGAGTCTCTTCTCCCATTCCCTTTAAGAGTCAGTTGCGTCGCGCCATGACGCATTTGCTATTTACATGGCGGACTGAACGCTTCACTAGTGAGAAAACAGTTAAACAGACCATATGCAGCGCGAGGATAAAGAACGAGCCCCGTCCATTTGGTCTCTTTACTTTCTCTTTACTTTACTCTTTACTCCTTTACTTTTGTAGATAAGAAAACTTGTTTTTATTAAAACAAATATAAATATGCATATAATAAATAATACTGTTAATAATAATAACATTATACAAACTAAATTGTCATGAATAAACTGAAAAAGCCTCCCAGACATGAAGAAGGCATGGAGGTTTTTATATTTATGTAGAATTATAATTTTTGTAACATTTTAAGCCTTAATTTTTTACATATGTAAAGATATTTGTGTATTGCTGTACATCCTGTGTGTGTTAAGCAATGTGTAAGCGTTTTGGACCTGCATAGGTGCATAACTAACGTGCTCTGCGCTGGACTTTACACCAGCTTTCAGTTGGTCAATGGCGCAGTCTATTTCAGTTCCTCAAAATAGCAACATGCCACCTATGCAACTTAACACACCTCCTTTTTAGACCGGAACACACATGAGTCCACAAAGTGGTGCAAATGGATTTGCTATTTAAACAATGTGGCGCAAAACATGAAAATTAGGGTTGCGCTGGTCTGAAAATAGCAACAAATCACGCCAAACACGCCTTGCGCCTTATTGCGCCGAGTGCATGATAGGGGCCTAGATGTATCTGTTTGTCGTTCCCAAGCAACAATGCTGCATACAATTGTCTATGCAAATCAGTTTCAACTGTAGTTCATCAGAATTGAGAGGCTTCTATAACCAACATTCACTTTTCAACTTAAGAATTTAATTATGTTTAAGGAAATTAACCAACAGTTGAAGTGAGAATTATTAGCCCCCTTTTGAATTTAGATTTTTTTTTTTCAAATATTTCCCAAATCATGTTTAACAGAGCAAGGAAATTTTCACAGTATGTCTGATAATATTTTTCCTTCTGGAGAAAGTCTTATTTTTTTTTTTCGGCTAGAATAAAAGCAGTTTTTAATTTTTTAAAAACCATTTTAAGGACAAAATTATTAGCCCCTTTAAGGTATATATTTTTTCGATAGTCTACAGAACAAACCATCGCTATACAATAACTTGCCTAATTACCCTAACCTGCCTAGTTAGCCTAAATAACCCAGTTAAGCCTTTAAATGTCACTTTAAGCTGTATAGAAGTGTCTTGAAAAATATCTAGTCAAATATCACTTACTGTCATCCTGGCAAATATAAAATAAATCAGTTATTAGAAATGAGTTATTAAAACGAGTTAAAATGAGTTATAAAATGTGTTGAAAAAAATCTACTCTCCATTAAACAGAAATTGGGGGAAAAAATAAACAGTGGGGCTAATAATTCAGGGGGGCTAATAATTCTGAGTTCAACTGTATATATAGTGAATATATACCTTTGCATTTATCTGCCACATTTGAAGGCGCCTTAGTATTTCCCTTAGGGAATAAAAATTAATATAATGCAGGGCAGAGGGATACTTTAAAACTCATCTGCAATTAAACTGCATTAAATAGACATCCTGAATTAGCGTGGCACATAAAGTGGGAGTACATTTAAAGAACTAAAACATACAGCAGCTTAAGGAAACTGAACGCATCTCCTGTTTAGAGAATCAGATAAGAACAATCTCTTCACAACAACAACAGTATATGCATATATATATAAGCCTGTAATCATGTAATAAGAAGACAAGGAAATATCTTTAACTATGCGACGCTTCCTGCGACTGGCCCCAGTGGGTGTTCTCATGCGACCAGACAAAAACATTGTTCACTTCCTATTTTTTATTAGTTACCAGAGCTCAGACCGGATGCCTCCTATTAGACGCACCATCAGAGCTCTCTGGATTATTAATGGCACAAATATTAAGAAGAAAGACCCACACGTTCCCTTTAGGGCTGAGAGAGAGTGTGTGTGTGTGTCTGCCCGGACGCTGGAGTTTACGTGTTTGCTCGCATGTTTGTGCGGCCGAGTCTGGGTCTCCCCGCTTTGCTAATTGGAGGCCTCTGCCATTCTGTACTCCTGTCCTGAGTCTCATCCCCCAAGGTGGAGGGAATTACTGTGTCTCCCCCTATATTTAGCCTGTTTAAGGTTGTGGTCTGAAAGCTAAAGTCAAAAGATGCCATTCTTTATTAATGTCTAAGGCTATGAAATGGGTCGAGTTTCCTGCAGTCGCCCCAGAGGAATTCACCTTTTCAAATATAACGAATGCCTCAATTAAATTCCCTTTCAAACACCATGCTTATTTTTCGATAACAATCGCTCTCTTTTTCTCTTCCTGCGCTTTCTGGAGAGATGACACATAAGAGCATGAGAGAAAGAGAGACGGACGACTGAGAGAGACAGGCTGAGGGAGACACGGCTAGACGAGGGACCAGCAGATGGCAGGGTAACAACAGTAATCACATCTTTAAAAGCTCATCACATGTGTTTAGCATTTAGCACTAACAATTCATCACAAATACGAATGTATTAGAGTTGACCCTAAAACACAGAGTATCGTTCAGCGACACACCAGTATCACGACACATATATTGGAGCACGTTGTAGTTCAGTGTGTGAAATGTGATAATCACAGTACAAAACAATGTGAAAACATTACGATAGGCTCTTATTAATGTGCAGTGGTGTAAAGTAACTAATTACAAATACTCAAATTACTGTAATTCAGTAGTTTTTCTCAGGAATTGTAGTTTTAAAAATGTGTACTTTTACTTTTCCTTGAGTACATTTTTAGTGCAGTATCTGTACTTTTACTCCACTGCTTTCTTTCAACCTGCAGTCACTACTTTATTTTTCTTGTCCATGGGGATTAGAAAAATCAGTCCTGAGATTTCTGTCCAATCAAATCGCATGTAGAAGGTAAATCGCATCATAATGAACTACCTGAAGACATGGGCGCTTTATAATTTCAGCAAACTGTTTGGAAGCATTCAAAGTGTCCATGAAGATGGTCAAAATCTTTATATGCGTTGAGCCGGAGACTTTAGATGCATGTCACTGATGAGGAGATGACGGATGTTTACTGTATGATGACCGAAATGGCCTTAAACACCCAGCAGGCACAAGACGTCAACATGACGTCTGATTGACATTGAACCCTAATGTTATGGGGACTTTGCATTTTGTTTGGAAATTAAAAGTGGGTTGACGTCAGAACTCCGCGTCAGGCCAATGTCAATCTCCAACCTAAAACCAACCAATTATCAAGGTCTAATGATGTTACAGCTTGACGTTGTGTTAACGTTTCCCCTATGACATCTATCAGGCGTTGGAGTTTGGTTGCCGTACCTGATGAATAAATGTCAGTATTTGTGGTCATATATGACGTTGGTTTAAGATGTTGGCTCAACGTCGGTTTTTGGTCACTTTCTAACAACATACCTGCCAACATTTGGTTTGTAAATTCCGGGAGGGGGGTGGGGGGTATTACGTCATACGCTAATTTGCATATTACTGACGTCATCGCGTTCTACTATTTCTGTTTGTTTAACAGCCTATGGTAAATAAATGGGGTATTTTATATTCGCACTACGCTTTATGTAAGCTTGTTAATTTAACTAAATTTATTGCTGTTTGAATATATCATTATAGATGAGTAGGGAATTTGCAGTAATCTCTCAGACGTAATATACTCAGACATGTTCTGAAACTCTCACTTAAAACATCTCTGATTGTGCAACAAGAATAAACAGTCAAATTAAATTGTTAAAATAAAGGAGAAGCAGATCGGGTTGACTGTACAAGGGAAATACCTTCAGACTGCCACCTGTTCTAAATCATTAGCCGTCGGTACGCAGAGAGGTGCTCTGCTCTCAGGCTGCAGGGGAGGGGCCAGCGGCATCATCACCCGCAGCTCGTTGAGAAGAGTAGGGATGGTACAGTAATGGACAAACGACAGTCTATCAAAATCGCCAGTAACACACAAAAAAGTTGCTAGATTTGTCGCTAGTCGCTTTTTTGAAAATTTGTCGCCAAGTTGGCAACACTGGCGCAAACTGAAGAGCGGGGAGCGTGAGGGGTGAGAGATTTGGGGAGATGGGGGCGCGCGAACTGTAGCGCACGACCGGAAGAGCACAAGCACCAAGTTTCAGCCCGGACTGTACCAAAATGCTGAGGAGCGGGGGGGGCGGGGGAAATCCCGGGAGTTTACCGGGAGACAGAACAATATGGGAGATGGGTCTGAAATACGGGAGACTCCCGGGAAAAACAGGAGTGTTGGCAGGTATGTCTAACAACCTAAAATCAACCAAATATCAATGTCATTTGATGACAATTGACAATAAATTTTGGTCACCTGACATTACAACCTAAATCTAACCTAATATTATTGTCTCATGATGTTGCGTGTCTGCTGGGCAATAACTAAATGCACTACAGAATGTTACGTTTACACACACATGCACAAATTACATGTAAACACATCAGCTTTTCACAGCATAATACTCACTACTTATTACTCTTGAGTACTTTTAAAAGGGCTACTTTTTACTCATACTTTGAGTAATATTTACAACAGATACTTTTACTCTACTCGCACTACATTTTGGGCAAGTAATGGTACTTTTACTTGAGTATGATTTTTCAGTACTCTTTCCACCACTGTTAATGTGCTATTAATCTTTTTCTTTTAAAAAAAGAGGAAATACCTTATAAAAGTAGGGGAGAGCGGGGCACAAAGTAACACTTTTTGGTTGTGGCCAAATAATGATAGTAATGGGGTTAGACAAACTATATTTTTACCAACAACACACAAGCCACTTGTACAAATGAGATGTGAAAGTATGATCGCCGGACCTGTGGTTTCTGTGCAGTATTGTCAAAAGTGCCAGGAGTACAAATGATACTATTTACCCCACCTGCGGGGCAAGTTGTAACAGACAGATGGTTAATTGTAACAGATGCTTAAATCAATTAATTTAAATTCAGTCTACTTTAAATAGTATATTTCTTCAATACTTAATTTATTCTATTCTATAGCACAGCTTGTTTATATATTTATATATTGGATAAACACTTTTATATTTATTTGCATTATTAGCAGTAAAAATTTTTTTATTAAAAAATATTGTCTATTAAAAAACATTTTTTATATAAGAAGTTCTCAACATTACTCTCAAAATAAAAAAATAAAAATGTTTGTTTAATTGGTGTCCAACAGTGAGTGGCTTATTTGTAACCTCCTGTTACAATTAACCCCACTGCGTTGTTTTTTCCTCAAAACTGGGGTGCGTTTCCGAAAACCATTGTTAGCCAACTAAGGTCGCAAGTTCCGTTGTTACAAACATAATTCGTTGATTTGGCATTTCCCAAATCCATCGTTCCAACGAACATTCGCAAACTGTGTCGAAAACTTGCATGCTTGCAACTACACCTCTGGAGCTGTAGTTAGAAACAGTTCCTGGTTGTGTTCTATTCCCAGTTATCCCCCTATGCCCTATTCATTTAGAACATTCTAACGTTTAAATTTGGAATGCTAAAAAAAATAAATAATAATAAATGTCATCACTCTTAGGTGTAATTTGCTTTCAAAGTATTTTTACAGTTCAATTTCAGCAATCTTCATGTTAACAATTGCGTTGCACTTTAAAAACATTGATGTCGTTTTGAACACAGCCGTGGCTCATGGCGAAAGCTATAGGTGATCTATTATTTAAAAGCGGAATCTAGGCTATGTTATGTCTCCAAAGCTTGTGAAAACAAAAAAAACATTCATTAATTAATTTTCTTTTCGGCTTAGTCCCTTTATTAATCTGGGGTTGCCACAACGGAATGAACTGCCAACTTATCCAGCACGATTTTACGCAGCGATGCCCTTCCAGCCGCAACCCATCTCTGGGAAACATCTACACACACTCATTCACACTCATACGCTACAGACAATTTAGCCATCCCAATTCAACTGTACCGCACGTCTTTGGACTGTGGGGGAAACCGGAGCACCCGGAGGAAACCCACGCAACACATTTCTAAACATAATAGTTTTAATGACTCATCTCTAATAACTGATTTATTTTATCTTTGCCATGATGACAGTAAATAATATTTGACTAGATATTTTTCAAGACACTTCTATACAGCTTAAAGAGACATTAAAAGGCTTAACTATGTGCATTAGGTTAACTAGGCAGGTTAGGGTAATTAGGCAAGTTATTGTCTAATAATGGTTTGTTCTGTAGACTATTAAAAAAAAATTGCTTAAAGGGGCTAATAATTTTGTCCTTAAAATGGCTTTAAAAAAATTAAAAACTGCTTTTATTCCTGCCTAAATAAAACAAATCAGACTTTCTCCAGAAGACAAAATATTATCAGACATACTGTGAAAAATTCCTTGCTCTATTAAACATCATTTGGATCAACAACTGTTTTGCAGCATATGAAATGAAATGTCCCAAATCCTATTTTTAACTGTTCAAAATGGGAAAAAGTGTTGTTTTTACTCTCCGATAGTCAAAGCAAGTTAAAAAAAAATTCTATGTTATATATGCATTAAAAAACAGTCAGGAAAAAGTGTTTTATGTAAATTCGGACCACGAGTCTACATATATGGACATCATTTTTCTCTAAAAGTACATCATATCAAAAGATGATACTTAGATTTTTATTCTAATTAGGTTCCAATAAGCCCAAATAGCAAAGAGAAATAAAAAAATGCATGTAAAAAAACACCTTGGGCCTTAAGACTTTTAGAAAGTTTAATCCCATTAAATATTTTTTTTTTCTAATTTTCATTATTATTATGTATTTTATATTATTTAAATAAGTGTCCTTCTATTGTGCCATTATTATAGCTGTTTATTTTACTTGAACTACCTATAGTAGGATATATTATAAAGAAGAAAGGTTATATTATGTAGAACTTCTCCTCACAGTTCATCGGCAGTTATCCAGATTTGCACACTTGCCTGGAAGAAACAGGACAAATTAAATGATGTACTTCAGTTACCTTTTCGGTTTGATTGACAGCATGAATTTGGCATGACTTGTACCGAGTTAAAAGCAAATGGATTCCAACAAAAAAGCATTTAGGAGAATAGACCAACAGCAAACAACTAAATGCAGAAAACATGATGTCTGGCTGATGTACTGAAGAGCATTATCGGGATTGGACTGTCCTAGCCAAAATCCGTTTCTCCGGCCTGTTGTTGTTTAGCTCTTGTTGACTGTTTCCAATTAGCCTTGGGGGGGCAAAGAGGATTTGAAAGCAAATACAAACTTCTTCCATTCACTAACTATTTACTGGTTGACAACTGGATAAACATCTGTAGTGATTACATAGACACGCACATAAAAATCTACATTCATGCATGTTTTTTGAGATCGAACTATCATTGTGTGCAACAATTAATAATAATAATAATAATAATAATAATAATAATAATAATAAAATAATAATATAAAATGCACATTCAATTTGAAACTGATAACAAAATTATTATTATTATTATTAATAATAATGATAATATAAAATAATAATAATAATAATATTGTTATCAGTTTCAAATTTAATGTGCATTTTCTTATTATTATTATTATTATTATTATTATTATTATTATTATTATTATTGTATGCTTATAATTATTTTAACGTGCAATTAAAATATATGATGAATGAAATGTTTTCCAAACATCTTTATTTTTATATAATATCACAGTCCCCGAAAGTTCGAATGTGTATGATTAAGTTTTATTGTATTTATTTATTAATGATTTACAGATGGCAACTTCTAAAGGTCGGGACAAAGAGGATTTGAAAGCAAATACAAACTTCTTTAATTCACTAACTATTTACTGGTTGACCATTGGATAAACATGTGTAGTGATTACACAGACACGCACATACAAATCTACATTTTTTTTTAAAAATCGAACTAAAATCTTGTGCAACAATTAATAATAATAATAATAATAATAATAATAATAATAATAATAATAATAATAATACACATTCAATTTGAAACTGATAAGTAACAAAAGTATAATTAGTAATAATAATAATAATAAATTATTATTATTATTATTATTATTATTATTATTACAGTATATGCTTATTATTATTTTTTTTTACATGTAATTAAAGTATGTGATGAATGAAATGTTTTCCAAATAGCTTTATTTTTATATAATATTACAGTCCCCATAAATCCGAATGCGAATATTATTTAGTTTTTTTGTGTATTCATATTTATTTTATTCATGAGGCAAAAAATGTAGATGTCACATGTTTTATGATGATTTACCGATGACAAATGACAAATTCTAAAAGAGGGGGGTGTTTAAAAGCAAATACTAACTTCTTTAATTAACTAACTATTAACTGGTTGACAACTTGATAAACATGTGCAATGATTAGATAGACACGCACATAAAAATCTACATTCATGCATTTTTTTAAACTGAACTTTTTTAAAATCTGAAATTATATTGAAATCTAACTATGTGTGCAACAATGAATAATAATAATAATAATAATAATAATATTAATATTAATACACATTTAATTTGAGACCGATAAATAGCAAAATATTTTTTGGGTATTTTATACTTATAATATTTAATAAAGAAGCATTTAAGATAATAATAATAATAATAATAATAATAATAATAATAATAATAATAACAATAATAATTATAATAATAATAATGATAATAACATTAATAATAATAATAATAATATTAATTATAATAATAATACCCATTCAATTTGAAACTGATAAGTAACAAAAGTATTTATAATAATAATAATAATAATAATAATAATAATAATAATAATAATAATAATAATAATACACATTTAATTTGAAACTGAAAAGTAACAAAAGTATTTATAATAATAATAATAATAATAATAATAATAATAATAATAAATATTATTATATGCTTATTATTTTTTAACATGTAATTAAAGTATATGATAATTGAAATAAAAAATACATTCATGCATTTTTTTAGATCAAACTATCATCGTGTGTAACAATTAATATTAATAATAATAATAATAAAAATAATACACATTCAGTTTAAAACTGATAAGTAACAACGCTATTTATAATAATAATAATAATAATAATAATAATAATAATAATAATAATAATAAAAATAATAATACACATTCAGTTTAAAACTGATAAGTAACAACGCTATTTATAATAATAATAATAATAATAATAATAATAATTATTATTATTATTATTATTATTATTATTATTATTAATATTATTATTATTATTATTATTATTATTATTATTATTAATATTAGTGGCATTATTATTATTATTTTTAGTGGCATTATTATTATTATTATTAATATTAGTGCCATTATTATTATTATTATTATTATTATTATTAAATGCTTATTTTTTTATGTGCAATTAAAGTATATGATTGAAAATATTTCCCGAACAGCTTTATTTTTTATATAATAGTACCAATAAATTAAAATGTGTATGATTAAGTTTTATTTTGTATTCATATTTATTTTAGTCATGAGGCAAAAAATATAGACGTCCCATATTTTGTAATGATTTACAGATAACAACTTCTAAATGTTATTCAGTGTAACACTACAAAAAAATGCTTCAAAATTCATTATGTGCAAACATTTGTCAACATGAAGTTTTTATTCATTTAAAGATATAGTAAGATCATTTAAAGCTTTGATATACATACATTGTAATAGAGAAACTTCAGAATAATTTTTACATAAATTTGCTCAGTGTCCACAGAACATTATTTCTCCCATATTTTGACTTTTTATTTTCACAAAGGTTGTTTTTAACATTTTAAAAATGTTCAATTCTTTCGAAGAATATAACACACACACTCACACACACACACACGCACGCACACACGCACGCACGCACGCACGCACGCACGCACGCACGCACGCACGCACGCACACACACACACACACACACACACACACACACACACACACACACACACACACACACACACACACACACACACAAGTTATGGGAAAAAACAACATGTGTTTACAATAATTTGTTGATTTCTTCCATTAGCAGTGACTGATGTTTGTTGATGTATTCTGAAATTGGATGCAATGATCCCCGGTGACTGTCCTAACATCCAGCCAATGCTACAAAATAAATCTTTCCGACTGCAATAAAAATGCATTAGGCTTCCACTATGTATTACATGCTGGAAACATTTCCGATTACATTCCATGTTGTCTGATATAAGACACAAACATATCATTTAGTCAAATGGACTTGATGTGTTGACGGTTCCGTATCCTTTATTTCAGCAGAGAGTTGAACTGTTCGACTGAATTACAAAATATTGTGTGTTTTTGACAGAGCCCCTGTCAGAAGTCATATATGTTTAATTCAGAAAAAAAGTCAACAACAAATAATTGGTTATAGTTGATAAATGGATTTAAATGTGGTATGACAACAAGAGTTGACTACAAGACTACAAAATAAAAACAAAACTAATAAGAATTTTCAGTAAATAAAGAAATATTTAATAAATTAATGAACTTATTTAACCTTCCTGTCGTGTTCGGGTCAAATCTAATCTATTAACAACTTAAAACACTCATAAATATTGTGTTTTACATCTAATTGCCTCAAGGCCTTATGATATCCTCCACTCCATGCACTTAAATACTGTATATAAAAGTGATGATCACCTCCTTCATTGAATTTAGAGTGTTTTAATCAACCTTGTTACACATGTGGTGTGTCCTGGTCAAAAGTGGCCGTCATAGGAAATGAATGGGTATCCAGACTATATTCATCCATCAGACAGAAAGCACCTCCACCCTGATTTTACAAGAAAACATAACTATTTTACGTTTTGTCAGTTTAGTTGCTAATTCGTACCAGTTCACTAGTTAGTAATTCATACTAATCTCTTTCTTTCTTTTTCTTTCTTTCTTTCTTTCTTTCTTTCTTTCTTTCTTTCTTTCTTCTTTCTTTCTTTCTTTCTTTCTTTCTTTCTTTCTTTCTTTCTTTCTTTCAGCCAATCTCCGTTCAGGCAATCCATGGGTCTCTGAGCACTTTTTTTTTTATTATATTATTTTATCGGATTAGACCAGAGGTGTCCAAACTCGGTCCTGGAGGGCCGGTGTCCTGCTGAGTTTAGCTCCAACTTGCTTCAACACAGCTGCCAGGAAGTTTTTAGTATATCTGGTAAAAGCTTGATTGCTTGGTTCAGGTCCCTGCTGAAAAATCCAGCTTAAGCCAACCTAAGAGGGTTGGCTGGTTTTAGCTAATCGACCAGCCTGGTTTTAGAGGGGTTTTGGCCATTTTCAGGCTGGATTCCAGCCATTTCCAGCCTGGTCTTAGCTGGACAGGCTGGGAGTTGACCAGCTGAAACCAGCTTGACCAGCCAAAACCAGCTGTGTTCAGCTTAAACCAGGCTGGTCAAGCTGGTTTTAGCTTGTTTAAACTGGCCATTTTCCAGCCTGACCAGCTAAGACCAGGCTGGAAATGGCTGGAAACCAGCCTGGAAATGGCCAAAACCCCTCTAAAACCAGGCTGGTCAACCAGTTAAAACCAGCCAACCAGCTTGACTAGCCAAAACCAGCTATGTCCAGCTTAAACCAGGCTGGTCAAGCTGGTTTTAGCTGGTTTAAGCTGGCCATTTTCCAGCCTGACCAGCTAAGACCAGGCTGGAAACCAGCCTGGAAATGGCCAAAACCCCTCTAAAACCAGGCTGGTCGACCAGTTAAAACCAGCCATCCAGCTTAGGCTGGTTGAAGCTGGTTTTTTCAGCAGGGGTGTGTTTGTTTAGGGTTGGAGTAAAGAGCATAGAATCACCAAGAGGCGACACTCTAGTGCGATTTGGGAAAGAGCCACTAGATGCCGTAGTGGCCTTTTTGGAATGAAAATTCCAATAGAACCACAGCATATTATAAGTCTGTAAAATAAACTATTAAAAGTGCTGATGATTGTGATAGTAAGTGTTGTATTGTTGTCTTTCAGGTTGTATTTCAGCTTTATTGCACTTTTTAAATAAATAAATAAAAAACAAAGCAGCTGCTTGCATCGCAGCAGCAATGAGATCCAATGGATGACCAATCGCTTTCACTCCAAAATGGCGGAATCGCAGGGCTGTTGCTGGGTGCTGCTGTTGCAATGGAACGTTCTATTGAGTGTTGCCTCTTGGTCATTCTAAGCTCTTTGGTTGGAACTAAACTCTCCAGGACTCCGGCCATCCAGGACCGAGTTTGGACACCCCTGGATTAGACCATTAGCATCTCACTCAAAAATGACCAAAATATAACTAGTGCTAGTTCTGTGCCCATGCTCACCATCCATATCCACAGTCACTATTCCATACATTATACACTAATATAGTCCAATTGAAGGACTGAATGAAAATTAGAGCACTCAGTACACAGGAATGGATACAGTTTTGTTTGTGTTGTGCTGATTGATGCTAATTCGAGTTCACAAGTTAGTAATTCATACTAATTTATTTTTTATTATGTCTTTCTTTCTTTATTTCTATCTTTCTAGCTAATCTCTGGGTTTCTGAGCACTTTTAGCTTAGCATCAATTATTTTGTTGGATTACACCGTTAGCATCCCACTATAACTAGTGGTAGTTCTGTGTCCATACTTACCATCCATATCCTCAGTCACTAGTCCATACATTCAGGGGCGGACTGGCCATAGGGAGCACTGGGACATTTCCAAGTGGCCTGACGGTCATCTGGCCTGCCACCGTGATCCTGGTCTGCACCCCCCCCCCCATCCTCCCCCACCTTTCGTAAACATTGCACCCCTCCACCCCCCACACTTTTCTTAAACATCGCGAATGAATCGCCAACTTATCCAGCATATGTTTTACGCAGCGGATGCCCTTTCAGCCGCAACCCATCTCTGTGAAACATCCATACACACTCATTCACTATGGACAATTCAGCCTACCCAATTCACCTGTACCACATGTCTTTGGACTGTGTTTGAAACCGGAGCACCTGGAGGAAACCCACGCGAACGCAGGGAGAACATGCAAACTCCACACAGAAACGCCAACTGACCCAGCCGAGGCTCGAACCAGCGACCTTTTTGCTGTGAGGCGACAGCACTACCTACTGCGCCACTGCGTCGCGTATTATTATTATTATTATTATAAATATATATTATTATTTATAATAATATTACTACAATTCTAAATTTCTATGTACTTTTACAAGTATTTAATGTGTTTTCAGTTGTTGAGGAAAATAATCATTTAATTTTAAGCTGGAATAAGTGATTACAGGGGTCTGAATCATATTCATAATCAGCCATTTCACATCCAGCATTTGGTAAGTGATTTCATCCATTTCTCTGAGCTCTTCTTCAGTGTCACATGAAGAAATGGTCTGCCTGTACTCTCTGGAAATTGGGAGCCATTTGTGGCTGTCCGGCTGCAAGTTTGTGAAAAATTGTCAGGCCTGAAGGAATATGAGAATGACATATCACTCACGTGAACTACAGGATAAATGTACAAAACTTTTTTTTTTTCCTTTCATATATATAAAGAAAGAGTGTGTGTGTGTGGGTGAACTACTATTTTTAGCAACCTATTTATAAAATGAGTTGGTATTGAGAATGAAATGATGAAACCAGCCTACAACACTAGTGCTATCACACACTGTGGTCCATGCTAATTAATTTGGAATGAAAATGAGATATATCTGGATAAAGCATAGCAGACCTAAAAACCTACTTAAATAGAGCAATCACAATCTTCATTTATTTTGCTCCTCGTTCTTTAATTGATTATCTGAAGTACGAGAGAGGGCTATCCGGGTAATCCCTTAGGGCCGGTGTCAGTCTGCACAACAACAGCTTGAGTTAACCTTTAAGCTCATGTTTGGACATCGCTTTCACGGGTAATGTGCATTATAAATGGATTATTTTAAATGGTCAGCATACCTTAATGTAAATATGTTAGAAACTCAGTCAAACCGTTCGATCATAATTGTCACCATGCGTTTGGGCTAAATTTGTTACAAGGTGGAAAGCTAGTATTTTAACTTGATTTAGTATAAAAAAGAACCAAAACGGTAATCATATTGTTTTTATGTGCATGTATCTAATTAACTTGAATATTTGGAAATTTGTCACCTATCTAATGTAATGTGCTAATGTACTGTATCAATATAGCAATACCAATGCAACCATGGCAATTTTTTTATTTAATTATTCATTCATTTTCTTTTCAGCTTAGTCCTTTTATTAATCTGGGGTCACCACAACATATCCAGCATATGTTATTATGCAGCGGATGCCCTTCCAGCTGCAACCCATCACTGGGAAACACCCATACACTCCCATTCACACACATACACTACAGACAATTTAGCCTACCCAATTCACCTACTGTATAGCTCATGTCTTTGGACTTGGGGAAACCGGAGCACCCGGAGGAAACCCATGCCAACACGGGAGAACATGCAAACTCCACACAGAAATGCCAACTGACCCAGCTAAGGCTCGAACCAGCAGCCTTCTTGCTGTGAGGCGGCAGCGCTACCCACTTTCTACGGTCTTATTTGAACATTTTAGAACTATTAGCTCATTCCCCAAACTAGAGTTTAGGGTTTGGGGACACATCTTCTAAAAACTAAACGTTTTAATTAGTGGTGGGCCGTTATCGGCGTTAACGTGCTGCGTTAACGCGAGACTCTTATCGCGCGATAAAAAATATCGCCGTTAATCTATTCTCAAAGTTGGGTGAGAGCTGTGTCTTTTCTACGCAAGCTATGATGACTTTCACCTTGATGGTTTAGCGCGGATGTATACCTGACCGGTGAGCCGTCTGGGAAAGAAGTGCCCTTCTGAATCAAATCAGCAGGATGCCTGACTCTAACTGCAGTTGAGCAGTTTCACTTTAACTCACGAACATTTAATTCATGCCTTCGTGACAAACTGGGATATTAGACGCAAATAAATGAGTAAGGACAGGTGAGAGTGTTATGGAATTTAATAACGCACGCCAAATGAGAAGAAAAAAAACTTCCGCATTTCGCGATGTGTGTGTGTGTTTGTGTGTGTGCGTCTGTGTGTCTGTGCGGTCCTTTACTGACAGCCGCCTGTGTGGATCTTGTCGGAAAATATGGCGAAAAGTCCTACATGACGGGAACAGTTTGTCAGTAATGCCACTAATATGTGCATACTCCACGTCTCAATTCCATTTCTGTTTAGTTCAGTTATGACTTTAGTCGCATTAAGTAATCAAAAATCGCTGTTTACATGGTAGACTCTTAATCAGAGTATTGTTTTAATTATATTAAAATCGTATTAAAGTATTGTTGCCCATGTAAACATACTCAATGTTTGACACCGTCAGCGCTCTGTGAACTTGCCTTTGCAAAGTAGCATTTTCTGTATGTACGTACATCAAAAGCAAGTATGAAATCACTGTTTGGAGCTTATGTAGGCCTACAGTTCAACATTCATGTTTAACTGAATAAACAGTTAGTAAACACAAGTACATCTTATTGAACATCATTTTTTTTCATCACCAATTATCATAGTAGAACAGTTTCTCAAGCAGTTTGTGATGCATTTTGGAAACTGGAGATGAGCCCCTGGTCTAATGCGTCACCTGGCTTGAGAAACCCGTTCTCAAAGACTTATAATTTGGGTAGCACACATATTCTGAATGCCTTCTGCAAAATTCAAATGAGCCATTTTAATCTAGATTAATTTTGAAATTAATCTAGATTAATATAGATTAAAAAAATTAATCTATGCCCACCTATAGTTTTAATATAAACAAAATTGTAACAAATTTTAACAAAAAAATCCACTTTTCGAACAATGCATTAAACAATTACATCCAACACAGGCTCGTTCTAAAAATGTACTGCTATATACATTTCTGGAGATCGCCAAATACGTCCCAGGAGGTAGGTTTTTTGCTGTTTTTGCTTTCACGAATCCACCAGAGGCTGCTGTGTACACTTTTTCAGATCTCGCGAGTGCCATTTGTGCCTACTGTTTTCACGTAAATCCACCAGAGGGCACTGTCGACTGACTGAATGACTGACTGACTGACTGATCGACTGACCCACCCGCCTCCTTGCCTAAACCCAACCAATAGTGTTTTCAAAAGTACCAATTGACCCACCCGCCTTCTTCCCTAAACCCAACCCACAGTTTTAAAAAGCAATCCAGAAAAAGAAAAGCCCTCACCTGATTTTTACCACGTATTCAGACTTTCATTCTCACCCTGTTATTTACTTGTTTATAATATTTTTTTTGGCTTCTGTTTTACTTTCTGGAACTGGTCTTCACCGGACTTGAACCCCGTCATCGTGCTCCAGACCTCTGAGTACATGGCGAGATACTAGATAAACTGGTAACAGCGGGAAAGCCATCCCTATGGATGTAAGCGGAACGTAGCGTTCGTTTTAAAGACAAAATGCAGCCATACGTAATTTTGGCTACATAATTTGCGATCTCCAGAAATGTATATAGAGCTGCATTTTCAGAATGAGCCTATGTGGGTTTATTCTCAGGTTTGCCATTACGTCATTGTAGTACTTTCAGCATAATTTTGTGAATACCTACATTATCAGACAAAATATTTTGTTTCCGTTCAAAGATGCAAATTAAACCTGTGCACAAAACTGAAATATCGCATAAAACATTTTGCGAATAAAGCACTGTCTCCGTCCAATAAGTCAAAGAGAACAAAATTGTTGCTTCCTCATAAACTGTCACCAAATATCAATAAGAAAATGGAATTTGATGCAATAGGAGAACTCATTGTGAGCCTTTTTTTAAATATAATGTATTACTTGTGCATCAGATTAGAAGACAAAGCAAGACTGCCCTTTCGGGAGTGCAACTGCTCAAGACAGTTCTGGGAGGTAATAATACTGTACCACAAAGGATTTTTAGAATGACCAAAACAACATTTCAGATGTTTTACATTGTGTAGTCTGCTAGTTTTTTCATTATTGCCATCTCATTGAGTCCATTTTTATCATCACATGATCTGTTAAAACAAAATCACATCATTTTTTTGTTATGTGCATGCTGGAATTTATTCAGTAACTCTGTTTCCAATGTAGTTCGTGCACATTTTTTTTTCTGATCAGATAAAATCCTACTCAGCTGTTAGGTTTTTATTTGCGTTTTATATGCAATATTCCAAAATATACACACAAATGAATGAACGAAACATAACTAATGAGATCACTTCCACAAAAAAACCCCTCATCCACAGATCCCTGAGTTACCCGCTCAAACAAAAAACACTGAGCAATACTCTGAAACAGCATGTAATGAGGATGAATTATGATGAGTATCAATGAGCTGTGGTCCAGAGATCAGCGTTACAGTACCGTAAACTGCTCCATTTAACTCTCTTCAAGTCCCCGTGGCCCTCTGCTAAATAAGGATATCAATTAGGCTAAAGCATGCAGCAAAGACTCCCATGTTAACCATCAACCCGAGCTTGAATGAATCCTGTGGGATATTGACTGCTGCAGTGATGGGTTTGTAAGTGGGCTGACCAAGGGTAATTAAACCAGCATTATCATGTTAGCGCATTTACAGCCCTGATGAAGCGTTCTGCTTTCGGTGTTAGTATACTGCCGCATGTCACAAGTGAGACAAAACATAAGGATAAACATCTAAAGCAGACTTTGGGGTATCACAATGAGCCGGGCTGCTCTCGGTACGAGAGTGTCCTTGATGTATGTGCAATTACACTATAATTACAGAGATAATTACTATATGGGCAAGATTAATAACTTTATTATCTGGAATGGTTGGCTTTTAAAAGGGGGGAAATGTATATGTCGCTCTAGAAAGTCTAAATTTACCGGGAGTCAATTAACGAGCTTATTTTGAAACTCATTATTCACTAGTTCTACCTTGGAAAGGCACCTTGAAAAGTGAATTTAATATGTTAAAAAGGGTCAGAGAGTCTCAAGTACAATTATGGCAAAAGTTGTTTCAGACAGCATAAAGACATTAAAATCCCTCTCATTAAGAATCGTACTGGAAAGCTTATTTAGCAGTGCTTGTGCAGACGTTTCCATCTCTGCTTAATTAGAGCGCTAAATAATTCATGTGGGAGTTTGAAACTCATCCTTCGGTCCATTTGAATCTGTGACTTGATGCAAGAATACCGCTTACCAAATACCATTTATTTAACCTTTAAGTTTGAGTAAAAGATTGTTAAAACATTTAGATGAATTTGAGAAGAAATGAAAGCCACTGTAATGCTACATTAAATTAAAGTTTAATTATGCAAAATGTTGCAAATTATGCAAAGTTTAATCATGCAAAACATTTAATTATGTTAAAAATGTTATTAAAGTTATGATATACTATTAACAAGTGGCATTTCTGCATTTGCAATTTACAGTACACTGTAAAAAAAAAAACGTAAAAAAAAAGGTCAAATGACTGGCAGCTACGGCTGCCAAACAAAAACCATAAAATTACGGTAAAAGTTCTTTTTTTGAAATAAAGTGCAAAAATAATAAATCTACAGATATTTTCATTAAAATGTTTACAGAGAAACACTGTTATTTTACAGACTTTTCCTAGATTATTATGATCAAATACGTTCAATAAAGTTACAAAATAAGAGTTTTACAGAGAAACACTGTTATTTTACAGACTTTTCCTAGATTATTATGATCAAATACGTTCAATAAAGTTACAAAATAAGAGTTTTACAGAGAAACACTGTTATTTTACAGACTTTTCCTGGATTATTATGATCAAATACGTTCAATAAAGTTACAAAATAAGTGTTTTACAGAGAAACGCTGTTATTTTACAGACTTTTCCTAGATTATTATGATCAAATCCGTTCAATAAAGTTACACAATAAGAGTTTTACAGAGAAACACTGTTATTTTACAGACTTTTCCTAGATTATTATAATCAAATCCGTTCAATAAAGTTACACAATAAGAGTTTTACAGAGAAACACTGTTATTTTACAGACTTTTCCTAGATTATTATGATCAAATCCATTTAATAAAGTTACACAATAAGAGTTTTACAGAGAAACACTGTTATTTTACAGACTTTTCCTAGATTATTATGATCAAATCCGTTTAATAAAGTTACACAATAAGTGTTTTACAGAGAAACACTGTTATTTTACAGACTTTTCCTAGATTATTATGATCAAATCCGTTTAATAAAGTTACACAATAAGAGTTTTACAGAGAAACACTGTTATTTTACAGACTTTTCCTAGATTATTATGATCAAATCCATTTAATAAAGTTACACAATAAGTGTTTTACAGAGAAACGCTGTTATTTTACAGACTTTTCCGAGATTACTATGATCAAATACGTTCAATAAAGTTACAAAATAAGAGTTTTACAAAGAAACACTGTTATTTTACAAACTTTTCCTAGATTATTATGAACGAACACCATCAATAAAGTGACTGCACTAAAAGTTTAGGACAAAACAATGTTATTTAAAAGAAGTTTCCCTAAATCATTACGATTAAACACCTTTAATAAAATGCCAAGACATGCTCAAGGTCGTAATTTAACTGTTTTATTTTGTATCAAAAAAGTCTGGAAAAAACAACATACAAGATACAACTGATTAAAATTCTCACAACTTTAAAATTACAGTTGTTACATTCTATTGAATAGTATTTGTGTAAAACATGTTGAGGTTTAAGTTATATGGAATGACTCAGTTCCAAATCTTAAGTGAAACTATAATGTGAAGGGGACGCTGACAAAGGAGTGCGGATCCAAATGCAAGTTTATTACACATAGATGGTCAGGCAATTAAAATTTTTTACAATTAAAATTTATTACTTTAATTTTACGTAATTTTAAATGTACTTCAAAAAAACAGGAAAAAAACAGTGTGTAAATAATACAGCAATTTTATTGTATAAAACAGACAAATTGCTGTAATTTGTCATTAACTGCATAGTACATAAAATAACAGTCAAGCTGTTAATTTACAGATATTGTTTGTAATTTTTACGGACTTTTGAATATAATTTAAAATAACAGAAAAAATACTGTATAAATAGTAGTTTAATTTCCCTGTATAAAAAACAAAAATGTCAGTAATTTGTCTTTAATGATAAAGTACCTAAAATGAAAGTCAAACTGTTAATTTAGAGAGATTGGTTGTCATTTTACTAAGTTTTGAATATAATTTGAAATGACAAAAAATTACTGTGAAAAATTTAGAGATATTTTCTGTGAAATTAGGTTTTTTTTTTTACAGTGTACTTACATTGTTATTGTTTGGCAACAGATCTATTTAATATTCATTCATTCATTTTCTTTTCAGCTTAGTCTCTTTATTAATCTGGGGTCGCCACAGCGGAATGAACCGCCAACTTATCCAGCACGATTTTACGCAGCGGATGCCCTTCCAGCCGCAACCCATCTCTGGGAATCTATTTATTATAATACTGCATATTTTCTTAACATATTTTTTTCTTGTGCATTAAAAGTGCTGTAAGTTTTCTCTAAAGTATAATGTAAGACTGTATGTAGGACTCTTCTAAAGCATAAAAATACCATAATATGTTTGCAGATATTTAGGAAACATGCTAAGTGAACATTCTTGTTTATCTGAAGAACAATGCTGAAGTCTTTAAAATTGCTGTTAAGTGCCGGAACGTCCATCTTTTTGTCCCTTTTATGCCAGTTTAGCCAATTATATTTCAGTATATATATACTGGGTTATCTTGGTGGAAAACTGCATATTTGTTTCATTCAGTAATGAAGGCTCTCAAAGCAAGCGTCCGAGACCAAAAATGTGACCTCCGATGGATAGTAGCAACCTCCAAAATGAGATGCAGATTCAGAGTTCCACATGATGTGTTTATTAATTAGCAAATAATCTAAATATTAGGAACTTAAACATTAGCTGAGCAGTTTACATTGTAACCATGTATCCTAACAACACGCTACGTGAAGAGATTTGCAGTGATACGCAATTGGGCTGTTTGCACCAGACCCAACAAGACAGAAATTTAAATACAGCCATTCAGAAGCACAGAATAGTGCACTTACTGCACTCCAACGAAATGGGAAGGTTTACAATTTAATTAATACATATTAAACCTCTTTAACATTATTAAATGTGCATGCTGAATCACTTATATTTGTTGGCTTGCCACAGTTCTAAAGTTCATTTTCAAATGGTTTATTTTATTTTCAAGATCTGAGGTAAAGTATCTGCTGCTGGTTTTAGTTGTATGGCAATACATGTCATGTAAAATGTCATTAAACTCACATTATTAGCATTTAACACTGACTAAAGCACATGAGGTGTACCTGAGGTGATCATTGTCAGTTTTCCATTGTTCAGCTGCGAGAAAAAGAAGCTGTTTCTAAAATGTACATTTCAGGAGTTGGTTAGAACAAACACTTTTAATATGGAAAATATTCCTTCTATCGCATGCCATTGCTTTTATTTAGAACACGATTTAAAATCGGCCTTGTTGGCGTCGTCAATCTGGCAACCTGCTCTTACGTGTGTTTTAAACCGGGAGTGCAATACCTAGTTCAACCACTGGGTGTCAAACTTACATACTGCACCTTGAAAGACTCTGTAAGTCTGAAATTATGTTTGTTAACTTTTATTGTAAACATTTCAGCCTTAAATTGTGCATAGGTATCTAAAATTATTGAATGGATGGATTGATAAATGAACGAATGAATGAATGAATGAATGAATGAATGAATGAATGAATGAATGAATGAATGAATGAATGAATGAATGAAAAGATATATAAAGGGTCAAATGACTGAGGAGTTTAGGTTCATGCAACCCAGGCTCATTCTGAAAACGTACCTCCATACACATTTCTGGGGGCCGCGAAATTCCTCTCTGCGCCTCAAGTCCGTTGATGTACATAATGAGCAAACAGGACACACGGAGGTAAGCGGTCAGCCGGTAAGCGCGAAAAGAAATGGCGCCATACCACCCGTGGCGTTCGTTTAAAAAATGAAATGCAGCCATACGTACCTCTGGGACAAAATTTGCGGTCTCCAGAAACGTATACAGGACTACGGTTTCAGAATAAGCCTGTGTTGAGTTCATGGCGTTACATTTAGATCTTCAGCGCTGAGCCTAATAACCAATCACAGACATTTCTGTTGAGTTTAAGATTCCAGTAGTCCAATCCAAAGGGCTTAGATTAATCAACATTGAAAACATTGAAGTTTTGTCAAGTAAGCACATTTTCGCTGACTTAATTATTATTAAAGATACTTTAAAATAGTTCTTAATTAATTAATTAATCCATTTATTAATTCATTTATTCTAATTGTCTATAGGGCAGCACAGTGGTGCAGTGGGTAGCACAATCGCCTCACAACAAGAAGGTCGCTGGTTTGAGCCTCGGCTGGTTCAGTTTGCATGTTCTTCCAGTGTTTGCGTGGGTTTCCTCCGGGTGCTCCGGTTTTCCCCACAAGTCTAAAAAACATGTGGTCTAGGTGAATTGGTTAAGCTAAATTGTCTGTAGCGTATGTGTGTGAATGAGAGTGTATGGGTGTTTCCTAGTGATGGGTTGCAGCTGGAAGGGCATCCGCTGCTCAAAACATATGCTGGATAAGTTGGTGGTTCATTCCGCTGTGGAAACCCCAGATTAATAAAGGAAAGGAAGTCAAAAAGAAAATGAATGAATGAATTAATTCACCAAACAAAAACATGTACACTAGGAACTCAAACATCACATTCAATAACTGACTCCAGACAGAGGAAACACTTGGGAATTAATACCTCATTAAGAGATTGAGAGAGAACATGAGCCAGTGAAGTACTATGAAGCCAAAAATGTGTGGTGTATGGTCAATTTGTGTTCATGGTATATATGAACACTTCTTATAACACTTCTTCAAAGGCATGAAGAAACCTACACCCAAGGACAAACACAAAACACAAGGAACATCTGACATGCACAGCAATAATATTACAAATTGATTCATATCATGTATTATATTATGTTTACCATTCGACTCATATTTCTTTGAATATTCACATCCAAATAGCTTTTTATGATGGATAATCGTAGTGTTTCAGCTGTAATTGTAACTAGACAGTAAACAATTGATGGTGCGTGCTTTTATTAAACAGACTGAAACAGATCGCACTGGATAGAACAGAGACAGAGAGGTATTATAATCAAACAACACTCGCATGCAAAACTGAAGATTTTACGCCATCGGCTATTACTTTTCAGCTGCAGAGAGAGGCTGCAACCCTCCAGTATTTTTTCTTTATATATTGTGTAGTATGTGTCTTTTCTGGGAATTCCACAATAAAATGACTGTTATTTATCATTACAAAGCTCTTTATCATTTAGTCAATAAAAGGGCTCTCTCTCTGTCTCTCCTCGCGTTCCGCGGTGGGCTGCGAGTCAGATATCTGTATTAGTCTGTGGCCGCCTCGGGGCCAGCGGTGTCAAAAGCTAAATCATGATCAGCACTGGCTTTCTGGCTAAATTGTGTATGAAGGCCTAGGGCGGTAAAGGTGCACTCGCTCATTACTTGAAACAGAAAAAAGTTTCTCTCTGCCTCGGTTTTTTTCTCTCTTTTTTTCCCACCACAACAAGGCCCCATTTTCACCCGTGCATGCACTTACCCAAAGATAGGGTCACATGTCATCTTAGCGGCCAATAGCTTCAACCTCCTGCAGATTTGCCTTTGACTATGAATGGATATACAGTATGTATAAGATATTGTAAAGTTATCTGCATCTTTTAGCCTGGGGGAAACGGAAGGGTGGTAGAGCCACCATTGAAAGGATTGTGTGAAGGTTGAGTGTACAGGTAAGGTCAACAAGACTTTTCCCATCATGCATTCAGACCTTTCTATTAATATTAAACGTGGCCTCTACTATCCCATTCTTCATATGAATGCTCCTTTTATGCCCGGCCAGGGTGGTCTGCATGCGTTCAGTAATAGAGGGATGGACTCATGTGACTGCTGTGAGAGCATGTACATATTGCGTCCAGATCTGCAGAGGCCTGCCTCTCTACTTTCAACGTTCGGACATTATCACCTTGGCAGTACACTAAGGGGCCGGCTTACCCATGGGCAGCACTTCTGCCAGCGCTAATTAATTAAAAGGGCAGGTAGGCCACTGTGGAAACTGAGCCCTGAGCCTTTTCATCTCACTCACAGGATGCTTACAGATTTATCACTTCTTCTTCTTCTTCTTTTTCTTCTGCTTCTTTTCATCTTTTTGTCATTATGAACACATATATTTGTTCTTTATCTTTCTCCACGTATATCTGATTTCTAGTTTACACATATATAAGGGTGTGTTCCCCCCAACAAACATTGTTAACCAACTATGATTGAAAGTTCCATCTTCATTCATTCATTTTCCTTCAGCTTAGTCCCTTTATTAATCAAGGGTCGCTACAGTGGAATGAACCACCAACTTATACAGCATATGTTTTACGTAGCGGATGCCCTTCCAGACGCAACCCAGCACTGGGACACACACATACTGTACACTACGGCCAATTTAGCTTATTCAATTCACCTATAGCGCATGTCTTTGGACTGTGGGGGAAACCGGAGCACTTGGAGGGAAAAGCCAACTGACCCCGCCAGGGCTCAAAGCAGTGACCTTCTTGCTGTGAGGTGACAGTGCTAACCACTGAGCCACCGCATCGCCCCAAAGTTCCATTTTAAGTACCAGCATAATTCAGCAATTTGGTGTTTCCCATATCCACCATTCAAATGCATATTTGTATCACAACCTTGTGTTCCTGGAACTACAGTAAAGCTCTCAGAAGCATGGTTTCCCCTTGATATGACATGCTGTTTTAATTTAAGTAGACTTAACTCATGAAAGTGACACACACAAAAAAATTGTACAATCAATATATTTAATTCCATACATACAATTGTTTGCCGCACCTTTTAGTTTTTAGTTAACCCCAAAGTGACGTCAGGAAAACTGCATAATCAAGCAGAATAACAGAGGACAAAAAAGTGAAGTGGTCTTTGGATGGCATGCTCATTTTTTACAGCACTAATTCATTAATTTTCCTTCAGCTTAGTTCTTTATTTATCGAGGATCGCCACATCGGAATGAACCGCCAACTAGGGCTGCACGATTAATCGAAAAAAGGTTGCGATCTCGATTCGACCCTACACACTATCTTAATTCTGCCGTTCTATGATTCTGCCTATTATATTTTCAAGGTCAGGAGAAGCGTGAAGGCAGTCGCACAAATCTTGACATTGTTTTATAAACGTTACGCAACATGGACACCTCAAAATGGTGTTAAAAGTGTCACATACTGTACAGTGCTGTACATTTTTTTATGTTACAGCCTTATTCCAAAATGAATTAAAATAATTTATGATTAGTCCCTTATTTATCAGACGTCGCCACAGCGGAATGAACCACCAACTATTCCAGCATTTGTTTTTATGCAGCCTTCCAGTGCATACCCGGTACTGGGAAATACCCATACACTCACTCATACACACACTCATACACTATGGCCAATGCATGTCCGCATGTCTTTGGACTGTGGGGGAAACCGGAGCACCTGGAAGAAAGCCACGCCAGCAAAGGAAGAACATGCAAACTCCATACAGAAATACCAACTGGCCCAGCTGGGACTCGAACCAGTTCTTGCTGTGAGGCGATATTGCTAACCACTAAGCCACCACGCTGCCTTCATTCATTTATTTGCTTACTATAGTTCAACCAGTCAAAAGTTTGAAAATAAATGTTATTTACAAATATTTTTAGAAGAAGTCTTTCTTGATTGCCAAGGCTGCAGTTATTTGAGCAAAAATATTAAAAAGTTGTGAAATATTATTTGAATTTAAAGTAATTGCTTTTCGTGTGGGTGACGCAGTGGTGCAGTATGTAGTGCTGTCGCCTCACAGCAAGAAGGTCGCTGGTTCCAGCTTCGGCTGGGTCAGTTGGCGTTTCTGTGTGAAATTTGCATGTTCTCCCTGCGTTCGCGTGAGTTTCCTCTAGATGCTCCAGTTTCCCCCACAGTCCAAACACATGCAGTGCAGGTGAATTGGGTAGGCTAAATTGTCCGTAGTGTATGAGTGTGAGTGAGTGTGTATGGATGTTTCCCAGAGATGGGTTGCAGCTGGAAGGGCATCCGCTGCGTAAAACATATGCTGGATAAGTTGGCGGTTCATTCCGCTGTGACGACCTCGGATTAATAAAGGGACTAAGCCGAAAAGAAAATGAATAAATGAATAATATATTATAATATAATATATAAGATTATTTTCATACTTTCATTCTTGTTTCATACTGTACATATAAAATAATGTCCATATACTGTGTGAACATTTTTTGTTGTGGGTAAATACTAGTTTTGATATAATTATTAATATAATTGTTTCTGAATCTCAATGCAAATGGACAGGTGTCAGCATAAGCATGCTAGACAGTGGACTGATATTAGTCTGCATATGCTGAAGGTGAGCTAAATCACTTTGGCAAAGCATCAACAATGCCCTTGGAAATGGCAGCTATTGTATGCCTCACACAAGACCGTGTTTAGATCACCATGAGCCTTTTACCTTGATTACTTATATTTATATTGTGAACTAAAGGCTGATTTGTACTTTTGCGTCAAGTGATCGGTGTGACCCATGGTGCCTGCCTTGCATGTAGTCATGCATTTATACTTCTGCGTGCTGTTTGTGTTGCTCTGCAATAACAATTCCGAAACGCTACCTGGCAGTAGGTTTTTATAAGACAAAGATAAACATGTCAAATTGCAGCACATATGGTATTATAAAACAGTTAAACAATGCAAATTATGTGTTTAGCAAACAGTATATTTGACAAAGCATATTTTATTACCATGTTTGAAAGTGATTACAGCATGCTTACATGCTATTTTATGTTTGTGTGTTAATCCAACGTTGGTGTCTTCTAAAGTATGCACAAAAACCTGATTAAAGTCACCACAATCTGTAGTATTGGAGAAGTGAATACCTCATGTTCATAGCTACTTGTAGTTATGACCTAAATAAATAAATAAATAAAAGTTAATTATTTAAGCAAGATAATTGGTGTCATTCATTCACTATTTGATTTTGTTTGTACAGCTCATCTATTTCCAATCAAATAAGTATACTAATAAATCACTTGACAGAACCTCGACAGGGCTTTTGTTCTGTGCAGGTTCTATAATGTTAACTCATTCATTCATTTTCTTTTTGGCTTAGTCCTTTTATTTATCCAGGGTCGCCAAAGCGGAATGAACCGCCAACTTATCCAGCACATGTTTTATGCAGCGGATGCCCTTCCAGCTGCAACCCATCACTGGGAAACATCCATACACACTCATTCACACTAAGGACAATTTAGCTTACCCAATTCACCTGTACCGCATGTCTTTGGACTGTGGGGGAAACTGGAGCACCCGGAGGAAACCCACGCAAACGCAGGGAGAACATGCAAACTCCACACAGAAACGCCAACTGACCCAGCCGAGGCTCGAACCAGCGACTTTCTTGCTGTGAGGCGACAGCACTACCTACTGCGCCACTATAATGTTAACTATGCATGCCAAAAAGTACCCATATTAATTTACATTATTATTAGTTTATTTAGCTGATCAATAATTAAAATCTGTGTGATAAATCTACAGGAAGCACTGGACAGATTAGAGCAGTCTAGTCAGGCAAAATTGTTGTGTAACTTCCTTTGGAAGTTAAGATGGCAGAGAAAAAAATAACATTTTAAGTGACATCAATTAATACTCAACAACATATTTTGTTGTGTAAAACAAAATTCATGGCTGAAGCATATTTACAAAGTCTGTGCTTCACTACAATAAAATAGGGTTGCTCTGTTTTGCCAAACAAAGATGTAAACTTATCCTATAGCAGGGGTGCCTAAACTTGGTCCTGGAGGGCCGATTTTCTGCAGAGTTTAGCTTCAACCCCAAGTAGACACACCTGAGCCAGCTAATCAAGCTCTTAGGTATAATAGAAATTTCCAGGTAAGTGTGTTGATGCAAGTTGAAGCTAAACCGGAGCTCTAACACTTGACCTCCAAGACCAAGTTTAGGCACCCCAGTCCTATATCATTCATTCATTCATTCATTTTCTTTTCGGCTTAGTCCCTTTATTAATCTAGGGTTGCCACAGCAGAATGAACCGCCAACTTATCCAGTATATGTTTTATGCAGCGGATGCCCTTCCACACTCTCATTCACACACATACACTACGGACAATTTAGCCTACCCAATTCACCTGTACCGCATGTCTTTGGACTGTGGGGGAAACCGGAGCACCCGGAGAAAACCCACGCGAACATGGGGAGAACATACAAACTCCACACAGAAACGCAATTAACCCAGTAGAGGACGAACCTACACTGGTCTCACGGTTCGGTTCGGTTTCGATTATCATGCCATCGATTCGGTGCATTGACGATTATTTCCATACACAGTTTTATATTTTCTTCACAGCACAGCAATTCTTGTATTAAATGTATAAATATATTTATATACTATTTGTAAAGCAATTTTGTCCTTTAATACAAACAGTCAAATACATAAACTGTACCTTTAAACAACACGAGTATTTATAGACCATTTTGAGGGATGTAAACAAAAACAATGGTCCTAACGTATTTTACATATTTAATTTCCATTGCTTCTGAGAATCCAAAAAGGTCCACATATTGATAAATAGTGTTATGACGGCTGATTTAAAATCAAGTTATGATTGAATTGCCTCTTGTTATAGTTAGGAAATAGTTTAACGTCAAGCAGGAAATGTTCATGGGCCAATGACATGACCACATTTAAATGGTCTATAGCAAATAAACAAATATAAATATCCCGCTCGCTTTCTGCCTTGTCTACCAAGTTCTTTCTTACACCCCTTTGATTGGTCACGCGCTCAACAGAAAGGGCTGTGATTGGCTCTTACACGCTGGTGCTCTTCACAGATGCACTCATCATGGGCCACAGTGAGAGAGAGAGAAATGGAGATTACTTTCATTCTCTTAATCGCCGTGAAATAGGGGCTTCTGCTGTAAGTGTCAGTGAAACAATGTTCAGCAAACACACACGCAGTGAAATTGTGCACAGTTTCAGAGTTTTTACGTAGTTAGAGCGTTGTAAATACTCACGCTCGCCTCCCTCGCCATAGTAAGCTACGGCGACGTAGCGCATGCGAGATAAATGACGTCAGTACATAACCGGTTATGATTATTACTGAACCGATACCGAATTGTCCACGGCTGCATCGCGGTGCACCGAAGAAACGATTAATTTTGACACCCCTATAACCCAGCTAGTGCTTGAACCAGCAATCTTCTTGCTGTGAGGCGATTGTACCACCCACTGCGCCACCGTGGTACACAAAAAACACCAATTGTATTATTATTTTATGTTTTAATATTTTAAAGTGAAACCTACTAAAAAGTTTTTTTTTTTGAAGGGTCTCCAGTAAACCTCAGAAGAGTATGAATGCATTTTAATATTCTGTTGCGCAAGAGTCAGAATGACAGATGTTGAGGGAATGTTAAGACAAACATTATTTTCTTTTTGATTAGTAATCAATAAATAGATAAATCATGACAAATCCTATAATAACTAGTAGACTGTTTCACGAGAAAGAGATTAAAGATAGTTGCAAATAAATGACTTGAGAATCTGTACTACTGCATTGAACTGAGGAAGAAATGACGATGGCATGGTTTAGTTTTCGAGTGAACAGTCAGCAAAAAGGGTGTTTCATTCCCACCCATATGTAAAGAACAAATATGCAAAGTGTTTAATTATTTTCTATCCCAGATCTTCAAAAATCAAGCTGTAAACATATGAACAACCGATACAAGTTTAATCGTAATCATGATTACTGAATTATTTTCTATTCCCATCTCTTCGTCTTTACATTTGTAGTATGTATTTGCACAGGGACGAATCTTTGTCAGTGCTTCTCCCATCAGGCACATTAGCATGCACATTTAGCGTTAAATTGAGAAAAAGAATAAAAGTAGCACAGTGAAATAGAACAGCAAACAAGTAGAAGAGACATAATAGCAGCGCATTTAATGAAAGGTTAAATTTTCATTTACTCTCTATTGACTGAACGAAAAGAGCCATTTTTTATTGTATTGGCACGATGTGGCCCATTAGTGCTCTATTGGAATTGGTTGTTGTTTTTTTTCCTCCTCTCCTTCTCTTTTCCTCACTGTAGCTATCGCTCCAAGCAAGAAGGGCAGAACTTTCCCCATCCGCACTCCCCCAACAGCGGGATGGAGTCTACACCTCTTTCATGATGTCCACGCGCACAACACGCTTGGTAATTTGCCATCGATCTGTTGTTCTCTCTTTCCCTGACACATCAATGACAATCTAATTCCATTCACTGGATTCTATTGGGCTTGTCTCTGCAAAGTGACAAGACACATTGCTTTGTGCTTAACCCAATAAGTGGACGTTGGTTTCGAGCAGATTGGGTCATCAGCGCTGACTGGCCTCTCTCCTCACATTCGGTTAGCACTGGACTTTAATTGGACTGTTTGGGAATTGGGACTTAAAAATGCACCTTTATCCTAATTGCTTCAATCCCCAGAGCGCAATGCAAATATTAAATATATTAGCTGGCGGATTAGCAGCACATTTACAAGCTTCTGGTTGAAGACAGGCGACTCCGTCATGTCTATCTTGCATTAGCAGTCATTCTGTCTTTCTGTGACTGCAAGTAGGGCAGCAGATGGCCCTCATCTCGTGTGCCGCTGCCGAGCGGACAGTCTCTTCAGGATCACACAGGTCACAGGACGGTTCAAACCTCCGACATGGCTGCCAAGCTCCTGCCATCTGGCCTGCAAGGTCAAGGATGCAGCCAGACTTATTTGACGCACCGCATGAAGCAGTATTATCTGTGCTGTTTTCCTATGAACTCCCCACAGTGAGTTTTGCTGGCGTTCACACACCGCCATTGCTTAAATCCATGCTAAGCAGCAACATAGTTTAACCTCCCATCGATTAACAGTTGTAGTCACGTCTGTCAAAAAAAACTCCATCTTGTTTTCTGAAACAGTCGCACACTCCATTTATGGCCTGGTGATTTCCATCCGCTTGCTTGTAGCTCTCTCGAAAGCTTTTAGGAGTGTAAACCTCTTGGGACTTTACAGCCTAATTTTCTGTCTGTGGCTGGGATCTGCTTGCTTCCTACCACTTTCACAAGCAGTAAATGTAGCTGGAAGTCTTTCATCTGGTCAGTGTGGCACGGTACCTGGGGTCTGTGGCCCCTTACTGGATTAACACCCTGATAAAACTGCTCCCACACTGAGCTTTTAAGAAGCTGCTCTAGCCACAGAAACAAGCATTAAAGTCGTTATAGCCCTGGCCACTAATTAATTGTTTCCAGTGCAAGGCAAAGTTGCAAAGGAAAGCCCCATTAATTTAGCATTACAGCAAAAACCAACTCCCCAAGCATACATGCATTATATGAGTTTGGCTATGTACTGCGTTCTTAATAATTCTCATCAACTCATTTTATGGACAAAAGCATAAGAAAGCTGTTATGTTTTAGGAATGTTTACGGTTTTTCATTTTCATTTTGTAAATGATGGATATGCAGCTATGACCACTGATGTAAACAATAAAGGCACCTATGATGAAAATCATCTTTTGGAAGCTGTTTGGACAGAACTGTGTGTATGTATACATTATATACAGTCATACTGGGGTGATATAAACACAATGGGCCCTATTTTAACAATCTAGACAGGGCGCAAAAGCATTAAGGGTGTGTCAGAATCCACTTTTGCTATTTTAAGGATGGAAAATTCTGTTTGCGCCGCGGCGCATGGTCTTACAGGGTTGTGTTTATTCTCTTAATGAGTTATAGGTGTGTTTTAAAAATAAACCAATCAGAGCCTCATCTCCCATTCCCTTTAAGAGTCAGTTGCGTCGCACCATGGCACATTTGCTATTTACATGGCAGACTTTGTAAGTGGAATAACTGAGCGTTTCACTAGCGAGAAAACAGTTAAACAGCGTGAGAGATTGAGCCTCCTCATTATTTACTTTCACTTTCAATCTCTTTCGTGGATAAGGAAACATGTTGTACGCACAGACATCCATTAGCCTACATATTTAATTGCGTTTGTTAAGCGCAAAGTTTTGTTTCAAAACCATTTCTAAATTCAGTTCTAATTTCCAGCAAATGAATAATTGAACAATAATAACGAAGTTATTATACACATGCTATGCCCCAGATGGTCCAAAACGTGACAGGTGGACAAATTTAAGCTTGTTTTTAATAAAACAAATAAAAATATGCATTTAATAAATACTACTACTACTAATAATAACATTGTACAATAGCGAATTGTCATGAATAAACTGAAAAAGCCCCCCGAGATGAAGAAGGCATGAAGGCAGTGGTTTTTATATTTCTGTAGAAAATAATAATTTTTGTAATTTTTTAATTCTTTAATTCATTTTCATTTGTAAAGATATTTGTGTATTGCTGTACATCCTGTGTGTGTATTAAGAAATGCTTAAGCGAGGAGCACATCTAACGAGCTCTGCGCTGGACTTTAGACCATACCTGTCAACACTCCCGTTTTTCCCGGGATTCTCCCGTATTTTGCAGTTCTATCCCGCTGTCATCCCGTAAAGGTATTTTCCCGTATTTCTCCCGTATTTTTTATCTTTCCGATCCTCCCTATATGCAACCCATACCGCCGAACCACCAGGGGCCGCCCTTGCTCTTAAATGTGAACCAGTTTTGTGCTTTCATTTCATTTAGGCATGAAAACCTGATGGAAACACTTTGAAATAAACATAAAAACGGCGCGATTCATTTCCTTTTCATTACAGGCGCAATTGCCTCTATGCAATCCTCAAAACAGTCAGTTCATATAAAGATGCATGACTGTCAGCTGATGCTCTCCATAGTGACAATAGAAGCTGTTTCCCAAGCGGATTCTGTACGTACGCGATTTGATGCTGAGCTCAAGTGGACACTGGGTTTTGGGTGCGTGTTTGAACAGACATATACACATCATCATCATAATGATAATAGTAATAGCGGTTCATTCCGCTATGGCGACCCCAGATAAATAAAGGGACTAAGCCGAAAAGAAAATAAATGAATGGATGAATAATATTAATAATAATAACATCTAGACATGTCGATCTTGTTGGGTTTTCTTTTAAACACAACAAATTTTGTCTTAAATGAGCATAAACAGTTATGAAAACAATCAAATGCTTTCATTATAGATCTGTGCAGTTTTAAAGTGACAGCTCTGTTATTTAATGTAATCAAACCAAAAACAATCTAAATGAGAGATTCATTCGCTGCTCTTTAATCAGAATGTGTAAGTTATACAGTGAAGAAAAGATGAGATTTGATAACTTGATTCTATTTCTTTATAATAGCTAATAGTATAAATGAGCTGAACTGTTTGCTAATTTATTTGCAGACTTTTCTAATGTATACTAATTATTATATCCTTTGTAAATAATAATAAAAACATATTTCTGATCGTTTCAGAAGTTTATTTACAATGAAACAGCTCCAGATGAACATATTTATTTATTTATTTTCTCTTTTTTAATTTATTTTATGTGGGGGTGGGGGGGTGGGGGGTGAGGGGTAAGTATCCCTTATTTTTACATCCCAATGTTGACAGGTATGCTTTAGATCTGCTCTCAGCTGGTCTATTGTAGTTCCTCAAAATAACAACGCACCAGCAATGCACCTTAACACACCTCCTTTTTTAGACCAGAACCCCTATGGGCGCACATATGAGCACAAATGCACTTGCTATTTAAACAGTGTGGTGAAAAACGTCAAAACGACACTTGCGTCGAGCTGAAACTAGCAAACAAAAATTGCGTCACGCCTTGCGCTGCATTGCGCTGGGTGTATAATAGGGCCCAATAAGTCTCTTTTTTAATTTCCTGACGTTAAAATAGGATCTAAATCCCTCCCATTTTGAGGCCCACTGTAACGTGACACAGGAGTGAGGTTTCCCCGCCCACCGAATTGATTGACAGCCATTGTATTAACATGTCTCTGTAGTAACGCAAATAATCATATCAACAAGACAGAACGTGCACAAAGAAATTGGGATAAAAAGATTGTTCAGCATGCTGGGATCATCAATCATCATCAAATGTGAACAAGAAGGAGTTTTACTCATTCAAAAGCATCAAATAATCAATGGGAAAGTTCTTACTGTGGTATTTCTCATAAACATTATGTGAGATCTGCTTCCTTCATGTCTGTCACTGTGCTGTTTATCTGACACAGGCACGTGAGAACTAGCATTAAAAGCACAGGCAACAAAAACAGCTACATTGTGATCAGAACAGAAAGATCCAATATTCTGAAAGGTAAACTACATAACCTGATGGGTGTTTTGAGCTGAAACTTTACAGACACATTCTGGAGACACAAAAGACCTATAGTAAATCTGGAAAAAGGGGTAAAATAGGTGCCCTTTAAAGTAAGGAATCAAATATACTAATAAACTAGGAGAATAGAGGACACAAGAGCTGGGCTAAACCTTACAATCTGGAAATCTGTCTTTATTTGTCTGTCAGCATTAGATATGTCTGGGTTTATCGGATATCTGCCAGGTCTAAACATGAATGCCATTCTATCAAAGACCATTTTTCCCAATTTTTTATTTTTTTTTTTACTCTGTGTAATACGACAAACTTCTGCTTTCCCTGTTGAGAGCTCCCGCACTGATAACTCATTTGTTGCATGGTGGGTCCCCGCTGCATTTGCAGGATCTAATCATCTTTCTTAGGCCAGGTTGAAAGTGAAAACCATCCCACCTGCCTTCCATCACAGAGCCCAGAGTTTCTCATTGCCTGGCCATGCATGGCTGCTGTTGTTTAAAAAAATCTAGGGACCAAGTCGAGGCCCTCAACTTGGACCCCTGATGCAGCTTCAGTCCCCAAGCTTACTCTGCCCACACATCGGAGCAAATCAAGTCTTGACCTGGAGCATTTAGACGCAGTAGAACATTATATTCTCATCAGAGGCACCAAGTGCTGTAAAGCATGAGCTCTTTGCAATGAAACATGGCTTTGCTTATACGCTGCGCTGTGCGGAAACGCCACTAAACAGTCATACATCACACCAGGGCTCACATCGTTCTCTTTATTGAGAGGGAAAACAAAGGGTTGAGCCTCCCAAATCATTACTTTCTCCCACGATTTTTCAAAAACCTCAACAAGTTTTTCTTTTGAGGTCCGTAGAGCAGTAAAGAGGTAAAGATAACAAAGCACTGCTGTTCCTTCAAAACCTCCCCAACCGTAGCGTTCCTTATTTTTGTTAACTAACCAGGCGTGAGTTATTTACACGTCTGGCAATGATTGCACTGTAGCTTGAATATGCATTAGCCGCTATCCAATGCATGGCATTATCTCATTATGTGAAACCCTTCTAAACTGGGATAATACATCAGACTGATCTTCAGAGATGCAATAAAAGGTGAGGATACTCCATTTTCACTGACACATCCCTCGTTCAAAGTCAGTTGTGTCGCTTAGACTTTAATAATGCCCCATTATGCAATATGTTTAGAGAATTGATCGGTGAGAAACACACAATTATCAGGAGTCTGCTTTAATGAGCATTAATCCATCTCTGTACGGCACAGCACCATTTTTAATGTCTGTTTTTTTGCTCAGACGCACTAGTCTCTCTCTGTCTCGGTGAGAGGACACAGGTGACTGAACCTGAGAATGTCTTAGTATGAGGATGATACATCGACAGGCGACGCTGGATGACAAATCCAGCCCAGACTAGCCCAAGAAGAGACATATTGATTTCTCAATGATTAATAAGTGGAAAATAATTGTATTTCATTAAGATGAATGGAGTTTCATTTACTCTGTCTCTTCCCTTCACTTCAGCTGGGGCAGGCAATCAAATCTCCACCAGTGTCACGTTAGTCTACCATGGCAACAAGGTCAGTGAGCCGACAAAGGCTTTTGTCAAAGCCACGGGAAGATGAAAACAGCCTTCATTCTTAAGCTGTTCTTCTTTCTTTGACAAAAATCTTCAAGATGTTTTTGTTTTACCTCAAGGACCTCAAAGCAACAGTCCACTCAAAAAAAAAGAAAATTGTTATGTAATTATTCACAATTAATAATTATGTAATTATTTACATGATATAGCAGAAGTTTTTTCCATACATTGAAAATAAATTTTCCTTCTATAGAGTTTTCCAAAATGTCTAATCAATGTAGTTGTTACTACTAATTTGTTCCACTAATCTTCTAAAGCCATACAGCATCTTTGTGTATGGATTACTTCTTTCACGGTATTAATTTTGTTCTAACATTTTTCGTAACTATACATTCTTTGCATTTGCATTCTTCATCATACAGCATGCTTGTCCCTTTCCCACAGCTTACAGGCCAGTGGAACCCAGCGTAAAGACTGGGCTATCGAGTAAACAGCAGCAGTCAGGGTCTCACTGCACTGTGTATCATTTTAATGTTCATCTAATGACATTCCCTCACTGTTTGTGTCATGGGCCATCAACAATCATAATTGTAAATTGATTCATTGTCAACTGAGGGTGACAACATGCTACTGACAAAAAGAAATTGATAAGAGAGAACAGGTTCCTTTAATGAATATATCAATAACCTGTGACAGCTGAAAAAGTACCTCTGTGAAATTTCAAATAAGCACAAACTCGTCTTGAGGTTGCTCCATTTGTTTTAGCTCTACCTGCCACATTGAATTTTACTTCGCAATAATTACTCTGCCATGAGCAATTTCATTTTACTTTTATTTTACAGAATATGTGTCAGATGTGCGTTTAAGTTTAGGATTTGATTTAACCTTCTGCAAAAGATCCCTTTGATCATCATGCGCTATCAAATATATATATATATATATATATATATATATATATATATATATATATATATATATATATATATATATATATATTAGGGGTTGAACGACTTTAGATTTTTGGAAGTCGACTTTTATGTTGTTATCAATGTTGAGTCGACGTCAACTAGTCGCTGGTGACGTCATCAATCAAACACAAGATGCAAATGTTTTGCAAAAAATCACAATTTGCGGAAACCGGAGCATCAGGTTAATTAAGAAATCTTATCTTTTTTATATTTTAATCATAAACAGAAAAAAGTATGTATACATAAATTGAATTGAACTCTTTGCTTTCTTTACAACTTTCCTTTTCATTTTGGCATCCAAAACTTGAACAGTGTGTAGCCTTGAAATGTACTATTGCCTTTGTTACGTGATAGCATAACACCTCTTCACCTTCGTAAAATGACGGTCATACATCAAGTAAATTGTACTGAGTTAGACTGACAAATATCACTCTAATGGACATTTAATAGCCTGTGTGGAAGGACTAAAGGTAAGCGTTCTAACGGTAACATCAAGCCCACAGTGCATGTGCTGACACGATGATTCAATTAAAATGGCTGCTTAGTCTGTCCCTTGTGTTGAATTAATGAACAGACATGGAAGTGGCATCGAGCTGGCCACTTTTCACCTTTCTCGAGAAAGCCACCAAAATAAAAATGTGTCTCATACAATTAGAAGGCTATGGTGCATGATTATCATATCACAAGGCTTCACTTGGTTGGCGGTTCAGGTATTAATAGCATTTCAATTGCTATGCCCTGCTCTTAATGGCTGATTTATTTGATTTTAATACCCCTGTCAGGAGGTAGAGCCAAGAGAGAAGCCTGTATAATGGTGGCACATTTTGCCTCTGTCCATTGGGAATGCTTTGCACTAAAGTGAAGCCTTTTGATATGTGGCCCGTGGACTCCAGCAGCTAGTCGGCTAGCATTCAGTCAGTACAGGACTGAAACAAACCCCATCCATCTCATTCCCGGCTACTCTATATCTGATCACACACACATACAGCGATGTGCCATTCTGGAGTGAAAATACATTATATGAGCACTAGAATAAAATGAAATAAAATCTCATTTGGATGTTGCTTTGAAAAATATTGGATTTAATATTATTACTATTGTCCAATGCTGGCCAATTTTTGTTAATTTTTTTTTTTATCTTTCCAGATTTGAAACGATTCAGGTAGATTTAAAAAAAGAAAGAAACTTTGTGCGCAAATTATAACAAACAAGGTATATTAACACATTTGGGCTGTCTGCAAAGGTTAGATTGTAAATTAAATGTAAATTAAACTCTTGTGAACTTAATTAACAATTCTTGATAAACTTATTGAATTAAAATAATTGTCAAAATTGAGGAAAATTAAATGTATAGGCTTTATTGGAAATGTGTAAAACTAAATATACAAATAAAGAACATATCAAATTCATAGTAGATATGATGTAGGCACCCAGTATCCAAAACCAAAATGAAGAAAACTTATGCAAAATAATAAAAATTACCACGAGCAGCTCTGACCTCCTTTAGGACTGTTGAGTCTCTGTGCGTGGAATCATGTGGGGACCAGGCTAGATTCCCTTTAGTAAATAAATTGACTGGAACTGTGTCATTTACCAGACTATTAATTGACTAATGTGCAACTCTGCCTGCTGTGACATAGGTGTGACCATGGGACTTATCATAACAGATTTAAGGAAATTAACCAAGGCAATGGAATAAAACATATGTGCTCTCGTAGGTTTTAGAATAAACAGCCTTCCAGCACTGAAACAGTACAGATTTGACGTGTTTTGGAGCAGCGATTAGTTTAATCGCTTAAGTCCATCATTATGAGATATGTAACCATTAGCAATACATTTCCCAAGACAGCAAAACACAATGGATTATCATTTATACAATTATTCTCTCTGACAATCCAGCTGATAAATGAAGACATGATACATCTGCAACAATATGAAATAAAGACTCTGATTGTGCTGACACTACCAGAAGTTTAATTAAATATTGTATTAAATATTTATATTTATTTGCTGGATCCTTTAATCCAATGTGACTTACATTGCATTCAATGTATACTTTATAATAAAATATAAAGTAATACTTTTATGGTGATTCAGCAGTGATGTAAAGTAACACATTGCAAATACTTAAACTAATGTAACTGAGTAGGGGAGAGCGGGGCACAAAGTAACACTTTTTGGTTTTGGTCAAATAATGAACTTGAAAAATGAAATGAATTTTTCTATAAAAAAAAATATTTTCTATTAAAAAACATTTTTATTTAAAAAGTTCTCAACATTACACTCAAAATTCCAAAAAATATTTTGTTAGTTTAGTTGGTGTTCAACAGTGTGTGGCTTAATTGTAACACCCTGTTACAACTAGCCCCGCTATGTTTTACTCAAAACTGGCTAGTGGTCACTGTGTGTTTTATACATCTTTCTAAATGGTTTCATCTTTTAGCCTAGAAGACGGTGATCACGACAAAATAAGATTTTACGTTCATACTTTCACCGATTTTTTCAAAATAAAAAAATATCGACTATAATAAAAAATAGTTTTATGCTGCAAAAATGGTTTCTCCTGTGTTTCTCATCCAAATTTCGCCGAAAATTTTCAATAATTGGCAGGAAGACGTCTGGCGACACTGTGGTAAAAACCTCGGAAGCATGCCATGATCAACCCTGAGCAAATACCTTAAAACTCCGTGTTACATTTAACCCCGCGTTACTTTGTTCCCCGCGCTCCCCTAGTTTTTCTCAGAAATTGTAATTTACCAAGTAGTTTTAAAAATGTGTTCTTTTACTTTCTCTTGAGTACGTTTTTAGTGCAGTATTGGTCCTTTTTCTCCATTACTTTCCTTCAAACTGCAGTCACTACTTTATTTTTTCTTGTCTATGGGGATTAGAAAAATCAGCCCTGTGATTCCTGTCCAATCAAATCACACATGGAAGGTAAATCGCATCATTATGAACTACCTCAAGACATGGGTGATTTATAATTCCAGCAAACAGTTTGAAAGCATTACAAGTGTCCAAAAAGAATATGTCCAAAATCTTTACACGCGTTGACCCAGAGATTGTTTAGATGCCTGTCACTGATGAGAAGATGACGTATGTTTACTGTATGATGACCGAAATGGCTTGAAACACTTAGCTGGCACAAGATGTTACCCCAACGTCGTGCGGACATTGCATTTTGTTTGGAAATGAAAAGTGGGTTGACATCCAAACCCATTTTCCAACCTAAAATCAACCAAATATCATCGTCTAATGATGTTATAGCTTGAGGTTGTGTGGACATTACCACTATGACGTGTATCAGATGTTGGATTTTGGTTGCCATACATGACAAATAAATGTCAGTATTTGACGTCAATATGATGTTGGTTTACGATGTTGGCTTGACGTTGGATTTTGGTCACTTTCTAACACAACCTAAAATCAAGCAAATATCAACGTAATTTGAAGTTGTTATTGGACATCAATATAACGTTGTCCTTAGACGCTGGCTAGACATTGAATTTTGGTCATCTAATATCACAACCTAAATCTAACCTAATGTCAACGATATGACGTTGTGTGCCTGGTGGGCAGTAACTAAATGCAGTACAGAATGTTACGTTTACACACATCCACATATACATGTAAACGTAATTGAGTACTTTTAAAAGGGCTACTTTTTACTCATACTTTGAGTAATATTTACAACAGATACTTTTACTCTACTTCACTACATTTTTAGGCAAGTAATGGTACTTGACATTACTTGACATTACTTGAATATGATTTTTCAGTACTTTCAGTACTTGCACCACTGTGATTCAGTAATAGATGTACAGTTATCAACATCAAGCTACAACTTGCTGGATGTGTGTATTTTAAATGTTAATTATACAATAGTGCATGTTTAATTTTATTATGTATTTTTATTTATTATCAATTTTTAAATATTGTTTTATTTAATTTTATTAATTTTTTTTTTTTTTGGTGAACTATTCCTATAATAGAAATGCTATCAAAGTAAAAATTTACATCTATTCATATATTTTACATTTACATATTGTTTGTTTGGTTGGTTGGTTGGTTGATTGAGCAGTCCAGTAGCATTTAATTTGCAATATGTAAATAACACAAGACCAACAAGTCATACAGTGTGTGTATTTGTTTTGATGGATTAACTATATAATGATAGAATAGTGACATGGGTATTACCTAAATATTACAACATTGAGGTAGGATATGAGGACAAGCCTTGTGTCCTTGTAATTCAAAATGCTTAAAAAATCATATTTAACTGCATCTTTTGACAATCAAATTTTGCACAGGTTTTCTATGAAAGTTGGGATTAAAGTTAGAAGTGGGGTAGGGCCCTATAACAACCATTTTATACTGTGAAAAGTACATTACGCCTATAGAGAGTCCTTCTAAACCACCAATACAAACATGTGTGTATAATTGTGAAAACTGCCCTCTATAGAGGCGAGTACCAGCTGACTACTAAAATAACTAAAACTGATAAGTGTACCATATAGATTATCTCTTAAACAAATTTAGACTCAAACAAGGGTCAATAAAATCAATGCTTTAATAATGATCCTCTAAATGTCAGATGGGTGATGTTGTGATTTAGTCAGCAGGGTGTCTTTATTCAACATGAGGTGTTACATCTGCTCTCAGCATTCATTAGCTTTCTGCCTATACCATAATCCCTCAGCTGCCTGCCTATAGATTTGCTGTCCTCTTTATTGTGAAAGTGATACCGACATCTGAACACTCCAGTAGACAACAAGCTAACAGAAAGAAGAAATCCACACTAAAGGTTAAGCATGTTAGATGAGGTGACAAACTGTGTGTTTAGGGTTAAGGCATTGTTGAGAAGAGACACTGATATAGCAATGTATACAGCTGATATGGTTAAGTATTGCTTTAGGTCATTGCATTAGCTACAGTGCACTGTAACAGGCAGTTTTGGTGCTACTCTGAAATTCAAAATCTTTCCAAATTAATTTGAAAGACTGAAAGTTTACAGGCTTATGTTCCTATGTTGTACATCACAAATGATTCATCCATTTATTTTTCTTCAGCTTAGTCCCTTATTCATCAGGGGTTGCCACAGCAGAATGAACTGCCATGTTATTCACCATATGTTTTACACAGTGGATGCCCTTCCAGCTGCAACCCAGTACTGGGAAACCTCCATACACACTCATTCACATACATATACTACGGCCAATTTAGTTTATTCAATTCACCTATAGCACATGTCTTTGGACTAGGGAAAACCGGAACACCTGAAGGAAACCTACGCAAACATGGGTAGAACATGCAAACTCCACACAGAAACGCCAACTGACCCAGCTGGGACTACATCACAAATTAAAAAAAAAAATTGTATTGAAGTTCAAAACAAAATGTTACATTGTCTGACAACAAACATTTAAAAGTGACTTGTTATATCTGGACAACATAAAATTTTGTGGTGAGGGAACAAACTAACAGTCGATTGTTGAATATCAAGCACTGAGGTTCAATAACAATAAGAGAGAAATGCAACCATGATGGGATGACAAGAGCAGGTCATTTCTAACTCTTAGGAGTGCTGTTTCTGGGCTATGAAATGTTGAAATCCAGATTGGATTTTTTCAGAAATATTGTTTCTCTGTAGGAAGGAACATAGTTGAGCAAATACAACTTTTTCTACAATCTTTGATAGAAAAGGCAGGTTTGAAATGGGTCTATAATTGACTAATTATTTGCGATCATGCTGTGTTTTTTAATAAGAGGCTTAATGACAGTTAGTTTAAAAGTTATAGGCACATATCCTAAAGGTAGGGATGAATTCAAAATGTTAAGAACAGGTTCAAAAACTTCTGAAAATAATTGTTTTAATAAATTGGTCAGTATAGGATCTAGCATAGATGTTGTTGATTTGGAGGAATTTATCAGTTTAGACAGTTCCTCACCTACTGCTGAGAAAATCTGAAATGTATCCATTAATGATCTACAGTGCTCTAATTGGGACTATGCTGTAGAAGGCAGATTGATGGTGCTTATTTTATCTTTGATATCATCAATCTTGCATGTGAAAAACTTCATAAAGCCATTACTGCAGTGTTGAGAAATGCATGCTGATGCTTTATTATTAGTTAAACTGGCCACTGTGTTAAACAGGACCCTAGGATTGACCCTAGGATCTGACAGACTTTAAAGCTTTTCTAAAGTTAAGTATACTTTCTTTCCAGGCCAGACGGAAAACCTCTAGTTTTGATTTATTTTGTCTAAGTTCCATTTTTCTTGCTGCTTTCTTTAAGGCACACGTTGTCAGGGTCCGGTCAAGAGAAACAGAACAGACACAATTGCAGGTCTCTCACTATTTATTAGAGCTTCAGCAGAAGCGCAGTCTCAGAGGGAACAGAAAAAGTGAAAATATATCTTCAAATAGTCTCAACAAAAACCGCTCCAAAGAGGAAAAAAATCAATAGATGCTCAGTAGTTCACTAACACTCAGTTGAACTTCAGCAATAAAAACACACCATAGAGGGAACAGGCACAGGAGACTATAGTTTCGTGTGGGCTCACCTCAGCACCAACGGAAGTCTTCAATCAGCCTCTGGTCCAGAATATCCCAGGCCGGAATCCAAATCCTCTTCTCCAGGCCATAGCCCTCCCAGTCCGCTTGGTATTGAACGTGATGACCCCTGCGCCTGACATCCAGTAATCTCCTAACAGTATAGACTGGGGAGCCATCCACTAGACAGGGGTGGGGAGGGAAGGGTGGAAACAGAGGGAACAACAAGGGGAGGAATACACTGGTTTAACCTCAGAGACATGAAAAACTGGGTGTACCTGACTAAGCGTAGGGGGAAGCTTGAGCCGAACCACCACAGGACTCAACACTTTAGTGATCCGGTGTGGGCCAATGAACCTGGGAGCCAATTTGCATGAGGCTACCCTGAGAGGCAGGTCCTTGTTGGAGAGCCATATCCTTTGACCACATACATAGTGGGGAGCTGGAGTCCGATGACAATCAGCCGCTGCTTTGGTTCATCTACTAGCTCGGGCCAAAGCCTCCTTATCTCTTCTCCAGTTGGGCTGCCACCATTGGATAAAAATAAAAGCAGACGGGACTGCAGCTTTAGGGAGGGAAGCAGGGGTGGTTGATAGCCAACAGATCACTGAAATCGTGACATACCTGTAGTAGAGACTGTAGACTATTTTGGGCATACTCTACCCAGGACAGTTGTTGACACCAGGAGCTAGGGTTATGGAATCCCTGCAATAGACTCGAAGAGGCCCTAATCTGTCGGCAGAATTCCCTCCAGAACCGGGAGAAAAACTGAGGGCCCCTCTCAGAAACCACGTCAAATGGAAGACCATGAATCCAGAATACGTGGTCCACCACCACCTGAGCAGTCTCCTTGGCTGAGGGGAGTTTGGGCAGGGGAATGAAATGGGCCGCTTTAGAGAATCGGTTCACCACCATGAGGATGACGGTGTTACTCCTCGATTTGGGTAAACCAGTGACAAAGTCAAGGACTAAATGCGACCAAAGGCGGGAAGGGATGGGCAGGGGACAAAGCAGACCAGTGGGAGGCAAACTGGAACTATTGTTCTGGGCACAAACTGAGCATGCTACCATGAACTGCCTGACAGCCCTGGCCATAGATGGGCACCAAAACTGCTGGCAAAAAAAAACAAAACTGGCCTTTACCAGAGTGCAAAGTTAAAACGACTAAGGAAGAGGGACCTGCGGACCTGTCTTGCACTCAGCCTTCTGGTTGGACATATTTACTGTTACATATTTCTGTCCAGACCACAAAAAACTGATCTGCACCCTCTAACCAGTGGTGCCACTCACCCAGAGCCAGTCTGACTGCCAACAACTCCGAATTACCAATGTTACAGTTTCTCTCTGTGGGGCTCAGGTGGTGGGAGAAGAAAGCACAAGGATGCTCGAGGGGGTTTACCCCCTTCCAGGTACACACAGACCTTAAAGCCTAGGACATCTTCAGCAGGCTAAGTATTTGAATCATCTGAAAGCTTAATGGTCCCTACGACTAGGTGATAGATCAGATACTTTTTATATCTTGCACCTAAACTCTGGAACAGTGTTCCCCATCTCTATTTGGGAGGCAGCCACACAAAAATTAACATTCACTTAATTTAAATCAAGATTACATCTTTGTAACAGCATAGATATAAAATAAAAGCACAAATTCAAAAGGAGCACAAATTCCAGGAGCTGGTTTACCTATGGGGAGAACAGGTTACACAACACACACTGGAACACAGGGAGCAGACAAAGTAATCATAGAAGATCTTCAGGAATGTTGTTCCTGGAGAAGCCATGATCTCTCCTCAGGTCCGCATCTTTCCCAGTCTACTAGGTACTCCAGTTCACCCCCACAATGTCTGGAATTCAGGATTTCCTTCACCAATTATGTTGTTTCATCCTCCACAATCATGGACTCTGGTGTTTCAATAATGGGACCAGGCTCTGTGGAAACAGGAACAACAGATGAGTGGAAAGGTTTAAGGATTGAAACATGCAATAGTGTGCAGGGAGTCTAAGTTAATAAGTGACAGGGTTGACTTGGGGGATGACAAAATTTGCAATCTCTTCCTCCAGGGCACACTGTATCAGGCTGACAACTCTCCCTACTGGTCTTAGTAGGGAGAATTGGGTTAGGATCTTCTGAGATTTGTCAGGAGCATGTAATCTAGACAGATCATCAGCCTTAGTATTCTTGGATCCTGGACAATAGGAAACAGTGAAATTGGATCTGGTGAATAATAAAGCCCACCTGGTTTGTCTGGGTTGAGAAATTTGGCTACTGTCACATACTCAAGGTTGCAGTGACCTGTATATGCAAGAAACGGGTGTACTTTAAGCCATCCTTCAAGTTTGTCCATTCCTTCAATGCTGCCTTGATAGCCAATAACTCCTGATTCCCAATGTCATAAATTTGCTCCACCGAGGAGAGTTTGCGGGAGTAGAAAGTGCATTGGTTGGAGTTGTGGTTCCCCTGCTGCAGTGAGAGTGCAGCACCTACTTTGTCAGTGCAGGCATCTACCTCCACAATGAAGGGCTTTTGTGAATCTGGGTCTACCAGGAGGGGAGCTTTATTGAAGGCTGTTTGAAGGGTCTTTATGACCACAGAGGCTTCTGGGGTCCAGGACAGAGACTTGGGCCTATTCTTTAGATGGTCTGTTAACAGAAAGGTGATGGGACTGTAATAAACAATGAACCTTCAGTAGAAGTTGGCGAAACTTAGGAATTGTTGGAGGTCTTTGACAGTTGTTGGAGTTGGCCAATTTCGGAATGCATCCATATTCCTCTTGTCCATCTTTATGCTTAAAGAGTAATGTGGTAACCCAGAAACTGGATGGGTGACTGATGGAACATGCACTTCTCTGCCTTGAGGTATAGGTGGTGCTCACAGAGACATTGGAGAACCTCAGAAATTTGGTGGTGATGTTCTGAGAGTATATCAGGATGTCATCGATGTCGATAAGCACAGATGAGTGTGAAATATACTGCTGAAACACCTCATTCATATATCCTTGAAATATGGAGGAGAGTGTTGACCAGCCCACAGTGCATTACGAGGTACTCAGTGGTCAGTAGGTGTCACAAATGCTGTCTTCCCTTCGTCCCCCTCACATATTCAGATGAGTTTATACTTGCTTCTGAGGTCTTAGCTTCTTGAAGCTGTTTGAGGGCAGATGGAACAAGGGAAAGTGGTTAACTGTATTTTACTGTGATCATGTTGAGTGGTCTGTAGTTGATGCAGGGCCTCAAGCCTTCGTCCTTTTTGCCCACAAAGAAGAAACTGGAAGCAGCAGGGGATGTGGATGGTCGGATATAACCCTGATGTAAGTCTTCACTGATTTACTCCTCCATGCCCTTCTGTTTGGGTATGGTGAGTGAGTAAACTTTACCTCTGGGCACTGGTTAATCCGGAACTGTGAGGGGGTAGTCTGGAGGCTTGTATTCTGTATTCTAGAGCAGGGGTGCTCAACCCTGTTCCTGGCGATCGACCTTCCAGCTGATTTCAGCTCCAACCCTGATCAAACACACCTGAACCAATTATTTAGAATGTGAGGAGCACTTGATAATTACAGGCAGGTGTGTTTGATAGGGGCTGCAACTGAAAACTGCAGGAAGGTCCATCGCCAGGAATAGGGTTGAGCACCCCTCTTCTAGAGTATTCTTGGGGAATGTTGAAGGAAACAACTCTCAAGGGGACTTTCAATGGACATGGTATTTGGTAATTAGTATAAGATTGCAGAAGAATGGTTTGACTAGAAATGGATGGAAGTGGATGTAACTACGTACCAAGTTATTCATCACAATCCTCAACTTAATCACCTTCATGCCTACACACAATTATTGTACATTTAGTAATTTTAGTTACCCTTGTTTATTATTTTGTTAACAAATACCTGTTATTATAATTCTGTTTTTCTTGTGTTGATAATACAGTAATAGGCTGTACAGGTCAGACAATCTCACTATGCTTCAAGTTTGGCCAGGTAATAAACTCCTTCAAAATTTGTAAAATTAATTTCAACAACCTTTTTAAAAGGAGTAATTTAATTGTCACACTCCTCTTAACTGAGGAGTTACCAAAATCTCAATATTAATTTTAATATTTGAGATAAAAAAAGAAAAGAAATCATCACTAGATTATTTGGTGCCCCGCATGAGGTTAAAATATCAATGTTAATATCATTATCAATATTGATGTTAATATTTGTGATAGATTCAAAAATAACACTACAGGCATTCGTATTAAACAGATGATTTTATTGCAGATAATGCAGCTAAATAAAGTCAGGGATGATGTCGTTGATAATGACAGGATGATAATATACAGGGTTTGGGTTACCAGAGTAATGGAGCAAAATGGATATGACAGGGGATTTCCATGAGCTGGTTTACCAATGGGATAACACGTAACACAACACGTACAGGATAACAGGGAACAGACAAAGGAAATCAGGAATGCTGGTGCATGGATCAGGTAAGTAGAGATGAGACCTATCTGTAGTGGAGACTAGACAGTGACTACGTTTACAAGGACATCAGTAATCGACTTATTTGCTTTAATCTAAATACAGAAAAATAAGACTACGGGGTTTACATGAGTTGCTTTTTGAATGTTCCTTTCATGATCCCGTGTTACATGTTAGATCACATAATTCGCCATTGCGTCACCTCACCACGCTATCCTTTGGATATCCACCACGTTATCCATTTCCTTTGGAGTTTCATGTAATTTCGGGTGTTTCCTTTTTAATTTGTCGACTTTAACTGCAGTTTGGCACTTTTACTTGACGGCAATAGTTCGATTAAGGTGTTTACATGTCTGTACTGCACTTCAATAATGCCACTAAAATCGGCATTCTCCACATGTCTTAATTCGATTTCTCTTTAGTTCGATTATGACCTTAATCTGATTAAATTAATCAAAAATCGCTGTTTACATAGTCGACTCTTAATCAGAGTATTGTCTTAAATCGCATTAAAATCGGATTATTGGTGTCTATGTAAACGTAGTCAATGACAGTTACAGACATGTAAACACCTTAATCGAACTATTGGACTTTAAAGCTGCTTTTTGCGACAGGGTAGTCCACACACACACACACACACGCACAGCTGATTGACACTCTTTGCACCTACCAAGTCAGTGCAGACACCTGCATCGTGAAATGCGGAGGATTTTTTTCTTCTATTCAGCCTGCGGTATGAACTTCCATTAAAACAACTCTTTCAGCAGTTCATAGTTGCATCCAATATCTCGTTTGTCACGGTGGGCTTGCATAAAATGTTCGTGAATGAAAGTAAAAGTGCCAGACTGCAGTTAAAGTCGACAAATTAAAAATGAAACACCCGAAATTACATGAAACTCTGGAGGAAATGTGGATAGCGCGGTGACGCAATGATGCTAATCGAATTATGTGCTATAACATGTAAAACGCGATCATGAAAGTAACACTCAAAAAGCAACTCATGTAAACACCTTAGTCTTATTATTCTCTTAATTAGATTAAAGCAAATAATTCGATTACTGATGTCCATGTAAACGTAGTCACTGAGTGATTGGGAAAGGGGTGCTTATATTCAAGGTGCTGATTGGGGAATGGTGTTCAGGTGTGTGTAAACACAGAACTCAGGTGATTGGGATCGGTGATTATATATACATATATATGACTTTTACTTTTTCAAATATTTCTCAAATATTTCTGTTTCCCAAACATAGGAAGGATTTTTTTTAAAAGTATTTTCTATAATAATTTTTTTTCTTCTGGTGAAAGTTTATTTGTTTCATGTTGGCTAGAATAAAAGCAGTTTTGAATTTTTTAAAGACCATTTTAAGCTCAATATTATTTGCCCCTTTAAAGGGCCACGAAACCCCCTGTCTCAGCAGGGTGTTTTCACACCTCTGTTTTGAAAAAAGTCAGGAAAGTTGGGCGTGTCCAGCTCTGGGAGTGTGGGAGTGTCGGGGGAGGGAAAGAGGGTAAGATATGCATAGAAGGGCGTTTCCATTTGGGCGCGCGCTTAGTTTCACAGGCAAAACAAACACAGAGAGAGGCTGATTTGATACAGCATGGCGAATGAGAGAAAAAAAGTCCTCCGCATTTCTCTGTAACTTATGTACTCGGTAGGTAGCGTCAGAAAGCCGTGTCTGTATAGGCTATCCTGTCACAAAACGCGGCGAAACTCCTGCACGACGGGAATAGTTTGTGTTTATATGTTTACACTCAGAGAGCAGCATTTACAGCGGATCTTTCAGTCTATAATATTGTACTGTAATATTGCAGTGATATTAACATACTGTACACTTAGTAACTAAATCATTTTGACTGAGGTATGTCTTTAAAAACTGAAAGAGCACTGCTGAAGATACGACAAACTTTGTAATCTGGGTTAAACAAAGAGCACTGATCGCACACACTTACCTAATCTGTAGCGACAGGACAAAAAGGAGATGAGCGACAAATCCGGATTTCACCATTTCCAGATGCGAAAAGCTCTTGGGTAAAAAATGTTCCTTACAAACGCGTTTCTGTCGCGTGTCGCGTGCACTGTAATCCACACGTGAGTCCAGCAGCTCTCTCATAGAGGGAAAATGAAAACAAAACCTTGTTGCAGCACACTAATAAACGCAAAACCGATGACTCTTGTCTCCAAATTCTTGTTCTTTCACTTGTTTTGGCAACACAACGTGGCGTCTCTCTTTCTTCTGTACAGTGTAAACAGTCTCCGGAGCTATCATGCATATTAATGAAGTTTCACGTCATACACAATAGAGCGCGCTGATTGGTTTGAAGCACGTCTTTGTCATGAATTAATGCCGCACACCCACATACGTCAGAATGTTCTGGAAAAGACAGACAGCCACTCTCCACTCTGGATTTACACCTAAGTATCTCATGGCTGTGACGTAGCTTCAAAAATTTGTTTCAAACCGTAAGAACGAATTTGCTCAAAATAACGCAAAAACAACCAATTTTCACTTTTTAGTGCAATATATGTGTCCTAATAGTGTTTATAGCAGCATGGGACACATATATGACTGTCAACAGCTCAAAAAAAGTGTTTTGGTGTTTCGTGATGCAATATTTTTTTTTTTGATTGTCGACAGAACAAACCATCGTTATACAATGATTTGCCTAGTTACCGTAACTTGCCTAATTAACCTAATTAACCTAGATCTGCCTTTAAATGTCACTTTAAGCTGAATACTTTCTTAAAAATTATCTAGTAAAATATTATTTACTGTCATCATGGCAAAGATAAAATAAATCAGTTACTAGAAATAAGTTGTTGAAACTATTATGTTTAGAAATGTGTTGAAAAATCTTATTTTCATTAAAAAGAAAATGGCGATAAAAATATACTGGGTGGGCTAATAGTTCAGGAGGGCTAATAATTCTGACTTTAGTTTTATGTGTGTGTGCGTTTGCTTATTCTTGGCTGAACAAATTTACTTAGCGAATAGTTTTCTGTTTTCAGAAATACTGTATTTACTTAATCACCAAACATATAATCTGCGTTATTTTGTAGGCACAACTGTCTAGCTGAAGTGCTAAGTTAGTCCACCATCATACTTTTATTGCATAAAATGTAACACTCATATAATTTGAAGGACATGTTTGTATTTGACCTAATTTTCACTGATGAAAATGTTGAAATTACCAGTACTGTAATACCAACGCTATCTCACGGCCAATTCGTAACTTTTTGATTAGTGGCTAATTCGTATGAATTCGTACGATCTAATTCGTACAAATTAGTACGATTTGCCCATCACCCAATGACGGTTGGGGTTAGGGGTGGGGTTGGGTGCCACGCCTCCTTTTTTAAATCGTACTTTTTCGTACGACTGAACTCGTACGAATTCGTACGAATTAGCCACTAAACTGACAAAACGTAAAATACTTACATTTCCTCGTGAGATCAGGCTGGTAATACCATTTCAAACTGGTCTGACATCATTGGTATTCATCAATTTTACATACTTGGCACATGCACACTCTACACTAAAACTCTTAATTTGACTGTTTGCTTCTAGATGCCTATATCTAGATGCCTATAATTTGTTTCCTAAATTTGTCTTTTTGTTTGTTTTCCAGAATGTTTCTGGGTAATTGAAGTTTTGAAGAATTCACTTCTAAGGCTTTGTGAATGTCTCTTTTGCAAGGTCGTAAGCACCCTTTAGCTTGTTTGTATATCTCATATGCTAATATCCATTAGCTAAGGTGATTAGTTGTAATTATTTACTGTAAAGACTTACACTAATTAGCCTTTCCTATTGAGCAATGGTGGAATATCTGGGAACAATTAGGCCCCCTGCACATTAACAGCAGAAAGGAGGAACACATCAATTACCCAGCACCATTTTACATTTCATCTTCTTATTGGGCCCCTGCTAATGTTGACCACTTCCTCTGCCTGCAGTTTATTTTGCTTTGGTGACTATGGCCTCCACACATTGACCATTCACTGGTCAGACAATCCATAATGGCCAGGCAGACAGATTGAGCTGCCAAATTTAGGCCAAGAGATTTGATCTTACCATAATGGCCTTTTACACACATTACAAATACATGTGTCTGAAGATCAGTTAATTACTTTAGATTATGGGTTTAGGTTTAAAACTGAGTTTGCGAAGCAAGCCAAATGTGATAACTCAGTCAGGCCATTGTTGATTCACAATTCACTGTTTATGAAACATAAAAAGGGGAATTTGGAATGCAGTTTACTCTGCTATTTTTCATATAACTTCATAGTAAACACAATTGTAATTTCCAAATTCTCACGAACTCCATTAAAATTATTACAGAGTAGTTTGTAAAATCTCATGTCATGTATTTATTCATATATATTTTTGTCAATCTAGATTTTTTGTTTGAAATATAGCATAAATAAATATTTTGAAATGCAGTGCATTCGGAAAGTATTCATAGCGCTTCACTTTTTCCACATTTTTTAATGTTACAGCCTTATTCCAAAATTAATTAAATTAGATTATTTCCTCAAAATTTTACACATAATACCTCATAATGACAATGTGAATTTTTTTTTAATTGTTGCACATTTATTAAAAATAAAAAACCTGAAAAAATCACATGTACATCAGTATTCACAGCCTTTGCTCAATAATTTGTTGATGCACCTTTGGCAGCAATTACAGCCTCAAGTCTTTTTGAATATGATGCCACAAGATTGGCACACCTGTCTTTGGTAATTTTTGGCCATTCCTCTTTGCAGTACCTCTCAAGCTCTATCAGGTTGGATGGGAAGCGATGGTGTACAGCCATTTTCAGATCTCTCCAGAGATGTTCAATAGGATTTAGTCTGGGCTCTGGCTGGGCCACTCAAGGAAATTCAGTGAGTTGTTGTGAAGCCACTCCATTGATATTTTGGCGGTGTGCTTTGGGTCATTGTCCACTGGAAGATGAACTGTCGCCCCAGTATGAGGTCAATTCATTCAGGATGTCTCTGTACATTGCTGCATTCATCTTTCCCTCTATCCTGATTAGTCTTCCAGTTCCTGCTGCTGAAAAACATCCCCACAGCATGATGCTGCCACCACCATGCTTCACTGTAGGGATGGTATTAGCCTGGTGATAAGGCGTAACGCCTGGCATTCACTTCAAAGAGTTCAATTTTAGTCTCATCAGAGAATTTTGTTTCTTATGGTCAGAGAGTCCTTTAGATGCCTTTTGGCAAATTCCAAAGTGGCTTACGTCTAGCCACTCCACCAGACAGGCCTGATTGGTGGATTGCTGCACAGATGGTTGTCCTTCTGTAAGGTTCTCCTCTCTGCACAGAAGAACGCTGGAGCTCAGACAGAGTGACTATCAGGTTATTGATCACCTCCCTGACTAAGGCCCTTCTCCCCCGATCACTCAGCTTAGATGGCCGGCCAGCTCTAGGAAGAGTCCTTGTGGTTCCAAACATCTTCCACCTACGGATGATGGAGGCCACTGTGCTCATAGGAACTTTCAGAGCAGCAGAAATTTTTCTGTAACCTTCTACAGCCTTGTGCCTTGAGACAATCCTGTCTCGGAGGTCTACAGACAATTCCTTTGTCTTCATGCTTGGTTTGTGCTTTGACATGCACTGTCAACCCTGGGACCTTATATAGACAGGTGTATGCCTTTTCAAATCATGTCCAATCAACTGAATTTACCACAGGCGAACTCCAATTAAGCTGATGAAATGTCTTAAAAATGATCAGTGGAAGCAGAATGTACCTGAGCTCAATTTAGAGCTTAATGGTAAAGGCTGTGAATATTTATTTGCATGTGATTTTTGAGGTTTTTTATTTTTAATAAATTTGCAACAATTTCAAAAAATCTTTTGTTCACATTGTCATTATGGGGTATTGTGTGTAGAATTTTGAGGAAATAAATTAATTTAATCCATTTTGGAATAAGGCTGTAACATAAAAAAATATAGAAAAAGTGAAGCGCTATGATTACTTTCCGGATGCACTGTATGTTGCTCAAATAATCTGAAAATAACATAGATAGATAGATAGATTATTAGTTAGATTAGATAGTTTATTCCTCTGTAGCAACCCCTCATAAAGCAGGGAATAAGCCGAAGGACTCATTCTCATGAGTATCACTCGAGAATTTTTGCGAATGTTGGCATCTTCTCCTGTACAAATTCCTATTTTGATATTTAACTCATCAATTTATTTTCAGTTACAATACGTAATTTATAGCATACCTCGACAACAAGTTGCATTTGATGTAAACTACTCAGTTTAATAGGGCTGTGCAGTCTGAGCCTCCTAGCATGACCACCCCAAGTGGACATTTTACATTCCAATGAAGCCATGGGAGAATTTATTTATTTATTTATTTATTTATTTATTTATTTATTTATTTATTTATTTATTCAGAGAGGAAATGAGTGAGATAAATGATATGTATATGTCAACACATGGTGGGTGTAGCATGTCTACATTCCATTCATACCCCTCACACTCATATTATATAAAATAGAGAACTTCATTTTAAAATTTTAAGTGCAGTATTATTCAGACAGTAAGTGATTTTGGATGCACCTACTGCAACACAGCAACACTACAACTACAGAAAAGTGTTGTGAGTGGAGGATCTCTTTACATCTTGAAGCCACAAATACTACTAAGTCTTATTTTATACGATATTAATGGGAATTGGGTTCATTTCAGCTGATGATAATTGGAGTGTTGTATTTCATACAGATGAAGAGTTTTCAGTAAAATCACTTTAAAATAGAATTTTGAGTCTATTGTGTTTTTATGCTTTTGTTTGTTTGTTCTACAAAATAACATATGGCATGAAAAATCAGTTAATTTAACAGAGATTTTGATTAAAAGGGAACATTTCTTTAAGAAGACATGCCTAAAAACGTCATGCAGTACCTTTAGAAATCTAATGAAAAATAATTTATAGCTTTACCCAGGATTTAGTTTTTTTCAGGGTCAGTGACAAATTACAGAATTATAATAATAATTTTTTTTCTTATTAGTACTGCCCTGATTTCACAGTAATAAACTCGATGCTGATGTATTTTACCACATAACCTCAATTACTAGTATTCTCACAGTGCTCCCTGGTCTAGTCCAAACACGCAGGCTTTTCTTAATTCTGTGATCAATGGCCTTTTAAATGTGTAAGAAAATCACCACTGTGCTGAACCCCTGACCCACTAACATAACCTCTAAAGGAAAAAAGATTTATACCAATCAGGAGAAGCTGATGCTTGACTTGGAATTAAGGACACAGTGTAGGACCTTTAATTAGAAGTGTAACCTTTTCCTGACAGAGAGATTTGTTTTTGCAGGGTCCGTGTTTGGGTAAGTTCTACAGGGAGTGACTGATAAAGAGATATGGATTCTGAATGGGCTCAGCCAACTGGGTGTTTATTAGAAAACTTGTCCCAACAAAACCCAATCAAAGGCTGGAGCAGCTCTGTGGCAATCACTCTAATAGGCTGTTTCCTCCGAGAGGCCTACAGAGTGTCAGCAATGTGTCACCCAATAGAAATGTACAAAAACCAACACAATCTCACAGCAATTTGTAACTTTTTGATTTAGTGGCTAATTCGTATGAATTCGTACAATCTAATTCGTAAAATTTAATATGATTTGCTCATCCCCCAATGATGGTTGGGTTTAGGGGTGGGGTTGCGTGCCATACCTCCTTTTTAAAATCGTACAATTTTGTAAAACTGAACTCGTATGAATTTGTACGAATTAGCCACTAAACTGACAAAACGTAAAATACTTACGTTTCTCGTGAGATCAGGCTGACAAAAACATATAAAAACTTCGGCATCCCTCAGCCTGTGATACTGAGCAGAGCAAAGACGGTTGACATTCCGCCACAAGATGGCAACAGTGACTGCATAATAAGTCCTTAGAAGAGAAAAACTCAGCGTAAATTCAAACTACAGCTGATCAAATCATTATAAAACAGGTTAATGCATTTCTAAGTCGATCTCTCTCTTCTTTATGTTGTAGTGCTGTATTTATACCATAGTCTGGTAGTGTTTCTGGTTGTATTTGCTTTGCTTTGGTGTTTTCGGAGTTAACTATTGTGATATCCTGATTGCAACAGAGAAATTACTGGTAAATGTCTCTAGACTGATAGCATTTCATGCCGTTCAGCCTTATTATCTTAAAATAAGAGCAAAATCACCTGTTTTGTCATCGCTTTAAACATTACGCTAGAGAATCATTCAAATACTAGCTCTAAAGTGACGTTGGTGAAGTAGCAACTGTTTCTGTTGTTCTGACGTCAGCTGCAAATTTGAATGAATGGCAGAAAAAAGTAGTTCCTCAAACGAAAGGATTTTTAGACTCTCCGAGTTTGATTTTCTTTTTTTATATACACAATTATGTAATGTAATGTGTATTTATATAGCGCATTTATTGTGTATGGCCATACACCCAAAGCACAATCATGAGGGGAGTCTCTTCACACCACCACCAGTGTGTAGCATCCACTTGGATGATGCGACAGCAGCCACAGGACAACGGCGCCAGTGCGCTCACCACACACCAGCTATAGGTGGAGTGAAGAGACAGTGATAGAGCCAATTCGGTGGATGGGGATGATTAGGAGGCCATGATGGGAAAGTGCCGATTGAGGGACTTTGGCCAGGACACCGGGGTTACACCCCTACTCTTTTACGAGAAGTGCCATGGGATTTTTAATGACCACAGAGAGTCAGGACCTCGGTTTAACGTCTCATCCAAAAGACAGTATAGTGTCCCCTTGACTTTTACTGGGGCTTTAGGACTCACACAGACCACAGGTTGAGCACCCCCTGCTGGCCTCTCTAACACCACTTCCAACAGCAGCCTAGTTTTTCCCATGTGGTCTCCCATCCAGGTACTGACCAGGCTCAGCCCTGCTTAGCTTCAGTGAGTAACCGGTCTCGGGCTGCAGGGTGATATGGCTGTGGCTGAGTGTTCAGCGAATGATGTGGTCGAGCTGTTGTGTAAACGCAATATCACACTCGTAGCAGTGCGATATGGCTGTATATTGTCACTGGTGGGACACTAAGGCACTCAGCCTGCAGCCTCGTGCCAATGCACGCCTCCCGCTAGTGCCAATATAGAGTCATATCGCACTGCTACTCGTGTGATATCGATCATGCATATAACTACAAGTTATTTTAAGTTGTTACTGATAATGCACAGTGTTTCCAAAGCCTAATAAATTAAATAATCATTATTGTGTGGCTTCCAAAATGTCCACTATCTTTTCAGATAAAAAAATAAATAATAATAATGATAGATAGATAGATAGATAGATAGATAGATAGATAGATAGATAGATAGATAGATAGATAGATAGATAGATAGATAGATAGATAGATAGATAGATAGATAGATAGAAAAACAAGCAATGCTTTGAATGTCGATTTTTATCATTGGAATGCAAAGAAGAACTTTAGTGGCTTAATTGGAATTTGTGGCATGCTTTTTGACAGCTGGCTTGGATTGGTCATGGTTGGGTGAGCCACTGAACTGACCTCAGATGGCATGAGCTGTATCCAGTGAAAAGAGAACAGGCAAGACAGGAAGAAGATTCAGTCCCCTTCACCCCTGCTTTCTGAATAGACATCCAAGAAGACACATGCCGTATAATGCAGAGGGTCTGTGTTCTATCAGGTCCTCTCCCGTTCTAGACACTGAAGGGCTGTCAGTCGACACAGCGGGTCACGCAGGTGCAATATGAAACACATTGCTTAAAAAAGGGTCTAGCTGCAATGCAAACAGAGGATGTGACCCTCCTCAATTAGATAAAGCTCTTGTTGGATCTCTGAGATCTTGTTACAGGAGGTATGTTTCTATATCAGACTGCTGTTTTATACCACATCTGTTTAATTATATTAGCCAGTAGCCATTAGAATTAAGAGCAATATACAGAAATACAATGCATAACAAATTGTGATTGTGGTTTGCCAAAAAAAAATATAAATAACTAAAATAATAGAGCTTGTTAACAATATGGAAATATTTATTTAATATTGCATATAATTAAACATATTTCAGCTCCAAAAAAAGTATATTAACCAAACCTTCCTAGAGCGTTACATGAAAATTATTTGTTACTCACTTACTACTAATTTTTAGCACATTCTTCCTGTTTTATATATCTATTATGTTTCATATTTGTCTTTAAGAGTTAATGGAGCTCATATTTATGTTTCATGTACACTCTAAAAAATGCTGGGGTTGTTTAAAGCCAGCATTGGGTCAAAAATTGTGAACTAAAGTGCTTGATTATTATTATATTTGTATTTCCAAATAGATTTCAGCTGTTAGATTTAACCCTATCTTACCCCAAATTGGCTTAAAATAACACACTCTAATTTATATAATATTAATATAATTATAATAAGTCGTAAAGAATTGGAATATTAAAAAATAAGTTTTTCATTTGTTACATAAAAATACAACAAAATTTTTTTCACACTTGAAAAAATTACAATACAATATTTCTATTAAATAGCATTACTGTCTAGGAGAAACAACTGAGAAATTTAATTCGTAACTTTTTCGTAACAATTTGTAACTTTTTGATTTAGTAGCTAATTCGTATGAATTCGTACAATCTAATTCGTAAAATTTAATACGATTTGCTCATCCCCCAATGATGGTTGGGTTTAGGGGTGGGGTTGCGTGCCATGCCTCCTTTTTAAAATCGTACAATTTTGTAAAACTGAACTCATATGAATTTGTACGAATTAGCCACTAAACTGACAAAACGTAAAATACTTACGTTTCTCGTGAGATCAGGCTGACAAAAACATATAAAAACTTCGGCATCCCTCAGCCTGTGATACTGAGCAGAGCAAAGACGGTTGACATTCCGCCACAAGATGGCAACAGTGACTGCATAATAAGTCCTTAGAAGAGAAAAACTCATATGGAAATATTTATTTAATATTGCATATAATTAAACATATTTCAGCTCCAAAAAAAAAGTATATTAACCAAACCTTCCTAGTGCGTTACATGAAAATTATTTGTTACTCACTTACTACAAATTTTTAGCACATTCTTCCTGTTTTATGTATCTATTATGTTTCATATTTGTCTTTAAGAGTTAATGGAGCTCATATTTATGTTTCATGTACACTATAAAAAATGCTGGGTTGTTTTAAGCCAGCATTGGGTCAAAAATTGTGAACTAAAGTGCTTGATTATTATTATATTTATGTTTCCAAATAGATTTCAGCTGTTAGATTTAACCCTATCTTACCCCAAATTGGCTTAAAATAACACACTCTAATTTATATAATATTAATATAATTATAATAAGTCGTAAAGAATTGGAATATAAAAAATAAGTTTTTCATTTGTTACATAAAAATACAACAAAATGTTCTTCACACTTGAAAAAATTACAATACAATATTTCCATTAAATAGCATTACTGTCTAGGAGAAACAACTGAGAAATTGAGGAGATCCCATTTTCCAAGTCAGTGGGAACAATTTTAGTCTCCGCAGTAACTTCAAAAGCAGGCCTGGTTAATTCATTCTGTGGTTTCAGCACAGTTTGGGCACAATTTACATGGCGATAAGGGGGGAATGGATCTTTAATATGCCTTGTACTTTTTTCATGAAACCTCTCAGCTTTCAAGAGTCATTTAGCAAATAATCACTTTGTTATTGGTCTTAAATAGTGGCTAATTAAAAGTCTGACCTCTGCGAATAACCCTCTTCCTAAGAACACGTTGCATAAACAGGAAAAATCTGTTTAATTGTGAGTGCAAAAAAAAAAAGCACATTTTCTGAAGGGTAAGGTAATTGGCCCACTGTGAAACAAATGAATCCACTGGGGATTGGCCAAATGGATGTTCAAGTGCAAACAGTAGTCCGACACTTGGTTTCAATGCTCCTATTGAAATCAAATGACATGAAATCATATGCATTTTAAAATTTTCTGGGTTGTTTTAACCCAAATTGGTGTAAAATATGGACCAACTTAACTGTGGGTTATATTGTTTAATTACTTTATAACCCACCCTCTGAGTTGCTTCATATTTTAACCAAAACTGGGTTAAAATGACTTTTTTGTTTTTAGTTTTGAGTGTTTTGGTTCTGTATAGAGACACTGTAGCAATTACGCACCACAAATTAATAGGCTATACAAGTGTGCTTATATACAGTATAATAAAAAATAGCAGCTAGCACAAAAAAAAATACTCGTGTTTTGTATAATTCAGTTATAGATGATGAGAACAACAACACGCATAGAGAATGTACACAACATTCAGCTTAAAATCAGACAGAACGAGACATTCCACATGCCTATCTACAAAACTCAGTTGTAAAAGTCAAATGTTTGTATAACGTTCTCAAATGCGACCGAATATTAATGCATGGCTCTTGTCCAGATCAGCGGAGTGATTTTGCTTGTGTGTATGCGCGTGTGTGTGCGTGTGCTGGCCTAATGAAGCCCCAACAGATGGCAGTATTTCACAGTGAATGAGTGTCAAAGGAAGCTGAGGGTCAGACACACTCTTGCATGTTTCAGACAGGCTTAACTCTCTGTTTATTTTAATCAAAGTGGGATCGCAGCCCATTCAGCCATATTAAAAGTGATTAACACTGATACAAATACTCTGTATTCACAGTGTCAATATGGCAGGTTTCATATGTCTCATGTGAAGGTGTTTTATTGAGGTTTGGAGGTAAAGTCGTTTTGTCCCCTTTAAAAGTTTTAAATGACTATACTTAAAAAAAAATGTTACTATTATAAAACATTACGTAAATACAAATATTAAAATATTTATTTTATATTAAATAAATACGCTGTATTGAATTCATTTATACAGTTGAAGTCAGAATTATTAGCCTTTTTCCCCCAATTTCTGTTTAATGGAGATTTTTTAACACATTTATAAACATAATAGTTTTAATAACTCATCTCTAAAAACGGATTTATTTTATCATTGCCATGATGACAGTACATAATATTTACTAGATATTTTTAAGACACTAGTAGTCAGCTTAAAGTGACATTTAAAGGCTTAATTAAGTAGGATAAGGTAAGTAGGCAAGTTATTGTATAACAATGGTTTGTTCTGTAGACTATCGAAACAAAAAATAGCTTAAAGGGGCTAAAAATTTTGACCTTAAAATGTTTTTTAAAAAATTAAAAACTGCTTTTATTCTAGCCGAAATAAAACAAATAAGACTTTCTCCAGAAGAAAAAAATATTATCAGACATACTGTGAAAATGTCCTTGCTCGGTTAAACATCATTTGGAAAATATTTAAAAAAGAAAAAAAAATCTAACGGGGGATAATAATTCTGACCTCAACTGTACTGTATATAATTGCTTGTATACACAGGACACACTATCATTTTTGGCATTTAAATTTAACAATAATTGATATTTAATTAAAACAGTTTCTTAAAAATAATCAAGAATTCCTTTCTTTTGCAAAAGCCACTTTTTAGAATTATTATCATTTCATTCTCAAACTGTTTCTTCACACGTTTGACTAAAGCGCAAATTGAAGTGAACATTGTGTTCAGTGAATAATGAATATGCAGAAGTGGCACTATGTCAAAATAGTAATATTTGGAAATTAGAAACAAATATGTAAAATCTTGTGTGTGGCAGATGCTGAGACGTGTGTGTGTTTGTTATGAGTTTTGAACAGTGTGAAGTCATCATGTTCAGATAGAGGCGACGGGGGGAGGTCAGCGTTTGACTCTGTGGCAGATGGCGGGTTGTAAGAGCCACAGATTTCAGTATGACTGACTGCTCTCTAGACATTTGTTATATGCAGAAAGTATATGGAATAAACCACAACAATACATGTGCTTTCTATACAATTCATTGCATGTACTCATATTTATCTCCCAAATGAATTGCACAGGGATAATTGGGGGAAAAGGCTTAAAGAAGTTGACTTACTCTGTGGTATTTTCCCCAAAAGAGCACATTGAATTGTATTATTATTTTATTGTTAAAATTGTTTTACTGTATTCCCAGGTGTCTCTGGTAAATGAACATTTTAATCTCAATTAGAATTCCTGGTTAAATAATGGTAAAATAAAAAAATTGTAGGCATGCAAGTTTTATATTAATATCTGTTCAGAAGATATTTAGGTATTTTTATTCAAACACTCATCACTTATGTTGATGCATTATGATGCAATTTTGACTTATTGAACTATATTTGTTTAAATCAAAATGAAATGTCCGCATCCATGTGATTACTCATGCATTAAAAACTGGTTTGAGAAGTGCGACGTCTGGTACAGTGTGATGCATCGCTGACAGGAGCTACAAACACAGCCTGAAATAGTTTGTTTTCATTTCATTTGTATTAGTAAGCAGCACAGACAGAACCTGTCATGTCTGGCTTATACAGGACGGTTTTATTTGAAACATTTTTGTCTGCGTTGTCTGGAAACAAGACGACACAGTGCTATAGGCTATAAAGCGCATCGCTGTTCTTTAACAATCGTCAACGTTTAAAACGCAGAGATCTACATCCTAGTGTGCAGTTTTGCAAAGGTTCCCCTTGAACTGGATAAGAGTGGCCCACTGCACACCATATCCTGTCTAGTACTTGCCGAGCGTGTGTGTGTGTGTGTGTGTGTGTATATGTGTGTGTGTTTAAGGGGATAAGTCAGCAGTGTGCTCTGTAATGCTCCGCTCAAGCTCTTTCTGCTTCAGCGGCTCTTCTCTCTGATTTCACGCTGCGCTGCCTCTGAGCTCTGCCGGCCCGGGTAAGTGTCCTCGGCCCGCTCACAAGAGAACCAGAGAGAGAGAGAGAGAGAAAGACGGAGAGAGAGACAGCCACATGCATGACTGCTCACTGCCCATTCCATTCATTCCACACTGCCCCCCGATTCCAGTGCTCTCCGATTCAGACTCAAGTAGGTTTATAAAGAGCTTTGCCCAAGCATTAGTGTCATTGTATATACAGGCAGATTAAACAATAAGAAATAAATGACTAGACAAGTATTAATAAAATAAATCTTACATATGCTATTACATCAAAATCAATTGAATTTAATTAAAACAGAAAAGTCTCTCCCTAGGGCTGTTTATTTAAGAATCAAATATTTTATCATGCATACTTATAGATAGCAAATATTATTCCACAATAAATATTTTACCGTAGTACTATACAGTATGTTCTCATTATTTTAAACGAAATAAAATAATTCATTTTAATCCTATGGTGAAAAGGGAGCTTAACTTTTGAGAGTTCAAATCAGGGAAGAAAATATCAAGTGATATTACCTTTGGATTATTTATCAAATTAGAAATGCAAGGTCAAGATCAAGTGCATTGCATTATGGGACATCCTATTCTGCTGATGGGTGCTATAAATGTGATATATTTTGTGAAATGCAGTATTAGGTCATTTAAAGTATTCCATTCATTCGGAAATGCCCATGCTATGCACATGTACAGTACATTACATTAATAATAATAATATTAACAATAATAATAGTAATAATTACTGTAAAAAGAGTTCTTCTAGGAGTCTCTGAAGGCTGCAGTGGGTACAACTTTTATCATGGTGCATCATTTGATTTCATTGTCGAACATGTTTATGTGTATAATGTGCAAAGTGGTTGTTCAGACTGGGGAAATTATTTTGTGTCATCTATTCAGTTTTTTTTTAAACGGTTGGTCTAAGTACACAATCTTGACTTGAATTTCATCTCACTTTTTTGAAGATTCTTAAATTCAGTTCAACTTTGAGGGGAGGGGGCAGCAACTTTTCTTAATTAAGCTGTGCACTGTCTGTTTATTTATGTATTTATTTATTTTCATTTGCTTTATTTTTTAGTTGTTTATTTTACCATTAGAGAACCACAGTATTTCCCTCAAGCGATGTCATGAAAGTATAGATGAGTGAAAAAGAAAACTAACCATTGAGCATTAGTGGATACTAATGTTTATACTTGTACCCCTGGTGGTAAACTAAGAAACATTAAAAAAATTATAATAATTGTAAGAACTGTAGTGTGGCAGTGTACATACTGTACATGTATGCACATTTTAAAATAGCATGATTCAGGTCTTATTGTAGTTTACTTATAGGGAAAGTGCAAATAAATGTAGAATAAGTGTTTTTTGTTTGTTTGTTTGTTTTTTGCATTGTAGAACATTGTCAATTCATTCATTCGTTCATTTTTATTTGATTTAGTCCCTGATTTATCAGGAGTCACCACAGCGTAATTAACCACCAACTACTCTGGCATATGTTTTACATAGCAGATGCCCTTCCAGCCGCAAACCAGTACTGGGAAACACCCATACACTCTTGCATTCACACACACACACACTCATACACTACAGCCAATTTAGTTAATCCAATTCACCTATAGCGCATGTCATTGGACTGTGGGGGAAACCGGAGCAATTGGAGGAAATTAACCAGTGAGCCACCAAGCCGCCCAACATTGTCAATATTTATACAAAATTATTACTGATAAAACTGTTTTAGAATATTAATTTCAGTTAAACCGTGCGGTGCGGTGGCTCAGTGGTTAGGACCGTCGCCTCACAGCAAGAAAGTTGCTGGTTTGAGTCCCGGCTGGACCAGTTGGCATTTCTGTGTGGAGTTTGCATGTTCTCCTCATGTTGGCGTGGGTTTCCTCCGGGTGCTTCCGTTTTTCCCACAGTCCAAAGACATGCGCTAGGTTAATTGGTTAAACAAAGTTGGCCATAATGTATGAGTTTGTGTGTGTGTGATTGTGAGAATGTGTGGGTGTTTAACAGTACTGGGTTGCGGCTGGAAAAGCATCCGCTGCGTAAAACGTATGCTGGAATAATTGATGGTTCATTCTGCTGTGGCGATTCCTGATAAATCAGAGACTAAGCCTAAGGAAAATGAATGATTGGGTGAAGTTTATGTATAAACAAATTTCGAGAGGATCACTTGCTTATGATTGTTCTCAGCTGTTCCAGCATTATCCCATGATCGATTATCCAATCAGACGACTCCTACCTCACTATAAATAACCAGAGTTTTCTTATCTCAATATCTTCGCTTTGAAGAACCCCCCCACCTCTATTTTCCCTCCTTTTAAGACGGGCGACACGGCGGCCCAGCGACTAGCACTGTGGCCTCACAGCAAGAATGCCGCTGGTTTAAGTCCCTACTAAACCAGAGGACATTTCTGTGTGGAGTTTTGCTTGTTCTCCCCGTGCTCGCGGGGGTTTTCCCTGGGTTCCCCAGTTTCCTCCCACAGTCCAAATAACACGCACCCTAAGTAAATTGAACACACAAAATTAATACCATAGACAAGCTCTAAGAAAACACTCCTCTCCTCAGTCATCCATTTCCATCATTCAGCTAGAATAAGCCGGGGGAGTTTATCGAGATCTACCTGAGCTCAAACTGTCCTCTCGCCCTGCAGACGGGAGGGAGCCCAGGGCTCGAGGATCTTACAAGCTCAGGGTTCTCTCCTGGGACGGCATGCCAAGAAAGTTTTTATTATCAATCATCAGCTAAGTGTGAACTCTTGAAATGATTTTTAGTTAAAACCAAATGGATAAAGTAGCATAATAGAAGGAAAAAAATTAATTACAATGAGATGAATATTTATAATAAAACATTACATTTAAAACAACATATACTCATAGATTTATTTACTTTTTTGTGTAACGTCCCACATAGACGTAATCATTTTTATACTTTACAGACCGTATATTCAGCCTTATCTCACGAGAAAACGTAAGTATTTTACGTTTTGTTTTTTGAGTTTTTTGAGTTTTTTGTTTTTTGTGCGATTTTAAAAAGGAGGCAAGGCACCTAACCCCACCCCTAAACCCAACCATCATTGGGAAATGAGGAAACCATACTAAATTGTATGAATTAGATCGTACGAATTAGCCACTAATCAAAAAGTTACGAATTGCTGTGAGATTGTGTTGTTATATTCTATCCTCTACCCCTAAACTCAATCTGAAATCATTCATTGTGTGGTTCATGAGCGGTTTTCCTCATGGGAACCCCCAAAAATGTCTCCACTATGTCAAAATTGTATTGCTATACTTGTATACACACACTCTTGTACATTCATGGGGATTCCCCAAAGACAGTAATGATTTTTATGCTTTACAGACTGTACCCCCCTACACCTAAACCAAACCTTCACAGAAAACAATCTGCATTTTTACATTTTCAAAATAATGAATTCCGTGTGATTTATGAGCAGTTTTCCTAATTGGGACCAAGTAAGTGTCTCTACTATGTTAAAATTGTATTACTTGTACACACGCACACACACACTGAAGATGACCTAATTTTTTACAAGCTTTGCTAACAGTTGCTTTAGAATTAACCGTTTCACCTTGTTGCATTAGTGTTGCAAATAAAAGCTAATTTGCTGATACAAAATCGACTCTGGCATCACCCACAGCCAGTTTAGTAGTTGAGCAGCAATTACTACTCGATCCTCGATGTCAACTTGATTGGCCAGGTAGAATTTAGGATTAAACATAAATGTCGAAGAGGATGATGAGAACTCGTGCAACCTTTTGTCATTCGGTGCGTTCAAGCTTTTGGATCAAGATGGATCAGGAAATGTTCAAATTCAGTTCATCTAAACTTGAATCTGCTATGGAAATGACACTGCGGAGGAAGAGCAGGGGGTGTGAATCAATTTGCACACTAGAGGATATTACACCAGGTGATAAATAATATCACCTTTCATGATCGCCTTCTGAGAAATCTGAGCGAAAACCGTGGTAACTGTTTTGGGGGTGTGAAATCCGTTAGGCTGCCCTCAGTGGATGACAGAAACAATTATACAGCTACACGGGCAAATGAATAAAATTAGCGCTTGGAGCCGCTCTCTCTTTCCCAGCCCGTGGCGATTAGCATGTCACTATCCTCAGACACTCGTTTATCAGAGCCTGACGACGTTAGCGCTGCTCACGCTCCAACCAAAAACTCATCGTTGGCTTTAATCATGAGGGTGTGAGTGCATCATCAAGCTCAGGTCTGGTAATGAACGGATGATGTCAGCCGCTATCAGAGCATCATGGGAGCAGAGGTTAGGTGTGTGTGTGTGTGCTATTTTCGGCGCACGTAAGGCTAATTGGAAGAAGTGCCGTTGTTTTTGTGTTCTAGGTGATATGCGGTTCACGTTAAGCAGATTTAACGTAATGATGTTCTCTGGGTCAGAAACAATTAAACATAATGGTTTCCTCCTTCTGTCATAGCTGTTTCTCCAGTTAACTTCCTGTTGGGACCTCCAGCAGTGTTGCTGGGCTTTATTTACCCCGTCCTCATTTCCTGTCATTACTGTCTTCTGCCACATATATCTCAGCTGCATTTCAGCAAAACTAATAAAACTTGGTAATGCGCCACAAATTTGGAAAGGAAAGAGGGCCAGAACTGGATAAAAGTGGCCTGGAGTGTTTGGCAAGCGCTGAGAGTTTGCTGTCGTTATTTTGACTGATCGTTTCTGTTTTGACTTTTACCGATAGGATGATTATTAGTAAGTGCGGCGTTTCTGATAAGAGGACTGTGTCGTCCACTTTTGCTTACTAGTGGAAATGTTGTATTTCAATGCCTCATATTTATTCATCGTTTGAAATTTTGGTGAAAATAAATAAATAAATGAAATAAAATAAAAATCTGCATATTTATGAAATGATTTTGAGAATGTAGAATCTGAAAACCTAACATAAAATAAAAAATAATAATTGTCACCCACTGGTCCTACTGCACCCAACCCGGTCTAAGCTGGGATCGAACCGGCGACTCTTTGTATGGGAGTCTCTAACAAGGAGGCTAAAGACCTTGGCCTCTAGCATCTGTCGCTAGAGCACCTTTAGAGGGCAGAGGAGTGAGGTTTACCAGCACTTCGCTAGATGGCCTCAGTTACACTCACCCCCCTAAACCTCACTCCCATCCCGGACGAGCCCCCATGTGTAACCCACCGGTCCTACTGCACCCAACTCGGTCTGAGCTGGGATCAAACCGGCGACTCTTTGTATGGGAGTCTCTAAGAAGGAGGCTAAAGGCATTTGTCTCACAGAAATAAACTATCCGCACACTCTTTTTGATTGCTGCCTGCCATTTTAAGAGTCGGTTATGTAGTGTTACCAGATATTGACATGAAAAACAAGTAAAAGCATTAATATAATATGATATAATATAGGCAGGGGCAACGCAGTTGCGCAGTAGGTAGTGCTGTCGCCTCACAGCAAGAACGTCGCTGGGTCGCAGGTTCGAACCTCGGCTGGGTCAGGTTCGAACCTTGGCTGGGTCAGTTGGCGTTTCTGTGTGGAGTTTGCATGTTCTCCCTGCGTTCGCGTGGGTTTCCTTGCGTGGGTGCTGGATAAGTTGGCGGTTCATGTGTGTTAATGGAAGTGTATGGGTGTTTCCCTGTGATGGGTTGAAGCTGCAAGGTCATCAGTAAAACATATGCTGGATAAGTTGGCTGTTCATTTCGCTGTTGGGACCCCTGATTAAAAAAAAAGGACTAAGCCAAAAAGAGAATGAATAATATAATATAATATAATATAATACAATATAATATAATATAATATAATATAATATAATATAATATAATATAATATAATATAATATAATATAATATAATATAATATAATATAGGGCGACACAGTGGCGCAGTAGGTAGCGCTGTCGCCTCACAGCAAGAAGGTTGCTGGTTTGAGCCTTGGCTGGGTCAGTTGGCATTTCTGTGTGGAGTTTGCATGTTCTCCCTGCATTCGCATGGGTTTCCTCCGGTTGCTCCGGTTTCTCCCACAGTCCAAAGACATGCGGTACAGGTGAATTGGGTAGGCTAAATTGTCCGTAGTGTATGAGTGTGAATGAGTGTGTGTGGATGTTTCCCAAAGATGGGTTGCAGCCGAAAGGGCATCCGCTGCGTAAAAAACATGCTGGATAAGTTGGCGGTTCATTCCGCTATGGCGACCCCGGATTAATAAAGGGACTAAGCCGAAAAGAAAATGAATGAATGATGAATACTAACCATTTTGCTTGATTAATGTGTGCTGCATATTTCCACTCTTACTACACTATTGTGGCATTAGCTTAGCAAAACGCTGTTATATTGAAACCAACTGTCAAACAAGTGTCCTGCATGGCTGAGCACTTTGTCGCTGACATTTCATTTCAGTTTCGATTCTTTCCGAATGTAGACAATAAACATCAAAGCAGATAAAAAGGTTTGGGACCAAACTGTGTTGGTGTTATGGTGTTCTTTATTTCATGTGTTAGATCATGTTTTAAATTTGCTGAAATTTATAGTGAGTTTTTTTTATTTATTTATTAGTTATTCCTCCCTTCGGTTATACAAAGAGTCTGCGGTAGCACTGCCTGACAGAACATCCAAGAAAATATCCGTTACAAATCGTACGTTTGCAGCATTGACTTTATTGAATTTGACTGGAATTCTTTATGGACGACATTCTTCAGTGACTGACTTTTCTTCAGAGTTACTCGATTTTTATTTACAGAGACATTCATCTTTAGTCACAGGACATAAAAAGGGGGAAGGATCTTAGAGTCACAGCATAATTGACATGACTTTTTTCCATAATGGATTAGTAATGGTTAAAACTGTAGTAAACTAATTGTATACAAGATGCACTTTGATCTCCGCAAGGCAACTGAAGTGCTTCTCTGTGCAATTGATTCACAAGCACTTTTTGACTTTTTTTTTTAAACATCAGACTTGAACACTATTCTTTTATGTCTGCTCAAAAACGTTGTTTAATGCAATTTCCATTGGAAAAACATATTCACTTACAGAGTGGCTTCAAGCATTACAACATCATTTCAATTATTGTTTTGGACTTTGCTTTCAGGAATCTAAAAAGCACAGACACGCACATTGATTCTCACTGGCTATGCCTGTCACATTCTCGTGTTGCTGTTGCAGCACATTGTAAAGTCTCAAACCAATGCCATTCTGCTGGGTGATATAATTAGGAGGCAGATGAACACATGGCAGTAAGCGCTCTCTGGAGAGGCGGCGAGTAATGATGTGAGAAACAGAGGCATTTGAAGAACAGGTTAGAAGTCAGCCGAGGGGTTCGAGGGCTGTCTGCACCATAGGGATGACCTTGGGAACTTTCTGGAACACTCGAGACCATGTTGCTTCAAAGGCAAGCATGTCCTTGGGGAAGATCCTGGAAATTGGTTATTGTATTGCAAAGGCTATTTACCTTTTCGGGGATTAACATATTTAATTCCCCTCTCTAATCCCATCGGAGTTAATGCCCCTCCATTTCCAATTATCCTGTAAGTGTGACATGGAAGAAATCGCTTGCCACAAACTGCTTGTAACCACACATTTTGTTAGTAGAATGCTGGAGTATTTATTACCTTTGTTTGTTTTAATGTTCGTTTTAATGTTGTTGTCTATTATTATTATTATTATGAACAATAATAATAATAATAATATCAATAATAAGAATTTTTGCTTAGCCCTTACTAGTGGCCAATTCGTAATAATAATCAAGTTAGGGATTTCCAGGATCTATTTTTCAGTAATTTGATCACTATTAACCCTCTGCTTTCCCTGGGAACCCATTAATCCTTAAATTGTAGTGTCTTTAGTCTCAGACTCTGACACTACACCCACAAACCGCCCACTGTCCAGTTTAACTCTGAATAAGAGGTAGCCCATTTGTATAGTGTTTATCGGGATATTGTTTGGTGCCCTCTTTTAAATGCTGCAGATCATTAGCATATCTATCTATCTATCTATCTATCTATCTATCTATCTATCTATCTATCTATCTATCTATCTATCTATCTATCTATCTATCTATCTATCTATCTATCTATCTACTTACCTATTCTAACGCTCTTCTGTAAAAAGCACCTAAAGAGAGTGTAGATATTTTTCCAGACTAAGCTGTGTCCTCTCTCCTGGACGAAGTGCTCAGCTTCAGCCCTGCACAGACAGGAAGTGTGGACGAAAGCTGTAGTTTTGTCCTGAGATCTGTTGGGTTTTTAATAGGCATCTCATTCATTAGAGAGATTCCTTTCAGATGACACAGGCATGGCGCGATGGGGGATGTCGGATCAGGGTGTGTTTAGACAGTTCGAGGGTCTAGACTGTTCTTGTCTTGGCGCAGAGGCTGTTATTTCCTGCCAGGATAATGTGAAGTCTGGGATTGTGAGTCTCTTACTTGTTAATGTGTTTAAGAAATAACCAGATCAATTTCTTTCTTTCTTTCTTTTTTTTTTGTTTTTTTGTTGTTGTTGAGAAATGACAGTGACATGATCCACATCATCAGTGGTAAAACTCAAACAGAGATTTTCAGAATCTCAGGGTTTTAAACTCTGTTTAAATTGTTGTCGAATGTGGTTTTAGAAACTGCCCTTTTAAATTAGCTTAAATATAACCTGTCTGTACTGGTTTAGTGCTGCAAGTCTACTAAAGGAAAAATGACAGTAAAATGTAGAGTTGCTAAAAAATTTAAATAGAAATTCAGTAGCAAATTATTCAACTATGCATGTTCAAATAAGAACTTAAATTATTAAATATAATCAGCATATTTCATAGTAACTATGTGAAGACACTGATATCTAAACAAGTAAACTGTGATGTATATGACTGGAATAGATCTAGAATCTGGAATAGGCTAAAACAGATCTAAAAACTGGGTTTTGGCAACATACGAGCTGAAATTTTAACTCAAAAAGGTTATTAGATCAACTTCTAAGAATGTCCTAAACTGAACAAGAAACCCAGGCTATTCAACACAGGCTCATTCTGAAAAGGTAGTCCCGTGGACGTTTCTGGAGACCCTGAAATACTTCCCGGGAGGTATATATTTTTGCAGTTGTTGTTTTTGGAATCCGCGAGAGGTCGCTGTGTGCACTGTTTCGTATCTCAAATGTCTCTCGCGAGTGCTGTTCGCACCCGCGCTGTTCTCACCCGCGCTGTTCTCACGTAAACCCACCAGAGGCCACTGTCGACTGACCGTCTGTCTGACTGAATGATTGACTGGGTGACCGGCCAATCGACTGACCCACCCTCCTCCTTCCCTAAACCCAACCAATTTTACCAATTGACCCGCCCACCCACATGCTTCCCTAAACCCAACCAACTGTTTACAAAAGCCATCCAGAAAAAGAAAAGCCCTCGTCTGATTTTTACCACGTTTTCAGATTTTACCACATTCTCACCCTCTTGTTCATTTTATTTTTTGGATTCTGTTTTTGTCTTACCTGATTTCTGGAACCGCTCTTTCCCGGACTCAAACCCGGTCGTCGTCATGGTCAACTCCTCTCTGCGTCTCAAGTCCACCGAAGTACATGATGAGCTAACTGGACAAACTGGTTGCAGCGGGAAAGGCCTCCACACGGAGGTAAGCGGTCAGCCGCTCAAAAGGACCGATGTCATACCGCCCCGTAGTGTTCGCTTCTCCAGAAACGTCCACGGGACTACGTTTTCAGAATGAGCCTGTGTTGAATGTATTCCTTAAATGCAATGTAGAGTGATTTTAAATAAAAGGGCATGCCAAATGCATAAAATGCAGACATGATTTTTACCTGTAAGCCAGTAAACTGTAATGTTTATTTTATTCAATGATTTTGAGAAAACTTTAAATAAAAAGATAATTCAATAAATAAATTGTCAACCTCTAAACTAAATATTTAAAACCAAGTTTTTACAATAACAGCTTGACTTTATCAAGCCAACAAAAGATAAAATGGTTAGGAAATAATGCAGGGATTAATTGATTTATACAGAATTTCAAAAGAAAAAATCATCTATTTTACAGTCTGCTCATTATGTTGCACCTTCGATTTGTTTGGTTGCATTATCCACTGTTAATTACCAGGGCAGATTAATTAGATGGTGTCTTGGTATGGTTGAGATGAGAGAGTGTGTCTTTAACCTCTCCTGAGGGGAAACACAGCTTGTGGAAGCATCTCACAATGAGGACCAACAGACCAAGCCTGTATCAACCCCTCCCTCCATCTTAGTCTCTCTTTATCGCTTTGAGGCACAGGATATGGAAAAAAAATCTAAGTCCTATTATTAATAACGGAATTAACAATTCTTCTACAAAGTAACAACGTATTTTATTTACAAAAATATGAGAGACTAGGAAACAGGAGACATTGCAAAATACCACAGCTAAAGCAACACTGCAAATATTAAATGTAAACAAAGGGTTAAAAGATTATATAACAAATGTGTGGAATAATAGCAGTAACTATGTAAACTAACTAGAAGCATTAACAGGGAATACAGGAAAGAATACCAGAATAAAGAGGAAAACAGAACTGTGGCAGTAATAATAATGTATTATTTTTCTGTATCATGATTAACTGTATTTTAGCATGGTCACAGTTGTTAAATTGACTTGCAGGTACACATTTTGTGTGGGCCTGCTTATCCAGCGCTATTCTATAATAACCATTATTTCTAAATCTCACCAAAATCAGTCGAGTTTTGCTTGACAAATTCCCCCAGCGCCCTCTAACAGTGCCCTCTCACAGACATAGGTCTCTTATCTCTCGAAGCTAATTTCAAGCCATGCTAATAGCACTGCCTCACTCAACACTTGTTGTGGCTTTAGAGCTGCTGCTGCTGATGGTTTCAACAGCCACTCACCCCTCCCATCATCCTCCTGGGGTGACAATTCGGCCATTGTACCCCCGTTCACCCCCTCCACACCCGGGCCCTCCCCACTCCGCTATGAGCTATATTACTTTGACCTCTCCCCATCAATCAGATTCAATTGGATAATGATCTGTAATCACTTTCTTTCAGGGGAGTCTATAAAATGGAGCAGGGCTTCTGCCCCTCCTGGGAGACCCCCTTCTTGCTCGCTCCCATTTGATCTGACGCGCCTCCTTTCAGAGTCTTTAAATACCCCCGCGACATCGGCTGCCCCGCACAGCCACTGCCGCAGCCGCCAGTCTAAGCGTCCTCTGCAGAGGGATGGGGAGGGCTAAGAGGGGACAAGGCAGAACCCCGCAGGGGGTGTCGTAAGCCTGAGGCTGTTAAAACTACCCCTTTATTAGAACAAACTGCCCTGCATGGATAGGGAGAGGAAGATAATGATTCTTAATGAAGTTCTGGACCAGTGAATCAAATCTGGATAGTTTAGAAATCATCTACTTTTCAAAAGGAATGGTGTGAAACGGAGAACTCGCAGACAAATGCATGCAAATAAGCAAATATCAAACAACAAACCCAATAAATAAGTACATGTACATATGACCAAATGACCTATGGCTGTATGAAGAATCTCAATAAAGTGCACAAACATTGCAGAGAATTTCAATAAAATAACTTTTCTTTGCAGGTCCAAACCTCTGACCCGGCTCTGAGAGATAACGTTCATAATGTGTCTCGCTGTGATCCTGCCGGAGAGGACTTTGTGTTTTAAATGTAAAACACACGCATGCATTTAAGCAGTTCAAGAAGCGAACAGAGGCAGCGCGCCTTAAACCTCCATCACTGCAGCAGGGTTTTGTCCGACCACTTCTGCACCCTTGACTACACATAAAACAACTCTTCAAATATAAGTAAGAGCCGCATAATGCGGTCATGAATAGAGTGATATTTCTCTTCATTATTTGGTGAGGCCATTCTTCGGCGAGTGTAGTGCCTCTCCACGCAGAGAGCATATGCCTTTTGAAAGCATGGCACCATGTGAAGCAGGCCCAGATGGAGTTAGCCTCCCCATCAATGCAGGACAATAGGAAATGGAAATCAAAGTTAAAGGGGTGCATCCAACCCCATTTAGCCCAGACAAAAGCTGCTTGTAGGGGGTGAGTGTTGGGGAGGGGCTGGGCGGGCGCTGGAACACGTCACACACCATAAAATTCCTTCCTCAGCTGCCCACCGTGTCAAAGAGACGATAGAGACATGCTGATGGGCGGAAAACACCCGCGAACAAGAAAAAAGAAGACATGGAGGGATGTCGAGGGCACCTCTGTCTCTCTCTCTCTCACTTGAATTCTGTCTGGTTAGATGAGTCAAGATTTTGATTTGGAAAAATCTTTCACACAACTCATGGTTTAGGCCCACAGCCAATTAGGATGCAGTGAAGGGTCATTGCTATGGTTGCCTAGCGAGGGTTTGTAATAGATTAATAGGGGGAAGTTTGCTAAGCCAGAAAGGAAATTACAAAGTGCACATCCTGTTGTTGACATGGATGCTTGCTTTGAACGTGCTGCTTTGAGACTTATAAAACAGTGTGTGTTAGTTAAAGACTGGAGATCAGCTCTCATTAAAATAACATAGCTTCCTTACACATGGACTCACACTGTGTGTAAGTCTGTCTTAATGGAGATCCATTAAAACTGACAACACATCAGCTGGGATATATGAGCCAAATGTCCAGAGGTTTGATTTTCTGTCTCGCCATGACATGGCTTTAGGGTATTAGTTCATTTAAAGATGCTAATCAGAAGTCAATAATGTCAATAGGTGCTATGAATATGATTGGTTGAAGATGGAACTACTTAAGTCCACATACAGTATGTCTGCATGTGTGTGTGTGTGTGTGTGTGTTTTTTTTTATGTTGACTCTTGTCCGGAATATTGACTCCTCACAAATAGTCTGGATGACACTGCAGATCATCTTTGCCAAGATTCTACATATTTATTGGAAGACATCTTATAAAATTTCTAACCATTAAAAATAAATAATTACTGATTATTTCAGACATGGGCAGCATGGTGGCTCAGTGGTTAGCACTGTCGCCTCACAGCAAGAAAGTCACTGGTTCACGTCCCGACTGGACTACTTGGCATTTCAGTGTGGGGTTTGCATGTTCTCTCCATGTTCACGTGGGTTTCCTCTGGGTGCTCCGGTTTCCCCCAAAATCCAAAGACATGCGCTGTAGGTGAATTAAATCAACTAAATTGGCCGTAGTGTATGAGTGTGTATGTGTGTGTGAATGTGAGAGTGTATGGGTGTTTCCCAGTACCGGGTTGCAGCTGAAACGGCATCTGCTGTGTAAAACACATGCCGGAATAGTTGGTGGTTCAATTCACTGTGGTGACCTCTGAAATAAAGACTAAGCTGAAGGAAAATGAATGAATATTTCTGACATCACAATAAACAAGCAGTGTGTTTGGATATATTGCTACTCACTTACAAGTGTATCAAACTAAACTTGCATTATGTTTGAACAAAAAAAAAAATGTTTTGTTTCCAGGCAAACTGAACGAAAAAAACCTGTGCATCCTGACTCTCAGAGGTTACATAAAGGCAGAAAATCATATTAGAGCCAGATCAAGACAGCTCTTGGCATTTTTTTTCTGTGCAATATGCATTAGACAGGCAATGAACAGACTGTGGGCGGCAGAGTTGGAATCCTGATCTTGTGGTCTTGAGACCTTTGGATGACCATATAATCATGGCCTTGATCTGGGTCTCATTAATCGGTGTCTTGGTCTAGCTTTGGGTCTTGACTTTATAGTCTTGGCCTGCACTTTTTGTCCAGGAGTCTATTTCAAAGATTAGCTTATATAGTATCTTCACCATTCTTCATAAGTTCATGAACATGCCTGTCATGTTTTGAAAACTGGTATTGGAAATAAATAAAACTTGGTTATTGAACACCAGAAACAAATACAAATTTCAGTTTATTAAAACTGATTGTCTTGTCTTTGGATAATAGGTCTTGGTCTAGATCTAGGACTCAAATAGCCGTTTTCAATCAGCACAATCCAGGTGCTATTGTCAGTGCCATTGTCGTTTCTGAGCTGGTTCGTCTGGTGAGTCTTTTAAGAACTGCTTTGCTTTTCTAATTGATTGGCACCATAGTGCCAGATCTGATGTCACTGCATACAATAAGGGCGTACTCGCACTATGCTATCCGAACCGTGCCCAGGACCGTTTCCCGGATCGTTTGAGAAGTGTGAGTGCTCTGAATCAGGCTCAGGCACGGTTCACTTGGGCGGCCCTGGCCCGGTTGGAAAAGGTGGGCAAGCGTGCCTGAGCCCAAAACTGAAAGCGAGACGTGACTTTTAAGGGACTGTTTGATATGGATTAATTAATCATTCGTACTGTTCAATGAACGCAAACTGTCGTAGTTTACTAAAGACGCAAACCCCTCACTGCACGACAGCTGTACCTTCAGCAAACCTCCTAATTCCTGCAGCAGGAGGACTTTATGATCGTTTATGAGCGTCAAAAGTGGCTGATCTGTTGGGCGAAATATTTGACTGCGTGTCACCGCATATCAAACGACTTAAATGATATAACTAAAGAAATCTCCACTGGGCTGAGCGAAAGCACTTACTGAACAGCGCATCATCGATGACGTAAGCGTGCCCAGGCCTGAATGTAATGTGAGTGCGGGCCGTCAGGGGGAGACGGGAGGGGGGGACAAGCGTGCTTTGGCCCGATACAAGGCAACTGTACATAGTTTGAGTACGCCCAAAGTCTGATCTTTCTCACCAACACAATGTGGAAACACCAAAAACAAACACGACATCAACAATCCATTGCTATTAATGTTAACAACTTTGTGAGCCTGTTTTGGCATCCAAACACAGTGAATTCAAAGTGTTCATGCACACGTCACAGTCATAGATGGAGATCATGAGCACATTTTTATACAGCCTGTCGCCATTTGTATAGATTAAGATTTTTTTTTTGTGAAGCGTATTAGAGAGATTAGAAGTGATGATGTACAGTGGTGTAACAATTTACAAATACTCAAACTACTGTGAGTAGTTTTTCTCAGAAATTGTATTTTACCAAGTAGTTTTAAAAATGTGTACTCTTACTTTCCCTTGAGTACATTTTTAGTGCAATATTGGTACTTTTACTCCACTACTTTCCTTCAACCGGCAGTTACTTACTACTTAAACTAGAAAAATCTGTCCTGTGATTCCTGTCCAATCAAATCGCACATAAAAGGTAAATCACATTATAATGAACTACCTCAAGACATGGGCGATTTATAATTGCAGCAAACTGTTTGGAAGCATTAAAGGTGTCCAAGAAGATGTCCAAAATCTTTACGCATTGACCCAGAGACTGTTTAGATGCCTGTCACTGATGAGAAGATGACGGATGTTTACTGTATGATGACCGAAATGGCCTTAAACTCCCAGCAGGCACAGGACGTCAACATGACGTCAGATTGACATTGTACACCAGCATTGAGGGAACATTGCGTTTTGTTTGGAAATGAAAATCGGGTTGACATCAGAACCCAAAGTCAGGCCGACGTCAATGTCCAATGACTTAAAATTAACCAAATATCAATGTCTAATGATGTTACAGCTTGACGTTGTGTGGAGGTTACCACTATGTCTATCAGACGTTGGATTTGGGTTTCCATACCTGACAAATAAATGGCAGTATTTGACATCAATATGACGTTGGTTTAGGATGTTGGCTTAATGTTGGATTCTGGTAACTTTTTAACACAACCTAAAATCAACCAAATATCAACGTCATTTGACATCGCTATTAGACATCAAAATAATGTTGCTGGCTAGACATTGAGTTTTGGTCACTCAACATCACAACCTAAATCTAACCTAATATGAGCATCTTATGACATTGTGCGCCTGCTCGGCAATAACTAAATGCACTACAGAATGTTACGTTTACACACATCCACAAATTACATGTAAATGCATCAGCTTTTTACAGCGTAATACTCACTACTCACTACTCTTGAGTACTTTTGAAAGGGCTATTTTTTTACTCATACTTTGAGTAATATTTACAACAGATATTTTTACTCCACTTACACTACATGTTTAGGCAAGTAATGGTACTTTAACTTAAGTATGATTTTTCATTACTCTTTTCACCACTGTTGATGTAGTCAGCATTGTTTTACTGCTATTTCAAAAATGTTGCTCAAATGGCATTTCTGGTTATCTTGTTGGGGACGGTAACCCCACCCTCAGCCCCTAAATCAAGCAGTTCTTACTTCTATCCCTGCAGTGTTTTAGTACTGCTTAAGAATCACTTTTTTTGGTTCAGAGCCGATGATTTCAGTGTCAAAAGACAAAGAACCAACTTGGAACTAGACTCTGAACCAGCAATCACACTGCCCTTATGGGAAAATCATCAACGTGGTCTGGGTCTTATGCTGGATTCAGAATGCAAACTATTTTGTCCTGGTTTCATTAGGGTGTCATTCTGATTTGACAATATCATAGTGGTGTTAACGTAGATATGTATATGTAGAAACTACATTCAGCCGCTTCAGACACTTGCAGCAATAATCAATTAGGTTTCCTTTGCCTCTGGTTGTAAAATGTGCAGAGATTTAAATTCCAAAAGAAATTGGATAACCTTTCACGGATGGGAAAGTGTTAGTTTGTATTTTTTTATATTTGTTATGTATACTGGTCTATAAAAACAATCGCTAATGAGGCATCTATGTATATACAGTATATATAAGTGCTTACTTGCAATTGTGCTAAACTTTACAAGAACATACTTGGACACCCATGGTGTACAGAAAGAGCTAATTTCACCAAACCACAAAAATGTGCATCTCCTTCATTCTTGAATATTGTCACTTCTGCATAATACTGGTAGGGGATCGCGGGGAACAAAGTAACGAGGGGTTAAATGTGACACAGAGTTTTAAGGTATTTGCTCAGGGTTAATCATGGCATGCTTCCGAGGTTTTCACCGCAGTGTCGCCAGACGTCTTCCTGCCAATTATTGAAAATTTTCGGCCAAATTTGGATGAGATACACAGGAGAATCCATTTTTGCAGCATAAAACTATTTTTTATTATAGTCAATATTTTTTTATTTTGAAAAAATCTGTGAAAGTATGAACGTAAAATCTTATATTGTTGTGATCACCGTCTTCTAGGTTAAAAGATGAAACCATTTAGAAAGATGTAGAAAACACACAGAGACTGCTAGACAGTTTAGAGTAAAACATGACACAGCGGGGTTAGTTGTAACAGGGTGTTACAATTAAGCCACACACTGTTGGACACCAAATAAACTAACAAAATAATTTTTTTGAATTTTGAGTGTAATGTTGAGAACTTTTTAAATAAAAATGTTTTTTAATAGAAAATATTTTTTTATAAAAAAAAATATATATTTTATTGCTAATAATGCAAATAAATGTATTTTATAATAATGAATAAATGGATAATAATGCAAATAAATTCAAATGTGTTTATCCAATAAACAAAAAAAATAAATAAACACACTGTGTTCCATAGTTCCAAACTATTTCTCGTTAACATTTAAGACACTGTTCATGGAGTTCTTAATCAGCGCTGATTGGCCATTGTGTTCACGTGCTCAACAGAAATCACTCTGATTGGCTGTGAAGGTCATCAGTTCACCTCACCGCTGTTTAATGAGTGCAAACACAGACGAGCGATCCGCTGATGAAACGACTGATCTTCACGGCTTTAAAACGCTCCAATATCCGTCTATGTGTGTTTTCAATCTGTGAAGAGCAGGAAGCTGATAACCTTCACAGTCATTCTGTTGAGCACTGGTGAATACTACGGCAAATCAGCGGTGTTTATGAGCGCGCTCAGCGGCGCGTAAATGTTAGCGAGAAATTGACGTTTTTAAAACTTCAGTACCGGGACAACACTGTTAAAGACAACACGAAGATGTGCTACAGAGGACTGCAGTGTTTTATCACTCACCGGGTTACATGAAGCAGGGAAGCGTCCCCACGGTGTTTACCTGCTGCCCTGGACTGAAGTCTAGGAGGACACTTAAGTGTATCACTCTTAAAAAGATTGTGATGTTGTTTGACGCCTAATATGCTTTTAATTGTTTAAATGAAACTGAACGGAATGATATTAAAGTGATGTTTACACCATTTCTGCATTTTGAAGTCACAGCAACAGCTGGAGGTTTATAGCACACAGCATATTGTTGCAATGTTTACAGTGCTGATCCTATACTTCCGGCTTTCTCCCCACCGCAGCCTCGCTTTCATGTTCTAAAATGGCGGTCGCGTGAAATAAGCGTATAGCCTAGTGATTAGAGCATCGACATATAACACTGAGGTGTTCATGATGGCAGGAGTTTGATTCCTGGCTTGAGGTTTTTTTGCTGATACTTCTACTTTCTTTGCTCCCCACACTTTCCTGTCTGTAATCTACACTGTCCTTTCCATTGAATGTGAAAACCCTGAAAAAATTATTATAAAAAAAAATGTTGTGCATCAAATCAAGAACCAATAGGAGTACAGCACATCAGCACAGCAACTTCAAACTAGTGCAGGAAAATGTGAAAACAGATTTTTTTTTCTGGTTTAATTATTGAGTCACACCATAAACAAAATTACTGCTACAGATTTTTATGTTTGCTGTGTTGTATCATTTCAGAACATGGCTTACTGAGTGTGTCACAGAGTGATGACATCAAACTCTGGGTGAATTTCTTTTCTGTGTCAATGTTTGGCAGGCCTTCGAGGTCATATCTGTTTGATCATGACAACTGAGATCTTACAGTGGGATATGGGGTTCATATTTGTGCAGTCTTACAAGCTACATTCATTATTGATCATTAAAAATCACACAGTGCTAGCCAGGCTTTAGTGACAGTCATGTTTCTATCAGTGTGACTTTGTTTCATTGGTCACAATGACCTCATGTTGTACTCCCTCACCTTAAGTGCCCCGTGGACCATCAAACATCTGTCTTTCCTTTCCACCGAGTTCATAATTTATCTTTCTACTTGGGATGTGTTCTTGTGAAGTGACCACGTAGATTTCTTGCATCAATGAGTGTGCTAACTCAAACGGCATATGCCGTTGTTCTTTAACGCCTGTGAGTGTTTGAGCATGAGCAGTCATCGCTGAATCAGGTGTATAAAGCAGGCCCATCACTTTTGAAAAGGGGACAATGACCCCCTTCAAAACATGTGAATCCAATTAGAGCCGGACACGCAGGATTCTGACTGTAATTGGTGTGAATGCATTCACACAAAGTCAAAACAGCCTCTTCTGCTCCAGCAGAGAAAGCATTGCATAAACATTACAGAGAAAATATGAGAATATTCTCTGTGCCATTTACAGTGTTATTGAGGTAATATTAAGGTAATTCTCTCACATGTGTGCACACACAGACATTAAAATGCACATTGGCATGTTCTTTCTATTCTTAAAATGCACACATATTAATTTTGGAAAAATATATGAATAAATTAAGGCGACACGGTGGCTCAGTGGTTAGCACTGTCACCTCACAGCAAGAAGGTCGCTGGGTCAAGTTCCAGCTGGGTCAGTTTCTGTGTGGAGTTTGCGTGTTCTCCCTATGTTGGCGTGAGTTTCCTCTGCGTGCTCCGCATTCCCCCCACAGTCCAAAGACATGTGGTGTAGGTGAACTGAATAAGCTTAATTGGCCGAAGTGTATGAGTGTGAATGAATGTGCGACCGCTGAAGAATAAATGGACTAAATAATAAATAAATAAATATTATAAAAAATATATAAATATTATTAAGTTTTAGTTATGATTTTATGTAAATGTTTTCAGATATATGTTGATGTATGTAGTGGGTGGTGTATGGTCAATCATAATTATGACAAATAGTTAAAACTATGACTTAAAAACAAAGATTTGAGATTATTTTAAATTATGAGAACACATTTTTATCGCAATCGTGGGCTTTAATATAATAGTTTTTATTATAACATTTATTATAACAATTTTATGTTATGTTTTAGTCTTATATTTCATAATTTCAGCTTACTTTGCTATAATATGGACTCTTTATCTCATAAATGCTATTTTTTTATGCTTGTTGTTGTGATTATTGTATGTAGGAGAAATGGGGTACTTCTCTTTAAATTCACATGGGTATGTAAAGTAGGAAAGTAACCACAGATTCATCACATTTACAACTGACACCACATATCTATAGCCAGTCAGAATATACAGTTGAAGTCAGAATTATTAGCCCCCCTGAATTATAACCCCAATGTTTATTTTTTCTGCAATTTCTGTTTAACGGAGAGAAGATTTATTTAACACATTTCTAAACATAATAGTTTTAATAACTCATTTCTAATAACTGATTTATTTTAACTTTGCCATTATGACAGTACATAATATTTTACTAGATATTTTTCAAGACACTTCTATACAGCTTAAAGTGACATTTAATGGTTTAACTAGGTTAATTAGGTTAAATAGGCAGGTTAGGGTAATTAGGCAAGTTATTGTATAATGATGGTTTGTTCTGAAGACAAAAAAAAATGCTTAAAGGGGCTAATAATTTTGACCTTAAAATGTTTTTTAAAGAATTAAAAACTACTTTTACTCTAGCCGAAATAAAACAAATAAGACTTTCTCCAGAAGAAAAAAATATTATCAGACATACTGTGAAAATTTCCTTGACCTGTTAAACATAATTTGGAAAATATTTAAAAAAAAAAAAAAAAAATCTAAGGGAGGCTAATAATTCTGACTTCAACTGTAAGTAATGTTTAATGTGTAGTTGTGAAAAGTCTGATGGCTATATAACAATAATAATAATAACAATAATAATAATAATAATAATAATAATAATAATAATAATAAAAATAAAATAAATAATAATAATAATAACATTTCTAATAATATTATCAATATTAATAATAATAATAATAATAATAATAATAATAATAATAATAATAATAATAATACAATTAATAATAATAATAATAATAATAATAATAATAATAATAATAATAATAATAATAATAATTATTATTATTATTATTATTATTATTAATATTATTTGGTTATTATTATTATGATGATTATGATTATTATAGTTAAATTAGTGAGTGGGTGGGGCCACCCAGTGTGAGACAGCAAGAGAAGAAGGAAAGACAAAATCTTAGATTCACAGCTATGTATTTATTCCTTTATCTAATCTGATTAGGAAAGCAACTTGAAAATGTCCAAACATTTTTGGGGAACCATTGACCATTGCATAATACTAAATGTACATGTAACATTTAAACAAAGAAATGTGCAAAATGTCATTTGGCCAAAGCTCATCTGCTCACCCACGCTCACTGTCCAATCAGTATGCTTGCTCATCCTAAATGACATCTCCCTGAGAACATGAGAGCTAATGAAATAACCATCAGTCTGTCATTACAGGACCCAGCCAAAGCTCATGCAGCACCTGTGCAGCACTGCGGGACTCTACACCCACTCTGTGCGAATATGTGTACGGAGATGCGTATTTGGAAATATTGGACGGATATATAGTAGGAAGTATTTATAGCATGTTTACACACCAAAAAAATAAATAAAAAATAAAATTAGAGCCATGTGTTGGAGCACCCTTTTTGAGGTGTTTTGCCAGCTAGCAAAATTGTTTGTATTTGTTGCTTTTTTCTGCACGATTTGGAGCAACAGACAAAATATTTATTCTCACCCTTTTCCCCAGGTGACTCGTCTTGCCCTCACACTGAAGTAAATGCCGGCCTCGTGAAACTGCAGACCTCATGAACCTGCCGACCGTATTCAATGCTGCCACTCCAGCTTATCTTCAGTGCTTTTCCAGATATTGCAAGGAAATAGTAGCCAGCCTTGTTTCTCCCTTTGCTGTGTGTGTATGCTGACAGCAGATGGTGTTTTAATAAAGTCCAGTAGGAATATGTGTGTGTGTAAACAGACAGCATAGTGCCAGTTTAGTAATTGCTGGGCACTCTTACAGATCACACACAAACTGATGCAAGGAGGATTCCAACAATCACACACACGCAGATATTCCTGCCCATGAACACACACACACACACACACACTCTCACACCTTGCAGCTGCAGCCAAATAAGCGCAGCTGCCACTGGGAGACGGGGAGAGAGTTAGAGAAGGAAATATAGACTGAGAGAGGGTGGGTCTATGCTTTAGGCCAGCGCGTCGGCCCCTGATGACTGCGCTGGCTGCGACCCAGCTTGGGTCGGCCCCTCCGACTCGTAGCAGAAGACTTCCTGCGCTCCTCACGAGTGTGTGAATGATCCCGTTCCAGCGCATAACTGACAAAACCACTGCAATTCACAGCCACTTTTGGGAAAAAGTCTGCTTGAAGAGTGTGTTTACTTCTGCCTGTCATGCAGGCGTTCTTACAGCAACTTTAAATCAATGAGCTGGTTTCTCTTATTCCAGTTTTAACCTCACCTATACTTCCAAACACAAACCTGTACACACAGTAATCCCCTGTAATTGATCTGTTTATGTGTGCGTGTGTGTGTTAGGTTTGTCAGGTTTTTACATGTTGGAGAAAGGCACCATTTTACCATGTGCCTGCAGGCCTGTCACTCACTGTACTCCCTCCAACTGCAGTTTGCTCTCTGTATTGCTTCTATAAAGCAACAGGCTATTTAGAACTGCTTTGAGCACATATAAACACAAATCTAAGCACATTAGCAGGCACAAAAAATAGTATCCTTTAAAAACCAGCTCATGTTGTATACACCATGCCTATTCTCATCAATTACATATGGACTTCTTTTACATTACATCTTCCTTTTATACTACAACAGCTTAAACCAATCAATTAATCAATACTTTTCTTTCATATACACATCTTTCATTTCAAATATGAGTGTATTTTAATACACAAACCATCATTTAATCTGTAGATTGTTACTATTAAGTAGACGTCTATTAAATAAGACATATATAACAAATACTATTAAATAAGACATACCATTTTTTCCCAGGTTTCATCTTTGCTATATCTTGCAGTGTTGGAGAAAGTTACTTTTAAAAGTAATGCATTACAATATTAAGTTACTTCCCAAAAAAGTAACTAGTTGTGTTACTTAGTTACTTTTTATGGTAAGTAATGCGATACGTTACTTTTGAGTTAGTTTTGCATTACTTTTTATTACCTGGCTGAGGCTTGTTTTTTTAATAGAGGAGTTCTGCAATTAACAATGCACTGTATAACCTACACCTTCATGGATTTGCTCTTCAGTGTTTGGACTCTCAGTAGTGATTATTAAACCACACTGAACTGAGCTAAACTGAGCTGAACTTAAACTCTAAAAACTGGACTGACACTGTTTCAATTTACTATAATCTTCTATGTGAAGCTGCCTTGACACTATCTACATTGTAAAAGCGCTATACAAATAAAGATGAATTGAATTGAATTGAATTTACCTAAAAAAAAACAAAGAATAATATTTTAGGATAATGTTATCTGAGAACTTCCTGACCCCAGAGCTAGACATGCCAGATATACAGATTATTGAAAGTTTAAAGCAATGTGTTTGCTACTTTTGTACTATTTTTCTTAAGTAAAATCACCGTCCATTGCGACTATAATCCCCTTTTCCTTTTCTTCGATGCGTTCAAAATAATGAACACATTCTCTCATTGACTGCATGATTCATTGTGACTACTTTAACTTTAATTCAGCAATTTATTTTTTAAAAGCTCATAAATTAAACTAAAAAGTAACTCATGTTATATTTTCAAAAAAGTAACTCAAATATTATTACTTATTTTTTAAAAGTAGTGCATTACTTTAATCCTTACTTAGAAAAGTAGTATTATTACGTAACTCGCGGTACTTGGAATGCGTTACCCCCAACATCATATGAAATATTATTTTCATTTTATCTAAATTCTTGTTCACTTTAAAATTCTTAATTGCTAAACACTATTAGTGGTCTATACTTACACTAATATAACCTAATCGGTGATAAACAATCATGTAAAACTATATTTTGAAGAACATAAATTAACCAATCACCAATCAATGTATATTTTAATAATCTTAAAAATTATTATATATATATACAGTTGAAGTCAGAATAATTAGCCGCCCTGAATTATTAGCTACCCTGTTTATTTTTTTGCCCAATTTTTGTTTAAAAGAGAGAAGATTTTTTCAAAACATTTATCAACATAATAGTTTTAATAACTCATTTCTAATAACTGATTTATTTTATCTTTGCCATTAAATAATATTTTACTAGATATTTTTCAAGACACTTCTATACAGCTTAAAGTGACATTTAAAGGCTTAACTAGGTTAATTAGGTTAACTTGGCAAGTTAGAGTAATTAGGCAAGTTATTGTATAACAATGGTTTGTTCTGTAGACAGTTGGAAAAAAATAGCTTAAAGGGGCTAATAATTTTGTGCTTAAAATGGTGTTTAAAAAAATTAAAAACTGCTTTTATTCTAGCCGAAATAAAACAAATAAGACTTTCTTCAGAAGAAAAAATATTATCAGACATACTGTGAAAATGTCCTTGCTCTGTTAAACGTTATTTGGGAAATATTGAAAAAAGAAATAACATTCAAAGGGGGGCTAATAATTCTGACTTCAACTGTGTGTGTATATACTGTATATATACTGTATATATATAGTGGTCTACTGTATATATTATATAGGACATTGTGATTTCCATTTCTTTAGAATGAGCAATTTATTATATAAAAGTGTTTTCTGTGTATACAGCATGCTTTCAGTGTCAGTGTTCAATAACATTATTATTCCACACGTGTGAAACATTCTGAGTTTACAACAAGCAAAAGGAAAATGTCTTGTTTTGGCAGTGTCTCAGATCTCAAATGACGTTAGTTAAATTTTAATTAAACTCCGGCCTGCTAAATGGGTGATCAAAGACAGGTAGTTTTGCATCGAATCCATATAAAACTTTACAAACACTTGCCTGAGGCCAAAACGCAAACGGCAGCAGCAAAAAAAAAAAGCCTCTGACAGCTTTGCTGATAAGCCCAAACTACTCGCTCATGTTGAAACACAACCGTTCCACCTGACACACTGAACCATTCTCTGACCCCTCTCTCACACAGTTCTGGACCTGAGGAGTCCGCTGAGGGCCCTGTGGGCATGAGAGTTCAGGAGCTGGGCTAAAAGAACTTGAGTTATGATCGGGAGTTCTCTCTTCACTGGGAGCTGACAGGAGAACCATACCGCCGAGCTCTGGGGCTCTCTGAGGTAAGCAACCCATCTCCGTCACCAAGCCTGGCTTCTCTGACCCATCTATTCTCCTGTAGTCAGCTGCCCAGCGGGGTCAGGCCTGAAACATTAATCTTCAGCGGGCGAGAGCCGTGTTTTGGGCAGCCAGAGAAAGTGAGGGTATGGAGTGGTGCTCCTTTGTGTTTAAAATGAAAGAAAAGATGAGTGTAAGTGGGTCAAGAGCTCCAGACCGGAGCAATAGCAGCTGCCCTGCGATCCTGCAGGAAAACTTCCACGTACCTGCTGGTCTGAAGGAGCGTTCCCCTCGACCCAGTAGAGGAACGAGGACAGCTGGTCAGGGGCCGTGAGACGGACACTGCCGCCACTTCTATGCCTAACCACAGGCATTCGTCCAGCGTTCCATGTTTGATGTTTTTCTGCTGTTGTGATTTGCTTAGGCCACTGGCCAGCTACAGCAGAACTTTGTCACAATTAAAAAAATCATGTGAACAGGTTGTGGTAACGTTTTTGTTCAACGTGCATGGCATAACATATGTCCAGATATTTACAGCATTATGTCACTGACACATTATGTGAGCTTTTGGCACATTCCATCTGCTATATTCTTAACACCATCTTTAATAAATCAGGCCTAGTAAAAATACATATCAAAAATAAATAATATAAATAAAAGTGGCTCAGTGGTTAGCACTGTCACCTCACAGCAAGAAGGTCGCTGGTTCGAGTCTAAGCTGGGCCAGTTGGCATTTCTGTGTGAAGTTTGTATGTTCTCCCCATGTTCACCTGGGTTTCCTCCGGGAGCTCCGGTTACCCCCACAGTCCAAGGACATGCACTATAGGTGAATTGAAACTAAATGGTCGTAACGTACAGTATGTGTGTGAATGAGTGTGTATGGATGTTTCCAAGTACTGGAAGGGCGTCCGCTGTGTAAAACCACAGTCCATTTAAGGCAAGTAATTTCTCTCGGCGGCCATCTTTGAAACGCCTCTCGGGCAGTATGCTCGGGAAAACATCAAATTCTCCAAAACTACTTGCCAAGATTAGGATTACATTACATATTATGAATAACCTATAAAATTAAACAACAACTGTCTATTTAGTTTCATTTCTACACTGTCAGAAAAAAGGGTACGGTTGGGGTCCATTTGTGAACACTTGGGGTACAAATGATGAAGTTGTACCCTCAATGGTTCAAAGTAGCACCTTAAGATACTTATATGTACCATTTAAGGGTAAAAAAGGTACAAATATGTTCCCAAATGTCAAAGGGTCCATGTTTGGGCCATTTAAGGACCAAACAAAGGTACAATCACTTGTGTGAAAAAGGAGCAAGTCAACGTGTATGAAATGGTCATTCATTTATGTTATGAGTTGTTGGTTATTTGGAAGAAATGCACAAAAAAACTGTACATTAACAATAAAATTATTTAATTATATAAAACATGGCCTTATAATTAATATTATAAATTTATATTTTTGATTTAAGAAAATGTTAACATAAATCCCCATAAATGTAAAGTGAAATGGCTTATTATACACAGACCTGTCTTTGATTATCATATTTAATAAACTACTACAATGGACAAACAAGTATAAAGTACAAAATGTGGCGGTAGAGAGATCAGGAAGCTCCCACTGACAGAGCCCGCATTAACTGCAGCACATCGTCAAAGACGCGCTATCTTTGTAAATAAGCTGCCGGTTCGAGTTTAACACAACAACATTCTCGCCTGAAATACTCTTAAAACTACATTTTGTGACACATTAGATGAGATTTATTTTAAACTTGCGGGTCTGCAGTGGGATATTATCCATTAACTTTCGCTTAGCACTAGCAGCCAGCAAATTTGAATTCGTGTTGTCCAATAGGATTATTGCCCGCGCGGTGCATTCATAACCCAGCAGATTGTGTGCGACGGTTATTCTCCTTTAAAAATTTAGCTGATTTAACTGCTGTCCTGAAGTTCTCGACGCCGGGGATCTTCTTGAAGGACTCGAAGAAGCTGGAATACGCTCGTGAAGACGAAGCACAGACATTTGCAGGTACGTTTAATGTTAAATAACTTATTGTGAGTATCCGTTGGGTCATATTCAATTTATGTTTAACGTTACTTTGCTTTGTGTATGTAGTTAACTATGCCTACCGTCGAGTTACTGGCGCGAGGGGACCATTTTGTATGGTTAACCAGAAATGAAGATATGATTTTTCACATAACATGACCGTGAGACAGAGCTCGAGACGCTGACAAAACAGCGATGAAACGTCCAGAAAAACAGTTCAAACACATTGCGTTTTGTTTGGATAATGTCGTTAAGCCTTTATTGCATATTTATAAATTCGGTATTTCCTTAGAGTTGGTAAGCTAACGTTCATGCTAGCGTCCATGTTCACTCCGGACAGGAATGAACGCCAGTCCCCTTTATGTCTGAAACAATATTACGTTAGCTTCTGCATATCACCCGACCCATGTTGATTTATACCAGTTTTATTTAGCAACGTTACATATTTATATAACGTTATGAACGCATGTCCAAGAGAGTCCTAATCATCTGTCGTGTCAGATCGAGGTGCAGGTCATTTATCTAACCTTTGAGTTGCTTATTTAAAAGGTTTTTTTTTGCTGTTAACCTCAAGCTCACACCGATCATGACTTTTTTACTTTCAGAAAATGAAGTGGACGATGAAGCAATAGAGTGTAATAACGTAAGTACAATCATTCTTTACATCCAGTATTTTGAATTTCATCACTGTTTATGTTAATAATTAAATCAGTAATAATTATAAATAAACTTTTTTTCTTATGAACTCATTGTGCAGTCTTAAATTTAATTTCTCTCTTTTTCCATGAAACTGTAAGGTGAAGTGTTTTGAACTTGAAGTTTTATGATTGTCATTATTATGGACTTACATTTGATCCAATAGGTAATTGCTGCAATTGGTGAGGATGCATCATCTTTTGAGGGTAATGCGAATGTCCTGCATATCCAGTAAAATAAGGTGTGTGACCCTTTATTAAAAACACCCTTTTCAGTGAGATCCCACATTTTAAATCAGTTCTCAGTTTAAATTAAAAGTTTAATGTCAGCATAAGCCAAACTGTAGTATCAAATTATAATTTACAGTTATGATTATTTTAAAAACATTTACATTTTCAAAGCTTTGTGGTAAACACATATGTGCATTCAAGCTTACAACTATTTGTACAGTGATAACTAAAGGGAAATGGCAACAAAGAATATTAAATAATGTTTTTAGTTAAAGTGAATCACTAATTTCCTTTTTGTTTATTTTCAGTCGTGGTGAACCTGACTGAATGCATTCATCAACCATCTCCAACCAAGTCAGAGCTTCAAGAACAGCTTTACCAGTATTGTGCTAAAGGTGCCTGAGCTTGATTAAGAAAAAAGCATCTTCATTGGCCAAAGTCTACAAAAAAGCAAGAGAAGAGAAGTTTGCAGATGATCTAACAGGTAAAAAAATATATAAATATATTATTACATTAAATTTACATAATAATAATTTTGCTAGATCAAACCCTTATTTCTTGGATAGGGTCATTAAGTGCCTTTTCAAGTTGCATTTAGCAAGTTCAAACTCATGGACCTTATATACAAACCCGTTATATTGAGAATATTCCTCAATTTCTTTCTTCAAAAAATGTAATTCATAAAAATACATCAGTGTCATTTATTTAGCATTTGCTAATAGTTCCAATATTTTTTTTCTTTCAGGTCATTTATATTATTAAATTATTTAAGAGTACTTCATTATTTGTTTTTATTTGATTTTATTTTGCAATAGATTCTGACTTTCGTGCAGCTCTAATTCTGCTCCCCCATATCTTTAAAGAGAAAGTTGATTGCTTACAGTAATCACACTGGGAGAGGTTTGGGAACTGTTGGTTAAACACTTTCTAATACTCTGGTAGATGTTATGCAGTTCTGACAGATTTTGCTCTGTTTAGTGATGTCCTTTTTTTCTTTTCACAGTGGGATGATGATGATACTCCCTACCCAACTCTACAGATGGTAAAAAGTCCTCTGCAAAGTGTAGGAGAATAGGAGTTAAAAGGCATTATTGCATCCTTCGCTGTTTACTGTGTTTTCAACTTGGCTTATTCACGCTACATAAAGAATGCAAAGGAGAAACATCAGCAACTCCCCAAGATGGAGCAACAATTTGAATTTGAAGATCAGCAACAATTTGAAGACGGAGATCCAAAATTACAAGAAAAACAACTCAGTGCAGCTGTCAGAGAGTACTGGTATTGCTGGGTCTGCATCAAACAGCAATGTTTGGATCTTTGCATTTACTTTGGTGCATGCTTTTCGAGTCTGTGCATCAGTATTTTAAGACTGTTTTAAACTAGCAGCTATGGACATTTCATTAACATTGCCCAAATCAACTGAGAAGCACAAGATGAAACAATGCTAAGAATTTTCTCTGCCCAACATCCTTGATGGGATTGACACATTCGGGGTTTCAAATTGGACTGTTGACGTGTGCATGTGTGATGGCTAATGGGGAAGAAACTACTCTTTCCTAATGAAATACATTTTAAATGTCAATACTGCACTGTTTTCTGTGTGGCAAGTTTTTAATACTGGTGTTGTATGATTCATATTTCCATGAAAATACAGTAAGAGTTGACTTTGAATGGGGTGTTATAAACCAAGACAGACAGACTTTCAGGCCCTTGAAACATACTCTGCTGATAAACTGTTTCTTAAAAATGTTTAGAAATTTTAAATCAAATGTGTTTTTGAGATCTAAAGTTATAAAGGGTATACATGACTCTTAATGTAATGTTCCAATTTACTGCTGGAAAAAGATTGCTTTGAGATTCTTGATGCTTTTAGAAAATGTGGAATGCAGTGCACTAGCAAAACTGTACTTCATGAGGTCTAGTGCTGTTTTGGAAAAAATACTTTGTTACATTGGTAAAAATGCTCAGTGAAATGGGATGTATGTACTGATGTTGAGAACATTTTTTAATATTAAGCTTTTTTGCTGTTTCATAAAATGTTTTGAAACGTTTAAACTATTTTTAAAAAAACTTTATGCATCTGGTATGCCATTGTGATAGCTTAACTTTCATCCTCTGAAAAGGTGACAATGTAATTGTTTTGATTCTTTAAATGTGCGTTTGTGATAAAATGTTAAAGGTATAAAGTTACATTTATTGTGCAGTTTGTACTCATGGAAAATTTTTGCTTTGTATTCTTTTAAAAGTTATGTAATATTTAAACATTCATCCTGTGAAAAAATGTTGATATTTAATATGTTTAATAAATGTGAGAAACGAAATTCAATGTGCTGTGTATGGAGTACAAATCTGAAATAAAAGGGTACAAAATTCATCCCTATGTAAGAAAAATTGTACCTTTTTTAAAGGTACATTATTGTACCATAGCCCAAGTAAGGTACAAATTAGTCAGCAGGGGTACATATTTGACCCGTGAAGGTACATACTGCTAGGGTACAAATATGTACCCATGTAAAAGGGTACAATAGGTGTACCCTTGAGGGTACTGCCCCAGTGACAAGCCATTGTACCCCTTAAGGTACAAATTTTGCACATTTTTTCTGACAGTGTAAATGTTTGTATCACACAAAATCTGCAGAAACTCACGTCTAGTCCGAGCCCCTTCCCAGGAGAATTGTCATTCTATAGCGATCGCTGATAGTCTCCTGTACTGAAAGGCGGGCTTTATTCGCCATATAGCGATCGCTGATTGGCTCCTGTACTAGAAGGCGGGGCTTCATTCGCCATATTGACTGTTACATTTTTCCCTATTCAAAAGTATACGAGTGACAGGTCTTGTGTATTCTATAGTCTTTGGTAAAACATATGCTGGATAAGTTGGCGGTTTATTCCGCTGTAGTGACCCCCTGAAGAATAAAGGGACTAAGTCGAAGGAAAATGAATGTTTGTATACATGTGTATGCAAGTAACTCACACTGTAATCTTCAATGTAAAGTAAACTACATGTAGAAACTTTGTTGACTTTGTCTTTATTTAGCAAGCAAAACAAAAATAATATACAAGAATAAATTAAGATATAAATAAACACATTTAAAAAAAAATGTCATAGACATCAGGTTGAAAATAGATTACAAATAGGTAAAAGAGAGCCTCAGATATTATGTCTACACTGTAAAACATTATATGAGCAATTAGTCATGACAGCATAAGTTTTTAGGTCATTGTAACTTAATAAACTAAGTTAATAAATGTTCTAACTTAATTGTGTAAGTTATGCAAGCTGTTTTAAGTCAGTTTAGCATAATATAAGTTCAATGGACTCATAAGTAGGCCCACACGCAATCTACGCATGCAGAAATCCGCAGATTTCCACTGATTTTTAGGCCATCATTGAGTCTGTTTATTTACTTGTGTAAATGTGTGTAAATTTATATTTATTCAGTTTTTAAATTAATTTCAGTAATATTATTGACTAATATGAAAGTGTTCATTAAATTTATGTACAATACAGTTTGTAAAGTAATATTATCTGCCTTTTAGTAGATATATTATACGAAAGACTTGCTTTGTTTAGCAAATAAGTTGATCTAATTGGATTTGCATTGTAAACATTAAATAAAAGTTATAAAGCTATTATTTTTTATTTCATATATAAGGTTTTTAATTACGATACTCCCACAATAATTCCGCATAAATTTGCATATTTTTTCCAAATTTCTCCGCAGAAATAGCAGATTCTGTCTGGCCCTACTCATAGGGCTAATTTGATTCAGCTTAAAAATGTAAGGCAACCAGGATTTTTTACAGTGTATCAACTAAGACATGACGTATTACTGTATTCAAAACAGTATATTCAGCTCGAGTTAAAATTATTAGTTCTAACGTATAAAATACTAATTCAACAAACATTTAAACATAATATTTTTAATAACTTTTGTCTTATATATTTTTCCAGTTATTTGCAAGATACTAGTATTCAGCTTTAAGTGGAATTTAAATGCTTATTTAAGTTAACTACACAAGTTAGGTTAGTTAGTCAAGTTACTGGACAACTGTGGTTGGTTTTGTAGCCAACTGGAAAAAAAAGGTTTATTAAGGGGGCTAATAATATTTGTAGCTTAAAAAAATTGTTAAATAAAATGAACAACTGCTTTTATTCCCAGCCAAACTAAACTAAATAAGACATAAGAATATATATATATATATATATATATATATATATATATATATATATATATATATATATATATATATATATATATATATATATAGGAAATACCAACACAATCTCACGGCAATTTGTAACTTTTTGATTTAGTGGCTAATTTGTACGATCTCATTCGTACAAGTTAGTGAGATTTTCTCATCCCCAATGATGGTTGGGTTTAGGGGTGATTTTTAAAATCGTACATTTTTGTATGACTGAACTTATACAAATTCATATGAATTAGCCAATAAACTGACAAAACGTAAAATAGTTACGTTTCCTCGTGAGATCAGGCTGGAAATACTGTGAACATTTCCTTGCTCCGTTAAACATCACTTGGGAAATATTTAAAAAAGAATAAAATTTCCACATTTTTGCATTCAGCTGAGTTTTTTACACTCCTGCTCTACATCATGCCAGTAACGGACCTGTATTTGGGCTTAAAATGTTTTAGAATTCATCATTTAAGTATATTCAAATAAAGAAAGACTGCTTAGGGCGCAGGATATAGTGACCAGTTAAATATTTTATGACAACATTTACCATGCAATCAAGTTAACTAAGGCATATTTTATACAATATTAGAGAGAGTGTGCGTGAGGCAAAGATGGTATTACAGTTTATTTTCTCAAAGTTGAAAGGAGATGAGCACGGTGCCAGAGGTCAGACACAATGTTAGATAATTACAGTCTTGGGTGATTGAGGTGAGCTGAAAGGCAAATGTTGACTAACACCATAACCTTTTAACTTGTTAATCCCTGCTATTCAGAAGAAATGAAAACGTAGCCACTTGTTACCGTAGGCTAAATATGCCATCAGAGGGAAGTAAAGGAGGAAAAATGCTTTCAACATATGATCCCGTGTGTTACCTCACCTAGCATGACTATCATTAGCTTGCTAACGCACGCCTTCGTTTTACTGCTGAGAATGATTTTTATCGGAGGCTATAGTGATCTAATAACCATGAATAAAACATAAGAGGATCTGTGGGTGAAGGACATCAGGAATTTCAACTAACGGTTGTAGTTAGTTAGCGAGTTGTTTGTTTGT
>LR812542.1:10548190-10612964 GCA_903798195.1 Danio kyathit
ATAGAGTCCACCTGACAAATATCTAATGGCAGGGAATTCCATAACTGTGGTGCTATGCAACTAAAAGCCCTGCCACCAAATGACTCTTACTGTATGTTAACAATTACCTCCTTTGTGTCTTATTGTATTGCCTTGAAGTGTTAAAAATGTATTTCGATTGTTCTTTTATTACCTGAAGGCTTTTATTGTATATGTGTTGGTATGAGAGTATTGTTTGTAAATGCTCAATACAGTCTGTTTGAAGTTATAATCCAATATTTCAAATTCAATGTAATAACCACAGCAAAAGAAAAAAAAAACACACACTAACTTTTCATCATGTGAGACTATTTAATAACAACAAACTTTAAAGATGATTTAGACTTTAAAAATAAAATGGCATATTTATGAAAATGTTTATTCCTACACTGTAAAACCCAACAGTCAACTTTATCAAATGAAATAAGTGTAGTTAACTCAGTTTGAAAAGAGTTTTGAACTCAGTGTTGAAGGTAATGAGTTAATTAAATAGCTCACTACTTCAGCTTTAATGGAGTAAGTTCAAAGTACTCGTATAGATTAGTTATTTTAACTCAAATGGTTTGTTACAATCGCTTTCCTCAAATGATTTGAGTTGCCTTAACTTATTGGGTTTTACAGTACTCAGTTGGTTTGAGTTGTCTTCATTTATTGGGTTTTACTGTGTAAATTCCTTTGTTTACTCAAATGGATTAAGTTCACAGTACCCATTAGGATTAGGTTTTCAACTTAAATGGTTTGTTGCAATTGGTTTCTTCAAACGATTTGAGTTACCTTAACTTTTTGGGTTTTACAGTGTAATGAAATAAATAAATAAATAAATAAATAAATAAATAAATAAATAAATAAATAGATAAATAGATGAACCAATCAATAAATAAATAAATAAATAAATATTATTACTACTATTATTATTACTACTACTACTACTACTACTACTATTACCATCATCATCATCATCATCATTATTATTATTATTATTATTATTATTATTATTATTATTATTATTATTATTATTATTATTATTATGCCACTATTGTTGTTGTTGTCGACTATTTTATTTTTTACTTTAAATGTAATTATTATTTTAATATTATATTTTATTTTTATTATTTTTATTATAACCTGACCTGGTAGTGCTATAGATTTCCACAGTAACATCATTTGATGGGAAAAACAAACAAACAAACAAACCAAACATTACAAACATTACAAACAAGTAAATAAATAAATAAATAAATAAATAAATATTATTACTACTATTATTATTACTACTACTACTACTACTATTATTATTATTATTGTTATTATTATTATTATTATTATTATTATTATTATTATTATTATTATTATTATTATTATTATGCCACTATTGTTGTTGTTGTCGACTATTTTATTTTTTACTTTAAATTTAATTATTATTTTAATATTATATTTTATTTTTTATTATTTTTTTATTATAACCTGACCTGGTAGTGCTATAGATTCCCACAGTAACATCATTTGATGGGAAAACCAAACAAACAAACCAAACATTTCAAACATTACAAACAAGTAAATAAATAAATAAATAAATAAATAAATAAATAAATAAATAAATAAATAAATAAATAAATAAATATTATTACTACTATTATTATTATTACTACTACTACTACTACTACTACTATTATTATTATTATTATGCCACTATTGTTGTTGTTGTCGACTATTTTATTTTTTACTTTAAATTTAATTATATTTTAATATTATATTTTATTTTTATTATTTATTATTATAACCTGACCTGGTAGTGCTATAGATTCCCACTGTAACAGCATTTGATGGGAAAAAAACAAACAAACAAAACATTACAAACATTACAAACAAGTAAATAAATAAATAAATAAATAAATAAATAAATAAATAAATAAATAAATAAAATTAATTATAGTCTGTTTAAAATTTTACACATGCTTACCATTGACATTGTACTGAAGGTATTTCCAGAATAATACTTTTATATCTAACATCACCAAGGTGTTCTATTAATTCACCAGAGCTCTGAATTGCAATCAGTATTTTATTTATTTGCTTATATATTGTAATTAGTAACATTTTTATTATGTTTCTGTGTTCGTTTTATTCCATATATGTCAGACATTTTATTTGGTGTGATTTAATGTGCAAGGCATCTGCGTTGAGGACTGATATTGCTGCAGTTGTTAAATGTGGCAGCTCTCTGCAAAAGAAAGCAAAGACAGACAGCTAGAGATGTCTGGAAAAGGTTTGGGGGGAGGTTGGGTAGTGTTCTGTCTGTAGTGTGTGTCACTAGGTGGCGCTTAAGTACAGTCATCTACCCCAGGGCACACCAGACACACACTCAAACAAAGCCTGAGCAATACTCAACAATACCACAAAAACATGTTCCTCAACATCACAGTCTCTACATGCTACAGACATGCTCGTGCTATTTAACTAATGCTAAGATAAACAACCTCTGTTGATGGCCGGCCTATGAAAGAGTGTGTTTAATGCTCAATATCAAACATCAGGATTGTTTATTGACGAGTACACCGCACAATGTCCAGCCTCGCATACGTGCATCAAAAGCAACGCAATGCAAGGACGAGCAGTACAGTGATGAAAATGGATTGGTTCTGTACAGATGGCACTCACCTGAAGGCTGTTATTAGAGAGAGCGAGAGAAAGCCAGTACACAAACCCTCACTTGCCCTCAGGATGAAAAAGATGCACGGAGACCGAGACGAGAAACAAAAGAGTGAAAATCAAATGATACAGAGATGTAAACCGATCGTGGCATGTTAGCTGTAGTGTGCGCAAGGGTTCAGGCTGTGTAAAATACCTTTAACAAAGTGGCCGGGGCTGCGATCGACATCAGTGCTCTCCGGGAAGTGAGTGTGCTTGGTTGCACTGGTCCCTCTCTTTGTGGGGTACACCCAAATTGGTGCAAACTGCAATTATAACCCTGTTAGCTTCAGAATAGCTCTTTAGGTATGTCAGTATGGGCCGCCCCCGGCTGGGTAGCGATACTCAGGAAAACAAGGGGTTCCTGCGTGGCCCACACCAACCGACCAGAGCGTAGAGGGTTGGATAAAGGACTTGCGAGGGCAAAGAGGGGGTTGTTTAGGGTTTAAGCAGGCAGCTGCGTGAGTGCTCTTGTTGACGTTATGCAGCTAAACAGTACCAGCTTGCTGGAGTGCTTAACTTCTCCTCTCCCACTGCCCTAATGAAGTCCTGAAAGGTTTCCTGGCTGCCTCATATGGCTTTATTTAGTGTCTCAGTGAGAAGAACCATTACTAAACACACACACACATACACACAGTAAGAGTGCTAAAGGTGAGGCTAGCATGCTAACATAGCATGCTAGCCTCAGAGGCAAGCAGTGTATAAGCGGCAATGGGAAAGGGATAAGCATTGTGTCAATATTGAGAGGGAGAGGGAGGGTAGAAAAGGAAGGACCCCCTTTGCTTTGTGAACATGTAATGGCACTTCATTTTAATTTTATGGTTTGCCAGTGCTCCGCAGAGGGAAATTGTTTTCTATGTGGTTACACAGCCTGTCGAGAGAGAGAGAGAGAGAGAGAGCGAGAGAGGGAAAGACACGCACGCCAAATAAAACAGCTGTGGTGGCAATTGAATTTGTATTCACAGTAAAGTAGGTTAACCCAGTTAAAAGTCAGAAATCCAATAGCGACAGCCGATCGGCGAGAGCGAGGCATCTCTCCCGGGGCTGCGGAGACCCGCTCTCATTCGCTGGGTGTCTTAAAAGCATCGCAATATATCAGCGTGCTAAGAGATAACGGCATGTAGGATCAGGCGTGCGGGGAAGGAAAATGTGATGCACTTTTCATTTGCTCTAACATGTGGCTTCCCCTTTCCCCGTGTTGTTTTTCCTTATCGGATAGACCGTCGGAGCACAGGTTCAGGCGTTTGTCACAGTCTGTGGCTCAGCGCTCATTGTCTTTGGGAGCGTGTGCATTTTATCGGCTCGATCTGTCGAGCGAGGCCTTCCGCCCCCCGCCGTCTTGAGAGAGAGAGGATGTTTTCATAAAAGACAGAGAATGGGGAAATGACAGCTCCCCCTGCCTTTGTTATGGGAATATATGGACTCCCCCTGGTTCATTGACTTTTTATTACAGACTGAGTAAAATGACTGTTAGAAAACACAGGCAAATTTGTTGCAGCCATTTGTTTTGTAATGTTTGAATCATTTGTATTTCCTCTGTACCGCTGTAGTGTTGAGAGATAAATGGAGAATCGTTTAGAGCAATGCTTCTCGACTAGTTTAGCTTCAGGAGGCAGATGTAGATCCGCTGTTGATCCAATACCAACACAGGCTCATTTTGAAAACCTAGCCCTATATACATTTCTGGAGATCGCAAATTATGTAGCCAGAAGTATGTTTGGCTGCATTTAGTTTTTAAAACGAATGCTACGGAGCAGTATGGTGTCGTTCCTTTTCACACTTACCAGCTGACCGCTTACCTCCGTATGGACGGCTTTGCCACTCCTACCAATTTATCCAGTTAGCTCGCCATGTACGTCGTCAGACTTGAGATGCAGAGAGGAGTTGGGGTTCGGTCTGGTCAAGAACAGTTCCAGAATGCAGGTAAGACAAAAACAGAAGCCAAAATAATCAAATAAACAAGTAAATAACAGGGTGAGAATGTGGTTAAATCTGAAAATGTGGTAAAAATCAGGCAAAAATCAGTTGCGTTTAGGAAAGTGGGTGGGCGGGTCAATTGGTGCTTTTAAAAAACACTATTGGTTGGATTTAAAGAAGGAAGGGGGTGGGTCAGTTGAGTCCGTCTTGTGGATTTGCGAAAACAAAAAATACAAAAAACGTAGCTCCTGGGATGAATTTGGCACTCTCCAGAAATGTATATAGAGGTACATTTTCAGAATGAGTCTGGGTTGTCCAGTACAGATACAGATTGCTTCAAATCAAACTTTGAAATGTATACTTTATGATAATTAAAACCGGACATGGGCTGACTGAACTGGACCACTTTGATTTGCTTTGATTTGTTTCATATGAAACAAATGTTTAGGTTAATGTTGCATTATGCTGCTTTCATGTGCTATGGGAATCACCATGAAAACGTTTCCCATTTGGAGATCTGAAACAAACAGCTTCTCAAATTGTGTGTATGACTGGAAAAAATCAGGGATAATCTTGATTCCTAAGTTTTAGAGTTGGGTAGGCCTTAAACTTTAAACATGTGGTGTTGTCACTATAAACCTTTTCTTAGTTCCCAGAACTACTTTTGGAAGCACTTGCAGGAACTGGGAAAGAATTCAGATTGAGGAATACCCTCTGGGTGTATACTTTAGGGCAGGGTATGATGTAAGTGTTTTCTAGTTAATGCACCAAGTACTGTTAGTTGCATTTACCTGTAGCATTGTGTAGCATAGTTCTACAAATTGTCTTAGGTGATTTAGCTTTTCGTTGTTTTAACTGAATCATTTAATTGAATTCATTTAATTTAATTTGTTCTTGAAGAACTGAGCCTCCTGGCTAGTTCTACCAGGAAGACCAGGGAGAAAGATATGATCTAAAATGATTTATTTGACAAGGTAATATGTAGTAGAACATATAGATTTCTTTGGCGGAGACCTGTCCGTAGCTTGAATCAGAAACTTGTTGATTCAGCAACGTCTGTCTGAGGACGAAGGCAGGAGCTGAGCCTAGCCCCTAGACTGGGTCAACCTGGTGCTGGTGGTGGTGGGTAGAATGGTGTGTCACACTTTATTTTGATGGTCCGTTTGTTAAATTTAAGTTACATTGCATTTATATGCCAACTAATTCTCATTAGATTATAAGTAGACTTTTAGGTTGGGGTTAATGTTAGTGTAAGTTGTCATGTACTTGCAAAGTTTCTTATAGTCAGTTAAATGTCTGTTTAGCAGCAGTATCAACAGATATTAAGCAGACAGTCTACTAATACTCTAATGGACCACCAAAATAAAGTGCTACCGAATGGTGGTTGAACATCAACATCAGTATATGTGTATGAAATGGATCATGAATGACAAGCTTATATATTCCTTGTGTCAAGAGGCTATTGGTTAGATCTGATTGGAATGAGTGACTTGACATTAGGTCTTCCTGAAAGAACTAGCGCTAAATCTATATTTCTTGTAACTGCCTGGTACAAAAGCTCTTATTATCCAATAGTATTGTTTCTTTCTGACTAACTAGATTTGCTTCTACAACAGAATGGGTGATAATGTGTAGTTATCTGTATAATATTCAAAATATGTTGGATATTTATTACATACAGTATCTTCAATACATCTTAGATTTTCCCAAGAAATTTGATTTCCCCAAGAAACAAGTAAAGTGAACCTGGTGCTCTCCAAAGCCCTTTTGGTGCCCTGATAGCACTGAAGGCAGCATTACTGTAGTATTAGACATGTCACCTTTATTGTGTACTGCTATCAGTATGCTAAATTGAAAATTGTTTGATGAGACTGAAACACTTCCAAACTTGAAAATGTTCAACTGAGATGTGCTGGGGTGCAAAGTTTTTCAAGGCCTGTCGATGAGTGTGATAGTGTCAGCAGCAGATTTTTATGCAAAACAAAAAGAAAACAAATGCAACAAAAGCAAGTGCAAGTGGAGTCTGAGGTCTCCAATGTTTTCTTCCTCTGTGGTGGTCTACCATAAACCCCCACCACTACATCTGCTTCTCTCTCACCACCTCCTCCACCCACCCGCTGGGGTGGGAGCGGGCTATGGCTGTGGCCCTACTCTCCCCCTCTCGCCCTGAGCCTGTGCCCAGCTAGAGATGCCATCTGATACAAGTCTATCATAATGAAGGTCCAGCATGAGGCTAAATGAGTTTGGAGCTTGACGGTGTGAGGGGCTAATGACTGCAATACACCAGCGCTTCGGGCCCGCGCTTGGCTTTGGGAGGGCATATGGCAGCCGCCTCTATTGCTAGACTACGTACAGAGAGGAGAGACTAGACGAGAACATGGCAACTTTTGACTTTGGACTGTATTGCAGTGTTCGGAGAACAAGTACAGAAATAGTTTGCTCAAATAGTATGTTGTTATTCAGAAACTCAAAAGAACAGAAATGAGAAAACATAATCAATTAAAGCAGGACTACATATGACCTGTCTACACTGTAAAACCCAACAGTCAACAGAGTTTTGAACTCAGTGTTGAAGGTAATGAGTTCATTAAATACCTCATTACTTCAACTTAAATAGAGTAAGTTCACAGTACTGCTATAGTTTTTTTTAACTCAAATGGTTTGTTGCAATTGGTTTCAACAACAAAAAAGCATGAGCATCGTATTAATTGTTATATGAAATATTCGCCGGTGACTAAAGACATTAATAAAGTGCCGTTAAAACACTGGCATATTATTTAAAGTGATCCTACCCTCAAAGAGTGTTTTAAAAATTCACCTCGTTTAGTACGCAAAAGAACATCTAATATCCAGAATATGTTGGTAAGAGCTGATCTAAATCCCGCTCTGCATTTTTTAAACACTATACCACATGGTTATTTTAAATGTGGGAATTGTTTACAATGTAACTTCACATATAAAACGTCAACTTTTACACAACCCCTATACAGCGGTTCAATAGTTCAACATTCGAGACAATATTTCGTGCAACACCGCGAACGTAATCTATATGCTGCGATGCCCATGTTGTTTATGTTATGTAGGTAAGACGAGTATAGGCCTTTAAAAATGTGCATTTCTGAACATCGATGCGCTATTCGACATCATGATCCTAGAAGTCCTGTTGTGCAGCATTTCTCAGTTATGAGACAGTCTGTTTCCACTCTACAATATATAGGGATTGAAGTTGTGAAGTGTCCACGTCGGGGGAGGGGGGGTGATCTTAATAAATTGCTGTTACAACGTGAAGCCTTTTGGATTTTTACTCTAGATACATTGTTTCCAAAAGGTTTAAACGAGGAGTTTCGTCCTTTTCTTTAATAATTTTTTAATAATTCTTTGTTTTATTAGTTGTTTGGGTACAGTTTTTTTGGCTATATTCTGTTGTATATTTTGTTGTATCCTTGTACATTCCGTTTTTCATAATTTGTGATGTAATATTATGGTGTTTCTGTATTTTCACTTAGAAAATCTAAGTTGTATATATCAGAAATGTATATATATTTTTTCCATTTTTCTTGTTATGCGATAGGATATCATGTGTGTGTATATATATATATATATATATATATATATATATATATATATATATATATATATATATATATATATATATATATATATATATATATATATATAGTTTGCAATTGGTTTTCTCAAATGATTTAAGTTGCCTTAACTTATTGGGTTTTACAGTACTCAGTTGGTTTGAGTTGTCTTCATTTATTGGGTTTTACTGTGCTCAAATTGCTTCGTTTACTCAAATGGATTGAGTTTACAGTACTAATTAGGATTAGTTTTTTTCAGTTTGAGTTACCTTAACTTTTTGGGTTTTACAGTGCATATTTGAGTCATGGTACTGGACAGTCATTGTTGCCATTTACTTCTTATTTTACAGAAAATAAGAATTTAAGCTCCAAAAATGGAATTACTGTCATCGTGAATTCAACTTTGCACATTCCTATAGTGTGCATCAATGCTTCCTAAAGAATATTTGAGTATTATATTGTATATATCCATTCGGATTTATCAATTCAACAGACTTCCAAAGTAAAATACAGTATAGCAAGGCTTTGAGAAACTCCATGTGTTTCTGCATAGCACTTTTACAGTCCTTTAGCCAATTGCAATAGGTTTTGTAAAGTCATAATATTTTGAATTGGATTTAATGTTTCCATTAAGTGGCTGGTGCAGTTAAAGATGTGTGAACACAGCAGAAGCTTAGCAAATACTGCATTTCACTAGCTTACTTTTATGGTTTCCAAGTTATCCAAATTAGCTTAAAGGATTGATAATTCTTTCCTAATATAACACTGTTACTGAGGCCTTTAACTGTGACTTCCCCATTTTGGTTTTTGTCAAATACTAAATAGGGGCTTGGTTGTGGAAATTAAAGCAAAATCGCATAACAAGGAATTTTAATTTGATTAATTCATTGTTGTGTTTTGATGCGGAGAAAAGGCAACCACGGCGGTTTTCACGTTATTTGTTCCACTGACTAATGACAATTTCCTGCACAATAACGGGAGTAAAAAACACCCTCAGAGCGAAGGAAGGCTTGAAATCACAGATGAGAGAAGCCACAGGGAGAACAAATAACCTGCCTTTAATTCTGCTACTGGCCGACGGATGCTTTCAAGACTGTGTAGTCTATCGTAACTTCAAAACTAATATGACTGAAAAATAGAAAAAAACGGCACGACTTCAGTGAGTTTTACTGGAAACTTGTCAAAAGTAACAATAAAGACATAAAACATGCCTTAAAAAGAGTTAGTTTATAACTAAATATTAAACCCAGCTCATGAAAGAAGGCCTTATCCAAGAAACAGCAACTTTGAACAGGAATTGCATGAATGTACACGTGAAATATATTAGGTAGACTTACCTATTAAGGGGATTATTAGAAGAAAAACTACCCATTTACTAACCAAAAAAGCCTACTAAAGCCTAATATTAGGTATTAGGTTGTAACAGTCTTACCTAATTGTAATAGATAAGCCTATTAGCTGTAAATATAGCAAAAGAGATTAGTATTTAACAAATAATTAATTCAAATTAATCCTTAAACAAATCCTTTCCTGAAACCAGTTCACTGAATCAAGCAAAACCCGAATGAATCCTTAACACTGCTTAGGAATCATTTCAGATAGTTTGATTATTGTTTCGGCTCATTCAGTATTGCGCAATATAATGTGGAAATGAAAACAACAGACATTCAGTGTCTTATCTCACCGCACTGCTACTTGTTGAAAAAATACTGAATTATGAACACAGCTGGGCTACTAGTGAAAAAATGTAGCCAAGTTAGTATTGTTGCTGCTTTTAGTTAGCTACTCCATCAACTACATTCAGTACAGACAAGTCCTCGCATCCCTGGGAATGCTAAAGCAATCCTGCTAACAGACACCTACATCATGCGGCTTGTCTCTCTCTGTCTGTCTCTCTCTCTTGTGCTTTCCTTTTCTTGTCTTCCCCCTCCAGAGCGACTGATTGCTTGCAGCTGGGGAGCACTGAGAACATTTTAATATTATGCAGAAGATTAGAGCAAACTAACTACATTATTCTCCAATTACGCTCGTTTCATCCAACTGATGTCTTTATTTCCTTCCTCTCCACGATTAGCCTAATGCGAAAATTGGAATGCGCTTAGGACTGTTTTCCGATTGTTCCTGCGCCGCTTATTATGTCACCCAGCCATTACAGACTCGTCTTTTATTGTAACTGTAAATAAAACGATTAGAGGCAGACGCAGCCGGGGACGAGGAGATTTCATTCGGGGATCTGCTTATCAACGTTCTTGGATGGTTTGGAAAGGAGCATGGGCCTAAGCTCAAGCCCCTTTATGGTGGCAAATCTCGGGTAGAATTGCCATGCCCCCCAAAAAACAAACAAAACAAAATGAAATGAAGAAAAAAAACTTGCGTTAATCGATTTAGATTCATGTACAAACCTGAATGCAAGTCCCCAATCGCTTCGTTGCACACACCTAAGCCGTTTGAATACACTGAAAAGCATGCTCAAATTATTAGAGGAACATGTGAGCATTGTAACCCGATGATGTGGCTGTAAAGAGGTATAATGTTATTTGGAGACCCCCCCCCCTTCTCATACGCACACACACACACATGCACACTCCCAGTCGTAAAGCACTGGATTGTGGGTGTTCTCTGCTAAGCAGGGCACAGGAGACGTGTGTGAGATGATTTGAGTATGGCGCGGGAGCAATTCCCACCGTCTGATTTCCATGGAATGCGACAAGTCCATCACGGGCACGCAGAAACGTGCATGATGGGACAGAATGATGAGAAACTAAAGACAGGTCGAGGCCTGACATGAAACTATTTAGACAGACTCTTTATCTGACCTTTGAACTCTGATTAGCCTTTTCCTGCTTCTGAATGTTATTTGATATTCTGAATGAAAACACATTCATAAAATGGATGCATTGGTAATTAATGATAGAATTCTAATCAGAAAGACATTTAAAATGTGGAATATGCAGAAGAGGATGATTTGATTCAAGGGCTAGAATTATATTTCTGTACATTTTTAGGAAAATAATGTGTTTGGTTTTGTTTTATTTATTTGATTATTTGTTTGTTTATTTTTTATTAGAAAAATAATGTTAAAATCTTTCTTTCTTTCTTTCTTTCTTTCTTTCTTTCTTTCTTTCTTTCTTTCTTTCTTTCTTTCTTTTTTTCTTTCTTTCTTTTCTTCTTTCTTTCTTTCTTTCTTTCTTTTCTTCTTTCTTTCTTACTTTCTTTCTTTCTTTTTTCCTTTTGCAGTTTACATATAATTCAACAGAAAATCTGTCAGATTTTGTGGAACTGTATTACATTTTTAGTAGGATTAATAATATGATTACTAATTAATATTATTAATTAATAATAAAATTATTATTATTATTATTATGAATAACTGAATGATTGATTCAAAATCAATTAGATTTTGTGCAACTGTATTACATTCTTACTACAAATAATAATAATAATAATAATAATAATAATAATAATAATAATAATAATAATAATAACCATAATAATAATAATAATAATAATAATAATAATAATAATAATAATAACAATAACAATAATAATAATAGTAGCATTATTATTATTATTATTATTATTATTATTATTATTATTATTATTATTATTGTTATTATTATTATTATTATTATTATTATTATTATTATTATTATTATTATTATTTATCTGTTTATTTATTTACAATTTTTATTATTATGCAATAAGTACATCTTAATCATAACCAAGCCTTATCCTTCATAATGATTTATAAATTCGTATATAATTTAGTTTTTTGTGGATGTATTTCCAGGTTTTTGGCCCTGGTTGACACGGGTTAAGGTGACAAATGTATTTATAATAAAAAATGTATTTATTCAGAAAGACATTTAAAATGTGGAATATGAAGAGGGCAAGAATTATATGTCTATACATTTGTTTATTTTTTAAATAATGTGTTAGATTTCTTTCTTTCTTTCTTTCTTTCTTTCTTTCTTTTTCAGTTTATATATAGTTCAACAGAAAATCTGTCAGATTTTGTGGAACTGTATTACATTCTTACTAGGAATAATAATAATAATAATAATAATAATAATAATAATAATATTTTTAGGCATCACGGTGGTGCAGTTGGGAGCACGATCGCGTCACAGCAAGATGGTCGCTGGTTTGAGCCTCGGCTGGGTCAGTTGGCATTTCTGTGTGGAGTTTGCATTTCCTCCCCGTGTTGGCATGGGTTTCCTCCGGGTGCTCCGGTTTCCCCCACAAGTCCAAAGACATGCAGTACAGGTGAATTGAGCAAGCTAAAATTGTCCGTAGTGTATGAGTGTGAATGAGTGTGTATGGGTGTTTCCCAGTGATGGGTTGCCGCTGGAAGGGCATCCGCTGCGTAAAACATATGCTGGATAAGTTGGCGGTTCATTCTGCTGTGGCAACCCCAGATTAATAAAGGGATTATTATTATTATTATTATTATTATTATTATCATTATTTATTTATTTATTTATTTATTTATTTATTTATTTTGCAGTTTACATATAGTTCAACTGAAAATCAATCAGATTTTGTGGAACTGTATTACATTCTTACTAGGAATAATAATAATAATAATAATAATAATAATAATAATAATAGCATTTATGTATGTATTTATTTATTTATAAGTTTTTATCATTATGCAATAAGTACATCTATCCTTTATAATGATATATAAATTCATATTGAATAAATTTTTTCGTGGATGCATTTGCAGGTTTCCGACCCTGCTGACATGGGTTAAGGTGACGTGATGTGGTAAATAAGCTGATATGATGACTGCATGCTGTCATAAATTAGGCATGTGTGTCCTCATCTACACAGAAACCCCTTTAGGCCATGCAAACCTCAGCGTTCTGCTTGATTTCTTATTTTACTCTTTTATTCTGTTACTGGACAAGCTCCTCTTTTTGTCTCGTGCAGGAAAAGACGCACAGTTGATGTCTGACGTGTGGCCGTTGTTTCGTAGCTGCAAGCCAGTTTTTGTTTATGTGACATGCCTGTAGAATGAGAAATGCAAATGGAAAGTGATAGCGAGAGAAAGAGAGAGAGAGAGAGAGCGAGAGAGAGAGATGACCCTGCGGTGTACAGAATAGACGGGGTAAGTCCCTGCCACCTCCTCGACTCCCACAGGACATAAACACGGATCAAATATCAACAGATCTATTGCCACTATATACACAGCTTCAGGGAGATCAGAATTGTTATACAGAAGTTGCAGAGTATTGTTCAGACTTCTTGGGCATTTGAAAGAGAACTGAGCCATGTATCGATCCCAATAATCCATGCAATGGGCAATTTTACTTTCAGATGGATCAGGAGCTGGTTCAACCAATAAAAAAAATAACAAGTTCCTTGCTCAGTTTACCACAGTTTTTATTTGTTTACAATATTTTAAAAGGTGTCCTTTTTACAATGTAACTATTCATTTAAGTACTGAGGAATATTATTTAACTACATGTGCTTACTATGTGGTTAGGTTTAGAATGCATATTAGTTTTAGGATTAGTTGCATTTAATTGTGCATTATTAATCATAATTACTATAGTAAGTAGGGATGTCCAGATCCGATCGGGCCCGATTTCCGATCACGTGGTTTCAGACTCGATTGGAATCAGATGTTACCTCCTTATCAGGACTCCAAAATATATGATATAAATACAGTTGAATTAACCCCCCTTTGAATTTATTTTTATTTTTTAAATATTTCCCAAATGATGTTTAACAGAGCAAAGAAATTTTCACAGCATGTCTGATAATATTTTTTCTTCTGGGGAAAGTCTTATTTGTTTTATTTCGGCTAGAATAAAATCAGTTTTTAATTTTTTTTAAAATCATTTTAAGGTCAAAATTATTAGCCCCTCTTTAAGCTATATTCGTTTTCGGTAGTCTACAGAACAAACCATCATTATAAAATAACTTGCCTAATTACCCTAACCTGCCTAGTTAACCTAATTAACCTAGTTAAGCCTTTAAATGTCACTTTAAACTGTTTAGAAGTGTCTTGAAAAATATCTAGTAAAATGTTAGTTACTGTCATCATGGCAAAGATAAAATAAATCAGTTATTAGAAATGAGTTATTAAAACTATTATGTTTAGAAATGTGTTGAGAAAATCTCTCTGTAAAAGAGATATTGGGGGAAAAAATAAACAGGGGGGGCTAATAATTCAGCGGGTTTAACAATTCTGACTTCAAATATATGTATATGTCCTCAATATGTTTTAACACATCTAAAGTTATGCAGAGTTAGACCTCTTTCTTGACTTCACACAGAAACAGCAACGTAGAACTCGGAAGCAGTTTGAAGTGGAAAGTGCGAGTATTTGTCTGCGATCTAGAGGTATTATAAAGTCGATGATGAAAACATTGCTATAGCAAGCTGTGAGACATGAACTAAACTGAACTGAACTAAACTGAACTTCAACACTGAAAACTGTTTCAATTTACTATAATCTTCTATGTGAAGCTGCTTTGACACAATCTACATTGTAAAAGCTCTATAGAAATAAACGTGAATTGAATTGAATTGAGTTCCCAGAGATGGGTTGCGGCTGGAAGGGCATCCGCTGTGTAAAATCGTGCTGGATAAGTTGGCGGTTCATTCCGCTGTGGCGACCCCGCAAGGGACAAAGCCGACAAGAAAATGAATGAATGAATGAATTAATTGAATTGAATATGTAAACTTGGGATTGCCTGCCGGGTATTTTAGGTTGAGGTGCTATTTTTTTTTATATTGTTTTTTTTTTTTTTTTTTTACTCCAAAAGTGAAGAATTTATGTTATTTATTACTTGATTGTTCAAGCTACAGTAACTCACAGAAGTGCTCTGTTTGTTAACAGAGTTATTGAATGTAAGTGCATTTGTCACAATGTTTTTTTTGTTTGTTTTTTGCTGTCATTGTTTGTTGTCAAAACATTTGCTTTAATTTGTATATTTGATTTATTTATTTATTTATTTATTTATTTATTTATTTATTTATTTATTTATTTATTTATTTATTTATTTGTTTGTTTGTTTGTTTGTTTGTTTGTTTGTTTGTTTATTTATTTATCTATTTATTTTTATTTCTTTTGCAGTTTACATATAGTTCAACAAAAAAATATGTCAGATTAACATACTTACAAATTGTAACATGTATTATTATTATTATTATTATTTATGTATATATTTATTTATTTATAATTGTTATTATTGTGCAATAAGTACATCTTAATCATAACCAAGCCTTATCCGTTATAATGATATATACATTTATATTTAAAAAAAATTTTCATGGACGCATTTGCAACAAGTAAACAAGTAAACGAACAACAACTAAACGAACAACAACCAAACCAACAATACTGTAAATAAATCATCGTACACATCTGTAGTCTTGACTGACTGTTGACTGTGCTTCAACCTTTAACCTTCCCCTAACCTTAACCATATCTCACATCCATCGCAGCAAACATGCTTTGCAATACATAAACATAAGTACATACCTAACCATTTTAAAGCACGTTATAGTTAAATCCACCTAATCTGAAGTGGGGCCATAGCTGATATTGCATTACAGTTATCTTATTTCTGCCCTCTTATTATTCTCATATGATAATGTTATCATAGTCGGGGAAAAACAACAACTTAAAATGAAAAATAAATAAATAAAACCTTAATGAGAAAAAGAAATGAGTTTTGCAGTTGCATTGCATCAGCCCAGCAATTAAAAACAGACCCACCTGGGAGAGACCTATATGAGTTTATTTCACTCCACTTGTTTTCCTTACAGTGTCAGTCTAAATATAGAGGAGGAGATGTAGTGGAATGCATCTAGACTCAGCGTGCTCATCCTTCATGCTAAATGAGCTGGACCATTGCACCATTCCTAGAGGTCAAAATCAGATATCTCCCTCTCTCTTTTGAGCTGCTTGTGGTATTACCATAATTAAATGTGGCTGTGGATCCAGTAAAATGTGTGGTCCCTGGAAATGAGTCCGACAAACGTACATATCCTGATTCTGGAATGTTAAAGGGATAGTTCACCCAAAACTGAAAATTCTGTCATCTTTTATTCATTAATCACTTGTCACAAACAAGTTTTTTTTTTTATTCATTCATTCATTTTCTGCCGCTTTTCCGGGGCCAGGTCACGGGGGCAGCAGTCTTAGGAGAGAACCCCAGACTTCCCTCTCCCCAGACACTTCCTCCAGCTCCTCCGGGGGGATCCCGAGGCGTTCCCAGGCCAGCCGAGAGACATAGTCCCTCCAGCGTGTCCTGGGTCTTCCCTGAGGCCTCCTCCTGGTGGGAAATGCCTGGAACACCTCCCTAGGTAGGCGTCCAGGAGGCATCCGAAACAGATGCCCAAGCCACCTCAGCTGACTTCTATCAATGTGGAGGAGCAGTGGCTCTACTCCGAGCTCCTCTTGAGTGTCAGAGCTTCTCACCCTATCCATAAGAGTGCGCCCTGCCACCCTTCGAAGGAAACTCATTTCGGCCGCTTTTATCAGAGATGTTGTCCTTTCGGTCATGACCCAAAGCTCATGACCATAGGTAAGAGTAGGAACGTAGATTGACCGGTAAATCGAAAGCTTTTGCCTTTCGGCTCAGCTCCTTCTTTACCACAACGGAATGGTACATCGATCGCATTACTGCTGCCGCTGCACCAATCCGCCTGTCAATCTCACGTTCCATCCTTCCCTCACTCGTGAACAAAACCCAGAGATACTTAAACTCCTCCACCTGGGGTAAGGACTTTCCTCCAATTATTTATATAATATTATAAAGTCTTATTTGTTTTATTTCAGCTAGAATAAAAGAAGTTTACATTTTTTTAAAAACATTTTAAGGTCAAAACTATTAGCACCTTTAAGCTATATATTTTTTTCGACAGTCTACAGAACAAACCATATTTATTTATTTATTCTTTTTTATTGAACATTTTGATTTTGAACAAAGCCGGAGATCTGCTTGACAAAAAAAGTAAAATAAAATAAAAACAGTAATACTGTAATAATAGGTAAAACAAATCAGAATTGAAACCTATCTCATACAGACAAACAAGTATTTTTGAGTTTTTATTAGCACAACATGTTATCTTGAAAAATGTTGGAAACCTGTAACCCTTGACTTCTACAGTATTTGTTTTTCTTACCATGAGAGTCAATGGTTGCAGGTTTCTAACATTTCTCGAAATAGATTATTTTTGTTAAACAGTAAAAGTAAAGTTCTAAAAGTTTGGTCTCACTTTAAATAGTGAGTAAATAAAAATTCTGGGATAAACTATACCCTTTAAGTGCCCACCTCTCACAAAGTTCACATTACACTTACAGCACCATAAACAATACTGTGTATGTTTTATTAAAAAAAAAAAAAATGAGGCAACTATTTGCATCAGCCTTTTGAGTATTGCAAACTTATTTTATTTTAGTTTGTCTTGTTAGACTTTGCATGTTCTCAACTTGCACTTTCAAGTAACATCAACTCAATTTTAATCAATTTTTAATTTCGAGTTCATCAAACCTTCTTGTTTTAAGTAAAATGTACTTATCTTACACTGTAAAAAAGTTACGGTAACTCAAACCATTTGAGGAAACCGGTTGCAACAAACCATTTGAGTAAAAAAAACTAATCTATTTGAGTACTGTGAACTTACTCAATTTAAGTTGAAGTAATGAAGTATTTAGTTAGTTCAAAGAGTTCAAGAGTTCAAAACTCTTTTCAAATAAGTAGAATTAACTTTCAGTCAATTTTGAGTTAACTACGCTCATTTAATTTGATAAAGTTGACTGTTTGGTTGTAGATTGTAATATTTCACACTATATTTTAAGTTATTATTATTCAGTGAAACGTATGTTTTTTAATAATGCTACACTTTTCAAAATTCAAAGTACTCATTTAGATTATTTTGTTTAACTTAAATGGTTTGTAGCAATCGGTTTCCTAAAACGGCTTGAGCTGCCTTAACTTTTTGAGTTTTACAGTGTAGTATAGTTTTATTATTTTTCTGTATATGAAACTTGTTAAATCCTTAAAACCACACATTTAAAAAATTGTACAAACATTAATATTGCTTTATTTTTCTAAGTATCAATCAATAAACACAAAAACAGTCAAATGCATTTACTCAATTAAAAAACTCAATATAAAATTTGTTCAACGGTATTGTGACTAGTAATATACACAATGTTAAAACATCATTTCAACATTATTGTATAATATTTTATAATTTATTATATTTTATAATTATAATATTACGCTGGAAAAGGCCACAACCTTAACCACTTTAACAGAAACTATAAATGAGTTATAAATGGGTTACAGTTTACTCAAAAAAATAATAATTCTAATTATTGACCCTTGTGTTGTTCCAAACCTGTAAGACTTTTGTTTATCTTCAGAACACAAATTAAGATAGTTTGGATGAATTCTGATAGATCTCAAATCCTCCAGGCAGGAAACAGAAAAAAAAGTACCAAGATGACCAAGAAATTATAGTTCACCCAAAAATAAAAATTCATAAATAATTTACTCTCGAGTGGTTCCAAATATGATCTTCATGTTTTCTGGTAAACACAAAAGAAGATATTTTGAACACTCAAAAATTACATTTGCTGTTTGTTCAAACTATTGATTTCAAATGAGCGGAAACAACACAATTGTTATAATATTTTTATAAATATATATAAATATATTTATATATTTATTTATATATTTAATCCACTTAAATTTGTAAAAACGAATGAGTTGATTTAATTCCTTCACGTTTTCTCATGAACCCAGCATTGTTTTACAGTGAAGAAAGCTGAAAACCTTTAACCTTTAACTTCCATATAAAAAATAAAAAAACACAGGGTAATGCAGGTTTCCAACATTTTTCAAAATATCTTCTTTTATGTTTAACAGAAGAGTGCAACTCATAAAGTTTTGAAAGTAAAGATTGAATAAATGATGACAGAAGTTAAATTTGGCTGACTATCCCTTTAATAAGAAAATGGCTGTGATTAAAGACCACTGCCAGTCTATTGTACAATCTTAATCATGATTACTCTACACAGCATATAATATATCTCCCCCTCTGTCAGTTGCTTTCTTACCTCCATCTTATGTGGTTCATTGGTAGTCATGGATTAGACCATCAAGCTGGGTGGGTTTCCTTTATTTGACCTCTACTGTATCCCTTGCAAAAGTTTTTAATCCCATGGGCCACTGACCATTGTAAACCAAGATTCATTTGCAATTCACATTAATCTGAAGAGCAAAATTGCTAGTGTCCATAGCCCTAAAAACACAATGTGCTTCATGTGTTTTCCCTGAAATGCTGTTCTGATCCTGATTAAATCTTGAGGCACTTCCTCAATACGAGACAATCAACTATAAATTAAACACAAATGTAGGGATAAATAAATAAATAAAAAAGTAAGAAACACTTTTTAGTAAAAAAAAATATACAATTATAACAGAAAAATTGTAAATAGAATAATATGATACTACATGTGTATTATTAATTGTTTTGTATATAATAATTTTAACTGTTAAAAGCGATTAGTTACTAGATAATTAGTAACTAATAAAGTTATTGGGTAACACTTTATTTTGATGGTCCATTTGAGCATTAGTAGACTGTCTACTTAATATCTGTTGACACAGACATTTAACAGTCCTTCAACAGACATTTAACTGACTATAAGAAACTTTGCAATTACATGTCAACTTACACTAACCCTAACCCCAACCCCAACCCTAACCCCAACCTAACAGTCTACTTATAATCTAATGATAATTAGTTGCAATGTAACTTAAATTCAACAAACGGACCGTCAAAATAAAGTGTGACCAGTTATTGTAACTAATAACCTTAACTTTTCAGAATTTGATTGTAATGCAATAATGTGCACCTTTTGTAAACAAAATTTATTGTGCAAATAAACTTGAATTGTTCTCTTAGACAGCAGGATATACAAGCACCAGCCACTTTATTAGGTACACTTGTCCAAATGCTCGTTAACACAAATTATTAATCAGCCAATCACATGGCATCAACTCAATGCTTTTAGGTCAAGGTCAATGCATGGTCAAGACGATCTGCTGCAGTTCAAACTGAGCATCGAAATGGGGAAGAAAGGTGATTTAAGTGACTTTTAATGTGGCATGGTTGTTGGTGCCAGATGGGCTGGTCTGAGTATTTCAGAAACTGCTGATACTGGGATTTTTACGCACAACCATTTCCTGGGTTTACAGAGAATGGTCTGAAAAAGAGAAAATATCCAGTGGATGGCAGTTCTGTGGGCGCAAATGCCTTGTTGATGCCAGAGGTCAGAGGAGAATGGCCAGACTGTTTTGAGCTGATAGAAAGGCAACAGTAACTCAAATAACCACTCGTTACAACCGAGGTATGCAGAAGATCATCGCTGAACGACAAGTTGTCGAACCTTGAGGTGGATAGGCTACAGCAGCAGAAGACCACACCGGGTGCCACTCCTGTCAGGTAAGAATAGTAAACTGAGGCTACAATTCACACAGGCTCACCAAAATTGGATAATAGAAAATTGGAAAAACGTTGCCTGGTCTAATGAGTCTGGATTTCTGCTGCAACATTTGGATGGTAGGGTCAGAATTTGGCGTCAACAACATGAAGGCATGGATCTATTCTGCTTTATATCAACGGTTCAGGCTGGTGGTGGTGGAGTAATGGTGTGGGGGATATTTTCTTGGCACACTTTGAGCCCATTAGTACCAATTGAGCATCGACAGCATGTGTCAATGTCACAGCCTACCTGAGTGTTGTTGCTGACCATGTCCATCCCTTTATGACCACAGTGTACCCATCTTCTGATGGCTACTTACAGCAGTATAACGTGTAATGTCATAAATTGTGAATCATCTCTGGTTTCTTGAACATGACATTGTACTCTGTACACTGTACTCAAATGACCTCCACAGTCACCAGAACTCAATCCAATAAAGCACCCAATTGGGATGTGGTGAAACGGGAGATTTGCATCATGGATGTGCAGCTTACAAATCTGCAGCAACTGTGTGATGCTATCATGTCAATTTGGACCAAAATCTCTGAGGAATATTCCCAGCACCTTGTTGAATCTATGCAATGAAGGAAGGCAGTTCTGAAGGCAAACGTGGTCCAACCCGCTGTTCTGTCAATTTGTCCTACCTCCCATTCAAAAAGTAGGTAGCACATTTTGATGACACAATATGCCACACATCAGATTTTGCTACCAGTGTAAATTTTAATGTGGATTAGTGTGATATGTAGCTTTAATATCACCCTAACCTACCTAATCCCTAACCTCAACCACAGAACCATTTAAATAATGTGTTGGTAGCATAATCTGATGGGTAGGATAAAATGTCAGGACACCGGTACTAGTAAGGTGTACCTAATAAAGTGGCCGGTGAGTGTATATCTGAAATGCTTTTTATCCTCACTTACATTACACCTTGTATAAAAGTGTCTGCTAAATGAGTAAATGTAAATTTAATATTGCATTTAATATATGTAAAATCTTCGCAGTAACACTGTCCTCCTCAATCTCAAACATCCCTGCTGAAAAATCCAGCTTAAACCAGCCTAAGCTGGTTGGCTGGTTTTAGCTGGTCGACCAGCCTGGTTTTAGAGGGGTTTTTGCCATTTCCAGGCTGGTTTCCAGCTATTTCCAGCCTGGTCTTAGCTGGTCAGGCTGGAAAATGACCAGCTTAAACCAGCTAAAACCAGCTTGACCAGCCTGGTTTAAGCTGGACATAGCTGGTTTTGGCTGGTCAAGCTGGTTTTAGCTGGTCAACTCCCAGCCTGACCAGCTAAGACCAGGCTGGAAATGACTGGAAACCAGCCTGGAAATTGCCAAAACCCTTCTAAAACCAGGCTGGTCGACCAGCTAAAACCAGCCAACCAGCTTAGGCTGGTTTAAGCTGGATTTTTCAGCAGGGATGTTGAAACATTTTAACATTATTGGAACCAGGAAAATAAAAAGCGAGTTAAATGACTACAAATTCAAGGGTTGTTTTCTGTCATTTTCTTTATACCTGTAGATTAGCTGTACTTTCTCTTCTATGGCTGTGCCTTACATCCCTCATTTGAACAGTAGACTGTTTCAGCATAAACAAACGTTAAACCACAGCACCTGAGAACAAATGCTAGATTCAGTTTCTGAAACCAGAGAGCTTGTTTTCACTTAATCCAGATCAGGTTCTTCCAACATGGAGTGTAACAGTAATTTGTCGTTGCTTTGCTTTTGGTATTTTTACATATTTCTAAAAGAATGCGGTCCTACAAAAGGGAGCTGTAGCTTGATCCGCTAAAGAGCTTTTGTGAGCTATAATCATCTCTCACATTACAATGAGGAGCTGCTCGGGTTTCTGGGTAATGACTCCTGTTTGAGGAATTTCCCTTTGCGATTGTTCTCTGTACTCTGAGGTTATCTCAGCTCTGTCATTATATTCAATATCTTTTATATCGGATATATTATTTATTATAAATAAAACAATTTTAATGCATATACAGCTTTTTTTATTATTATTATTATTTGAAAACAACTCTACATATTTGACTTGGACTACAAAATCAGTTCAATATGTCTTGGCAATAGCCAAAAATATATTGAATGGATAATATTTATAGATTTTTATTCAAATATTAAATAAAGAACATGATTTATGAAGATATGAAGAGTTCGGATGCAAAGATTAGCATTTTTTCTGACTCTAGGTTCAGTAGTTTCACTTTTATGGGAAATATTAAGGTTTTTCATTGCCTTTAACATAAAATAACTGAATATAAACACATGAGGCTGAGAAAAAGGCTCATTGTAGAAGAAAATTTCAGATGGCACTTGAAATTTTTGCATCTGAACTCTTCATACAGTTGAAACCAGAAGTTTACATACACTCTAAAAAAAGGAACATAACCATTTTTTTTTTTAAATGTCTGATGGTAAATCACACTAAATGTTTACTATTTTAGGTCTGTTAGGATTACCTAAATGATTTACATTTGCTAAACGTCAGAATAATGAGAGAATTTTTTTTTTTTGAGAATGTTTTATTAATTTCTAGACAGTCAAAAGTTTAGATACATTTCCTTGGTATTTTTTTAACTTTGCTTTTAAACTGTATGACTTCGGTCAAATGTTTTGGGTGTCCTTCCACAAGCTTCTCACAATAGTTTGCAGGATTTTTGGCCCATTTCTCTAGACAGGATTGGTGTAACTGAGTCAGATTTGTAGGCTGTCTTGCACAAGCTTTTTCAACTCTGCCCACAAATTTACTATAAGATTGTGTCAGGGCTTTGTGATGGCCACTCCAAAACATTCACTCTGTTGTCCTTAAAGCACATTTTAACTCATTTGGCAGTATGCTTAGGGTCATGGTCTGTTTGGAAGACCCATTTGTGGCCAAGTTTTAATTTCCTGGCTGATGTCTTGAGATGTTGCTTCAGTATTTCTACATAATGTTCGTTCTTCATGATGCCATCTATGCTGTGAAGTAGACCAGTCCCTCCTGCAGCAAAACAGCCCCACAACATGATGCTGCCACCCCCATACTTCAAAGTTGTGATGGTGTAAGCTTTCCTCTTTGTTCTCCAAATGTAACACTGGTCATTATGGCCAAACAGTTCAATCTTAGTTCCATCAGACCACAGGACATGTCTCCAAAAATTGTTCTTTTTCCCAGTGTAATTTAGCAAATTATAATCTGGCTTTTTTTTTTTTTTTTTTTTTTTGATTCTGGCTTGTTGATTTTTACATGTTGTCACACAAGGAAGCAGTGTGTTTGAGGTTTTCCTTAAATACTATTCTACAGTTGTGCCTCCAATTAACTCAAATGTTGTCAATTAGCCAATCAGAAACTTCCAAAACCTTGACACCATCATCTGAGCTTTTTCAGAGGCATATTAATCTTATTGTATGTAAACTTGACTTTCAAGAAAAGTTATAACAATTTCTCTAAATATTGTCCTATCATAATAAACAGGTCACACCTTATTTTGATGGTCCGTTTGTTGAATTTAAGTACATTGCATCTACATGCCAACTAATTCTCATTAGATTATAAGTAGACTGTTAGATTGGGGTTAGGGTTGGGGTTAGTGTAAGTTGACATGTACTCGAAAAGTTTCTTAAAGTCAGTTAAATGTCTGTTGAAGGAGCAGTGTCAGTAGATATTAAGCAGGCAGACTACTACTACTCAAACGGACCATCAAAATAAAGTGTTACCGATAAACTATACATCAGTAGGAAGATTATTTATTTAGCTTTCAGGTGATCAATCAATCAATCAATCAATCAATCAATCGATCGATCGATCGATCGATCGATCAATCAATCAATCAATCAATAAATACACGTACAACTAGTTTTGTGATCCAGGGTCACATACAGTACGTGTATATACATGTGTAGGGTATTGAAATGTTCCCTGAGGTTCAGACTTATGACCGTTATGACTGCTATGTTCCCAAGGTTTAGTTTTTATACATCTTAGCTAGCGTCAGGACGTGGGCACACTGGGGTGCTGTTTTTGAACATGTCAGTGTTTACGAATATATTACATCAAAAAGAAACCGAGTAGTCTTGACAAATTATACATCAGTCTAAAGCTACAACCCTCAAGCAGCCATTGTAGCTAGTTGTTTTTCAATGGGAAGCTTATAAGGAATGTATTTGCTAAATTTGTGTATGTGGTATGTTGTGTAAGTTGTAATTTGTGTAAGTTGTAGAGAACACGCTTATTAGATTGCATGTGTTTGTATATGGAAAAACAAATATTGAACACAGTACATCTTTCTCATTAATTCATACTGTATAATTTTTAATTTTTTTTAACATGACACTTTCTAGATGTACCATATTAAAGCTCAAAGTGCCTTCTTTCCAATGATACCTAATTTTTTGTTTGTAGCTTACTGGGGTTCAAAAACTGTTACTATTTAAAATTAAGTAGGTGTAAATCGCCATAACTGTTTTTTTTTTTAAGTATGGAGCATTGTACTTCACCAAAGAGCTTAGAATGACCAAGAGGCGACACTCAATAGAACGTTCCATTGCAACAGCAGCGCCCAGCAACAGACCCGGATTCCGCCATTTTGGAGTGAATCTTATTGCTTTGGATCTTATTGCTGTCGCAATGGCAAGCAGCTGCTTTGTTTTTTATATATTTGTTTATTTAAAAAGCGCATTAAAGCTGAGATTCAACCTGAAAGACGACAATACAACACACTATCACAATCATCAGCACTTTTAACAGTTTATTTTAAAGACTTATAATATGCTGTTGTTCTATTGGAATTTTCATTCCAAAATGGCTGCCGCGCCATCTAGTGGCTGTTTCCCAAATCGCTCTAGAGTGTCGCCTTTTGGTGATTCTATGCTCTTTGACTTGACTCATCCCATGCTATTGTTAGCTGCGGAGAGGTGTACTGTTACTTTTGATATCATTACCAACTGCTATCATCAACTGACAAACATAAGTTGCCAGTCTTGAGCACATTTTTTCATGGTTGTGTTTTTAATTTTAAAGTATGAGTTGTGATATTCTGTCTTCATTTACTGGCTATGGTTCTCCACTGGCTTCCTAAAGAGATTGAGGAAGCATATGTCACCCATCTAATTCTGAGATCACTCCCCATCGTTCTTAAACAGAGCAAATGTTAGTGCGGCCATCTGGGACCATACTTTTCATACCCATGGGCTGTGATGTACACTATGGGCATATCAGTGGGGGAATGCTTGAGACTACTGCAATGTAAAAAGTGATGCATTGTGGGGGAAAAAAATGTTCATCAGCAACTAGAGGCCAATGATTGATCTGAATGCACTGCAAAAACTCCTTATCGAGTTCCAATCTTATTTCTAGCCAAATAAAATTGAATAGATCTTGTTTTAAGAATACACATGCAAGATCAGATTATGTAAGACGATTATTTTAAGATTATTTTTTCTTACTTAGTAAAGTTTAAAGGTACCATCAAATTAAAAGTTAGTTTTTTTAGATGTTAGTATGCTAGTTTTAAACATCTCTATAAGTTAGTGTGGTCCAAAAAAGTCACAAAATTTGCATTTAGAAGATATAAACCACCAAAGCTTGCAGTGTGTCACTTCAGCCTAAATGGATCATTCATTCATTTTCTTTTCAGCTTAGTCCATTTATTAATATGTTTTATGGAGCAGATGCCCTTCCAGCCACAGCCCATCACTGAGAAACACCCACACACACTCATTCACACTCATACACTACGAACAATTTTAGCTTAACCAATTCACCTATACCGCATGGGTTCAGACTTGTTGTGGAAACACCCGGAGGAAACCCACGTGAACACGGGGAGAACATGCAAACTCCACACAGAAATGCCAACTGACCCAGCCGAGGCTCGACCCAGCGACCTTCTTGCTGTTAGGCGATAGTGCTACCCACTGCAACATCCTGGCCAAATTTGCCCACTCACCTCATCATTGGCTTTTTTCTATCATAATTGGCCATAATTGGGTCTCCTCCACCAATCAGGTGGTGTGTGGTGTGCAAGCTGACGCAATATGGCTTTCGTCACTCCATCCAGGTGGATGCTGCACACTGGTGGTGGTTGAAGAGATTCCCCCTAAAAACGTTTAAAAGTGCTTTGAGTGTCCAGAAAAGCGCTATAAAAATGTAAGAAATTATTATTATTATTGGCGACGCAGTGGCGCAGTAGGTAGTGCTGTCGCCTCACAGCAAGAAGTTTGCTGGTTCGAGCCTCGGCTGGGTCAGTTGGCATTTCTGTGTGGAGTTTGCATGTTCTCCTCGTGTTCGTGTGGGTTTCCTCCGGGTGTTCCAATTTCCCCCACAGTCCAAAGACATGCGGTATAGGTGAATTGAATAGGCTAAATTGTCCGTAGTGTATGTGTGTGAATGCAAGAGTTTGTGGGTGTTTGCCAGTGATGGGTTGCAGCTGGAAGGGCATCCATTGCGTAAAACATATGCTGGATAAGCTGGCGACCCCTGATTAATAAAGAGACCTAGCTGAAAATTAAATGAATGAATGAATTCCTGAAAAAACTACCCATTTACAGTAATTTGAGTATTTATAATTAGTTTTTTACACCACTGTTTATTTGATTATTTATTTGTTTGTTCGTTCCATTTAATCCTATTCATTGAAAGTTTATTTCATTTTAGCTAAATTTATTGAAATCGATACCTGAGATAAAGTTTCAGTAATCAAAAAACAACTTGGACTTCCTGATGTGAGCGCAGTACAAGCACTGTATTGCTATAGTAACAGTTTATGGTATGGTAATGATTAGTGTCCAGACTGAGACTGTGTGTGTGTGTGTTTGTGAGATAGAGGAAATGCTCGAGTAATGGGAGCAGGAAGACTAAATGGCCTATCACACACACCCCTCTCTGACCTCCCCTGATCCGCCGGACACCATCAAACATCCCGCCACTTTCTTCTCTCTAATGGTTTCCGTGGTAATCAACATGGCGGAAGTGGCCACGGCACAGTGTGATTAGCTGGAAAGGATTCCCTAATCGTTCCATTTGTTCTCAGGCTTTGAGAAAAAAGTTGCAAAGGAAAAAAAAAAGGGTGGAAGCAAGGGTGATAAAACACCAAAGAGGACATAAGAGGTGACTGCACAGATGGATATGATGTCTAACATGGGAATAAACAAAAATAAACATAAGTAACTCAACCACTACTACAATTTATTAAGCAGATAGTTTGAAGCAGAAAGTATAGGAAGAAATATTATCTTAAGTAATATGTTTGAAATAATATGATTGATTATATAACTTTGACATTTTCTTCATGTTATAACTTTAAACACAAGAAATTGTTTTAACCCTTATGTACTGATGTTTTCATCTCTGGGGTGATTTTGAGTCTTAATTTGCTCATAACTGTTTCTGTGTTTCAGCTAGCAGAATGATTTTTGTTGACTAATCTTATTTTGACACATACAATGCATCCGGAAAGTATTCATAGCGCTTCACTTTTTCCATTTTTTTAATGTTACAGCCTTATTCCAAAATGGATTAAATTCATAAATTCTACACACAATACCCCATAATGACAATGTGAAAAAAGCAAATTTATAAAAAAATATAAAACCGGAAAAATCACATGTACATAAGTATTCACAGCCTTTGCTCAATACTTTGTTGATGCACCTTTGGCAGCAATTACAGCCTCAAGTCTTTTTGAATAGGATGCCACAAGCTTGGCACACCTGTCTTTTGGGAATTTTTGCCCATTCCTCTTTGCAGTACCTCTCAAGCTCTATCAGGTTGGATGAGAAGCAAAGGTGTACAGCCATTTCAGATCTCTCCAGAGATGTTCAATAGGATTTTGTTCTGGGCTCTGGCTGGGCCACTCAAAGACATTCACCGAGTTGTTTCGAAGCCACTCCATTGATATTTTGGCGGTGTGCTTTGGGTCATTGTCCTGCTGGAAGTTGAACCGTCGGCCCAGTCTGAGGTCAAGAGCACTCTGAAGCAGGTTTTCATTCAGGATGTCTCTGTACATTGCTGCATTCATCTTTCCCTCTATCCTGACTAATCTTCCAGTTCATGCTGCTGAAAAAGTATGGTATTAGCCTTGGTGATGTGCCTGGTTTTCTCCAAACGTAACGCCTGGCATCCACTCCAAAGAGTTCAATTTTAGTCTCATCAGACCAGATAATTTTGTTTCTTATGGTCTGAGAGTCCTTCAGATGTCCTTTAGTAAAAAGTTCCGTCTGGCCACTCTACCATACAGGCCTGATTGGTGGATTGCTGCACAGATGGTTGTCCTTCTGTAAGCTTCCACAGAAGAACGCTGGAGCTCAGACAGAGTGACCATCCGGTCATTGATCACCTTCCTGACTAAGGCCCTTCTCCCCCGATCACTCAGCTTAGATGGCCGGCCAGCTCTAGGAAGAGTCCTGGTGGTTTCAAACATCTTCCACTTACGGATGATAGAGGCCACTGTGCTCATTGGAACTTTCAGAGCAGCCGAAATTTTTCTGTAACCTTCCCCAGCCTTGTGCCTCGAGGCGATCCTGTCTACAGACAATTACTTTTTCTTCATGTTTGGTTTGTGCTTTAACATGCATTGTGAACCCTGGGACCTGTTTCTTATTTTCACATCCCAATGTTAACAGGTATACATCAGATAAATGCCTTTTTAATTTTTTTTTTTTTTGGGATTCGACAGTTTTGTTAGCACAAATGCCTTGTTGATGCCAGAGGTCAGAGGAGAATGGCCAGACTGGTTCCAGCTGATAGAAAGACAACAGTAACTCAAATAACCACTTGTTACACCGAAGTACTGTATGCAGAAGAGCATCTCTAAATGCACATCAAATCAAACCTTTAGTGGATGGGCTACAAGAGTAGAAGACCACACCGGGTGCTACTCCTGCCAGCTAAGAACAGGAAACTGAGGCTAAAATTCGCACAGGTTTACCAAAATTGGATAATAGAAGATTGGAAAAATGTTGCCTGGTCTCGATTTCTGCTGCCACATTCGGATGGTGGGGTCAGAATTTGAGGTCAACAACATGAAAGCATGAATCCATTCTGCCTTGTATCAATGTTTCAGGCTGGTGGTGGTGTAATGGTGTGGGACAGGGGTGCACAATCCTGTTCCTGGAGAGCTACCTTCCTGCATAGTTCAGCTCCAACCCTGATCAAACACACCTGAACCAATAAATTAGGACCTGAACAGCACTTCATAATTACAGGCAGGTGTGTTTGATATGGGTTTGCAACAGAAATCTGCAGGAAGGTAGCCTCTCCAGGAACAGGATTGAGCACTTCTGGTGTGGGAGATATTTTCTTTGGCACAACTTTGGGCTCATTAGTACCAATTGAGCATCGTATAAACGCCACCTGAGTATTGTTGCTGACCATGTCCATCCCCTTTATGACGACAGTGTTGTCCATCTTCTGATGGCTACTTCCAGCAGGATAACTGCATCATATCATAAAGTGCAAATCATCTCAGACTGGTTTCTTGAACATGACAATGAGTTCACTGTACTCAAAGAGCCTCCACAGTCACCAGAGCTCAATCTAATAGAGCATTTTTGGGATGTGGTGGAACAGGAGATTCACATCATGGATGTGCAGCTAACAAATCTGCAGCAACTGTGATGCTATCATGTCAATAGAACCAAAATCTCTGAGGAATATTCCTAGTACCTTGCTGAATCTATGCCACAAAGGATTAAGGCAGTTCTGAAGGCAAATACAGTAGGGGTCCAACCCGGTACTAGTAAGGTGTACCTAATAAAGTGGCTGCTGAGTGTATATTGCTAGCATAAGTGTCATTCATTTATTTTCCTTCAACTTAGTCCCTTATTTATCAGGGGTGAACTTTTTTTTCTTTCTTTCTTTCTTTCTTTCTTTCTTTCTTTCTTTCTTTCTTTCTTTCTTTCTTTTTTTCTTTCTTTCTTCACTGCAAAAAAAAAATGTATTTTACTTGTCCAAATATCTAAAAAAAAAAAATTGAATAAAGAAGTATTTTCTAGACTGGTAAAAACATTGTCTTGTTTTCTGAATTATGGTAAAAAAAACAAGCAAAATAATTTGCTTTTTATATATTTTTTTTCTTTGTCTAGAAAATGCTTCTTGATTTAAGTATTTTTAGATATTTGGATTAAAAACAAGACAAACTGATTCAATTTGGGCAGTTATTTCTGGAAAAAAAAGACAATATGTATTCTTTGTCTAGAAATTGCTTCTTGATTTAAAACTGTTGTTTAATTTGAACTTGTTATTTCTGAAAACAAGACAATATTTATTCCTTGTCTAGAAAATGCTTCTTGATTTAAAACTTTTAAGATATTTGGACTAGAAACAAGACAAACTGGTTTATTTGGACTTGTAATTTCTGAAAGCAAGACAGAATTTATTCATTGTCTAGAAAATGCTTTTCGATTGAAAACTGTTTAGATATTTGGATTAAAAACAAGACAAACTGGTTTAATTCCGACTTGTTATTTCTGAAAACAAGACAATATTTATTCCTTGTCTAGAAAATGCTTCTTGATTTAAGACTTTTTAGATATTTGGACTAGAAACAAGACAAACTGGTTTAATTCTGACTTGTTATTTCTGAAAACAAGACAATATTTATTCCTTGTCTAGAAAATGCTTTTCGATTGAAAACTGTTTAGATATTTGGACTAAAAACAAGACAAACTGGTTTAATTCCGACTTGTTATTTCTGAAAACAAGACAATATTTATTCCTTGTCTAGAAAATGCTTCTCGATTTAAAACTGTTTAGATATTTGGACTAGAAACAAGACAAACTGATGTAATATGGACTTGTTATTTCTAAAAACAAGACAATATTTATTCCTTGTCTAGAAAATGCTTTTCGATTGAAAACTGTTTAGATATTTGGACTAAAACCAAGACAAACTGGTTTAATTCTGACTTGTTAATTCTGAAAACAAGACAATATTTATTCCTTGTCTAGAAAATGCTTCTTGATTTAAGACTTTTTAGATATTTGGACTAGAAACAAGACAAACTGATTTATTTGGACTTGTTATTTCCGAAAATGAGACAATATTTATTCCTTGTCTAGAAAATGCTTCTCGATTTAAAACTGTTTAGATATTTGGACTAAAAACAAGACAAACTGATTTATTTGGACTTGTTATTTCCGAAAATGAGACAATATTTATTCCTTGTCTAGAAAATGCTTCTCGATTTAAAACTGTTTAGATATTTGGACTAGAAACAAGACAAACTTATGTAATATAGACTTGTTATTTCTGAAAACAAGACAATATTTATTCCTTGTTTAGAAAATGCTTTTTGATTTAAAACTTTTTAGAAACATGACCAAAAAAAGTAAAAAAAAAAAAAAAAAAAAAGCATTTTATTGCAGTCATTGACATATTCATTCAGTCAATTCATTCACTTCACAAGATTTGAAGAGAAGCTGCAGGGAACTGACGAATAACTTTTCACACAATATTATGTACGCATACACATCCAGTGACTAAGAGCAAAGTCAAATCTATTCTCACGCTAGATAGTAAACGTTTCCTCATCACGTTCCAACAAAATCTCCCTTCTCTCTCTCCAAATCTCTCATCTTGTCTCCTGAAACTCGAGTGATTCTGGCAAATGTAAAAAAAACAACAGCAAAAAAAAAAAGTGAGCAGTGTATGTGTTACAGGAGTGAATGGAAGGTTAGATAACACCTTAAACGAGTGACAATAGATGCTGGGAGGATGCAGGGAACAGGTGGGATATGCGACACCTCTGAACACCACCGCTGAGAGTTAGCTGGCAGATTTAAAAGGCAGATATTGATGTCAGGGGTTTACCGCAGCAGAGCATTCCACACAGAGCAATAGCAGGATTCATTACGCCACTCTAATGTTTACCGCACGTTTATACCAGAGTATAGTTACACTCAGTGACAAAAGCCATGTACGAAGGTGACATTCTTTAAACATACCAGAGAAGTATAACTCCCAAGGTTTGATTGGCAATCACAGGATCCATTTCCAAACTGGAATTTCCCTGTGAATTACATTCTGTTTAAAAAATAGGTTCAATGGACAAATTTTCAAACAATATATATTAAAACAGAAATATTAGCCTTCCTGTTAAATTTGAGTTCTTTTATTTATTTTTCCCCAAATACAAATAAAAAAATATATATTATAGGAATTACTGTGAAATTTATTGCTCTGTAAAACGTATTTTGGGAAATGTTTGAAAATGTAAATATAAACAAATATATTTGTGTGAGCAAAATAAATAACTTAAGCATGTTTGTGTGATGTCACAAAAAAGTGCAAGTTACTAACTTACATCTAACTTATTATTAATGTAATAATAAAACAGTGTACATACAACTGAAAACTTAATTTTATAACCTTAATTTTCAGAGGATTATTATAAACGCATATAACAATTGTTGTTTTCCATGCATATATGTTTTTAAAGAATATACCATGCAAAGAATGAAAAATAATATTACTTTTTGCACCAATGTGAATTATATTATATTATATTATATTATATTATATTATATTATATTATATTATATTATATTATATTATATTATATTATATTATATTATATTATATATTTTCGGCTTAGTCCCTTTATTATTCTGAGGTCGCCACAACGGAATAAACCACCAACTTATCCAGCATATGTTTTGCCCTTCCAGCTGCAACCCATCACTGGGAAACATCCATACACACATACACTACGGACAATTTAGCTTACCCAATTCACCTATACTACATGTTATTGGACTTGTGGGGGAAATATCCGTAGCACCCGGAGGAAACCCACACGAACACAGGGAGAACATGCAAACTCCACACAGAAATGCTTACTGACCCAGCCAAGGCTCAAACCAGCGACCTTCTTGCTGTGAGGTGAATGTGCTACCCACTGCACCACTGTGCAGCCGCTATGTTATTTATATTATGTTATGTTATGTTATGTTATGTTATGTTATGTTATATTATATTATATTATATTATATTATATTATATTATATTATATTATATTATATTATATTATATTACATTATATTATTCATTTTCAACCGCTTTTCCAGTGCCGGTTTGCAGGGGCAGCAGTGTTAGGAGAGAACTCCATATTCCCTCTCCCCAGACACTTCCTCCAGCTCATCCGGGGGAATCCCGAGGCGTTCCCAGGTCTGCCGCGAGACATAGTCCCTTCATGTCCCATGTCACAAAAACCACCTTCTTTCATTGAAGAAATATCACTAAGTTACGAAGCATGCTCTCTTTCTCAGATGCAGAAAAGGTCATGCTTTTATGACTTCTAGGCTGGATTACTGTAATGCTCTGTTTGCTGGTTGCCCAGCATCCTTTATTAATAAACTTCAGTTAGTTCAAAATGCAGCTGCCAGAATCTCTTACCAGGTGTAGAAAATATGACCATATCTTCCCAATTTTATCCTCCTTACACTGGCTGCCTGTTAAGATCCGTATTGATTATAAAATATTGCTTCTTACCTATAAAGCTTTAAATAATCGAGCTCCTGTTTATCTATCCGAGCTTCTGTTTCGCTACAATCCAAGCCGCTCTCAGGGCTTCTAGTAATACCCAGAATAGCAAAATCTACTAAAGGAGGTTGGTCCTTCTTATTTATTGCTCCTAAACTCTGTCTTCCTGATAATGTTTGAGGCTCAGACACACTCTCTCAATTCAAACTAGATTAAAGACCTATTTTTTTAGTAAAGCATACACACAATGCACCACATAATGACACAATGCATGAGTGTGCTCCATGAAGGTGAATGGGCTTGACAAACCACCTGTAGGACACACTCCTCCTGTCTTAATGGACCAGACATTTCGTTAGAAACATTCCTATGCTTTACATGTTTGTTCATATAACTGCTATTTTCATTTATAGCATGTCTTTTTTGCAATGATATTTAATATATCTTGTTCAAACACATATCTTGTTTTCATTGTTCTCTATTTCCACCTGGGGATACTCATTCCGAGGCCTCTAGTGATTGTGCAGCGCCATTGATGTGATTCAAGTACTGTGAATAGATGATGCCAACCAAAGAGGGCTTCTAGAGGTCTCCATAACCCTGGACCAGGCCGTATCCTGAGCAGATGCTGCGGCGATCATGGAGGAGTGGAGTGGAGAGCATGAGACTGATTCCTAAAACTAGATTGATTCCTAGACTGCAACTCTGCACAAGATGTTTGGTCAAAGGAGAAATGGTCGTGGCCAACTCACCCGGGATTCTCTCAAGGTTTTTCCTTCACTTTTGTCAATTGGTGAAGTTTTGTTCCTTGCCACTATCGCCACTGGCTTGCTTGGTTTGGGACTTGTGAAGCTGCGTATCAATGAATTTGCTCTTCAGTGTTTGGACTTTCAGCAGTGAAATTTAAATCACACTAAACTGATCTAAACTGAACTTCAACCCTGAAAGCTGGACTGACACAGTTTCAATTTACTAGAACTTCTATGTAAAGCTGCTTTGACACAATCTACATGGTAAAAGCGCTATAGAAAAAAAAAGATTATTTAAATTGAATTGAATTTTGACAACAAGGTGCCTGCTGGCTATTTATTTTGGTGTTCATCAGTTAATTAATATTAACAAATATCTTAATAAAACATATTTACATTCTATATCATTATAAAACAATTAGGGTTGTCAAATGTTTATGTTAAATATTAATTTAAATTGCAATTTTTGCTTTCAACAACAAAAAAAAAAATCCAGTTTTGCGGAAAAAGCTAATAAACCTTTAAAGCCAACCAAATACCTTTCTTTTATTTCTTTTTCCAGCGATCAATCACTTACGAGCAGTGATGTTTTTGTGGTCACCTTTGGAAGAGAGGCCAAACTCGTTTTTCCCCGTTTTCCCATCATCCTTGTCTTTTTTGATTGGTCTCTGTGGTTCAGGGCCTTCAGGCTAAACAGGTGTGAGGCTGGGAAGACATTTCTCTCATACCTGTGCGAAAGCTGTCTAGCCCACCTGCCCTATGCCTCCACATTTACTGGAGCCGTTCAGTCAATAGGACTGACTGCAAGGAAAGCTAATACAATAATTAAACCTGTAAACCACACACTTATATCATTTTACGTGTTAAGTAGTCTATGTGTGGTACATTTCTGTACAATGAAAATGAGAGCAGGTTGAAGGGGGGAGTTTGGCTGATGAGGAAAGTCTGAACATTTCCTCTACTGCGCTCACAATACACCCTCACCATACACGCAGTCATGTCTTCTCTTATAACCTAATAAATCAAGGCGATTCATTCTAGTATGGCCGTAAAGGAGAAGAATGGAAACTAAACACCTTTCAGAGTTCTTCTCATGGGGTCTTCAACTCCCAAAATGGAGACTGCAAAGCTAAATGACTAACACTGATTACATGACAAAGCTGTCGTTGTTGTTTTTTTTTTTTGCTGGCCTGGGCAATCTTGTAATCCAAAGATTTAGTGTAATGATTCACAATAATATCTTTGAATATATACTGTTTATGCAATCAGCATTTTCCAAATTAACACACTAGGTTGCCAAAAAAGAAAGAAAAACACACATAATGGAACATAATAAGCTGATTTCAAAGAACAATATCAGGACTCTTATTTATGTGATATGAAAATCAAACATCTGCTGCATCTTGTGATTTTATCTGAGTGAAAAACTTCTTTTATATTGCAATACAAATACTCATATTAAGCTTCTAATTTACAAATATGACGTAAACGAGTATTGTTCAATATTTTTATTTTGGATTGTTTACTTTGTTTTCTGTTTACACTTTTAGACTAATCATGATCTGCTAAAGCTAAATAAATCCATTGTCACAGGAACAATATACAGTATATGCTGGTTAAACTACAATAATACAAAATAAACATTTGGATCTAGCAAAGTTTATCAGTTCACCTAACATTGGCAGATGTGGCAAATGTTAATTTTGTAAAATATGTCATGAGCCTTGTTCCTGGTAATCAACAAACAGAACAAGTCTTCAAATCAAATGACAAGAAAAACAAGGACATAGGCTGCATCTGAAATCACATACTTTCTGCTACAGCTTATACACTACCTGACAAAAGTCTTGTCTTTGATCCCAGTTGTAAGAGCAACAAAGAATAACTTGACGTCTAGTTGATCATTTGGAAAAGAGGTACATTTTCCGATGAATCATCTGTTGAACTGCATCCCAATCATCACAAATACTGCTGAAGACCTATTGGAATCGACATGGACCCAAGAATCTTGCAGAAATCTGTCAAGTTTGGTGAAGGAAAAATCATGGTTTGGGGTTACATTCAGTATGGTGGTGTGCGAGAGATCTGCAGAGTGGAAGGCAACATCAACAGCCTGAGGTATCAAGACATTTGTGCTGCCCATTACATTACAAACTACAGGAGAGGGCACATTTTTCAGCAGGATAGCAGTTTTTTCATACTTCATCCATTACATTAAAGTTCCTGAAAGCAAAGAAAGTCAAGGTGCTCAGGATTGGCCAGCCAAGTCTCCAGACATGAACATGTCTGGGGTAAGATGAAGGAGGAGACATTGAAGATGAATTCAAAGTAACTTGATGAACTCTGGGAGTCCTGCAAGAACGCTTTCTTTGCCATTCCAGATGACTTTATTATTAAGTTATTTGAGTCTTTGCAGAGATGTATGTTTTATACTGTAGATTATTTTTGTTAAGTGATAAGACTTTTGTCTAAGGCATGAGGCATGATCATATTTAATTTTGGTAAATTAAGTGCAGAGGCTTTTGCTTTTTATATAAGCCACTTCTGATACCAAATGATCAACTACAGAGAAGTCAAGAAGTCAAGTTATTATTTGTTGTTTCTAAAACTTGGATAGGCAACAAGACTTTTGTCAGGTAGTGTAGTACCTGAACAACAGTATGTGAGCCAAGTAGTGCATCCAAATTCATAGTATTCAAAAAACAGGTGAGAATTACCTTAATGAACCTGATACTTTCAGCAAAATTCTGGAGTATGCATTCAACTGACTCTTTGCTATGCCATGATGCCATGACAAAATCCATCAATGGAAGTGAAGTGACCCAACTGATGTGGGTAGGTCATGTGATAACGACAAATGGCGAATGTAGAACGTCCAAAGTCCATTCCTAATACTCACATTCATACAATATATAATGCACTTTTCCAAAGGTCATGTAGTAAGTTTGAATTTAAATATAGTACCTACTTGAGTAGAAGGCAATTTCAGACACAACCATACTGTGTAAAAAGAGTTGATATTATTATTATTATTATTATTATTATTATTATTATTATTATTATTATTGTTATTATTATTATTATTATTATTATTATTATTGTTATTATTATTATTATTATTATTATTATATTGATGTTTTTAACCCATTAAAGTGGAATATGTGGTCTGAAATGCTTTGAAGATCTCTTTATTAACAATGTGTTTGCAAATTTTTCTGAATTATCATCATTATTTAATCTGCTTCCCTCCCACCTATTTCGTTATTTTCAAATTAGACATTGTGCTTCCTCTCTGTTCTCTGAGTTTCCCTCCCTGCCTACAAGGTCTCCATGGGAAGAGGTATTTAAACTGAATGCTCATATGAGTGGGATCATTTCTAAGATATACGCAATTATTTTGTCAAAGGATAACTCTCATAACATTAAAGCTATCATGGCCTGGGAAGAGGAACTTGACTTAGAGTTTGAAGATGACTACTGGAGTGCAGTATTAGACAATGTGCGCACCTGCACCTCATGCGCTAGACTCAGCTTTATACAATTTAAAACGATTCACAGAGCTCATCTCTCAAAGGCCAAACTTTCTAAAATATATCCCAATGTCTCAGATATGTGTGATAAATGTAAACTTTCACCATGTAATCTTAGTCATATGTTTATATTTTGTCCCAAGTTGCACAATTTTTGGATTACTTTCTTTAAAATTGTTTCTGATATTCTGGGGGTCAAGTTAGCTGTTTGCCCTTTAATTGCGATCTTTGGTGTTCCCTCTCAGTGTCAACCTTTAAACCGGAGACATGCTGACATTGTGGCTTTTGCATCTCTTCTCGCTAGGCGCAGAATACTGTTGTCTTGGACCTCCCCACAACCCCCCTCTATTTCATTGTGGCTTAAAGGTTTAGTCTTCTTTTTAAAGCTTAAGAAAATTAAATACAATATTAGAGGTAGGGGAGAACAGTTTGTTTAAAAATGGCAACAATTTATGGCATTCTTTAATCACTTAAAAACCTTGTGGATGTGGATTGAGTGAAGGTATATGTGTATGTATGTATATGGTTTGTTATTATAATTGTTTCTCTGTATTTGTATTTATTTTATTCATTATTATTATTTTTATTTTGTTTATTTTATTTGTTTATTTTCAGATGTTGATTGTTTTATTTGGGGATTGTTTTATGGGTTGTTATAAAATGTAAAGTGCTATTTCCAAGAATAAAAATTCCATGACAAAAAAAAAAAAGTGAAATATGTAAAGTCAATTTAACATAATCAACAGTTGACCAGCACCATTCTAATGGAACAATTCTACAACATTCAAGATCACTGCACTTAATATGCACTTAATATGCAGTATAGAAAAAATAACTTGTAAACTAGTGAGTCTTAGTGAATGTAGAATGAAATGTGAACACATAGTTCCTCTGAAATGGGTGTACTTGTCTAAAACAGTGAAAGCAGGCAGAGGGTTATGCAGAGTTCCTGGGCTATGCTGTCCAGATTAGCTGCAGGAAGCATTTAAATAGTTATTTGCATTATTGGCAAGATGATGAGCTTTTTAATATGTCAGAAATCCAATATTGTCATTAAACCCAGCTGATATGTGACAGTTAATTATGTTGCCTTATGTTGGGGTCGTAAATAGATTGGTTAAACACTTCCTGTGGCAGACGGCACTTTAAGGTTAATTTGTATAATTGGTGATCAATCTAGTTAAAGCAGGTCAGGTCTAGCCTAAACATTCTCGCCTTTAGTACTAGCGTTTAGTTTAGAGGTTGGACGTGCCATAATCATACTGAAGGGGCTCTGGGAAGTTCTGAGGGACTGTCTCAAGCCAGGTCAGGGTGGTTATTTTCTGGATGGGGTGTTGATGCAGGCTGCAGGGGGTGAATGAGTGGGTAATCATCTGTTGTGGAGCGTCGGCTAATAACCACACACTCAGTGCAACGCCACTATGTCCTTAATGCAGTGTAACAGAAGTGTTTATTAATATATGAATGACAAAATAAGGCAAAAAACATGTATTATGCTTCAAGAGATTTTTACTGTTTAATTTGTGCGTGTGTGTGTGTGTGTATGATCTAAAACATAGCAAAAACATAAGTGAAGTTTATTTATAAACTAATTTCGAGAGGATCACATGCTTATGATTGCTAGCAGCTGGACCCACATTATCCAAATCAACATGCACCAATCAGATGATCCCTAAACTACTATAAATATCCCATGCTCACGTGGGTTTTCTCCGGGTCCTCCGGTTTCCTCCCACCGAGTAAAAACACGCAACCTAATTATTGATTGATCAACTTTATAGACTTGCTCCCTATGTAGTACCTATCTCGTTAAAGAGAACTACTATCTGCTCTTCAACACTACGAAGGGGAGTTCTCGAGATCTACCTGAGCTCGATCTCCCCTCTCGCCTTGCAACGGGAGGGAGCCCCGAGCTCGAGGATCTCATGAGCTCAGGGCTCTCTCCCGGGACAGCATGCCAAACAAGCTTTATAATTAATCATCAGCTAAGTGTGAACTCTTGAATATTGTACGAGTAGTATTGTGAAAGAGTTTAAATAATAAAATGTTATATACGGGGGCGGCACCATAGCTCAGTGGTAAGCACTGTTGCCTCACAGCAAGAAAGTTGCTGGTTCGAGTCCCGGCTGGGTCAGTTGGCATTTCTGTGTGGAGTTTGCATGTTCTCCCTGTGTTCGCGTGGGTTTCCTTCAGGTGCTCCGGTTCCCCCCGGCAGTCCAAAGACATGCGCTATTCACCTTATTCGTTATCCGTTCCTCTGCGGGCCAGTTGGCGTTTCTGTGCGGAGTTTGCATGTCGTCCCCGTGTTCGCGTGGGTTTTCCCCGGGTTCTCCGGTTTCCTCCCACCATTCAAAGACAGGCACCATAGGTAAATTTACTAATCAAAATAGCATTCTAAGGCAACTTTTAGACAGATATATCCCAGCAGTTCACAGTAGGGGAGTTCTCGAGACCCACCTGAGCTCAAACTCTCCTCTCGCCCTCCAAACGGGAGGGAGCCCCGGGCTCAAGGATATTCTGAGCTCAGGGCTCTCTCCCGGGACAGCATGCCAAACACGCTTCATTAACAATCATCAGCTAAGTGTGAACTCTTGAAATACATATGTGCATAAAAACAGCATCTACACAAAGTTGTCATTAACATACAAAGTATAATGAAACTGTGTTCATTTCTCAATGCAACTGTTGTCAAATACAAGACAGCTAGGTTCTTCTTGAATAAAAGGAAGCATGCTCATCGATTACATAAATTAAAATCATGCTGGTAAATGTTTTAAATAAACATATATGATTCAGGACACCATTGAAAATAAACTACTCACTTGACTCAAGTGTCCTTCTGAAGTCTAAACTAAAGTGCAAATGAATCGTTAAAATCACGTTCAATTTTTAGGCTTTTATTTTTCTATTAGACAGGTTTCAATCGAATAACTGAGGGTTATTCAGGCAAGCAATGAAAGATTGTTCGTTCATTAGTTATTTTATTAATTTACTTGGAATGTTGATGGCATTGCAGGTATGTTTAAAATATACACACCCCACATGCTAGCATTTTAGACACCAATAACTTCCACTTATTCAATGTTTCATATGGATTAATACCAATATTTAATATATTTACTGTGCAATATTAACATTCATGATTTTACACAATAATTTGATTCATGAAAATGTGATTAAAAGCTGTTAAAAATGAAGTTTCTTTGTTTCAGAAACGTGGCCGTTTGATTTCCAACCACATATCTCACACGAGCCCCTCCTTTCCTAAACACCTTACTTTAAATGCCCAAGGAATACTCTTTGTTGCATAATGCATCAACCACTGGCCTAAATGTTACATACTGAACCGATACCAGAGGGCAATACCTCTTTAAATGAGATCCGTCGGTTTGTATCCCAATATAGGAATCCTATTTGAGCTAGTGCTGTGGTAAGCTTTGAGCTAATACCCATAAACACGTTCCTTCATGTATTGCTGGAATGTTATTTTTCCTGCACTTTTTTTGATGATGCATTAAGTCTGAAGTTGCATCTAACACACTCTGGGTAATGAAGCCTCCACCTGTGCTGATGTATGTGTGTGTGTGTGGAGGGTTAATCCGTTTAGGTGTAGCTGTGCTGAGAGTGTTTGCCCGCAGGCTGGACTCTGAATCCATGCAGCTTAAGCAGTGGTAAGGAGATGAGGCGGCCGTGGCCATCGCTACAGAAATTAGATGGATGAGGAAGTAAACACAACTGCCTCTTATTTGATCCTATCGGGTGATGGAGGATCAGACACAGAGCGAGAGGGGTGATTCCTCCTCTAATGACTCTATGGGTCAGTACTCCTGCAGGCTTGTGTCAAAGCTCAACACTTCTGAGCTGAAGACAGACAGAAGACTGAAACATGAGGGGAATGGAGGACAGAGAGAGATACACTGCCAAAAATCAATTGCTGTTAGTATTTACATAACCAAATCTTTAAAAAAAAACCTTTTTACCTGAAAAGAATGGGAATTTATTATATTCTCTATGATTCAGGGTTTTATATTTCATCATAAATGGAATGATTACATTCAATATGTATTCGTATATAGGTATAGCTATAGTTTTAAACATGCTGCCAGAAAGTGTAATTTAAATTTGACGTTATTCATACAAATAACTTAGAAATTAAACATGGTATATTAAAAGCTAGTAAAATTACTTTAGTGCAGGGTTATTTAATTAGTTTGTCATGGGGGCCAGTTCATGAAGAGCATCCCAAATGAGGCACCGGAGAGATGTGACTTGCAATATGAGTGATGACACAACAGCATATAGAAGCCCATATGTTGATTTTTGCTGCTTAAAACACCCACAATGTATTTTTCTACATTAAAATTTTATTATATTGTATTTTGAAACTACATAATATAAGTGCATTGTACAAATGTTGTATTTCAAAGCACAACAAAAGCAGTGCATTGCTTAAGTAGGCTTCTACATTCAGGCTGCATCCGAAACTGCATACTTCCATACTATACAGTACGCTAAAATCAGTATGCGAGCCGAGTAGTATGTCCAAATTCATAGAATTCGAAAATCAGTATGCGGGAAGTACCCGGATGACTTACTACTTCCGGTGAGATTCTGAAGTGCGCATCTCATGCACGCTGCGCTATCCCATGATGCCCCGCGAGAGAATTCATGAATAGGAGTGAAGCGACGCAACTGACGCAGGTTGGTCATGTGACCATGACAAAATGGCGGATGTATTGCATTCATACTTCTCACATTCATACTGTATAGAACATACTTTTCTAACAGCCTAGTAGAACGTTTAAATTCAAATGCAGCACCTACTGAGTAGTAGGCGGTTTCGGACGCAGCCCCAGACACATTCATATGCATCAATTATAGATTATGGTTGTTCGATTATATAGTCTGAAGAATAATCATGCTTTCATGGTTATCACATCTAATGTAAATTTAAGCTTTATATTACACTGTAAAAAAAAAAATCCATAATTTTATGGTTTATTTTTGGCAGCTGGGGTATCGTAAAAAAAATGGCGGTTAAATTACAGAAATTTACTGTAAAATAACAGAGGTTGAATTACAGAAATTTACCAGAAATTTAAATGTAAAGAAATTTCTTTAATTTATTGTCTGTTATTTTATGGTAAATTTCTGTACTTTAACAGCCGTTATTTTACGTTTTTTTTTCAGCACCGCAGGTGCCAGAAATAAATCATAAAATTACGGATATTTTACAGTGTAGTTAAGTATTTAAATGGACTGTCGTTATATTCTGTGTTCATACATACATAATCTTTTTAATAATTTGTAATAATTTATGTAACATATCTATTGTTTACATTGCAACAGAAACGCGGCATTGAGAAGTGTTTACGATTAAGTAACCAAATGTTTTTGGCTGCTCGCACCACTCACTCGCTTAATGTCAGGTGACTCATGCTCTACGCAGCCTTTAACTGAAGCTCGTGCTTTATTGAACAGACGCACATCACTTCGTAATTATAGCTGTCTGACTGAACTAAATTTATTTTTGATGTCTTGATCACACGATTTGGAGGGCCAGAACAAATTGCCTCATGGGCCAGGTTCAGCCCGCGGGCCGCCAATTGAATAGCCCTGCTTTAGCGTATTTTAACAGCTATAAAGTATGGGTTCAGGACGTATTGATTGATTGATTGATTGATTGATTGATTGATTGATTGATTGATTGATTGATTGATTGATTGATTGATTGATTCATTCATTTATTCATTCATTCATTTATTCATTGAATGTTTGATTGCAAAGGACGGTTCAGGCTGTGATGGTATATGCAATGTGTAATGGTATGGCGCATCCATGGATTTGCTCTTCAGTGTTTGGACTTTCAGCAGTAAAAATTAAACCACACTAAACTGAACTAAATTGAACTTTAACTCTGAAAACTGGACTGACACAGTTTCAATTTACTAGAACTGTTAAGCTGATTTGACACAATCCACACTGTAAAAGCGCTAAAGAAATAAAGATGAATTGAATTAATGGTCATATCAGGAAAAATCAGGAAACAACATGCAATAATCCACAAAACCAATTCAGAGAGTGATTGTGGATATCCATGCCTCTGTTTTCAAAACTATGCATTTCAGTCTGTCTACATTGAAACGGAATATCAATGTTTCAAAACTAAAATGAGAACATCAGTTTTCAAACTGCTCCATTTTCACAGGTTGGAAATTATAAAGAAGTGTGAATGCCAGGCGTTACTAGTATAAAACAAAAACACATTAGTGTAAAGCACCCCACAAGACAGTTACAAGTTTACAAAACATATTTAATTTATGTTTCAACTCTAGTTTTGGAGAGTATAAGGTCTGGATCACACTAAGATTGATGCAGTTGAAACCAGAAGTTTACATACACTGTAAAAAAGGCACACAACCATTTTTTTTTAAAAAAAGTCAGATGTTAATGTGACTAAACTTTTTCTCTTTAAGGTAAGTTAGGATTATTAAATTTGATTCTGTTATGCTTAATAGCAGAATAAAGAGAGAGATATTTGTTGAGAAATTTTTATAACTTCTTGAAAGTCAAGTTTACATACAATAAGATTATTATGCCTCTGAAAAAGCTCAGATGATGGTGTCAAGGTTTTGGAAGTTTGATTGGATAATTGACAACATTTGAGTTAATTGGAGGCACAACTGTAGAATATTATTTAAGGGAAAACCTCAAACACACTGCTTCCTTGTGTGACAACATGGGAAAATCAACAAGCCAGAATCAACAAAAAAAGCCAGATTACAATTTGCTAAATTACACTGGGAAAAAGAATAATTTTTGGAGACATGTCCTGTGGTCAGATGGAACTAAGATTGAACTGTTTGGCCATAATGACCAGTGTTACATTTGGAGGACAAAGGGGAAAGCTTACAAGCCTAGGAACACCATCCCAACTTTGAAGTATGGGGGCAGCAGCATAACGTTGTGGGGCTGTTTTGCTGCAGGAGGGACTGGTCCACTTCACACCATAGAAGGCATCATGAAGAAAGAACATTATGTAGAAATACTGAAACAACATCTCAAGCCATCAGCCAGGAAATTAAAACTTGGCCACAAATGGGTCTTCCAAACAGTCCATGACCCTAAGCATACTGCCAAATTAGTTAAAATGTGCTTTAAGGACAACAGAGTGAATGTTTTGGAGTGGCCATCACAAAGCCCTGAACTCAATCCTATAGAAAATGTGTGGGCAGAGTTGAAAAAGCTTGTGCGAGCAAGACAGCCAACAAATCTGACTCAGTTACACCAATTCTGTCAAGAGGAATGGGCCAAAATTCCTTCAAACTATTGTGAGAAGCTTGTGGAAGGATACCCAAAACATTTGACCAAAGTTATACAGTTTAAAAGCAAAGCTAAAAAATACCAAGGAAATGTATGTAAACTTTTGACTGTCTAGAAATTAATAAAAAACTCTCCAAAAAAAATTCTCTCATTATTCTGGCATTTAGCAAATGTAAATCATTTAGGTAATCCTAACGGACCTAAAATAGTAAACGTTTAGTATGATTCACCATCAGACATTTTTTTTAAAAATGGTTAGGTCCTTTTTTTAGAGTGTATGTAAACTTTTAGTTTCAACTGTAGCTTTAGTGATAACATCATAGCTTTATTAAGTCCACACCACAAGTACTGTATAACAATATGCCATAGTGGAACAATGTTTGAATCTCTTTCAAGACAATTATTACCATCTTATGAACACTATAAATATTCTTAAAAATGCCACAGTAAACAGAACAACTGATTTTTGGCATGGATGCAGATATAGTTATTGTTCTTTCTGTAAAAATGCCTCAAAACTCCCTAATAGGACGTTTTTTCTAGCCCATTTCTATATATAAAAGCAGAATCTTAAATTATTATGTTAATTTATTTTTAAATTATAAGAATAATAACCTAAATAAATGAAATATGCCACCCAGTAAAATTAATAACTTATAGTACTATAAAAGCATGTTGCTAGCAATGCTAAAATCACTGGTTATATTCCTAAAATGCTCTACATGAAGTATACATTTAGAAAAAAATATGCCACATAAATAAATAAATGGAATGTAAACTTCAACCATCTAAAGCGGATTTTACGCAATTTAGATTGTATCAAGTGTACATTGTGTTAATTTACTTGAATACAATGAATAAAAAGTTGTGTTTCGACATTTGTTTCTCCTTAGCAGTCCAAAACCAAATGTTCTGAAGTTTGAGTTTATGTCGATCTTCATATGAACACATATCAAGAGCTTCACAGTAGAAGGCGCAACCATCAGCACCCCAGTGTGTTTGCAGGATCCTGCTATAGTTGCACTCTGCCAAGGGTCCATCTAACGCCACATTACAGACATACTTCCCATAATGCCACATTACACATCGGACACACTCCATCTCCCCAGCCCCAGCATGCACTGCACACGGGCCACAGGTCCAGCTCGAAAGACGTCTCATGAAGGAGCATTAAGGAGAGAACAGCGGAGATCTCTCTACAGCGAGCGAGGATTCTGCAGGGATGAGTGATTCTACCGCATCAGCAGCATCCGTGCAGGACCATCCTGACCACATCAGAACAGGTAATGTAGTGAGCCACGGCCATCTACGGGAAAGACGTGCGTGATGGATGAGCTCCTCTCATCGCTTCATTTTACACAAAAATGCAGCGGATAAACCCTGAGTGGAGATAAAAGTGACTGTGCTGGGTTTAGCAGTGAATAAGATTGTATTAGAGGAGGATGGAGGTTGTGGATTTTACTATAGATTATTGTGATATTGTTTTCTTAGTTTGTTTCTTCTTTTTAATTGGAGAGCTACAGATAAAGGTCAGAGAAGCTCAAAACCGAAAATTCCTATAGCATATAAAAAAAAATAAATAAAAAAAAATATATATATAATAATAATAATATATATATATATACAGTTGAAGTCAGTTCAAGTTATGACTTGTAGTTTATGATCTGTACTGCAGCCAGCCCCCAGGGGTCAATCTAACGGTCGAGACCTTCACTCAAAAGCAGGCTTGTGGCACACTTGGTCCTAACGTCCCAGTATATTAATGGGGGACTCTATACTGCTCAGTAAGCACTGTCTTTCAGATGAGACATTAAACCGAGGTCCTGACTCTCTGTGGTCGTTAAAAACCCCAGGATGTCCTTCGAAAAAGAGTAGGCATACTGGCCTTTGTCCATCATGCCCTGCCAACCATCCCCATATCATAATTGGCTTCATCACTCTGTCTCCTCTCCACCAATCAGCTGGTGTGCAGTGTGCGGTCTGGTGCAATATGGCTGCTGTCGCGTCATCCAGGTAGATTCTGTACACTGGTGGTGGATGAGGAGATTCCCCCCAAAATTTGCAAAGCGCTTTGAGTATCTAGAAAAGTATATAAATGTAAGGAATTCTTAATTATTATTATTGAAATGAATGCTATGGTGTGGTATGAGGTCACTGATGGCTTCTGATTTCTTTCACGCTACCAGGTGACCACTTATTTCCGTGTGGCTGGCTTTTCGGTTTTTACCAGTTTGCCCAGTAGCTTTCCATGTATATCAGCGGACTTGAGATGCAGAGAAGAGTTGACCGTGACGATGGGGTTCGAGTCCGCTGAAGAACGGTTCCAGAAGGCAGGTAGAACAAAAACAAAAGGGAAAAATAAAATAAACCAGTAAATAAAAGGGTGAGAATGTGGCAAGATCTGAAAATGTGGTAACAATCGGGCGCAAGGGCTTTTATTTTTCTGAATTGCCTTTAAAAACACTATCGGTTGGGCTTAGGGAAGGGGTGGGCAGGTCAATCGGTGCTTTTGAAAACACTATTGGTTGAATTTAGGGAAGGGGGTGGGTGGGTCAATCGGTGTTTTTGAAAACACTATAGGTTGAGTTTAGGGAAGGGGGTGGGCAGGTCGATCATTGGTCGGTCGGCCGGTTGGTCAGTCAGTCAGTCAGTCGACAGCAGCCTCTAGTGCACAGATGTCAAAGCCAGTCCCTGGAGGGCCAGAGCTCTGCACAGTTTAGTTCCAACCCTAATTAATCGCACCTGATCAAACAAATTTAGTCCTTCAGGCTTGTTTGAAACCTACAGGTATAAGTGTGTTGAAGCAGGGTTGGAACTAAACTGTGCAGGGCTGCGGCCCTCCAGGAACTGGCTTTGACACCTGTGCTCTAGTGGATTTACGCGAGAAGCAGGCACAAATGTCACTTGCGAGAGAAATTTGAGATCTGACAAAACGTACACAGTGGCCTCTGGTGAATTTGTGAAAACAAAAACTGCAAAAAAAAGGTACCTCCTGGGACGAATGTCGCGAGAAATGCATATAGGGGTATGTATTAACAATGAGCCTTGTTGTTGTATTGTTTCTCACTTGAAATAAAATAAGCATCCACTTAATAAAAGAAAATGTGTATATTTAAGCTAGTTGTCAAGGAAACATTTATCTTTAGCTGTGTGTACTGAAATTATTACAGCTGAAATATCAGTAGAACAGTAAAAAAAAACATTACAAGCAATGACTAAATCTTGAATATATCCTGTCTGTCTACACTATAAAAAAATATCTGTTAATTAACAGTGTTTTCTGTTTATATACAACTGTACATTGCATTATGAGACCTTGATCTCTGCTCTGTCGAATTTTGATATTGAATATTCAGCTCTACAATAATAAATAAATTATATATATATATATATATATATATATATATATATATATATATATATATATATATATATATATATATATATATATATATATATATATATATATATATATATATATATATAATATAATGCATAGGAAATAAGAAATAGAGAAATAAGTCTGTGAAATAACAGAAAATGTACTCACAGTTTATTACAAGGTTTTTGTATTGTAATATACATCACTAACCCAGAAAATGTATCACTTTAAACTATTAAAAATGTTCAGAAAAGTCACTTTTATTAACTTTTAAGGTTAAAAGTTGTTGGAAGAAAGGTCAAGGTCCCATAATGCAATTCAAAAGCAATAATAAATGAGGAAAAACAAAAATACGAACAACAAATTATGGAAAACTGCTAATTTACAGATATTTTTAAAGTCTATCTATCTATCTATCTATCTATCTATCTATCCATCCATCCATCCATCCATCCATCCATCCATCCATCCATCCATCCATCCATCCATCCATCCATCCATCCATCCATCCATCCATCCATCCATCCATCCATCCATCCATCCATCCATCCATCCATCCATCCATCCATCCATCCATCTATCTATCTATCTATCTATCTATCTATCTATCTATCTATCTATCTATCTATCTATCTATCTATCTATCTATCTATCTATCTATCAGTCTAAATATATACTTTTAGGGGATGTATTTCATATTTGTATACAGTTGCAATCAGAATTATTCAACCCCCTGATTTATTAGCCCCCCTGTTTATTTTTTTCCCCAATTTCTGTTTAACGGAGAGAAAAATTTTTCAACACATTTCTAAACATAATAGTTTTAATAACTCATTTCTAATAACTGAATTATTTTATCTTTGCCATGATGACAGTAAATAATATTTTACTAGATATTTTTCAAGACACTTCTATACAGCTCAAAGTGACATTTATAGGCTTAACTAGGTTAATTAGGTTAACTAGGCAGGTTAGGGTAATTAGGGAAGTTATTGTATAATGATGGTTTGTTCTGTAGACTATTAAAAAGATATATAGCTTAAAGGGGCTAATAATTTTGACCTTAAAATGGGTTTAAAAAAATTAAAAACTGCTTTTATTCTAGCCGAAATAAAACAAGACTTTCTCCAGAAGAAAAAATATTATCAGACATACTGTGAAAATTTCCTTGTTCTGTTAAACATCATTTGGGAAATATTTAAAAAAGAAAAAAAAAATTCAAAGGGGGTTTAATAATTCTGATTGCAACTGTATGCCTATACAATTCACAGACAGCACAACCCTCCTCACTGTTTCTAAATTTGTGTATTAACAGTAATAAGTTTTGGTCTTAGGTCTACAGAAGTTTACATGCATTCAAATGTGTGAGAGCTGTGGGTTTTTGGAATACTTGTGTGTGTGTTTGAAGGGGTGAGAGCTGACAGTGTGTGCGTGTGAGTGTGTGTGTGTTTGAGGGCTGACGGTACGGCAGATGGAAGTCCCTACGGCTACAGCTTTAAAGCCTCTCTCTCCAAAGGCCAGCAGGATTTTCATTACAATAGACCCTTAATATTCATCACCCTCCCCTCAACAAACACACACAGAGAACTGAACACACACTCTTACAGTATCCATTCGGGCCCCTACAAAGGCTCCAGTCCCCTCAGCACACACACACAGACAAACATGGACCGCTGTACTTCACATAAACATCAGGCCACAATGTGCTTGCATTTCAGGAGTTTTCTTATTAAATCAAAGCAGACTGTCTGCAGTCTGAAGTCTGTCCAGAGTTCAGCCGAGTTCAAGTCTGCTTCAGCTACTGACGCCTGTAGATTACGGTTTCTCTCAGTCGCTTTGGTGCATTTCTCAGATCAGAATTGAAATTCTCAAAAAAAAAAAAAACTGTTCACTATTTGCATCGACATGTGCACATCAAAAAAGCAGCTTCTCATTTCGTTGAACAAGTTGCAAATGCTTTGGTACATCCATGCAAATGACTATATACATTTCTCTGCGTTTCTATGTATGTTTCCTACTTTATCATTTGCTTACAGTATGTCATGTTTATCAAAATGTATAATAATGGGTCTCTGTTCAATAGTCTCACACCCCACAACATTTAGGCATTAGTTCATACACTGCAAAAAATGTTTTTCTTACTTACATTTTTGTCTGGTTTCTAGTCCAAATATTTAAAAAAAATTAAATCAAGAAGCATTTTCCAGGCAAGAAAAACATAATGTTGTATTTAGAAATAATATGCCAAAATTGAATGAGTTTTTCCTTAAAACAAGCAAAAGAATCTGCCAATGGGGTAAGCAAAATAATCTTGTTTTTCCTTTCGACATAAGATTATTTTGCTTACCCTATTGGCAGATTCTTTTGCTTGTTTTAAGGAAAAACTCACTTAATTTTGGCATCTTATTTCTTAAAACAAGACATTATGTTTTGCGTGTCTATAAAATGCTTCTTGATTGAAGACTTTTTAGATATTTGGACTAGAAAAAAGATAAAAAATCTAAGAAAAGTATTTTTTTTTTGTAGACTTTAAGTCTTTACATGCAAAATGATCAAACAAGTTGTCCTGATAATATCTCAAGTAAATTTCAATACATTTCCATTAAACTTGTTTTTTTTTTTTCAAAATTATTATTCTATGTTCACATTTCTATGCAGTGCTGTGTTTTTTGTCTGTATCACTGCACTATTTAATATTTGCACCTTTAAAATTGTGCAGATCTATTGCACTTTGTTGCACTAATTCATCTTGAATTGTACATATCCACTGCACATATACATTTGGAATTATGTTCATATATAATTGAGGTCAGAATTATTAAACTCCCTTTGATTTTTTTTTTAGATATTTCCCAAATTATGTTTAACAGAGCAAGGACATTTTCACTGTATGTCTGATAATATATATATATATTTTTTTTGGAGAAAGTCTTATTTGTTTTATTTCGGCTAGATTAAAAGCAGTTTTTAATTTTTTAAAAAACATTTTAGGGTCAAAATTATTAGCCCTATTAAGCTATTTGTTTTCTTTTAATAGTCTACAGAACAAACCATCGTTATACGATAACTTCCCTAATTACCCTAACCTGCCTAGTTAGCCTAATTAACCTAGTTAAACCTTTAAATGTCACTTTAAGCTGTATAGAAGTGTCTTGAAAAATATTTATTAAAATATTATTTACTGTCATCATGGCAAAGATAAAATAAATCAGTTATTAGAAATTAGTTATTAAAACTATTATGTTTAGAAATGTGTTGAAAAAATCTTCTCTCAGTTAAACAGAAATTGGGGGAAGAAAATAAACAGGGGGGCTAATAATTCTGACTTAAACTGTATATGGTCTGTCAACAAATTATACTACAAACAGTAAATGTGAATCTTGTCCAGTGTCTTGCAATCAAACTCCCACATACACTACGGTGTAACCTTAAATTCATGATAATATCTATCAAACCTGTCGCCATATACATCAGAACGTTCATCCAGAGACCAGACTGTCTTATTTGTACATAATGACACAAGGACTTGTCATTCTGATGACACTGTCATGTTCATTGACACATATTTATTTTTCAGAGATGAACTTAGGATTTTGAGCAAGGCTTTTGTAGGTAATCCATTTGGCTATTTGTACAAGCTGTTTTTAGAAACGCACTTACTTTTTTGTGCAGCAAGGTGGCTCAGTGGTTAGCACTGTCGCCTCACAGCAAGAAGGTCGCTGGTTTGAGTCCACAGCTGGGCCAGTTGGCATTTCAGTGTGGAATTTGTATGTTCTCCCAGTGTTCACGTGGGTTTCCTCCGGGTGTTCGGTTTCCCCCTAACGTTTACACTTTCAGGTCTTGATGGCCAATTTCAATTTGTTGCCTATATTTGATTCTTTTGCCTGTCAGTTTAAACGTTCTTTTATTTGTGACCCATATCCAATTCATGTGTTTACACTTGCTATACAATTTATGATGTCGTGCATGCGTACAGGCGGGTTCTAGCATTTGCACCACACTAGCCGCCATAGATATATACACTAGATATCGCATACCGACCCTGAGCATGCGTCAATAGTGCCGCCACATTTGTACAGTGCTCCCAGGACAAAAGCCATTCAGCCGCACTAGTCAAGATTAAAGCCAATGTGAAGATGCTGGACTTGTAATGAGCAAACAAAGAAAACAAAGCACAAAGGCAGAACATTTCATAGGTAAGAATTCGTTTTTTTTTACGTTTTCGTGTTACGAACTTTTGTGCTAAACAAGTAAGCTATTGATGATAATACAGTCGCTTACTGCCCTGACCATGAGGCAAAGTAGCACCAACTGGCACTAAATTCTAGGCTTATGCTAGTTTTGTTGAATAAAATAAGCAAACAATGTAAATGAAACATGACAACAAGATGCTGCAGTGCTAGAAACATGTATTGTCGGCTAGAGTGAACGAGTCGTTCATAACGGAGATTCATTCACAAACGAATCGCTCCCACCGTTATAATGAGACGTGAAAGCAGGTTGGTGTGTGTTTCAGAACATGGATTAGATCAAATTTAAAAGGGAGGGAGGGAGGATAACACACAAACACATGCTCTTTATCAGGAATGTCCGTGCGATTTTTATCATTTTATAATTATAATTTTCTTTATTTTAAAAAATAATTGCATGCTGACCCCCGGGGAAAACTCCCGATCATAGACATATGTATACAGTATATGTGTATATATCTCTAGCTCTGAATGGACAGCCCTCCTCTGCACCTTGGTCCCACATTCATTTCAAAAGAGTGCTACCCTGTACTAAAATGGCGGCTCTATTGGCGCATCCCTTCCAATAGACAACAATAGTGTAGGCAACATCTAATGTAAATATCTGTGTCTAGCCACGATGGAAGAAATTGTTTTGCTTTTAGCCCTGCAAAATATGTGAAGTTCGCCCAACTTTAAAATGATTTTGAGGTAGAGATGGAGGAGAAGGAAAGGGCCGTCATCGCAGCTTGCACCTATGGTTTATACATGGTGTCCTCCACCATTCAGAGGAATTTGTGGGTACGAGAGAGAACTCAGGTCTGGTGGGAGCAAATTGTGACCACTTTCCTCCTCTACGTGTCCTCTGTTGTTATTGTTTACCATGTCGGTGTCTCCACACATGATCTTTCTTTTACGTCATTAAACTGTGGAGAAGTACCACATTGTCGCAAGTTTAATGACGTACAAAACGGAATGCCTCAATTAATTCGATCTGGCTGTTAACATGATAGTCGCATTGTCACGAATCCGATTTATATCTGATTTATTTCCACATATGAAGGAGGCCTGAAACTGATCTCTGAATATCTGAATGCATGCGTTTTTTTTTTTTTTTTTTTGTGTGTGTGTGTTTACATGGTCAGAACAAATCTGATCTGTGTCACATACAGTATGAGCAAAAAATCGGAATTGGGTCACATTTAACTGGTAGAGTAAACGGGGCCTAAGTGTACGGGTGTTTTTCAATATTGGGTTGCGGCTGGAGGGATATCTGCTGCATAAAACATATGCAGGAATAGTTGGTGGTTCATTCCACTGTGGTGACATCTGAAATGCCAAAGGAAAATGAATGAATGAACTTATTGTTTTACAAATGTCAATGATGATTCGAAAAATGTACCAAAGCGACTGTAATACACAAACTGGGATTGGTTAAAAATAAATACAGTAGAGTCAACATGTGAAATAACTAAAGCAGCGATTGTTTCTGTCACAAAGTTTACTGTTGTTCCCAACATGCTCGCATTCTCCTGAGAGGTTTAAATCCAAAAAAGTCAAATTCAAAGTTCATTCTTTTTCACCAGCACAGCTAGTTTTGAAGCGCCGTTGTGCTGACAGCATCACTGTGGGCTGGTGGGAGAGCAGAGAGGATTGTGGGAGAAGTTTCTGCGTTTCTTTGTGTGCTCGAGCCCAGGGCTGAAGATCCAGTTGGGTTGTGACACTCTCTAATCGTAATCCCCAAATATCCCTCAATGATGGTGAGGTGAGACATTCAACAATATGTATTACCTCTAATCTCTCTCACTCACTACAACACACACACACGCACACAGGATTTAATAATGTGTCGGTGTGACGCCAAGCACTCATCACTTTTCTTCAATAAGTAGCTTTGTTGTTCCAAATATATGGTAGAAAGATTTTTATGGAACAGATTAAGAACTGCTGGGTTGTCAGCAAGAGAGAGAGAACCAGCCTGATCTCACGAGAAAACGTAAGTATTTTACGTTTTGTAAGTTTAGTGGCTGATTCGTACGAATATCAGTCGTACGAAAATGTACGATTTTAAAAAGAAGGCGTGGCACCCAACCCCGCCCCTAAACCCAACCGTCATTGGTTGATAAGCAGATCATACTAAATTGTACGAATTAGATCGTTCGAATTCATACGAATTAGCCACTAAATCAAAAGTTACGAATGCGTTGGAGAGACACTAGATTTGTCTAGATTTGTTGATTATTGTTTTATTAAAAGAAATAATAATAACAACATACAATTTTATTTGGGCAACATGGTGGCTCAGTGGTTAGCACTGTCACCTCACAGCAAGAAGGTCACTGATTCGAGTCCCGGCTGGGTCAATTGGCATTTCTGTGTGGAGTTTGCATGTTCTCCCCAGGGTTTCCTCTGGGTGCTCTGGTTTCACCCACAGTCCAAAGACATGGGGCATAGGTGAATTGAATAACCTAAATTTGCTGTAGGGTATGTGTGTGAATGAGTGTGTATGAGTGTTTCTATGTAAAACAAATGCTGGATAAGTTGGCGGGTCATTTTGTTGTGGCGACCCCTAATAAATAAAGGGACTAAGCTGAAGGAAAATTAATGAATAAATTGTATTTGATTGAAATCTAAAATTACAATTGTTGTAGTTACTAACTTAGCTTAGATACTATCGTTCTAAATATTAATCATTATTCTTCCCATTTTTTTCCGAATATAAATAAGCAAACAAACAAATAAAGCTATAACTGCATCTGTACTTCATTAACTCATATGATACATTTGAACTTTCACTTTTAACACAGTGTAAGGAGCAGTCTTAAGTCTAAGTCGTAAGTTTGCTTAAGTCTAACTAGTTACAATTTGGCACAAAGTCACAATACTCTAGACCTGGGGTGCGTTTCCCAAACAACGACGTAACTCGCGGCTGAACTATCATAGTGAGATGCATCGTTAGGCAAAAAAACGATGTAGTGACGAGTGTTTCCCAAAACCCGTAGTTTCTCTGTCGCAGATCCATCGCTTGAACCACGTTAGTTATAACGTAAAACGCCCATAATGATGCTCTAAACGGGGTGGAGTAACTTCTTCAGAGAACAGCCCCATCATTTCTTTGTGCAAATTATATTGTTTTACACAAACACGCATTTAAAATAATATCCAATATTAGTTTTGGTAAAAACATGCACTCGCTTTCCATATTATTTAAAATATAAGCAAATGGCACATATAGGGCCAATGTTTGCTTTACTAATATTATTGAGAAGTTGAACATTACATATTCTATTCTAAATTAAAAATCACTTACAAAAGCTAACACTATTCTAATATCATATATAAATCATATAAATAAATAAATAAATAACGAGGCGATTTATTATAAATATATTTACTTTAATAATAATAATAATAATACTAATGAAGATGATGATTATTATTATTAATATTATTATTATTATTATCATTATTATTATTATCATTATTAATATTTAGGATATTGTTTATTTATTTAAAAAAAAAAATTACAATTTGACACACAAACCACAGCAGAAAGTTCTAACCAACAGACCCATGTCATATACAGCAGAGAAACTAAATAAATAACCCACTATAAAATAAAAGAATTAACGTATGCTATGTTTTTTATTTTCACAAGCTTTGGAGACGTAACAATTTCCGTTTTAAATATAGCCTACCTATAGCTTTCGCTATGAGGCTGTGTTCAAAATAATATTAATGTTTTCAAAGTGCACCGTGAAGGGAGCACAATTATAAACATGAAGATCGCTAAAACTGAACTGTTAAAATACTTTGAAAGCAAATTACACCTAAGAGAGATGACCTTAATGCTTTTTTATTTTTAATAATTCCAACTTTGAATGTTAGAATGTTCTAAATGAATAGGGCATAGGGGGGATAAGTGGGAATAGAACACAGCCAGGAATTATGCTTTTAACTGCAGCTCCAGAGGTGTCGTTTCAAGTGCTCAAGTTTGCGACGCAGTTTGTGAATGTTCGTTGGAGCGATGGATTTGAGAAACGGCAAATCAACGAACTATGTTTGTAAAGACGGAACTTGCGACCTTAGTTGGCTAACGATGGTTTTGGGAAACGCACCCCTGGAAAGTAGAAATGTTCTTTAAACTTTCAATTTATTTCTGTCTAACACTATTATGAGGACTACATGTATGTGGTTAAGCTGTGTTCCAATTGAAATATGTGATTTATTTGAAGCCACAAACAATATGATACTTATGCCAGCAGCTAGCCCTCTGCAACTCTCACATGGTGAGCCACTGAAGCTAAGCAGGGAGACCACATAAAGCTAGGTTGCTGCTGGAAATGGTGTGAAATCACCAGGAGGCACTCAACCTGCGGTCTGTGTGGGTCCTAACGCCCCAGTATATTGATGGGGACTCTATACTGCTAAGTGAGCGCCATCTTTCGGATGAGATGCTAAACCAAGACCCTGACCCCAGGATGTCTTTCAAAAAAGAGTAAGGGTTTAACCCTGGCATCCTGGCCAACTTTGTCCACTGGCCTCTGTCCACCATCTGTCCTGGCCAAAGTCCCTCAATCGGCCTTTACGGTCATGGGCTCCCAATCATCCCAATCCACCAAAGTGGCTGTATCACTGTCTCTTCAATGCACCAATAGCTGGTGTGTGGTGAGCGCAATGGTGCAGTTTTCCTGTGGCTGCCATCGCATCATTCAAGTGGATGCTGAACACTGGTGGTGGTGTGGAGAGACCCCCCCTCATGATTGTGAAGCACTTTGGGTGTATGGCCATACACAATATATGCGCTTTATAAATACACATTACATTACATCATGGCCTCCTAACCATCCCCATATCATAATTGGCTTTATCACTCTGTCTCCTCTCTACCAATAAGCTGGTGTGTGGTGCGAGGTCTGGCGCAAAATGGCTGCCGTCGCGTCATCCGGTTGGATGCTGCACACTGGTGGTGGATGAGGAGATACACCCAAAAACGTGTAAAGCAATTTGAGTGTCAAGAAAAAGCACTATGTAAATGTAAGGAATTACTTCATAAACTGCATTGAAACAAAAAGGTTCATATTGAGAAATAATAATATTATTGTTTCAAGTATGCTAAAGTAAGATGATTAAGTGTTGAGGTCAGTGGTGTAGTCCTAAAAAAAAAAGTGGTGTACTATTACCCACCCAACCCAAATATTAAAAGTAGGCAAAGAAACGACGAAACTATATATATACTATATATATATATAATATTTTTATTATTATTATTTAACATAAGTTACCTGTAACTATTGAAAGAAAAAACAAAATACTATGGAAGTTAATGATTACAGGTTTCCAGCTTTCTTCAAAATATCTTCTTTTGTGTTAAACAAAATAAAAAAAAGATTCGGAACAAGTAAAGGTTGAGTAAAGGATGACAATTTTACTTTTTTTGAATGAACTATCCATTAAAAAAGAAAAAATATTTAAACAAATTTGTTCATTTTAAAGCGAGATGCTAATAGCCTAATCCTATTCAATGATTTATGCTTAGCTAATAGTGCCCCCAGCAGACCCGGAGATTGGCTGAGTATATTAAGCTGTGGTAAAACCTGGGTAAAAGCGAACTGTTTAACTCTAAAGGGACTTGTAAAATGAGCCTATAATTAATATAACAATATATATATATATTTTTTTTTTTTATCAGGAAAATAAAAAGTTTTTTTCTTTAAAAACTCAAATACTAGCCTATACTCAAGTATTGTTTCCATGTTTTAAACAGAACAGGGGGTGGGGAATGCCGCAAATTAAACAAAAATCCACTGATTTCAACAAATAAGATGCAAGTAAAAAAAAAAAATGGTATACAGGTAAAGAAGACGTGAATACACGTAAATTAGGGAAGTCTAATCAGAAAAACAAGTGAGTATACCGAGGGTATACGCAATTATTGATCCTCAGAAGTCGTAATACCCAAACAGCTCATGGAGAAAAGTAGGCATACTGAGTATACGTGCGTATAGCCCTGACTACACCACTGGTTGAGGTATGTGTATGCTATCCCTTATGTTGTGAGGACCAAATGCCCCCACAAGTATAGCAATTCCAGCTAATTTTGATCTTGTGGGGACTTTTTTGTTTTCGTCCTCAAGAGGAAAAAACCTCCCTTAAATCACACAGTATGAAGTGTTTTGAAAATGTAAAATGCTGATTATTTCCTATGAGAGGTTGGGTTTAGGGATAGGGGGATAGAATATTCAGTCTGCACAGTATAAAAACCATTATGTCTATGGGAAGTCCACATAAAGATAGGTGTGTATGTAGACATACTGCAGGCATTGTTTTCTGTTCACTTGCATTTTCTGCTTGCTTCAAATCATAGCTTTGGCTGCAGCGCATGTAATTCGATAAAAATTTTCACAACTTTTGATCTGCCAAAATGATGGCTGCTTTCAGATTAAATAGAACTGGACTGACAGTTTATCGTCTGCTGTTGTTTGGTGCAAATGCATGTGTGCGCATGTGCTTGTGTGCATGTGTGTGTGTATGTGTGAGTGAGTGTGATGGTAATGAGAGAAAGCTGTAAAAAGCAACACATGTTCTGTCAGCACAATCATTATTTTAACTTCTGCTCTTGCTCCAACAAACAAACGTGACACAATTCTTTCTCCTGGACTCTTCTTGAGTCTAATTAAGACTCACATTTACAATAATAATAATAATAATAATAATATTAATAAATCCGGGGTCGCCACAGCGGAATAAATCGGCAACTTATCCAGCGTATGTTTTACGCAGCGGATGCCCTTCCAGGTGCAACCCATCACTGGGAAACACTCTTACACACTAATTCGCACACATACACTACGGACAATTTAGCTTACACAATTCACCCATAGCACATGTCTTTGGACTGTGGGGGAAACCGGAGCACCCGGAGGAAACCCACACGAACACGGGGAGAACATGCAAACTCCACGCAGAAATACCAACTGAACAAGCCAAGGCTCGAAACCAGCAACCTTCTTCCTTCTTGTTGTGAGGCAGTCATGCTTCCCACTGCGTCACTGTGACGCCAATAATAATAATAATGATAATAATAATAATAATAATAATAATAATAATAATAATAATTATTATTATTATTGATATTATTATTATTATTATTATTATTAATAATAATATTATTGTTATTATTATTATTATTATTATTATTAATATTATTGTTATTATTATTATTACTTTGTAGAAAGAAATCCAGATTTAGAAAACTGTTATTTAGCAAAGACACAATATTTAGAATTTTTGAGCACTAATAGTAATAGTTACTAATAATTTAGTATGAAATACTACAAATGGCAAAAAAACAAATGACAGCTGAAATTTCACAGGGATAAAGAACATTTCAAATAAATTATACTGGAAAACAATTATTTTACTGTACTTTGATCAAAGAAAACAAGAGAAGAGGCTTACATAAAAAACCAACAAACATAAATTAGTTATTCCAAACACATGACCAGTAGTATAATGTGTCCATCATGTAAAATAAAATACATTAACTCTAAATTATTAGCTCTTCTGTGAAATTCGTTTTTAAATATGCCGTTTAACAAACCAAGGACATTTTCACAGCATTTCCTATAATATTTGGGGAAAGTCTTATTTTTTGAGTTTGGCTGCAGAAGCATTTACTTAAAAAAATAAGGTAAATATTATTAACCTCCTTAAGAATGTTTTTTTTTTTTTTTTTTTTCAAATGACTACAGAACAAATCACTATTATTAAATAACCTGCCTAATTATCCTAACTTGCCTAGTTAACCCAATTAGCCTAAGTCATTAAATTGAACCTTAAGCTGAATACTAGTATCTTGAAAAACAAGTAGAAATATATTATGCACTGTCATCGTGACAAAAATAAAAGAAATTAGTTATTAAAAATTGGTTATTAAACATATTGGTAACACTTTATAATAACTACACACTATGAACAATTTATTAAGCATTAGCAAATAGTGAATTCATTATCTGTTAAGCACCAACTCTACATTAATAAGCGTTAGTGAGCAGTTTATAACTGCAGCTACAAATGCTCTGTTCTTGACTTATGAACACATTTATAATTTACTAATGATTTATTTTTCATTACTAAATTAAGTGTTGCATTATTTACAAACCAGTTATTTAAGCATAGTTAGTTGTTTTTTAAGATCATTCAGAATTAGTTAGTAAATGATTAATAAACTATTAAAATTTACATTTATAATTCTTATTATTCGGCCATATAGTAATAGTTAATGTATATGTTAATAAATGCTTTATTAACTCAACTTCATCCCGTTTGGTGACCTAATCTAAAGTGAGGACTATTTATGCTTTATAAATCCTTTATAAATGACAATTAAAGGCTCAGTTAAATTCTAAACAGGAAAAAAGAACATAAACGACATTATTCCTTCCTATTCGTTTAAGATACACAAATCAAACCGTTATCAAATGAAAAATAAATCTTTGCAAGCTTATCTAAAATAAAATTACTGTACAGTTTAAACATTGCATCCTATTATATTGTTAAATTATTATATTGTTGTTTTTTATCCAATTTTGTTGTATTTTAACACTCCTGTTATTCAGCAATGTTTAAACTTTACAGTAATTTTACTTGTTAGATAAGATTGTAAAGATTATTGTTCATTTCATACTGAGCCTTTATATGTCATTTATAAGGGATTTATAAAGCATAAACAGTCCTCACTTTAGATTAGGTCACAAAACTGGATGAAGTTGAGTTAATAAATCATTTATTAACATATATAGTAACCATTACTATATGCCTGAATAATCAGATATATAAACGTTGATTTCAATAGTTTATTAATCATTTACTAACTCATTCTGAATTATCTTAAAAACCATCGACTACTCTTAAATACAACTGGTTTGTAAATAATACAATACTTAATTAAGTAATGAAAAATGAATCATTAGTAAAGTATGAAAGTACAGCTATTAAGCACAATATAAATGTGGTTGTAAGTCAAGAATACAGCATATGTAGCTGCAGTTATAAACTGCTTACTAACGCTTATTAATGTAGAGTTAATGCTTAACAAATAATGAATTCACTAGATGCTAATGCTTAGTAAATGATTCATAGTGTGTAGTTATTATAAAGTGTTACCCAAAACTGGATGAAGTTGAGTTAATAAAGCATTTATTAACATATATAGTAACCATTACTATATTCCTGAATAATAAGATATATAAACGTTGATTTCAATAGTTTATTAATCATTTACTAACGCATTCTGAATGATCTTAAAAACCACCAACTACTCTTACAAACAAATGGTTTGTAAATAATGCAGTACTTAATTAAGTAATGAAAAATTAATCATTAGTAAAGTATGAAAGTATGATTATTAAGCACAATATAAATGTGGTTGTAAGTCAAGAATACAGCATATGTAGCTGCAGTTATAAACTGCTTACTAACGCTTATTAATGTAGAGTTAATGCTTAACAAATAATGATTTCACTAGATGCTAATGCTTAGTAAATGATTCATAGTGTGTAGTTATTATAAAGTGTTACCCAAAACTGGATGAAGTTGAGTTAATAAAGCATTTATTAACATATATAGTAACCATTACTATATGCCTGAATAATAAGATATATAAACGTTGATTTCAATAGTTTATTAATCATTTACTAACGCATTCTGAATTATCTTAAAAACCATCGACTACTCTTACATACAAATGGTTTGTAAATAATGCAGTACTTAATTAAGTAATGAAAATGAATCATTAGTAAAGTATGAAAGTATGATTATTAAGCACAATATAAATGTGGTTGTAAGTCAAGAATACAGCATTTGTAGCTGCAGTTATAAACTGCTTACTAACGCTTATTAATGTAGGGTTAATGCTTAACAAATAATGATTTCACTAGATGCTAATGCTTAGTAAATGATTCATAGTGTGTAGTTATTATAAAGTGTTACCCAAAACTGGATGAAGTTGAGTTAATAAAGCATTTATTAACATATATAGTAACCATTACTATATGCCTGAATAATAAGATATATAAACGTTGAATTCAATAGTTTATTAATCATTTACTAACGCATTCTGAATGATCTTAAAAACCACCAACTACTCTTACAAACAAATGGTTTGTAAATAATGCAGTACTTAATTAAGTAATGAAAAATAAATCATTAGTAAAGTATAAAAGTACAGCTATTAAGCACAATATAAATGTGGTTGTAAGTCAAGAATACAGCATATGTAGCTGCAGTTATAAACTGCTTACTAACGCTTATTAATGTAGAGTTAATGCTTAACAAATAATGATTTCACTAGATGCTAATGCTTAATAAATGATTCATAGTGTGTAGTTATTATAAAGTGTTACCAAAATATTGTTTAAAAATGTTCTGTGTAAAATGTGTTTCTCTGTTAAACAATACTTGGAAATTATTATTAAAAGAATGAACATTTTATACATGGTTAATAATTTTGAGTTTAACTGTACACTGAAAAAAATGATTCATTGGATTTACAAATTTTCTAAGGTACTGTAAAAGGTTGTAAACAATTTATTTAAGCTGAATTTAAACAAACAAATTAATTTGAACATTACTAAATTTAATTTATTGTTTAAATTCAGCCCATATGAATTGTTTGCCACAATTTTGCAACAATCGTTTTTTTTTTTGTCAGTGCGTTTGTTGGAACAACTATTTAACATTCATGCCTGAAATATTAAGAATACAAACAGGGCTGCATGTCACACAAAAGATGTTTTGAAGTAGAAATGTTGACACACTTCTTTTGTCCTGAATCCTTCCGTCTGACCGACCCAGTGCATCTTATCGCTCGCTCCCTCAATGACCGGACGCGTGAAGCGATGGCGAGCATACGTTTGAATAATGTCTTCAGTCCACTGAGCAGATCAGAACATGCTGTGATCATGAAATCATTTATGAAGAGAAAAACAACGTACACAGAACTCAAGTGTAAATGAGCCTTTGCATTTCACAGTGTAAAAAAAAAATCTCTCAAAGCATTCGCACAGGCTTTTCAAAAACACATCCATTAGTGTGCAACATTACCCTGGTGACATCAGCCAGGTTTGGCAGCCATTGTCAACACAGTATACTGTCCGCAGGGATGTATGTGTCTGTTATTCACATCAGAGACGAACATATAACTCCACGACTTTCCCTCTGTACATTCAAAGTCTGAAAAGAAGAAAAACGAGAAGACAAAAAGGTGATGGGCAGAAGGAGACAGCTAGTCTCTGTGGTCACAAGTGAAACACATTATACGCAGGGCTAAAAAAATGTGCTTCTTTGTGTGGTTGGCCGATCT
>LR812542.1:10613464-10630964 GCA_903798195.1 Danio kyathit
AGACCACACCGGGTGCCACTCCTGTCAGCTAAGAACAGGAAACTGAGGCTACAATTCGCACAGGCTCACCAAAATTGAACAATAGAAGATTGGAAAAAACTTTGTCAGGTCTGATGAGTCTCGATTTCTGCTGCAACATTCGGATGGTAGGGTCAGAATTTGGCGTCAACAACATGAAAGCATCGATCCATCCTGCCTTGTATCAATGGTTCAGGCTAGTAGTGGTGGTGTAATGGTGTGAGCGATATTTTCTTGGCACACTTTGGGAACATCCACACACACACACTCATTCACACACATACACTACAGACGACTTAGCCTACCCAATTCACCTGTACCACATGTCTATGGACTTGTGGAGGAAACCGGAGCACCCAGAGGAAACCCACGTGAACACGGGGAGAACATGCAAACTCCACACAGAAATGCCAACTGACTTAGCCGAGGCTCGAACCAGCGACCTTTTGCCACCTGTGAGGCGATCGTGCTACCCACTGCTCCACTGTGCAGCCTATATTTACCCTTAATAGTGTAAATTCAAATCTTACTCTCCCTAAATGTTTACACTGTTGTAAAACACACACACACACACACACACAAATGCACAAACCATCATATATTGAACACTATATACACTATACACCATGTACTGTCACATATACAACCTGTACTGTATATAACTGCAGGTTTTATTCATTCATTCATTTTCTTTTCGGCTTAGTCTCTTAATTAATCAGAGGTCTCCACAGCGGAATGAACCGCCAACTTATCCAGCATATGTTTTACGCAGCGGATGCCCTTCCAGCTGCAACCCATCACTGGGAAACATCCATACACACTCATTCACACACATACACTACGGACAATTTAGCCTACTCAATTCACCTATAGCGCATGTCTTTGGACAGTGGGGGAAACCGGAGCACCCGGAGGAAACCCACGCGATTATGAACAGAACATGCAAACTCCACACAGAAATGCCAGCTGACCCAGCTGAGGCTTAAACCACCGACATTCTTGCTGTGAGGCGCTTGTGCTACCCACTGCGCCACCGTGACGCCCCTAACTGCAGGTTAACTATGTTTATATATAATGCCTTTATCTGTTAAAAGCTATTAGTTACGTATTAATTTTTAATTAATACATTTATTAGTAACTAACAAAGTTATGGCAACTAATAACCTGTACTTTTCCAATTTGATTGTATTGCAATAATGTGCACCTTTTGTAAAGCTGCTTTGAAACAATAATTATTGTCAAAAGCGCTATAGAAATAAACTTGAATTGAATTGATCTATTGTTTATCATTGAGATTGAATGATCATACCTAAGCCAAATTTAAGCAATCACAAATGACTTGAGATAACATTTAACAAAACAAACATAACATCCAGACAACCCCAAATGTCTTTCTGTACATCTACAACAACCTAGACAGAGTTAATGTGTCAGGGACGCTTCCCTGTCAAGCTGCATTATGCTACCATGGCAAATAAATCCTGACTTGCATCGCCTCTCTAATGAACGTATCAATGATATATGAACAGATATATTTTTAGCCGCCTGCACTGAGTGGCTTTTCAAGAGAAAACGTCTAATGCAATTTGAAATCTGTTATTGCCACAAAACTGATTTTTATTGCTTTAGCTCCGTCTCTTGAGGTTTGTTTTAAAGAAAGCGTGGCATGAGTGTGCCTGCTTTAAATGTGGCACAGAAAAGAACCTAATGTATTACATTCATCTCATGCTGTTACATTTCGACTTTTTACTATTACCATTGTTCTCAGTAAGGGTAAGTAATATAAACAAACCTCTAATTGCATTTGTAACGCAACCTGCACTGTCTGTGGTGTGGACATGAGTGATTTCACATTTATATTTTGGTTGAATTATAGTTGGCAGCATGGTGGCTCAGTGGTTTGCACTGTCGCCTCATAGCAAGAAGGTTGCTGGTTTGAGTCCCGGTTGGGTCAGTTGGCATTTCTGTGTAGAGTTTGCATGTTCTCCCCATGCTGGCGTGGGTTTCCTCTGGGTGCTCTGGTTACCCCCACAGTCCAAAGACATGCGGTTTAGGTGAGTTAAATGAACTAAATAGACCGTAGTGTATGATTGTGGGTGTGAATGTTTCCCAGTACTGGGTTGCGGCTGGAAGAGCATCCGCTGCGTAAAACATATGCTGGAATATTTGGCGGTTCAGTCCGCTGAGGATATCCCTGATAAATAAGGGACTAAGCCTGAATGAATGAATTATAGTTCCAGTGATCGAAATCCAACTCTACACACTCTTTTCTATATACACAAACATGCAGCACATTGGATTATGACCTACAGTATGAGGCAAAGCACAGCGGCCCTGAGAATCTGTGCCTTCAGTTACTGATTCGGATCTGGAGGCACTTAAAGGCTTCTTTATTTGCAGAATTAAGCTACTATAATTCAGAATTTGTCATTTTTATTTAATTTGGAGTTTGAAGTCTCCTTATAATCAGTGTTGATGTGTGAAAAACCTAATGTGTCACCTCATGTTTGCTTGTGTTAACATGTCTGGTTTGTCTTAGTATATTTTTAATGTCATTTCAGTTCTAAATGTGATAGAGCATAATCAATATTTTTGCATCACCCACCACAATATATAAATTCCAAGGTAATCTGAGGCTGGTATAAAACCTAGTGTAATAAAAATTGCCACAAATATGTTTAACTTTGCATGTTCTCCCTGCGTTTGCGTGGGTTTCCTCCAGGTGCTCCGGTTTCCCCCACAGTCCAAAGACATGCGGTACAGGTGAATTGGGTAAGCTAAATTGTCCATAGTGTATGAGTGTGAATGTGTGTGTGGAAGTTCCCAGAGATGGGTTGCGGCTGGAAGGGCATCCGCTGCGTAAAATCGTGCTGGATAAGTTGGCGGTTCATTCCGCTGTGGCGACACCGCAAGGGACAAAGCCGACAGGAAAATGAATGAATGAATGAATGTTTAACTTTGGAGTAAAAAATATATATAAATAAATAATAAAATAAAATAAAATAAAATAAAATAAAATAAAATAAAATAAAATAAAATAAAATTAAATTAAATTAAATTAAATTAAATAAAATTAAATTAAATTAAAATAAAGTAAAGTAAAGTAAATAAAGTAAATAGCACCTTTGCTATTTTATGCATGACTTGAAAAATGTAGTTAAATATTTCTACAGATCTCTGCGAAATAATTTTAAACGTTTAATATCCAATATTAATATAAATATTAAGACTATGAATAATTAATATGAATAATATTTTCATTGATTGTTATTTAGTTTGAAAACACCATTGTTAAAACTCTTATCTAATAAAAGCTTCAGTCATTAGTGTAACGGAAGGAACGCTGGACAGTGGAGTTGAGGATTCACACACAGTTTATTAAGCAGAGAATAATCAGGCAGGCAATGGTCAAATGTGTACAAACTGTATCCTAGGGGTAATCCAGAAGGTAGTCAGAAAAGCAGGCAAAGGATCAGGACAGGCAGCGAAAACAACGTAAACAATTAAATAAGCTAAAGGGTGTGTATGTGTGTGTGTGTGTGTGTGTGTGTGTGTGTGTGTGTGTGTGTGTGTGTGTGTATATAAATAAAACAAAAATAAGAAATAACATCTGAAGTGAAGTGCTTCAAAACCAATCCGCTATGCTTCAGAAAATAAATATGCTAGACTTTCTACGATGGTTGTCATGAGGCATCGCAGACATGGTATCGGTTGTCATGAACTATGCCACATTACACAAGAAGAAACGATTGATCTTGTGTCACGATGCCCATTTGTTGCTTGCGACTCCCCACGACACCTTACGTCAATGAAATTTTTAAGAGCTGTCACAGAATTGTTGCCACGGCTTACAGATTACTGAGCAGAAGCTTGAATTAAATTAAAATCAGCTTGAAGTTTGAATTAAATCATAAATCTAATCGCAATATCTTTCAAAAAAAAAAAAAAATGCAATTAGATATTTTCCCCAACTCGCACAGCCCTAGTCTGTGTGTAGTCAGAGGGAATCAAAAACTGGTGTGTGTGTGAGGTGAATAATGGTACTTGTAGTTTAGTGACAGATGCGTAGTTCTCCAAGGATCTGAAAGGATTAGATCGCAGTTGATCGTGACAATTAGCAATTGTGCAAAATAAAAATACTGTACTGTGTAGATTTCACATGGGACCCCTGACTGGTTCTGTGCCCCCCATTTAAAAATGGCTTCGGTCACTTAGCGTGTTAATGAACATATTATTCAGCAAAAACTGCTGGACAAATAAATGAATGAATGAATGAATGAATAATTGAATGAAAGAATTAATGAATAATTGAATGAATGAATGATACAAATAAATAATAAATAAACAAATAAACAATTAAATAAATAAATACATAAATAAATAAATAAATAAATAAATAAATAAATAAACAATTAAATAAATAAACAATTAAATAAATAAATAAAAATAAATAAATAAATAAATAAATAAATAAATTAATTAATTAATTAATAAATAAATAAATAAATAAATAATAAATAAATAAATAAGCCTCTTTTATAGTGCATAGGCCTCAGTCAATACTCTTTCTAGCATGATAACTTGGAGCCATGCTATTTTGCTCTGTGCTATTCTGTTCTCTAATTAAAGCATTAATACAAAAAATTTCATGTCTGACCCTCTTTATTTTATCCCGGCTGAACTTAATGCCAGTGGATTTGTGCAACCATTTGTACCAGAACATATAAACAGTTAAAAATAGAGGTGCATGGTGATTGACAGCATAATGTAAGATTTGGTATAGTCAGAGTGTATACATTAACAACCCTTTGCACAAAAGGTTGAATTTTACACAACTGATCCCAAGTGGATAACATTCACTTTACAGACAGCAATGAGAAACACAGCTTTGATGTCATGTCGATCTGAAGCAAGGCGCATGAGAAGAGAGACAGCACGGCTTTATTCTGAGAGTTAAGAGTTATCACAGAGAAGAGAACTACAGACATGTGTAGAACATTCCACTTCACATCTCTATGCAAACTTCAAAATCCCACATCTACATAATACATGCAACCAATTGGAACCAAGCCATATTATATGCACAATCAAAAAATTATAACTGTTTATGATGATGTTATGTTGTGACAATCAGCCACTAGCTATTTTTCCATGCACATATGTTTATGCACATTTTGGAATATTGCATAAAAAGATGCTTAATGGTAATGCCAATATGCACATTTGTAATTAAAAACTAAGGTGTTGCTTTACAATAAGGTTGTATTAATGTTAGCTACTGCATTTAATAACACGAACAAACGCTACACGTATTACGGGATTTGTTTATGTTAGTTAATGCAAATACAGTTGTTCTATCGTTAATGTAATGTGAAGCGGACGCTGACTATGGAATTGTCATTAATATTCATGCAAAAGATGTCTTAAGTGATCTTAGCATTTTCTAGTTACATTTAGGATTGATTTCTGCTATTTTTTTTAATATAATATTGTATAATAATAATAATAATAATTTTATTTATTTGTAATAAAGTATATTTATAAGAGTAAGTGTATGTATATATATATAAATATATATATATATATATATATTCATTCATTCATTTTCTTGTCGGCTTTGTCCCTTGCGGGGTCGCCACAACGGAATGAACCGCCAACTTATCCAGCACGATTTTACGCAGCGGATGCCCTTCCAGCCGCAACCCATCTCTGGGAACTTCCACACACACATTCACACTCATACACTATGGACAATTTAGCTTACCCAATTCACCTGTACTGCATGTCTTTGGACTGTGGGGGAAACCGGAGCACCCGGAGGAAACCCACGCAAACGCAGGGAGAACATGCAAACTCCACACAGAAACGCCAACTGACCCATATATATATATATATATATATATATATATATATATATATATATATAAATAAATTAAAATACATGTTTTTGGGTAATGGGGGCATGTGCATTATGTCTAACAACGCCCCTGGGTTAATTTTAATGGGCTATATGATGATATAATGACTTTGCAGCAAAACAAGGCAAATGTATATGTGTTTCAATGGGAGTAATAAAAAGTCAACTACATAGTTTCTATATGGTTCTCATTTTTTGTTTTGTTTTTTTGGCGGGGTGGTTGTATATGGGTGTGGGTGGTTGCCAAGAGAGCCATTTAAACTAGAACCGCCACTGCTTGTAGTCCATATACCGGTGGATTTGTAGTCCTTTAGGGATCTGCCAGGATTAGATCGCTAGTGATTGTGACAGTTAACAAGCATAAATTTAAATGTTAACAATGCGTTGGTAAATGTTGACCTAAGATTAATGCTGTACAAGTGTTGTTCATTATTATATCATGTTAGTAAATAGATGAACTCTATTTGAGAGTTATTGTAAAGTGTGACCAAAATTTATGTGCACAACTGAGTAAGATCAACTTTTTATCTGCTAATTTACCAAATAAATTAAATTATGCAAATGGAAAAAGTCATATGACTTTTTAACAGATCATGTGATGATAAAATGGGTGTATTGGGACAGCATTAAAGGTGCAGTATGTGACTGTCTTCAGAAACGTTTTCTTTTCACATTCCAATAGTAATGATTAAAGTAAATGGTCTAAATGTATTTATACATATTCTCATATCCTGGGTAAGGTATAAGACTAAAAAAATGTTTGTCAAATTAAAATTTGTTGAGCCGATAATTCCCATAACTCTGATAAGTAGCCCAAACCGTCTGTCAACAAATGTAGATTTGTACATCTGCAAAGCCCTGTTCATGCAGACTGATCTGTCGTTTGTGCACGCACAAACACACAAGAGTGAAAGCAAAACTTTTTAAAATCCTGAATCATTATTGGAGTTGCTTTTGGACGCTGGAGGAAGGATGACACCATGGCTGAAGTATTTCTTTTAGACAGATAATGTTATGTTTAAAACTATTTTAGTCACACAAAGCTGATGTAGATTGTGTTGTTTTACGAATGGGTTATATGCACAGAAATGTTGTTCAGCCACCGAAATATCCTGGCGAAAGATTAATGTGACTATTTTCAATTTCATAATGGACCTTTTACAGAATCGATAATGTAGATTTTTGTAGAAGTTAATGGCGCTATTCCGCCTAGCCTGCTTTACTGAGGTGAAGTTGGTTTTATATTCACATTGGTTCATTTTTGAATAATGACAACCTGTGACACCGTCCCTATATTGCTTACCCATGCTACTCTGAATATTAGGTCTGAAATAGCATGTAAGTATGGTTTACCCTGCCGGCCAAGCACCATAGTTGTTTTAGGATAAAGTGCAGAAGAGAGTGAGACCAGTGATCCTTGCATGCATGAAATATTGCACATGATGACAAGTTTTGCTTGCTACACAACTGAAAACAAGCTAGATATAATACTAATTGGATGGAAATGGATATTTGACTCATTGGATGAGAATGTTGCTTGTGTTGAAATAGAAGAAGAACAATAGACCCTTTTTTTACATTTCCGGGTTTCAGTAGCGGAAGTCACCATAGTTGCTAAACTTAGAGAGATTTGTGAACTTAGTGAATTGGAGAGAACAACAAATATTTTTTTTAGAATCCTATTAGTTAAAATAATAAAAAATAAAAAACTCCATGATGGTGTTATCAAGACTCTCAGAAAAAGTAAAAAATAAATAAATAGTGAGACTGATAACAGCAGCAAGAAGAGAGAACAACGTCAAATTTACTGTCCTGCCCATAGACGCTGCATTTAAAACTCCTCGCACAAAAGGTAATTCGGTTTTGTAATTTGATGCAAAGATGATATAATACATACATAAGTACATATAAATCTTCACACGTTTAGAAAAAAAATCAAAATATTAAAAACTTTCAAGGATTTAAGATGTTGATGACCGTTAAACACGTCATAACAGTCTTGTGAAAAGGGTCCATAACGCAGGTTGTAATGGCTTTATCACATCTGTCCAGGTCCCAGTAATTCAATGCTTTCGTGTCAAAAACAGGATGTAATGTAACCAAATTTAAATCTTCAAATGCCCCCAAGCACATAATAAATGGCTTAATAATCAATAATCATAGTGCTGTTTAAACCAACAGTCCCCAGATGCCATTTAACCCAACGGTCTCTCTTCCCACAAAGCCACAGATCACTTCAGCGCAGTTTGGATATCATTCTCTTTGGCCCCTTGTATCCTGTTTTCCACAAATATTTAACAATACAACACAGAATTATATCTTGCCTTGTTTTTCCATAATTATCTTCACATCTCGAGATTTTATAAGAAAGCCCATTTCCCTGTTTCTGGCAGGGTGAGATGCACATAAATGTGTTTCATTGAGAAAAAGGCAGCAAGAGGAGATTCGGGGTGTAGTAAAAGAGAATTACTGCCGCAGAATTAGAATACGGCTCATAATTAGAATAGGAATTTTGCCACTGCCAAATTATCAGAATTATTTGCAGCTGAGAGCAGAGGGGAGATGGGCACTGGGGTACTTTAACCTAATCGAATACAGGGGGGAAAAAATGTGTTCCACTTAATTAGCGGATCTTGTTTGACTAATAGCTTACCGCTCCTTTTTTTTTTTTTGAGGCACTGAAGCGCCTACATATGAGAGAAGTGCTTGAGTCTCTATAAAAACAGAAACATGGAGTATATGAACGTTTTACAGATTGATTAACCCCTCCAGTGTTCTGGATCTTGCGTCCAAATGTTCTTCCACACCCCATGTACATGAGGAAGCTGAATCCAGGCCAGCGCAACATGTGTATGTTTATAGGCCGGTTGCGTTTATCGGTAGGGAATCTCACTTGGTAGTGCCCAGACCCATTGAGTCTAATAAACACAGTGGAAAATTGAAGTCTGTGAATGCACCTGAATCCACTGAGAGTGCTTTTCAGCAGGTTATTCAGCAAAAGCTTGGCGTAAAGTTTCTTACTTTTATGGCATAAGTTCAGTGCTTCATAGCACAGCTCTGGTGGATTTAAGCAGGAAATGAATCATCAGTTAATGCGAACTCAATCTCTTCACCACTGATATTTGGAGAAAAAAAATAAAGCATGGCCAGAACTAGCAAATTTTCTGCCAGTTCTTTTAAAATGAAATTAGACTATTTTGCATGCAACTAGGCCATAAACCACACTTAAAAAAAAAAAAAAGAAATGTGACGTAACTAATAAATTATGCACAGCTTACAAATGATCCGAACAAAACACAGGTAAACGTTTACTTCATTATATTTTCAAATACATCCTAATTATATTCAAAATTACTGTAGATGTCAATTGTAGTTTGTTTTTACATAGCTAAAGGTTTACATGACAATATTTACATGCTAGAACAAAATTTACAATACTGAAATGTTGTTTAGTTTATATGTATATGCACAGTTGAATCAGAATTATTAGCCCCCCTTTGAATTTTTTTAATATTTTCCAAATGATGTTTAACAGAGCAAGGACATTTTCACAGTGTGTCTGAAAATATTTTTTCTTCTGGAAAAAGTCTTATTTGTTTAATTTCGGCTAGAATAAATGCAGTTTTTAATTTTTTTAACACCATTTTAAGGACAAAATTATTAGCCCCTTTAAGCTATATTTTTTCTCGATAGCCTACAGAACAAACAACTGTTATACAATGACTTCCCTAATTACCCTAATCAGTCTAGTTAACCTAATTAACCTAGTTAAGCCTTTAAATGTCACTTTAAGCTTTATAGAAGTGTCTTGAAAAATATCTAGTCAAATATTATTTACTGTCATCATGGCAAAGATAAAATAAATCAGTTATTAGAGATGAGTTATTAAAACTATTATATTTAGAAATGTGTTGAAAAAATATTCTCTCCGTTAAACAGAAATTAGGGAAAAAATAAACAAGCGGTCTAATAATTGGGGGGAGGGGGGGGGGGGGGGTTGGCCTAATAATTCTGACTTCAACTGTAGCTGTAGCAAGACAGAACAGGAAAGACATAATTAAACTTTTTAAAAAAACTGCTATTCAGTGAATAAATTTGTAGAGACTGCTGTCTTTGCAAATCCTTTCCATAATAAACCTATGGCCAACAAAAAACCTGAATTTCAGCAACATGATCTTTTCACATCCTGGGCCACAAAATGTTCTTGGATGCTAGGTCACGCTAAAATGCCATTGGTATTTATTTTTATTTAAATATAACAAAAATTTAGAGGAAAAAACAAGTAGGATAAGAAAAATAAGATTATTAATTTTCCTTTGGGTTAGTCCCTTTATTCATCAGTGGTCGCCACAGTGGAATTAACTTATCCATCTATTTTCTATCTATTTTTTTACACAGCAGATTACAGCTGCAACCCAGTACTGGGAAACATCCATACACACTTATTCCATTTATACACTATGGCCAATTTAGTTCATCCAATTCACCTATACCGCATGTCTTTGGACTGTGAGGGAAACCGGAGCACCAGAAGAAAACCCATGCAAACACGAGGAGAACATGCAAACTCCACACATAAATGCCAACTGACTCAGCCGGGACTCGAACCTTCTTGCTGTGAGGTGACAGTGCTAATCACTGAGCCACCATGTCGCCCAAAATAAGTTTAAAAGATCTTATTAAAGATTAAAAGCTTTACTGTATTCTTTTAATCAGAATGGAAAATGTATGTCAAGCAGTATATATTTCAAATGTATATTACCAATAGATTTGTATCATCTAATGAATAACTGAAATAACAACCGGAAGGTGTTCTGTCAACGTCAAGAACAGTTTAAACACAGGAGTTGCTGAGGAGTTAAGGATAAATTAATTATGATGTGCCCCTCCAAGTAAAGTCATGACATAATTATACATTAACAGCTCATGAGTTCATATTGGTTACATTTAGCTTAAACCTAAGTGTTAATTAATACATTCATTAACAATCATATACAAACAAGAAATTAAGGAAATTAATTGTGACTCATGATGTAGTTAAAGTTAGTTCATGAGTAGCACATGCATTAACTTATCATTAATTTATTATAAGGAATGTTTAGTTTACATGTTATTTTATCATTATTTATTTACTGTTATTGTAAAGTGTTACTGAAAGACCTGATAAGTCAATGTTCATACCAAACAGCTAGCAGAGAAACATACAAATATATAGAAGGTTCTCAGTGTTATTCACACAACTAAACATCACCATATAACAGACATACCAATTTAAGTAAGGAAATAAACATTATCCTTATCAACATTACTGTAGATGTAACAAAAAAAAATCTAATGTACATAGCTTGTGGGGGAAAAAACTAAAAAGAACCATAGCAATATCAACAAAAGGCATAAAAAAGGAATCATGCATGGAATTCTGAGAAAGTCAATTATTTTGTAGCATTTTTAAATGATTTTGCCATTAATATTGCAGACTTTTTTTATGTTTTTTATCTAAAAAAAAATTATATTATATATATTATATATATATAAATATATATTACAGCTGGTTACATATAATAATGCATATCATACAGTTGAAGTCAGAATTATTAGCCCCCCTGAATTATTAGCCCCCCTGTTTATTTTTTCCCCCAATTTCTGTTTAACCGAGAGAAGATTTTTAACATATTTCTAAACATAATAGTTTTAATAACTCATTTCTAATAACTGATTTATTTGATCTTTGCCATGATGACAGTAAATAATATTTGACTAGATATTTTTCAAGACACTTTTACACAGCTTAAAATGACATTTAAAGGCTTAACAAGGGTAATTAGGTTAACTAGGCAGGTTAGGGTAATTAGGCAAGTTATTGTATAATGATGGTTTCTTCTGTAGACTATCTAAAAATAAATAGCTTAAAGGGGCTAATAATTTTGACCTTAAAATGGATTTTTAAAAAATAAAAACTGCTTTTATTCTAGCCGAAATAAAAACAAATAAGACTTTCTCCAGAAGAAAAAATATTATTACTGTGAAAAGTTATTTGCTCTGTTAAACATTATTAGGGAAATATTTAAAAAATAAAAAAAATTCAAAGGGGGGCTAATAATTCTGACTTCAACTGTATGTAAATATCTCAAAATATCCCCCAAATGAACGAACAAACAAACAAACAAATGTACAAACCATAATAAATATATATATATATATATATATATATATATATATATATATATATATATATATATATATATATATATATATATATATATATATCAATAACTATTAGAAATGGGTCATTTTCACATTAGACGGTCATTAGGGACCGAGCACCGAAACGGTGCGTAGGCCCTGTTGAAATTGCTCCATTTATTATTATTTTTTTATTTATTTTTGTTTTTATTTTTTTCTGAAATGAATCACATTTTTGAGGTTCTAAATATGCTCGAAAAATTCACGAAACTGCACACGCCCCAGAAGTGGTGAAAATGTACATTTGTTATAAGTTTCGGAAGTGGATGTGGCAAAATGACTCGACAGCGCCACCTATGCACATTTGACGGACTGGCCACGTTTCATTATATCTATATACAGATATGCAAACAGCAGATTTACTGACACAACCCTGAACACAGGAAACTGTAGGACTTCTTAACGTAAAACTGGCCTTTAACAGAATTGACTGGTCTGTCACATTTTGCATTACAGACAATACAAACTATGATTAAAATAAAAAAAAAACTGCTTCATAGGGCTAGACATATTCATTTATTTACACAGGCAAAAAATACTACTTTAAAACTGTATGCTTATTTACACAGCCATTAAATACACGTAAAACAAAATGTCCCTCTTTTTCAAGGTTCAGCAATGCAAACATGCCTCGCATTGATTTACATCGGTTTATTTTTGCATTCAATTTTATGGAAAACAATTATATATTAATCTGAGTTTTCCAGTTATTTATTAGTTCAGCAATCTCCCGGGACATTTAGAACATGTTGTTGGAAGTAACAGCTCAACTTTCTGTCCATGGCCTTCTTTTCAGCTGGACACCTCGTTCTCTGAAGTGCACTTGAAACTAGGGCTATGGGAAAATACACAAACACGCCATGATTCGGTCGCCCACTATACCACGACCGGTCAGCCGTTCTCAGGCCAACATCTCGTCAGATTTGACAGCTCTGATTTTTGTGAAGTCAGAGGGCATCTATACAAAGCTGGTCACGGAAGTCTAGCGTGCGTTTGTGGGGTTCTGATGGTTCCCAGGAGCCTCTCAGCACAGGAAAGGGCCCATCAGCCCCTGAGGTGACTTCATACACCTCCAGACAAAACTACCCACAGTATTACATCAGAATGTATTGACCTGTGACTTGAAGACAGAGGAACGTGGGATGTGAAACTGCGGGCATGCTCATACATGGCTTACTTATACATGGCTAACTCGGCGTTCACGACTAACAGCTCTAGGATAATTACAAGGGTCTACAATTATCATACTTAACTAAAGAAAGCTTTGGGTTATTATTTGTAAAACAATATTCTACTAGCTTAAATTTGGCATTGAGTTAAAGTCGAATGTTCTTCGAACTCATTGTGAAATGCCATTCGCAATCTAATTTAGTTCCATAATATGGACCACATGAAACAACTAGCGAATAGAAAACCATGACTATTTGAAAAGTTAGTGTTTTAAAATTAAATATGTCTTCCCTTTAGTATACAAGAAGCTAACTTTTATATCAGGTAATTTTATATACGATTTGAACTCAACGTACATTTTAATGTAGTTTTAATCAACACAGGCTCATTCTGAAAACGTAGCCCTATATACATTTCTGGAGAGCGCACATTATGTAGCCAGAGGAATGTACGGCTGCATTTCGTCTTTAAAACGAATGCTACGGGGTGGTGTGACTCGTTTCTTTTCGCACTAGCAGATGATCGCTTACCTCTTTATGGACATGTCCAGTGGCTCATCGCATACATCGGAGGATTTGAAGAACAGTTCCAGAAGGTAAGACAAAAACAAAAAGTAAAATACATAAGTAAATAATGGAGAGAATGTGGTAAAATCTGAAAACGTGGTAAAAAAAAAAAAAAAAAACAGGCTCTCTGGCTTTTCTTTTTCTGGATTGTTTTTGAAAACACTGTCGGTTGGGTTTATGGAAGATGGTGGTCGGGTCGGTGGTTTTTAAAACATTATCAGTTAGGTTTAGGGAAGGAGGAGGGTGGGTCAGTCGATTGGTCAGTCAGTCAGTTGACAGCGGCCTCTGGTGGATTTACATGAGAACAGCAGGCGCGAATGGCACTCCCGAGAGAAATTTGAGATTTTAAAAAGCATACACAGCAGCCTCTGGAGGATTCGCAAAAACAACGTAGCTCCTGGGACGTATTTGGTGCTCTCCAGAAATGTATAGGGGTACGTAATCAGAATGAGCCTGGGTTGGTTTTAATAGTTCACCCAAAACTGAAAATTCTGCCTTCGTTTGCCCATCCTTCAACTGTCACAAACTTATACAAAACAAAACATGTTTGCTGTCTGTTTGCTACTTATTTAAAATGAAACGACACAACTCTTGAGGGTTTTTTGGAGATAAATTAAATATTTTTTGTTCAATCCACTTAAATTTGTAAAAACTATAACGTTTACTTAATTCTTTTATGTTGTCCTAACACAAATTGATTGTGTGGAACCCAGGATTTTTTACCGTGTGCTTGACTTTCTTCACTGTAAAAATGCTGGGTTCCACAATCGTTTTGTGTTGGGACAACATAATTGGTAACTTATTAATTTTAGAAATTATTCAGCAACTGTTACTGTTTTAGTTTGAGGAGGTCATTTTTGAGAAAATGCTTCTGACGGTGAGGAAAAGTAGCACACCGATATAGTCTCAGAAAACGTTTTACAGAAATCTTATTTTGCATGCTGATATAGACTCATGTAAACTCATGTAGGCCCACACGAAATCTGCGCGCGCAGAATTCTGCTGATTTTTAGCCCATCATTAAATCTGTCATATACAATAGCCCATCACTAAATTTATTCAGTTTTTAAATTAATTACAGTAATATTATTGACTAATATGAAAATGTTCATCTGATTTATGTACAATGCAGTTTGTAAAGTAATATTTCCTGTCTTTTAGTAGATAAATTATATGAGAGACTTGCTTTGTTTACCAAATAAAGTTAATCTAATTGGATTTGCATTTTAAACATTGAAAAAAAGTTTAAAAATTATTATTATTTATTTCACATATTAAGGTTTTAGTTATGATACTCCCAAAATAATTCTGGCATAAATCCGCAGATTTTTACCAAAATTCTCAGCAGAAATGGCAAAAAACGTCCGCAGATTCCGACTGGCCCTACTCATGAGATACTTGGTTTTTAAGGTTTATTTTTTTAGGTTATTACATTAATGTTTCCCATGTTTGAATATAAAAAAATTAAATTGAACACAGTACAATGATTCTTTCTCATTACTTCATAATGTATAACTTTTCATATTGTTTAGCATGAAACTATAGCAAAGCTTAAAGTGTCTTCTTTCCAATGATACCTAATTTATGTTTATAGCTTACTGGGGTCAAGAACTGATACTATTTAAAGTTAGGTAGATGTAAATCCCCAAAAAGTGAGTGCTGGCTAACAGCTTAAGTGGATTGAACATAAAGCAATTAAGTTGTCCCAACGAAATCTCAGGAATTGTGTTGCTTCATCTCATTTTAAATAAGTAGTTTGAACAAGCAACACAAAATATTTATTTTTAGCGTTTAGATATTTTTGAAAAATGTTAAAAACCTTTTAAATGAACTAAACTGCAACTGCACAAAAACATGAGCTCATGACTGTATATTTTAGTTTACCGTGCCAGTACATCCAGCAGTACGCTACTACATTTCAAATGCAATAAATGTAATAATGAATTGCAAAAAGCCAATGACAAAGAAGCTCAAAGACAAAGTAAAGATGCAAAAAAAAAAAAAAAAAAAAAAAAAATCTGGAACAAATGGAGACGGAATCAATTTGTGAACGATGGAAAGGACGTTTGTTAAAGGAGATGGGAACAAATTTGGTAAGCATTGCTCATTCTCAGGAGGAAACACAGACCCCTCATCTTCCTCTTTTTTAGGACAGGAAAAGTCACAGATATAATTGATATGAGATTTGGGGGGTATATTTCAGTGTAATTAGAGTCTTGATAATTGGGCTAATTAGATATAATTGTTGTGTGAGACTGAGTTTGATTAAAACAGGTTTCCCCAAAACGAGAACAAAGGGAAAAAATATTTAGTTGACAGGATGACATTAGTGCAACATAAATACACAGTAATTAACAAACACATGGATGCATGGAAATCCTTCCTGCAATGTTAAATACACACTTGCAGAAACATTCGCAGTCCTTCTCACTAAGATATGAATCTTTAACTAAAAAAGGTCTGCAAAGAAACTGCAGAACTACATCTCAGGGCAACATTCAGAGGAAACATCCAAGAAAAAAAAGAAAAAACACTGAACCCAACTTCTGTCACAGCATAAGTAAGCCATTAACAAAAGCTGCCTCACTGTAGGCAGTTCCCATCTCCCTACCAACATTACACTATATGTGTGGCTCATTTTAAATTTAAAGGGCACCTAGGTTAACCACTTTTTCCAGATTTAAAGTATTTTGTGTCTCCAGAATGTGTCTGTAAAGTTTCATCTCAAAACACCCATCAGATTTTTTATTATACCTTTCATAAGTTTCTATTTTGTAGCATTTAGCATCAGCTAGCGTTTTTTTGTGTACTGCGCCTTTAAGGCTAGTCCTTCACGCCCACCGTTTCCACATGCCTGGCAGCAGCTACCTCGGCTGCGTCAGACAACAGACAAACACGAAGGAATAAGATCTCACCTAACGTTTGTGAGAACAACTACAGTAAGAATCTTACCAATAAGTATTTGATGCATGTTATGGAGTTACAAGGATGAGTCACACACAATGTCGTTACAAAGTTCACGCACACACACAAATACACACACATAAAACTGCTCTAATTGGTCCACCGTTTTTATGTTGTTAAATTTTTAAAAAAGGACGGGGTGTGTTTATATCACCCCAATATGACAGTATATACACTATACCTACACATATGCCTGTCCAAACAGCTTGAAAAGTAGATTTTTCACCATAGGTGCCCTTTACAATGACTGATTTCTATTTTATTATAATTATATTAAATGCAATTTTGTATGATGATGACAAATTTTCAGCAGCCATTATTTCAGATCACTCAGAAATAATAGGCCCTTTTCACATTTCCAGGTTTCTCAGTAGCGGAAGGCGTCATGGTTGGGCAAACTTAGAGTGAATCAGAGAGTACAACAAATATTTTTTTACAATCCTATCTGCTGAAATAATACAAGAAAAACTCTACGATGGTGTTATCAAGACTTTCAGAAAAAGGAAAAAAAAAATGTGTGAGACTGATGACGGCAGCCAGAGGAGAGAATAACGTCAAATTTACTCTCAACCCGATAAACACAGCATAAGAAATACCTTGCATAAGCAGTAATTTTCATAAA
>LR812542.1:10635964-10728464 GCA_903798195.1 Danio kyathit
ATAAACCGACATATCTACCATTTGATAGAGGTTGACATTTTAGAAATTCTGAGTAGTGTTGAAAAAAATGCATCGAGTGTGTTAACTAGCGACATTAGGTGTTGCAATCCATTTTTTTTTTCTTGGTGGGGCAGTTTTCGTTTGTCTACAGAACAAACCATTGCTATACAATGATTTGCCTAATTGCTCTAACTTGCCTAATTAACCTGGTTAGGTTTTTTAATTGCACTTTAAACTAAATACTAGTATCTTGTAAAATATCCATTCATTCATTCATTCATTTTCTTGTCGGCTTTGTCCCTTGCGGGATCGCCACAGCGGAATGAACCGCCAACTTATCCAGCACGATTTTACACAGCGGATGCCCTTCCAGCCGTAACCCATCTCTGGGAACTTCCACACACACATTCACACTCATACACTATGGACAATTTAGCTTACCCAATTCACCTGTACTGCATGTCTTTGGACTGTGGGGGAAACCGGAGCACCCGGAGGAAACCCACGCAAACCCAGGGAGAACATGCAAACTCCACACAGAAACGCCAACTGACCCAGCCTAGCCGAGGTTCGAACCTGCGACCCAGCGACGTTCTTGCTGTGAGGCAACAGCACTACCTACTGCGCCACTGGGTTGCCCCGTAAAATATCCAGTAAAATATTATTTATTGTCATCATGGCAAAAATAAACGAATCAGTTATTAGAAATGAGTTTTTAAATTATGTTTAGAATGTGTTGAAAAAATCTTTCCGTCAAACAGAAATTGTTGTAAAAAATTTGAGGAATTTGAGGGAGCTAATAATTTAGGAGGGCTAATAATTCTGACTGCAACTGTATGTGTTTATGCAGTTGCGGAGATTACACAACAATCATATTAATTACTTAATGTATTAATGTCTATTTAAAATCTGTCAAATGTGTCTAACTCTTCATGTGCCACTGCACAGCAGCACACATCTCTCCCAAAGTAAATATTCTAATCAGCAAGATAATAATTAAATAATAATTTTACATTTAAGAGACATTCTACCTGAAACGTACATTTTCACTTATAAAAATGTGACAGGGGCTGACCTTTAAGCTTGTTCTCCTCCAAAAAAAAAAAAAATCATACAATTCAATGATAGAACGTACCTTTGATCACTGTCAGCTTGGTTGTTGCTAGATCAGATATGGCTGCGGCCAGAAATTAACAAAAATGATTTATATTATTGATTAAATTACCCATTAATTGTATTTTATTAACGTCTACCCCTACATCAACCCTAAACCTAACCATCACAGTAATGTAAAAACAGATCTGGGTCTGGAGTCTTCTCTATTAGTATAGCTGATTAACCATGATAATTATTTATATTATCTACCCTCACCCCAACCCTAAACCCAACCATCACAGTAACGTAAAAATAGTAGTTGTACTGAGTATTATTTATGTTATCTATTAAACTACCCAATTAATAGTATTTTTTAACATCTACCCCTACCCTAACCCCAACCGTCACAGTGCTGGAAAAATATTAATTATTGCCATACAGTGCTGCTATATTGATGTGCATATCACACTTCCGGCCGGCCGTTTATCCTATCTAGACATTAGGTGCATTCGACAAGAAGCACAGCTGCAGCTGGTGATCAACGAGATTAGCCGTGCGCAGGCGGAGGCGGAGTTGAAAACGGAGCCGTCAAGCCGGACACTTCAGGTCTCGAAGTTGCTGCTGTCATGATGACCGATCACATGGCGGGATCATTTATTTATTTGTTTATTTATTGCAATAACAACAAAAGATTTACAGTACACATAAAACAGAACACAGTCTCTACAAACTATAGTTCATTTTTAAACAAGGGAATTATAAATTAAATTTAAGTAACCTATGTAACAAACGCAAGAGAAATAAGGGGAAAACAAGAGAGCACATAAAAAGGAAATAAATATCCACAAATAGGCCTATTAAAACAAAACAATAAGCACAAATTCTTGGAGTTTAAGCATCAGTTTTTGGGCTACTAGATGTTGAATGGTATGTCAATACTGTTCCAGTGCTTGTTTGAATATGCTAAAAAAGGGTTTACATTTATTTACATTTATATAAAACTTTCCAATATATATTAGTGTAAAGCCCAAAACAATGTGTTTTGATTAAGTCTTAAACAATGATTAAGATTATTTTGGATAACAAAAGCATTTTTAAAAAGCACTTTAATCCATAGAGATTGAACAAAAGGACCACAATAAATGAGCTACACTAAATAGAAAATACCCAGAAAGAGCAGGTACATCAATGTCATTTTAACATTTCTGCATAAATGGCTTGACAGGAAATAAAATATTTTAGAATCAGATATTTTTATATTTAATAAAATATTTTTACTTAATTTGTTAAGAAATCTTCATAGGGGTGTCAGGATCAATGATGATAATTATTTTATTATAAATCTGTAAGACTTATTTGAGTTAATATTTGGTTATTCACTAAAATGTATAATACTGTACAGTAGTCTGTATGAAAAAAAGGCCGAATAAACCTGTTCAAACAATCTAGACATTATGAACAAATTATTTAACAAAAGATGATACTGCAGTAAAATATCTGTAATCTTTTAATAAGCATGATGTGTACAAGATAGAGAGGGTATAAAAAGTAAATTGTTTGTTTTGAAATTTGTGAATCGGAATTTGTCCGATAATAAACCCGCAACACACGTGGTTGTTGTCATGCTGTGAACTCGGCCAATCGTGTAACATCAGTGTCGTCATCGCAGTTCCAGCAGTCGCTCTTCAGGTGCTGCGCGGTCTGACTCAATCGTCTGATCTCGGAGCGCTGTCGCGGTACTTTGATGCCACATGTGACAGTCACATGGCGTCAGCGCAGCATCAATCCGGCCAAAATTTCAAAACCGGCATGCGCCGCTTTAAGACAGATTTCGATCGGTCTGCGCAGCGCTGCATGAAGTCGAACGCACCTATTATATGTCAGCTTCTCCTTCATCAAATGATGTCACTTCCTCTGAGTTATAGGCTTAAAGGTGTATTGCATGCATTTTATGTTCAATTTAATGCAAATGTGACAGGACTGACATAGGGACAATTGAAAAAATTATATTTATTTGTAGAATTTATTGTATAATTTCAATTTTTAAATCAATTGATGTGAATGATAACATCTTAAACTTGCTATTTATAAAGTTTTTTTTTTTGTTTTGTTGTTGTTTTCTAAATAACAGTTTTTAGCAAAACACAACTATTAAAGCTGCAGGTTCAATTGAGCAGAGGACAAAAACAATGACAGGGTTTGTGAATCTAGGAACCAAATGAATGACATATCCTTTACAAAACAACTCACAGAAATCAACCATCAGTCCATTTTAGAAATTTTTGGGATGAAATACTTTTTATTCACTGTATTAAATTTTTTATTTCAAGGACAGATGATGTACATTTCTGGTAGAATGTCCCTTAAAACAAGAATAAATGAATATTGATTTTGTTTACTAGCTATGTGAAACATCCTCAAATATGATCATGTACAGTCTACTTACTATACTTATTCTAGCTGTTTGTTTGAAGTTTGTTTAGTTGGCACACATTGTACTTTCAGAGGTCATACAATAGGGCAAAGCATCAACTCCATACGGATTTTCCATGCAAACAAATGGGACAGCAGTTATCAATAAACTCTTGGCTGTGAACTGTCAACACTTCTCACCGAGCCCCACTCATTTCACAGCCAAAAAAAAAAAAAAAAGAAAAAAGAAAAATCAAACGCAACATCAAAATCTCTGCTGATTCTCTAGATGGCAGTAATATGCTTCACTCATTCACACATCACATTAAAACCGTGCATGAAGACTATGTGATATGATAGGGGGGTCGAGGTTGTCACAGAGCTGCCATGCTTACATTGAGAAGACTCTTCAAATTTAGTTTTAAATTTTACATTATGAAACAGTTGACAATTGATCGCATTCTAGAATTCAAAGTAAAAATAATTTGTGTGAAAACAGCACATTTCATCAAGTCAAACTTAAGACTTTTTAAGACCCTTTCAAGACCATTATGAATGAGATTTTAGACCTATACTGGGATTACAATTTTTTGTAACTGCCCGGTTGGACGAATGGAATTGGAAAAAAACAAATGTAGTTATTTCTTAACCATACATACCAAACATGATGTTTCTTTTTTTTAATGACAAGTTTAACATTGTTAAAAGTATATTTATTATGAAGAAAACTACATGAATAATCAAAAATATATATTTGTTTGCTTTTGGTGCAAATGAATTGAGTATAACTCCTATTCAACCTAATGCATTTCCATTATGAAACCTTAAGTTTCATGCCTACAGTATTTATGAATATTATGTCCACTCACACTTTCTCCTGTAAATAGTTTTTGCGTAAATGGAAGATTATGTAAAGGGATATATTGATGTGATTATCATGAGGAATTGTGTAAAAAAAAATGCTGTAAAATGTGTAACAGCTATTGTGAAATAAACATCTCTTTGCTATAAAAACTTTAGATATTAAAAATCTATATATAATTAGATAGATTGTTGGTGATTGGCTCGATTGGGTAACATTATTTTAACAACTTTTAAAATTAAGACCTGTTTAAAATGATTTAAGACCTACAACACAATATTTCAGTGAATTTATGACTTTAAGACCACGCGGACACCCTGCAAAAAGATAATTTAAAGAAAAATAAATTAATTACAAAAAAGTGAACAAGCTGAAGAAAGGTGAGTGAGTGCCTACTACACTGAAAGAAATGACGTCTTGGTGTTGTAAAATCTAATAAATTTACTCTAATAATTTTTAAATTGTAATATTAAATGTCAAGTATAACTAGATTTTTTTAAGTAAATATGTAATATTTACACATTTACTTCATGTAATAAAATAAACGAGTGGAAAGAGTTAAATATTAATATGCATTTGCTTGTATCATTTTAATATTTTCTAATCGTTGCAAACCTAGTAATAAGTACAATTTAATACTGAATATGTCGTAAAGGAGGTCACATATGCTTTGCAAGAGATTGAATTAAGAGGAGAATATTTTAAAATTGAAAACATTTGTAGGTGTTTAAATTTTAATTTAAGAATTTATTTTAAGTGAATCTTAAGAGTTCTTTTTTCAGTGTATGTACTACTACTATGTACTAACATTTTAACTACTGGCCATTTTAAGGACAAAATTATTAGCCCCTTTTTTTTTCGATAGTCTACAGAACAAACCACCGTTATACAATAACTTGCCTAATTATACTAACCTGCCTAGTCAACCCAATAAACCTAGTTAAGCCTTTAAATGTCCCTTTAAGCTGTATAGAAGTGTCTTGAAAAATATCTAGTAAAATATTATTTACTGTCATCATGGCAAAGATAAAGTAAATCAGTTATAAGAAATGAGTTATTAAAACTATTATGTTTAGAAATGTTTCGAGAAAATCTTCTCTCTGTTAAACAGAAATTGAGGAAAAAAATAAACAGGGGTGCTATAGTTCAGGGGGGCTAATAATTCTGACTTCAACTGTGTATGCTGTTTAGTTGCTGATGCATTAAGAATCTCTCTGTGTTAATTTCAGCTTTAAATGTATGTGTGCTGCTGTGAGCATTAAGACGTTTGGGTTAAACAGGGCTTTTCTAGTTAAATAAAATAAGTTATCATTATAAATATGCCTATCTAGCACATTAATTCATAAACTCATACAGCAGTTGGCCAATTTGAGGCAGTCGCTTTCAGTGAACAAAATAAGTTCAGTTGAGTAGTGTGTATATCAATGTAGTCCATGTATTTTTACAGCAACATTATGCAAAATTACAGTACATTGCTGGCAACTGCAGCTGCTAGCATTTTACTGTTAATTTACAGAGCAACAGCTAGACACTGTTAATTTAACCGCGCTGCCAGTTACTTACAGTTTTTTTTAACGGGACAATTTTTAACAGTGTACTGTAAATGTATTTAAAATATCTGCATGCAATTTAAACTGTAATTACTACACCTTCTACAATTACTCTATAATGTGTGCGCAGTAAAACTAGACCAGAATACATACACTGCTTTTTATAATTATTATTGTTATTTTTTAATTTTGTTTACTGTGAAATAAGAATATAGCGATTTATAATTGATAGCGTCAACACAAATATATTTTTTAATTTAAACATATTTAAAATGTCTGAATGTAATCTCAGCTGTAATTACTACACTTTTTACATTTACTATTAACGTTATTCTTCAATGCGGAAGTGCGCTCATTTTTGCAATTGTTTTAGAACTTCCGATTCAGTCCACTATATGTGAGAAATGACTAGAAATAATACTTCTAAAAAATCTACTTGCTTTACAAACACGTGTGTTCATGACAACAGAGAGTAATATAATAATACAATATTAGTTTGCAATATCAAGCAGTGTAACGAGCTGTTTTTAACATCTAAAAATGAATGGAAGTGAATGAGACCTGAAGTCTCGAATCAAAAAGATTCAAACGGTTACACCCGCTCATACGCGAAGATTAAGGTGAATATACAATAGTGTGTATGCAGCAAAACAAGAGCACACTATGTACACTGCTTGCTATAAGTATTATTTTAATTGTATTTTATTATTATTTACTATGATTTTAGAACAGTTGAGCCAATTAATATAAAGTTGTACCAGAGTTTTCTTTTAAGTCAGAAGACCACAAGAATTGTATAAAATGTCATTTGCATTTCAAAACGATACGAATAAACAAAGAAACAGTCAATTGAATTATATTGTAGACTGCTTACATGAAAGACGCCAGGGCTAAACTGCGCCTGTCGATGCTTGGCATTATGTTTTGAAGTCCTTTATCGTGCTTTGGGTTAGTAGTTGTGCTCCAGCCCCTCTCTTCTCTGATGTGCGGCCTGAGTTTCATTTGATTTCCTCTCATACTTACAGCAGCAAAGCTTCTGATCTTGTTTAATACTAGTCCAGCGGCAACAAATTACCAATTTTCAGAAATGAGCAGAGGTAGGCAGCTTTAAATCCTATAAAACGAGTCGCTCGTTCTTTCTTCTCCGAGAAATGTACAGTGCTGGTAATAATTCGGGCAAAATCAAAATAAAAACACACCTCAATTTTTCCCTCTGTGGATTTAGGCGAGTGGCTTTCATCGCAGGCACGTGCAGTGAAATTTAGGTAAGTGTTTTGTGAAATGCAATTTGACGAGGCCGTTTATAAGATTTGTTCGCCGCTGCTGTTTGTGTTGGTGTGTTTTCACTCCTGTTTTCTCATTAATATCAAATGCTGTGAGCCACAATAAAATGGAGAAAACACTCATTCGTAGGCCTTCCTGCGCACTTTGCATCACCAGAGAAAAAGCAATTATCCACAGCGCAAGGTTTTATGTGTTGCCGATGTTAGTCTTACCTTGATCCTTTCAATAAAAAACACACATCTTGTCTGACAATAAAGCGCCATTCATATTGTGGACAGTGACATTCATATTGAGCCTCAAATAAATCATGCAGGTTGATGTGTGTTAATACATGCACGGAGGAAACTCTGCGGTATTGCACCGTTTCAACTCAACAATAACCATATTTCCGAAAATATTGGAAAATTAGGTGGTGTGATTTATACATAATCTCAGTATAAAATGTGATACGTTTAAAATGTTAGGGTGTGTGTGTCATACAGTCCAATGTTCAGAATTGTACTATACAGTATGTTTGTATACATGGAATTCTCCAACGACGTACAGTAACACCTTACAGGGTTATATCTCAGATATACAGTTGAAGTCAGAATTATTAGCCCCCCTTTGAATTTTTTTTTCTTTTTTAAATATTTCCCAAATTATGTTTAACAGAGCAAGGAATTTTTCACAGTATGTCTGATAATATTTTTTCTTCTGGAAAAAAAGTCTTATTTGTTTTTTTTTCCAGCTAGAATAAAAGCAGTTTTTAATTTTTTAAAAACCAATTTAAGGACAAAATTATAAGCCCCTTTAAACATTTTTTTTTTTTTCGATAGTCTACAGAGCAAACCATCATTATACAATAACTTGCCTAATTACCCTAACCTGCCTAGTTAACCTAATTAACCTAGTTAAGCCTTTAAATGTCACTTTAAGCTGTATAGAAGTGTCTTGAAAAATATCTAGTAAAATATTATTTACTGTCATCATGGCAAAGATAAAATAAATCAGTTATTAGAAATGAGTTATTAAAACTATTATGTTTAGAAATGTGTTGAAAAAATCTTTTCTCCGTTAAACAGAAATGGGGGGTGGGGATAAACAGTGGGGCTAATAATTCTGACGTCAACTGTATATCATAGAGTTAAATTCAATACCTATTAAGACCTTTTTTCAGACTCTTTCACTAAATTTTAAAACCTCATCATAACCCGTTTTGATAACACTGGCAACATTTTAACTTACAGTATATTTACTAAATGCATTAGAAAAAACAAAACAATAATAAGACTAGTAAAACTAAAATTTAGACTCCCATTTAAAACAACTCAACACTATAAATGCAGATTAAAGATCTTGTGCACTGATTCCATATTTTAAAATGTAAATATCAGAAAACAGAAGAAAAGAATAAATAAAATGTGTATGTGATCAAATGTGATTTTTAATTAGAGACAGCGATTGTACTTTCATTATGATCACCACAAAGATTTAACATACATTAGTGTGGGAAGTTTAAAACAGACTGAAGAATGATATAAATATCTGTGGTGACTCTTTAGAATATGGTCCATTAGTTAATGCATTTACTAACATTAACTAAGTATGAATAATCTTGTATAGCATTTATTAATCATAGTTTAACATTAACTAATGCATTAATAAAATCCAAAGTTGTGCTTGTTAACATAAGTTAATGCACAACGAGTTAACATGAACTGAAGTTTTTTAACTTAAATAACATTAACCAGACCCCCTAGATATAAAATAAATCAGTTATTAGAGATGAGTTATTAAAACTATTGTGTTTAGAAATGTTTTGAAAAATATTCTCTCCATTAAACAGAAATTGGGAAAAAACAAACAAACAGGGGGGCTAATAATTCAGGGGGGCTAATAATTCTGACTTCAACTGTACATGTAAAGCGCAAATAATGTCCTTCAATTCGGTCACGTCCAGCGCCCGCCACCAATCTCATCTCCTGTCTGTTCCATTGCTCCATTTGCTCCAACTTTCTTTTGCAGTCTGAAGTGCATCAAACGCACAAAATGCCCCCAATTCGCGCCACAAGATGTCTATATTTCATCTTTGTTATGACCACATGTAAATCACTCGCACTTCGTCTGCTTACTGCACAAGCTGAAAACTCCCCCGTCCACCTCTATGTAATATAATGACTGTGAGAGCGCAGGTAAGGCATCATTTTTCGAGAGACACTCAAATACATCACGTGCGCTGCGTTTGCAATGTCTATAAGTCACGTAAAACAATTAATTGCAAACTGAAATAAATATATTTTGATTATATGGTTTGGATTTGGATGTTGTATGAGATTATTTAACTTTTTTGTGATTATTTTGCTTTTAATTAAGAATTTAGCAGGATGGTAAAAAATTCCGACTTTTTGTTGATTTTGCGTTGGATTCAGCGATCGCAGAATTGCGAAAAACTAAGGGGTCTGATTAATGTTAACAAAGATGAATAATTACTGTAATAAATGTATTACTAATTGTTTGTTCATGTTAGAAAATACAATAAATAACTTAGACTAATGGACCCTTATTTTAAAGTGTTACCAAGTGTGTTTGTGTACAATTATGCTGCATAAAACATACCTGCACTAAACTAAAACAGTGGTCATAGTGAATAAAAATGCTAATTGACTATCTTCCAGCAGGGGGCGCCTAATATAACAGGAGGAATAAAGGTGTTGCCTTGGTGACCGCTGTAAACAAAGCAGCATGATGTCAAATCTAGCAGGATTTTATCGATTTCATAAACTACACAGCATCATAATATTCACAGGTTAAATTCTAAAATTCTTTAGAATACAACAATCAAAATGATGCAAAATTTAATACCTTGTAAAATAGCATTAAAGACTTTTGAATCATTTTAAGGGCCTTCAATTTCTATATTGATTTATCAACTTGTAATACTTTTTAAGACCCGGCGGACACCCTGCCTTAACTATAACTACAATAATTTTCTTTCGTTTTCTAAAATATAAACTAGGCCTTTTACTAAATTAAACACTTAACGTAGCATCTGTTCCACGTGCACAGTGTGCTAGTATTCCATACATAGCCATAGACAGTAACTTGGCCTTGAAAAATGACACTTACCGCACAGAGAAGGTGAACTGGTCCAGCTGATCTTTAGGGAGAGGTTTGAGCAGCTCACTGTTTTTCTCGATTATCTTCTTCTGCTTGCCGCTCTGAACGGAGAGACACATGTGCACGTCATTTGTAATCAGAGCAGGAAACAGTTGCAGTGATTTATCTTGGGAATACAATGACAGCGGTACACTTCACCCTGACATCATCTCTCAAGAGCATATAAAGCATCAGCACTGGAAACAAATGACAATACAACAAAACATCTAATCAAAGTTCTGGCAAAGACAGAGGTGGGGTGAAATTAAATGAAAATAAAGTTACAGAAGATAAATAAAACAAAAACACAATTGAAAAACATTCAATTATATGCAGTTTAAAACAGCAAGAATAAAAACTTAGAATAAATGAGTCAGACTACTTAAATTAACTTTATAAAAATATATAATTAATTGTGATAAAAGGCATCATGAATGTGCATCCTACACATACAGTAGTGTGAAAAAAGTGTTTGCCCCTAACTGATTATGTTTTGTCACACTTTTGGCCCGTTTCCACTGAGTGGTACGGTACGGTACGGTATGGTTTGGTATGCTTTTGGCCGTTTCCACTCTCAAGTTCCTTGGCTGCAACTGAGAAGCAGGAAACTGTTTCATGTTCCAGATGAGGGAGCTTGGAATGCCCATTGTAGCTGAGATGAGGGAGCTTGAAACAGTCTCCAGTATACTAAGGAAAGCAATATTGGACTGAGCTGCAGGTCTGGAGGAGACTCTACACAAACTCATGGGCTCATGAGCTCTGAGACTGGAACTGTCACGGTTGTGGATCTATCTGTTCTTCTTGTATGTGTGTGTGTGGGAAGTGGGTGTGTTTGTTTGGGTATATCTTCACCGCGTGGTGTGTGTGTGTTTACATTCATCAGCTGGGTTGTCACGTGTCTTGTTACCACTCATCTCACTCAGCTGTTTTCTATCTACCACAGCTGTTGCGCATTACCGCGCACCTTTATATGTTCAGTGTTTGTAGATAGCGTTTGTCAGTCCGTTGTTGTTCACCTCTGTGTCTGCTTCCTGTTAGGCACTCTCGCTAAATCTGCTGATGGTGAATCGTCATAAGTCTGTTATATTTGGACCTTATGCCAGTCTCCGTTTCATTGATGTTGTCGCAACTGCCTGCTCTGATGACAACTATATCAGTGAGAGACTTCACCCCGGATCCGCTGCTCTGATGAACTATTACTGCTGGTACCATGTCAATTTCCTTGAGAGTTGCTCCATAGCATTAACCTCCCCTTCCCTCGATATCTGGTAAGATATCAGTGAGAGACTTCACTTCGGATCTGTTTCTCGGATTAACTATTACCGCTGTTTAGCGTGTTGGATTCCTTGTGTGGAGCACCCTTGCTCTACACTATTCCTCTATATCTGGTGAGATCAATACCAGTTGTGAATCTTGTTATCCCTTTTAATAAATCATCTTGCATTCACTTGCATTTGGGTCTCCTGTGTATATTTGTGACAGGAACAGGCTCTGGAATGGGTTCATGAGTTTGAGTGTACTCTGTACAGAGCATATTCATTGTCAGCTATGGAACAGGTTAATGTCCTGAAACTGAAGCTGGATCAAGATCGTGTGCTTAAGTAGTTTATTATTTGGTCTGTTAATCTTTTGGGATATATGTTCATTTCAGAAATGTTAATTGTAGCATGCATAATTTAATTAAACAGACTTCACTGGAAAGCTGATGTTGTTTACAGGCGAACTCTGAGGAATTCAGAGACTGGATTGGATTGGAGAACCCCACACAACTGAAAACGGTTAAGTTTCCCAGGATATGGATTACTGACTTAAGATATGTTGATTTGCCAACTACAGGCATGGGCAAATGATAGGTCTTTAAAGGAAGAACACAACATATGCAGGAGGAAATTCACAGGACAGCAAACCCCAGATATTGCTGGAAAGTACATGCAAGCTTACTGACTAGCTTAAAGGTGAGAAGCAGGTAAGGAGGGTTCTTTCCTAGACAGAAGCCAGAAAAAGACTGAAGTTGGTTGTGGGTGCCTGTATACCTGCAGTAAATGGAGTGTAGAATTATTATATGTGATAAGGTGATAACAGATGATGATTTCGGTGATTGAGTGTGTTGATTGATATCAGGGAGACTTTTACAGAACAGAGCATTGTGTGACGTGTAGACTTGGAAGACACTTCATATCATTTATACGCCATTATGTGTCACTTTTGAAGAGCTGCCCTACAGTCAAGAATTACTACATGGAATTAAATCAAATCAACACATTCAAAGAATATTAGTGAAATATGAACTGACAACACATAGAGTTATTCACTTTAAGCTAGTGTAATACTTTATTATTATTCAACTACGGGTGACAAGACGGCTTCGCAGCAAGAAGGTCACTGGTTCGAGTCCCAGCTGGGTCAAATGGCATTTTTGTGTGGAGTTTGCATGTTCTCCCCATGTTTGCGTGGGTTTCCTCCAGGTGCTCTGGTTTCCCCTATAGTCCAAAGACTAAATTGGCTATAGTGTATGTGTGTGCATGAGTGTGTATGGATGTTTTTCAGGACTGGGTTGCAGCTGGAAGGGCATCCGCTGTGTAAAACATATGCTGGATAAGTTGGTGGTTCATTCCACTGTGGTGACCCCTGATGAATAAAGTGACTAAGACGAAGGAAAATGAATGAATCAATGTTTATTCATCTACACTGAACATTTCTACATTATTATTATTGTTGTTGTTGTTGTTGTTGTTGTTGTTGTTGTTGTTGTTGTTGTTGTTGGTGTTGTTGTTGTTAACTTTCACACATAAGATGTTCTAAAATATATGCATCTGCAAAATACTGTATGTACCCTGTGTTTTGTTAAATCAGGGAAAGTAGAAGATACAGCAGGTCTACATGTCAGTTATTTCAGAATATTCTGAATATCTGTCTATTCAATCATTCATTCATTCATTTTCTTTTTGGCTTAGTCCCTTTATTAACCTGGGGTCGCCACAGCGGAATGAACCGCCAACTTATCCAGCACATGTTTTTTATGCAGCGGATGCCCTTCCAGCCACAACCCATCTCTGGAAAACATCCACACACACACTCATTCACACTCATACACTACGGACAATTTAGCCTACCCAATTCACCTGTACCGCATGTATTTTGTGGGGGAAACCGGAGCACCCGGAGGAAACCCACGCGAACGCAGGGAGAACATGCAAACTCCACACAGAAACGCCAACTGAGCCAGCCGAGGCTCGAACCAGCGACCTTATTGCTGTGAGGTGACAGCACTACCTACTGCGCCACTGCGTAAATAATAATAATAATAATATTAATAATTATTATTATTATTATTATTATTATTATTCCGAAGATGCAAAATAATAATTAACGATATAAAATGTAAGCAAAAATTGTAAGACATATTTAGACGTACAAAATCAACACAAATGGCATGGCTATGTAGAACGGCCCATTTGCTTTTCCTGAGAATCAAACCCATAATTTATGGAATATATCTTTATTTATTATTTAGATCATGACGTAATAAAAATACTGTATATAAACTGGAGCAAGATTAAATGTTCCTGGCATTCCATGCCAACAATAACAGTACAAAGACAAAAAGTGGCATGAGAGAACACACAATGCACTGCTGTGCAACATAAGACAGCAGCACCAGTTCAGGACAGAGAAGTCATTCTGCAATTACCACTTCAAAGTGTGGCAGGTAACGCCGCAGCTTTGATTCATTTAGCTTAAGTCCTGTGGAGTGCAGGAAAAGGCGTGTTGGGAGCGGTTAGAGAGAGAGCGCCGGGTTGGCACTGCTGATTTCACAGAATCTGAGCTGTTTTGGCTTGTCGAGCACATCAAAACTAGCTTTGAAGACTGAAAAATACCTGTTAGTGTGAAATGTATTTTGACAAATCTCAGATAATAAAGGGAATAGGGAAGCAAGTGGGAGGAGTAGCAGTGGCGTCATACAACATTTTTTTTTTTTTTTTTTTTTTGAAGGGGCACCAGTGTGGTCCTGGTTCACTTGGTGCTTTAGGCTAAATAAGACATGACTAAATAAGTACATTAAAAAAATAATTTAATAAATAAATAAAAATTGCCTACGATAAAAATGTGCATGTGTGAATTTCCAGTAATGTTGAAACATTATTACTAGGGCTAGGCGATTTGGCCTAAAATCAAAATCTCAATCAACTGAACATTTTAACTCAATTACGATAAATAAACAGTTATTTTATTTTATATATTTATATATAGTTGAAGTCAGAATTATTAGCCCCCCTTATTTCCCTAATAATGTTTAACAAAGCAAGGAAACAATTGAGAGTATGTCTGATAATATTTTTTCTTCTGGAGAAAGTCTTATTTACTTTATTTCGGCTAGAATGAAAGCAGTTTTTAATTTTTGAAAAAAACATTTTAAGGTCAAAATTATTAGCCCCTTTAAGCTATATATTTTTTCGATAGTCTACAGAACAAACCATCATTATACAATAACTAGTCTAATTACACTAACCTGCCTAGTTAACCTAATTAACCTAGTTAAGCTTTTAAATGTCACTTTAAGCTGTATAGAAGTGTCTTGAAAAATATCTAATAAAATATTATTTACTGTCATCATGGCAAAGACAAAATAAATCAGTTATTAGAGATGAGTTATTAAAACTATTATGTCTAGAAATGTGTTGAAAAAATCATCTCTTTGTAAAACCGGAATTGGGGAAAAAATAAACAGGGGGCTAATAATTCTGACTTCAACTATATATAAATATACAATTGAAGTCGGAATTATTAGCCCCCCTGAATTATTAGCCATCGTGTTAATTTTTTTCCCCAATTTCTGTTTAACAGAGAGAAGATTTCTTCAACACATTTCTAAACATGATAGTTTTAATAACTCATCTCTAATAACTGATTTAATACACTAAATAAGTGATATACATGCGTGAAATACATTTTCTATTATATGGAAAGTGAGGACATATAATAAAAAAAATTACATTGTATAAAAAAATGTAATAATGCATTACACAGAGTAAGCAAAAGGCACATGCTTAACGCAGTGTGCAGGGGATTGCGCAATCTGACGAGAGGCACAGCTCAGTGCTGCCTTACCTCAATTCCTATGCTGTAATTGAACAGGAAAATACGCAAAATACAGTGATTTTGATTGTTAAAAGGATTGAAATCATTTGAATCATACAGAAATTGCATTTATAGCACAGATCAGTGGACAAATATTTATTGTATCATTAGTATACATCTTATGATGGCAAGGGAGGATGATGATAGGTGAGGCACTGCCTCCCCTAACCTCACGTCCTTGCTCCACACTTGTAAACACTAACTCCAACGACGGGCTCTCTGCTGTCCCGCGGCTCTCCATGCAGCCCACGCATGTCAACACTACCAAACCGACCACTCACAGAGCTTGAGCTACGTGTCGTCGCAACGTGTAGATAACTTTTTGAAAGGTGCTTGGGTATGCGACTGCGCGAAGGCATGCTGCCGGTGTTACGGTTTAACTGGGGACAACAATGGGACTCTATTGCATAATGTTCTAATATTCTGTTGCATAATACTATACATATTAAATATATATTAGATATATTTATGAGACATATTATGTTGCATAATAATATTGTCATTGTATTCATTTTTTTGTAAAATCTTTATGTACATGTGTGAGCATGGGGCACGGGTTAACACGAGTCCAAAGGCACAGGATAACACGAGTCTACAACTATGAAAAAACATGGTTTGACCAACTGATGAAACATCGTTTTGTCATTCGGAGCTATTCTATTCAGCGGGATAGTTTGTAGAAACATGTTAACGCGAGCACATGTAAACAACATGTAAACATGTTAACATGAGTCGATGGAAACAGGTTAACACGAGTTCACAACCACAACAAAGCATGTTTTGGCTGATAAAGATGTTAAAACAGACTCAATTTTGTCTAAATCTGAATAGCTCAGTTGGATAGGTCGTGTGATACGTGTGCTGAACCTTTTAACCACACGAGTTCGAATCCCGTTGATGACATGTAAATTATAATATTTTTTTTTTAGATTAATTTTGGTTATATACTGTTCTGCTGCACAGATATTAAAATAAATAATGCTTACAATGACACTGACACCAAGTAATAAGAATCTTTATTTGGTATGGGCATGCCTTGTTGCTGTAAAAAAGTGACGAATCTGCCAATCTGCAAACGTGGATAGCTTACATCTGGAAAGGGACACCAGTTAACACGGTCACCAGTTAAACCGTAACACCGCTCCATAGGCGTTCTCTGGATTCAAAAGTATACTGTAAATCAGCCTTAACAGAGCGGGGTCACGTGACTCCGCATGCGGTAGGGAAAATAATCGAAAAAAATCGACTTGGAAAATTAGATCGATTATAGATTCTGGATGTCGATTTCAATTATTTTTCCATTAATCGCCCAGCTCCAATTATTACTGTTTAAATTGATTTATTTTTGTTATTTTAAATATCCTCATTTACCTTTTTATCTGAATAAATGTATCAAATATATGAGTCTCATGAAATTCCATGTATATGGAAAATGCATAGTATACTGTACTCTGCCAAAAAACTATTTTCACTTCAAAATTATTATTGAAAATACAAATGATTAAATGTCTTCCTTTTTTTTTTTTTTTTTTAAGTTATAATTGTAGGGTATGTGCCCTGAGTTTGAATGAGGTGATGCCTCTGAGGAGAAATGAGATAACCCATGCTCAAGGTTAGAGTTTTGCCTCAGTCACAAAGTTACCTTGCTATGAATTTCGGCCTTGGTTTTCTCAGTGACGGGGAGATTTGTCTGGTCCTTGGGCTCTGAGGCTGACACAGTTCCAATGGGGCTCTTTTCTGCAAAACAAAATGACAAATTCCCTTTTTAAAATTCTATGCTTCAACTGGATGAAGATTGTATTAGGGTGTCACATTGGTGCAGTCGGTAGCACAATCGCCTCACAGCAAGAAGGTCACTGGTTCGAGCCCCGGCTGAGTCATTTCTGTTTGGAGTTTGCATGTTCTCCACGTGCTCGCATGGGTTTCCTCCGGATGCTCTGGTTTCCTCCTCAGTCCAAGGACATGAGAGGTAGGTGTAATGAAAAAGCTAAATTGCCCGTAGTGCATGTGTGTGAATGCAAGAGTTTATAGGGGTTTACCGGTGTTGGGTTGCCACTGGAAGGGCATCTGCTGCGTAAAATATATGCTGGATAAGTTGGTGGTTAATTTCGCTGTGGTGACCCCTGATTAATAAAGGGACTAAGCCGAAAAGAAAATGAATGAATGAAGATTTTATTACCTGTAACTCAAAATAGCAAATACAAAATGAAGCTACCTTTAATGTGAGGCAGTAAATAAAATGACACTAATTTCCTAAATTCAGCTCTTTATACAGCAAAAACAAAATGATAGAAAGTATGTATTTAAAGCAGATTCACGAAGCACATCCGATAGTAACAGAAAGCATGCAAAGACTATCAACAACATAAACGAAATGTATAGCTAAATAAAAAAAAGTGGAGAAACTTTCTCTTCACATATATTCATCTCTTCCGCTGCCTCAAACACATCATCAGCATCTCTGAGCCCAACCTCTCCTCTTTTTTTCATTGCTCTAATGCACACAATTAGACATGATGAAAAATCTCGAAAAAAATTAAATTTAGTTGTAATACATTTTGCCATTCTTCCTTCCTTTGGAAAATTACTTTTGAAGTGTTTTCTCTCGCTCTCCGTCTGTAATTTAAATGGTAAGCTGCCAGATGTGTGTCTCATGCTTGAAGTGCAGGAGCTTTGCATTATTTAGCATATTAACATTCACAGAATTTAAAAAGAGGGTTCCTGCATTGCCTGGAGCATCCAATTAAGTAAACCTTAGCTTGATACATGTAAAAATTTTACCATGAGAAACTTTTTTTCATTGCGTTTTTCTCTTCGCCTCAGCCAGTCACATCTATATAATAAATATGGAAACTTCCCAGATGATATAATTTTGCTCTTGCTGCAGGATTAAATATATCAGTAATAATAACTTTTAAATATAGGAAACATATTAGGAAGGCTTCAGAAGATTCAAATAGGCTTTAATAGGAGGAGCGTTGAGGGGCTGGTGTGTCCTGAGTGCAGTTTTCAAACCGATATTACATTTAATCTCATCACCGATATAGGTTTTAATTACACGTTTTTCTAGTAAACATTTGAGGTGCCTACAGCATTAAATCTGCCCTATCTTAACACAAATATGTGTGCTTATTTTATTGTAATGAATGCATAATCATGTTCAATTGCGTGGCTTGCCTCTGACGTGCTCTCTTTTCAGAAATGCCGTATGAAATGGAAATAAATCACAGGCGTTTTCTACTGCCGAAGCTTGAAAAGCTCAAAAAAATTGTCTTCTAAAGAAGATGTGTCAGTCTGTTTTTTTTTTCCTTATGGAAGATACAGAGTTAATGGCCCATGAAACCATGTGGAGTTATATTTAAAAAAAAAAAGTTCATTCAAAACCTTCAATGTTATGAGACCGACCCCGATGTCTCTGCATTTCAACATCGATGTGCTTGGTTCATAATGATTTTGTAATCATTTTTTCACATGGTTGCTCCAATGTACCATGGGAGTAAATACTCTATTTTCTGTTCAATGTTTAAACTTTCTACACTATAATATTATTTTGTCCCAACATGATGCACATCAGTGTTGGGTAAGTTACTTTTAAAAAGCAATTGATTACAAATTACTGATTACTACTCGAAAATTGTAATCTGATTACTTTACTTATTACATAAAGTAAAAAGTAATCAGATTACTAACTACTTTACTTTGAAGTTACTTTTAAAACATATAAAATATACCTATAAAAATACAAAATAAACTGCAGCTCTAGGTCATTTAATATTCACTGAAAAACATTACAATAGGTTGATCACAGCAGCTTGACATATTCAGATAGTTCGCCCAAAACTTCATCATTAACTTGTTCCAAACTTGTTTGTAAACAAAAGAAGGACATGAATGAAACTGGATACCTGTAACCATTGACATCCATAGTATGAAAAAGCACTGCAGTGTTTGGGTGTTCTGTGTTTGTCTCAGGTAGTTACTCTAATGAAATGTGTATATTCCATACAAAGTATGAAACTGATCGGTCAGTTCTTGTCATGTGACACGCGGTTTTCAACTGGTGTGCCTGGGAAATGCGAGCACACACAAAAGACGCAATGTGTGAACGGCCCTTTAAGCAGCTATGCTTCTCTTCACATTTAGAAATACCTTCACTCCCGATCCTGCACAAAAATGTTTAGGCTGAGTTGGGCCGCTGTGTTTTTGGGTGCAGAATGCTTTCTGTTTAAATGCTTGAACAACAAGCAGCCAAAAGTTCTTTAGAGACTGGACATAGACTTCATTTCACAGCAATATTTTTATTTTTATGCTCAATGAAATCAAAGTAATGTCTGCATTTACACATGGAGAAGCAGCCGACAGCAGCTATTTCAGCTCGTGTTCTCCAGCAGTTTAAATGCGCATGCTTATTAACTGACCTTGCAGCGGAAAACGTGATTTAAAAGAAGCATTTGTTTCTTCTAAAAACTATATTTGTAACGTAAGTAACACAATTACACTAGCTATGTTTCCATCCAAAATTGCGAATTAACTTAAATGCGCACACTGGATTATCGCATAAAAGACATGTGAATAAAGCCGCGTTTCCATCCAACGAGTCAAAGCGAACACAATCATCACTTCCTGATTAACTGGCGCCAAATATCAGCAGTAAAAATGCAATTTACTGTGGTAGGAGAAGCTGTGTAAATATTTTCTTTATGTAATAAAAGACTTACGCCTCAGAAGACGATCCTGACACGCAGTGAATGTGGGGTGGCGTTTGAAGGCGTGAGACACAGAGCACAGACACTCTTGATTCTGGAGGCCATTAATAATATAATAACACTAATACTGAAATGGTTAAGGTGTTTTAGAATGGCCAAAACAACATTTCAGATGTTTTACAATGTGCTCAACCTGCTGGTTTGTCCATTAACAAACACTTTTATCATCACATGATCTCTTATAACAAAATCACATGACCTTTTTTAATGCACATACTGGAATTTGTTCGGTAAAAGTGTTTCCATTGTAGTTTATGGGCATCTTTTCTTATTGAATAAAAAGTTTATCCTACTCAGTTATGCGCATATGTTGTCACAATCACGCAGGAAAGCCAAATGCAAGTGAATGCAAGTGATTTATTAAACAGGGATACAGATCTCACCATATATCGAGGGTAGAGCAATGATGCATCTCTCAAGGAAATCGACAACGCTTAACAGCGGTAATAGTTTCTCAATGAGACAGATCCAGGGAGATCTCTTATAGAATTCCACAACTCAAACAGCGGTAACAGTTCCTCAGTGCAGCAATGCAAAATGAATATCCAGTGAGTGTCGACAACGCTAAACAGCGGTAACAGTACTTCGGTGAAATCAGCAGTGCTGACACTTCCAAAAGCAACAGTCTCTAAGATCAACTCACCACCAGCGGATACAGCGGGAAGAGCCTAACAGGAACAGACACAGATGTAAAACAACAACGAACTGACAACAAGAGACGCGGACGCTGAACAGATAAAGGTGCCGTAATGCGCTGCACCTGTGGTGTGCTGATTGACAGCTGAGCATGTGACTGCCCAGCTGACGACATGAAAACACAGACAGCCAACCGGTGAAAGATACCCAAACAAACACACCCACATACACACACATACACAACAAGAGGAAACAGACAGATCCCCAACCGCGACATATGTTTTGTATGTGCATTTTCAAAATTTATGGCGTTTCCATCAACCGGCTTTTTATGCGCATATGCAAAATGCACATAAAAATATGTGGATGGAAACATAGCTATTGACTTTAGTAACTGTAGTCAAATTACACAAATGTAAAACGTAATTCGTTACATTACTGTGTTCCTCAAAATTGTTAGAATACAGTAACACGTTACTGTGAAACATGTTACACCCAACTCTGTTGCTCATTAAGAGTCTGGACAGCAGGGATGCATTATCGTTGACAATGACGTTACATTCCCAAGGTTCAATCAAAAGGCGCAACATGTTGGCACCATACAACATTTAGTTCATAAGGCAAATACAGTTGAAGTCAAAATTATTAACCCTCCTGTGAATTTCTTTTTCATTATTTGTTTTATTTCGTCTAGAATAGAAGCAGTTATTACATTTTTAAAACCATTTTAAGGTCAATATCATTAGCTCACTTAAGCCATATTTATTCAATTGTCTACAGAACAAACCACTGATATACAATGACTTGCCTAATTACCCTAGTTAAGCCTTTTAAATGTGACTTAGCTGTCATCATGGCAAAGATAAAAGAAATCAGTTATTACAAATGAGTTATTTGAATTATTATGTTTAGAAATGTGTTGAAAAAATATTAATTCCGTTAAACAGAAATTGGGGACAAAAATATACGCTGGCTAATATTTTTACACAAAAGTTTGTTTTGATTTAACGATGATATTTAAGACATTCGGCATCAGAATAATAATAATAAAAAAAAGATACTGACACAATAATAAAGACATTAGCCTTAAATAAACCGAAGACCCCTGTCTATGCCATGTGCAGTCCACAATTTTTTTCCTTTTTTCGAAGCTTTTGCTTGTTGCGATCTATGGCCTGCAGCAACATGGAGCAAAAGCCTGCCCTCCACCTCTGTTCTGTGTCCAGAGACTGTAATCCCTGTCAGCAGAGCATTCTGCCTGCCTTTACGCCACGATCATGCATGTTTTAATGGGCCAGCCAACACAACTTTGCAACTTTGCCTTTAATTATCCTTCCTCCAGCCTGATGCTCAGATGGTGTCGGGTCTGAATTAGCGCAGCGTTGACCGCTGTAGGCTATGTCCATGAACTTGGAGTGCTGCAGCCACAACCCACATTCTCCCAGGGTGAACAAGAGAAGCTTGTTATCCTCTGCTTTCCATGAACGCAAAGAGAGTAGAAACCGGGCCTGAAGGGCTGGGTGACCAACGGGGACCTGTGCGCTCACCTAGGTTTCTAATTGCCCTGGTGTCAGTTCCAGAGTTGCCGAAAATCAAAGGTCAGTGAATTATTGATTACCCGTGAGCATAATCCATGATTCTTGTAATTATCCAATGTAATAGAAATAGCAAAAGGAATGTAAAAGAGCACATTTTAAAGTAAGTTATCAACAATTATATTGTTTAAAGCTGTAGGAAATTACTGCACTAACAAGGAGGGGCTTGTGAATGATTCATTATTTGTAAAGATGAGATGAGTTTAAAAGCCTTTAAAATGGTCATTATATTATATTATATTATATTATATTATATTATATTATATTATATTATATTATATTATATTATATTATATTATATTATATTATATTATATTATATTATATTATATTATATTATATTATATTACCTGACAAAAGTCTTGTCGCCTATCCAAGTTTTAGGAACAACAAATAATAACTTGACTTCTAGTTGATCATTTGGTATCAGAAGTAGCTTATATGAAAGGCAAAGGCCTCTGGATTATACTTATTTTACCAAATAAAATATGACTATGCCTTGATTTTTAATTATTTGATTAGGAGAGTAAGGTCTGACTTTGCTTAGACAAAAGTCTTGTCACTAAACAGAAATAATGTACAGTATAGAATATAAAGTCATGGTGCAGTGTAAAAGGAATTCAAATTGTGTATGACTCCCATGAGCTTGGACAACGGCATACATCTCTACAATTAACCCAATAACGTATTAATAAAGTCATCTGGAATGGCAAAGAAAGCGTTCTTGCAGGACTCCCAGAGTTCATCAAGATTCATTCGATTCATCTTCAGTGCCTCCTCCATCTTATCCAAGACATGCTCAATAATGTTTATTCTGGTGACTGGGACAGCCATTCCTTGAGCACCTTGACCTTCTTTGCTTTCAGGAACTTTAATGTGGAGGCTGAAGTATGAGGAGGAGCACTATCCTGCTGGAGAATTTGCCCTCTCCTGTAGTTTGTAATATAATGGGCAGCACAAATGTCTTGATATCTCAGGCTGTTGATGTTGCCATCCACTCTGCAGATCTCTTGCGCGCCCCCACACTGAATGTAACCCTAAACCATGATTTTTCTTTTACCAAACTTGACTGATTTCTGTAAGAATCTTGGGTCCATGCGGGTTCCAATAAGTCTTCTGTAGTATTTGGGATGATTGGGATGCAGTTCAACAGATGATTCATCAGAAAAATCTACCTTCTGACACTTTTCCAAATGATAAAAAAAATCTAATATTATATTATATTATATTATATTATATTATATTATATTATATTATATTATATTATATTATATTATATTATATTATATTATATTATATTATATTCATTACCATGATAATCCATGTCAGCTTTCCGAAATATTCGAAATTTCACAATTGCAATGATATCATGTTTGAAAAATCTGCATTATGCAAGGCTTGTCACTTCAGAGCAGTTTGTTTTTCTTCAAATAAGCTAAGCAGCCTTTGGGAATGTCTGTCCAACTTCATCACACTCACCACATGGGGCTACATTTTCTCAAAAAACCGAGTCTGATGTAAGCAAGGTTAATTCATCCATTTAAAGACGAAAGTGGTAAATTAATTGGAGTAAGAATGCAGTGTGATTTAGTGAGTATGATCCAGTATTAGGGTTATCCACTGTGACCAGGACTGGCCCCTCAGGGACAGTAATATAAAAGAGCATGGCCATGTTCCAGAAACACTCTCAGAAAAATACAAATATATTGGAAATTGTCATCGTGCTGAAGGGCCAAACGTACTATGATGCATTTACTTAAGGGGCAGGATGCAATCAAATATAGCTTCCAAAGCACAACCCATTGCATGCGGTTACAGATCCACTAAGGGTGATCAGAGCAGAAAGACCTAATTTAATTAGTCATTTGAATTCAAACAAACCTAGTGTAACCGGATCGTTCACTTAATGTGAAAGGTCAGTTAACTCATAACGCCTGCAGCTACGTCATATGTTGCAATGAACATAGTATTCTCCGTAATTTTAAATGAGGGAAATAATATTAGCTGTCAGTGCTGCTATTTGACATGTCTACGCATTATAAAAATACCCAAGGATGACAAGGAATGTGTCCGTGTCTTTACTGGAGTTTTGAAGAAAAACATGCCGGATGCAACTACAATATTGTTTTGTTTATTATCTGACTTATAATAATTGATTTTATTTTTATAATTATAATCATAAGTGTCTCAATACACAAGCACACATTTTTAAGAAGTATTGTTGAGGAGGGTTCTTTAAAACTTAGGGTACATTTAAATTTGCATGCTTGCTCTTTAATTACACAACATTAGTGCATTTTTGAAATCATGTTTCAAAGTGCAACTTTTTAAATAATAATAGTCTTCATGTAAATTACAAAAAAAAGCATTGATTTGATTGCACATGTATATTATTTGTTTAGTCTATAGATATGCATACAGTAAGTACTTGTCAACAGTGTTGTGCTAGTTACTGAAAAATAGTACCTACAGTTAGTTACTTAAATCAAAAACGTAACTCAATTACTTACACCAAAAAGTAATGCGATACTGTTAAAAGTCATCTTTGAGTTACTTTTCCAAAGAACATTTTTAATGCTCCCATTTTAATGCCTTTATAACGTCACTTCAGTGCTGCATGGAAAATACACTGTTGATTAACTTCACACTTTTAATTCATTTACATTCTCACATCTAAAACACAAAACAGACTTTAAAACAGACAAAAAGGTCATCTTTAAACACTAATTTATTTAAGGCAGACCAGCGGCACAAAAATAAAAACAAAAATATCACAAGGTGACAAAAGAGCTGAATAATATATTCAGAAACAAAAAAGCAAAAACTAAAGTTACTTCAACGTCATAAACGTTTGTATTTAACACTTAAACATGTTCCTTCACAGCTTGAGTAGGAAAGCAAAAATATACTGTACAACAAACACAAAACTATGCTCCAAAAATGTGGAATTGTCTCCCAAATGAAGTGAAAGAATCCCCCAGCATTCATGTTTTTAAAGCGTGATAAGACGCACCTTTTTAAAATTACATATGAATATAACAGTATGTGAAGTGTATGCATTTTATGTATATATGTATATTGTGTAGGTGTATGTATGTATGCATGTATGGTGTGTGCATGTGTATGCATATGTAAGGACTACAGTATTGTGTGTGTGATTGTGTAGATATATGCATATATGCGCGTACATGTATGCTTTTATCTGAGTATATATTTGTTGTTTATTTTGCTTTATTTGTCTATACATTTTTTTATATGGTTTAATTTACAATGCTTGTTTGTTGTTTGTGAAATGCTTTGAGTTGCATGTATGTAGAAAAAGTGCAATACAAATCCCATATTATTATGTTTATTATTATTATTAATAGTCTCTCGGTCTCTCTCGCACGCACACTCAGTCTACCATGCACGCATTCTGTCTTTTTCACGCATACACTTGACCTCTCTCACGCGCATCTCGTGCACGCTCGCTCTCTCTCTCGCGTGCACACTTGGTGTACGTTACCTCACGCGCATTCAGTCTCTCTGCTTTTGCTTGACTATTGTCCAGTCTGGCGGATACACAACGCTTCTTCTTTACAGTGGTTGGTTGGCATCCACCAATCCCACAATGCGTCGCTGAAGTAAACAGGAAGATGTAGGCTAGACTGCAGCCAAAATTAATTAATTTACCAAGTAACGGACAAATGCATCATATCGTAACAATACCGGAGTTAATACTTTTAAAAAGTAATGTGTTGCAGTATTAGTTACTGTCAAAAGTAATGCCATTACTAGTAACGCGTTATTGCCTAAAACTGCTCGTCAACCAAAACCAAAACCTTTGTGTGCAAACGCATCGTGTTCTCTCTCATGAATTCTCATGAACAGGCATCATTTTCACACCTATCCTTGAAATTCTAAAAACATGAACAAAACGTACCCAACCATACTACAGTCAGGCTATTTCTGAAGTATTTTGAAGTTATAACCACATCACATGTTTTGGTTTTGGCGACACTAACAGTACAGCATAAAAGATCCATGATAATACTAACAATACTACTAATAATATTGGACAACGATGAAGTCAAAGTCTGATGTTCTTGAAACAACAAACACAGTAGTATTAGCAATAGTAAATAATAATAATAATAATAATAATAATAATAATAATAATAATAATAATAATAATAGTAACGTTAATAGTCACTCGGTCTCTCTCGTGTGCACACTTGGTGTACGGTACCTCATGCGCATTCGGTCTCTCTGTTTTCGCTTGACTTTTGTCCAATCTAGTGAATACATGACGCCTCTTCTTTACAGTGGTTGGTTGGCATCCACTAATCCCACAATGTGTCGCTGAAGTAAACAGGAAGATGTAGGCTAGACTGTAGCCAAAATTAATTAATTTACCAAGTAAGTGACAAACGCATCATATTGTAACAATAATGGAGTTAATATATTTTAAAAGTAATGCATTACAGTATTAGTTACTGTCAAAAGTAATGCCGTTACAGTAACAAATTACTAGTAACGAGTTATTGCCCAACACTGCTTGTCAACCAAAACCAAAAACCTTTGTGTAAAACGCATTGTGTTCTCTCTCATAAATTCTCATGAACAGGCATCATTTTCACACCTATACTTGAAATTCTTAAAACATGAAGGAAACTTACCCAACCATACTACAGTCAGGCTATTTCTAAAGTATTTTGAAGTTATAACCACATGGCTTATTTTGGTTTTGGTGACACTAACGGTACAGCATAAAAGATCCATGATAATGCTAACAATACTACTAATAACATTGGACAACAATGAAGCCAAAGTTTGATGTTCTTGAAACAACAAACATAGTAGTATTAGCAATAGTAAATAATAATAATAGTAACGTTAATAGTCTCTCGGTCTCTCTCGCGCACACACTCAATCCATCTCGCGCGCTTTCGGTCTCTCTCATTCGTACACTTGACCTCTCTCACGTGCATCCGGTCTATTTCGTGCACACTTGCTCTCTCTTTTGCATGCACACTTGGTGTACGGTACCTCACGCGCATTCGGTCTCTCTGATTTTGCTTCACTTTTGTTCAATATGGTGAATACAGGACGCGTCTTCTTTACAGTGGTTGGTTGGCATCCACCAATCCCACAATGCGTCGCTGAATTAAACAGGAAGATGTAGGCTAGACTGTAGCCAAAATTTATTAATTTACCAAGTAACAGACTACCGCATCACATTGTAACAATAATGGAGTTAATATATTTTAAAAGTAATGCGTTACAGTGTTAGTTACTGTCAAAAGTAATGCCGTTACAGTAACAAGTTACTAGTAACGAGTTATTGCCCAACACTGCTCGTCAACCAAAACCAAAACCTTTGTGTGCAAACGCATTCTGTTCTCTCATGAATTCTTGTGAACAGGCATTGTTTTCACACCTATACTTGAAATTCTAAAATGGAAATGTTTAACCATACTACAGTCAGGATATTTCTAAAGTATTTTGAAGATATAACCACATCTCTTGTTTTGGTTTTGGTGACACCAATTTGATAATACTAACAATACTACTAATAATATTGGACAACGATAAAGCCAAAGTCTGATGTTCTTGAAACAACAAACATAGAAGTATTAGTAATGAAAATTAATAATAGTAACTATAATAGTCTCTCAGTCTCTCTCGCGTACACACTCAGACTACCTTGCACGCATTCGGTCACTCTCACACTCGAACTCTCTCGCGTGCCCCCGGTCTATCTTGTGCACACTCTGTCTCTCTCATGTGCACACTTGGTGTACTGTACCTCACGTGCATTCGGTCTCTCTGCTTTCGCTTGACTTTTGTCCAGTCTGGCGGATACACGACGCCTCTTCTTTACAGTGGTTGGTTGGCATCCACCAATCCCACAACGCGGCGCCGATGTAAACAGGAATATGCAGTCTAGACTGCAGCCAAAATTAATTAATTAATAATAATTAATAAAAGTAACGTTAATAGTCTCTCTGTCTCTCTCGCGCACACACTCAATCTATCTCGCGCGATTTCTGTCTCTCTCATGCGTACACTTGACGTCTCTCACGTGCATCCGGTCTATTTCGTGCACACTCTGTCTCTCTTGCGTGCATACTTGGTGTACTGTACCTCACGCGCATTCGGTCTCTCTGCTTTTGCGTGACTTTTGTCCAGTCTGGCGGATACACCACGCGTCTTTTTTACAGTAGTTAGTTGGCATCAATCAATCCCACAATGCGTCGTCAAAGTAAACAAGAAGATGTAGCCTAGACTGTAGCAAAAATTAATTAATTTACCAAGTAACAGACAAACGCATCATATTGTAACGATAATGGAGTTTAAAAAGTAATGTGTTACAGTATTAGTTACTGTCAAAAGTAATACAGTAGTGTTACAGTAACGAAGTACTAGTAGTTATTGCCCAACACTGCTTGTTAACCAAAACCGAAAAACTTTGTGTAAATAAAAAAAAATTGTGTTCTCTCTCATGAATTCTTGTGAACAGGCATCATTTTTACATCTATATTTGAAATTCTAAAAAAACGGGAAGAAAACGTACCCAACCATACTACAGTCAGGCTATTTCTAAAGTATTCTGAAGTTATAACCACATCATTTGTTTTGGTTTTGGTGACACCAATCGTACAGCATAAAAGGTCCATGATAATACTAACAATACTACTAATAATATTGGACAACGATAAAGCCAAAGTCTGATGTTCTCTTTTGTTGCAGCTTTTCCTCACCCAATTTGATTTAGATTTCAGAGTAACGAGAGGTTGTCAGTCCAATCCGCCTGTTTCGCTTGATGGGAAGCTTCCATCTGAATATCATAAGAGTGTGTAGCAGTAATGCAACCTGAACTGATCCTTATGCTAACGTCATCTCTGTTCAGCGCTCTGATGCTGTGATGTCCGGTGAAGGACACCTTTTGATCACTTATTTGAGTCAGATCGAGTTTACCTCTGCTAGTCTGAGAACCTGCTTCTTTTACACCATATTCTTTTCTTCCTCCCTTTTTTAGCATATATAGTAAGTGGAACACAACTCTCCCAGAGTGCCGTAGCATGGGGACACTTCCCATGTGGGGTGTTAGGAGCACAGTGGGAGGTCAAAGTTCACAGCAGAGAGGAAGTGACAAGCTGTGAAATGTAAAAGACCAATTTCTTCCACATGTTGCGGCGCTCTGAGAACAGCGCCGAGCTGTCAGCTAGCATCACGCTTAAAATGGGACAGGTTGCTACCCAGCAGACCTGTCACAACTCATTTGTAATTAAAAAGCCTATGTGATGTTTAAAGCTGAGCACCCCAGAAACTTTTTTCTAGCTCTGCTCTGTTAAATAAAGATGAGTACTGCCAAAAAAGAAAAAGACGGGGGAAAAAAAAAAGATTTATAACAGAACAATGGTCTTTGTGCTAGATCAATAACAAATGAGGTTGTGCTAGGTTGGTCCAGTGGCGTCAAGATGTTCTGTGTCCCGAGTGAAAGCAGAATGCTTGGAGACAGGACGGTGTGCACAGGAGAGACACACTTAATGAAGTTAAAACTGCTCTACACATGGACTTGAGCGAAAGGAAGCTGCTTATTTGCATTGTTCCGGTCCAAACTAATCTTTATGCAATGGCAGTGCTGGCTATTTAGAGCATTCATTCATTCATTTTCCTTCAGTACAGAGGTCGCCACAGCAGAACCTCACACTATTCTGGCATATGTTTTACGCAGTGGATGCAACCCAGTACTGGAAAACACCCATACACTCTCTCGTTTACACCTGCACTTACACACTACACCCAATTTTGTTTACCCAATTCACCTACTGTATAGCACATGTCTTTGGACTGTGGGGGAAACCGGAGCACCCGGAGGAAACCCAAGTGGCCCAGCCGGGACTCGAACCAGTGACCTTCTTGCTCTGAGGCGACAGTGCTAACAACTGAGCCACCGTGCTGCCCTATTTTAGAGCATAAATTACATTTTGTTTTTGTTTTTTCAGAAGTGGTCCTTGCTGGTAAGTGTCCTGAGAATGTTGCTATGTCAATGATAAAGTGTTGTGGGTAGCAGAAAAACTGGTTAAGCATGGTGCTACCAACAACAAGGTACTTTATTTGGGGACACACCACTTAATAAAATGCCTTGCAAACAGTCTCTTAAATGTGGAAAAAAAAAAAAAAAAAAAAGCATTAAACAAACAAAATCAGAGGTAGGGCTGTGCGATATGGGCAAAAGTAACCGATCACGATTTTCTTGAATAATATTGCTATTTCGATTTAAATCACCATTTTGTCACAGACAGACATTTTACAGTGTGAATCTGAAACATATTTCCAAAGGATAACAATTAGATCTTTATCAAAACCTGTAACATGTCTCTAAAACAGACATAAAGCAAAAATAAATAAATAAATAAATAAATAAATAAATAAATAAATAAATAAAATAGCCTAGTAAAGCTGTAACAAATTAGGTCTAGAACAGACCTATGGCAAAACAAATAAATAGACTACTGTGTGTGTGTGTGTGTGTGTGTGTGTGTGTGTGTGTGTGTGTGTGTGTGTGTGTGTGTGTGTGTGTGTGTGTGTGGTGTGTGTGTGTGTGTGTGTGTGTGTGTGTGTCTGTGTGTGTGTGTGTGTGTGTGTGTGAGTGTGTGCGCGCCGTCAAACTCAAGTAAGGCCCGGATGTTCTGCTGGGCCACATATCTGAAGTAGTTGCGTGTACTTTTCAACGTGTCCACGTATTTTTTTGCCATGCACAGACCTCTTTGTGACGCTGCCGTGAAATAGGTCGTTCATGTACAGTTGAAGTCAGAATTATTGGCCCCCTTTTGAATGTTTTTCTCTTTTTTAAATATTTCCCAAATGATGTTTAACAGAGCAAAGAAATTTTCACAGTTTGTCTGATAATATTTTTTCTTCTGGAGAAAGTCTTATTTGTTTTATTTTGGCTAGAATAAAAGCAGTTTTTATTTTTTTAAACACCATTTTAAGGGCAAAATTATTAGCCCCTTTAAGCTATTTTTTTTTTTCGATAGTCTACAGAACAAACCATTGTTATACAATAACTTGCCTAATTACCCTAACCTGCCTAGTTAACCTAATTAACCTAGTTAAGTCTTTAAATGTCACTTTAAGCTGTATAGAAGTGTCTTGAAAAATATCTAGTCAAATATTATTTACTGTCATCATGGCACAGATAAAATAAATCAGTTATTAGAGATGAGTTATTAAAACTATTATGATTAGAAATGATGATGTTGAAAAAATCTTTTCTCTGTTAAACAGAAAACGGGGGGGGGGGGGAATAAACAGGGGGGCTAATTATTCAGGGGGGCTAATAATTCTGACTTCAACTGTATCACGTCTTTTACGCATACAAGTCCTTTATTCCCAATATTTCTCAATTATTTCCATAATGAGAGCGACACACGCACTTATTCTAGGTGTACCCAGTTGAAAACATCTCTTTTCACACAAACTTTATATTAAAATTTTTAGAATGTTGCAACGAGAGTCACGTAACTAGAGAACTGACCAATCAGCTTCATACTTTTGTATGGAATACACACATATCGGTAGATTAATTACCTCAGACAAACATAGGACACCCAAACACCCAGTGCTTTTTCATTTTATTCATAAATAAAACTTGTATCAGAGCTGCAGCAATGTTTTGTTTGTTTGTCATCCTCTGAGAAAATGGTTAAAGGTCACGTAGCAACGACAAATGACAAGGGAGCGCAAGTGCAAAGCACGTTGAAAATGCTGAAAGAAGCGACCCACCTCATGCTTTTAGATGCAATATATGACTGATACAAATTCTGCGATACATCAGCCTATCTGTTTCCAAAGTAATCCCACACCACAGATGTTGACTTTTTTGGCACTAAGGCAAGTCCTCCTGTGCTGAACTTCATCCCTGTTTTTGCAGGCTATTCAGTCTCCTGTTCTCGCGCTGTTTAGGTGTGCTGTGTTATGATTGGTTCAAATAGCATACAGTGGGAAAATCGTGCTGTAAGGCGATTTAGAAATTGTGCATGTCCAAATCACGATTTCGATGGGATTTCAATTAATCGCACAGTCCTAATCAGAGGAATCACAAAGAGTGAAATAGTTCTCAGATGTCATGATCATTATGGCATGGTACTGTAACAGCATCATTTCAGATCAATTATATTGGAGAGGAAGCTTCTGATTGATTGAACTCCATTTACACTGTACCCTTTGTATAGTGATGTTTATGCCAGTTACATACTGCATGTTAAAGAGCCCCTGTTATGGGTTTTTGAAAATGACTTCCATGTAGTGTAACACAGCTCTAAGTAAAGTGAAATATACAGCTAAGGCTTAAATCTGAAAGTACGCAGTGTTTAAAACTATTGATTCATTTAAAAAAAGAGTCAACTTATAGTGCTTTAAATGAATCGTCTTGATAACGAGTCTTTAGCTGTTTCGGCATGACGTCGATGCGAAACTTAAGCCCCGCCCAATTGTTGAGTGCACAACACCCGGGAAAATTGAAACCTGCGGTCCCGCCCACAAAAAATGTAGCAGATCCCGGTTGAATCAAGTCATGAAGACGCTGTGCTCAGCTGGATATTACTGGGAGTGTGAGGGAAAGTTAGTGTTATTTTCTCTACCCAAAGATGAATCTGTGAAGAGTCAGTGGTTGAGTTTTTTTTTTTGCAAAAATACCTCAGCATTATAGCCCAGCTATGTGCTGTTCCCGTCATTTTTCTGATAAGTGCTTCTGCAATCTACACGCTTACAATGGGGGATTCGTCGGCCGTTTGTTAAAGGAAGGATCAGATTTAAATAAATTTAAAAAAAGACTACTTTCCACCTGGTTTCACAGCTCACAGCGCGCCCAGCCGATACAGAGAGAAAAAGTAAATAATTAAATTCATGATTCATTCATTTAAACGACTCCGAAAAACTTTACTATATACTCTTAGAGGACGAAATGACATCTAAACTGGCTGCAAAATATATGTACACCATTAGTAATGGTTTATCGATGCATTTGCTTTATTTATTTTAAATCTACTTGTTTTAATCTTGCAATTATGATAATTTTTTAAAGATATTGTCTGTTTTTATTACATTTTCTGCTATTTATTTCTAATTTGCTGATTATTTTATTAATTTAATGATGTTAATATATTACATAGACTATTTTACATATATATTTAAAATTCTTTGGCATTCAAGTTTGCTTTGAACTTGAAAGAGAGAGAGAAGCAGATTTGACCTGTCAGTGGGTGCACATGGCTCCTGAATAGCATAAAAGTATTTCTTTTTTATTTCAATAGTCTTTTTTTTTTTCTTCTTTAACCCATTAAAAAGAAACAATGTAAAACAGTGTCTTAATAAATAAATGTTTCATTAAAAATGATATTAAGTTTTGTTTGTCGCATATAGTTCACTATTTATGTGATGTGGGTAAATGGTGTGTTTTAATCCCTCTACCACCGCAAGAATATTTCAAACCTGTGGGAAGCACCGATGTGCATTTTTAAAGTGTAAGCGTCTTTTGGCAATTACATTGAGCATTTTTATGCAATATTCATTCATTCATTTTCTTTTTAGCTTAGTCCCTTTATTAATCAGGGGTTGCCTGAACCGACAACTTATCCAGCATGTGTTTTACGCAGCGGATGCGCTTCCAGCCACAACCCAGCACTGGGAAATACCCATTCACCCACAATCACACCCACATATACGCTACGGCCAATTTAGCTTATTCAATTCACCTGTACCGCATGTCTTTGAACTGTGGAGGAAAGCGGAGCACCCAGAAACCCACGCGAACACAGGAAGAACGTGCAAACTTTACACAGAAATGCCCATTGAGCCCCAGCCGGGGCTTAAACCAGTGACCTTCTTGCTGTGAGGCAACAGCGCTACCTTGTCACATTTATGCAATATTCTAAATGCAAAAAAAAAAAAAAAATGTATGAAAATGTGGCTAACGTGACTGTAAAGATATTTAATACTATGTACAGCTCTTACTGTAAACTGAGCGTTTTGAAAGCTTCAATCTCTACATGTACTGTTTCAGACTAATCTGCTATCCGAACAAATGGCAAACAATGAACACACTGAACAATTCAATAAGCTAATGGTGGACACACGTGAACGAGCTCCATTAGAGATCTCACTATTACCCCATCCTTTTTACATTGACTGCACATGGTTCTACAAAGCCATGTGAGCCAAGATCCGGCTGAGAGTTTTGATTAGAGAAAATATGTACAATTCTCATATGCAGCGCTGGATGATGATGATGATGATGATGATAGCGTTCAGTGAGAATTGTCAATCATGTGTAAAGCTGAGTGTTAGTGAGCTTCATTTACAGTGAAAACAATTTGGCCTAAATTGCACATATTGTGCTGCACAAATTGGACGTGCTTTAGTCTCAACACAGAAGGTTCATTTTCTCTGCATGAATGCCCCACTAGATTCTAACTGGCAGCTGCCATTCTGCCTCTGTGTGGGAGTTTGTGGTGGGCCATGACATTCACTGGCATTTCTTCCTTTAAGGGGGGTGCAGAAGTCCTACCTGGCAGAGAGGCAGAGGAGCGGGTGGAGGTGTCCAGGTGGGGAGGAAGCCCCTGGCTGGAGCTCAGCTGGGGGTGAGAGGGGATCTGCAGGGTGACGCTGTGCTCTGGCACCCTGGTGCTGCCTCGCGGGAGTCTCTTCACCTGCACAGAAGGATGTCTACTGATTGACAAAGACTGATTTGGCAAATAGATGTTGTACAGCAGTGGATCGACACTAATTCTGCTTCAGGACTCTGGATTTAATGTAGTTTGACTGGACACAGACCTTGACATTTACAGTTACTCATTTAGCAGATGCTTTTATCCGAAGCAACTTACTGTACAAGCAAGAATAAAAGAAGCACTTCAAATCAGCAAAGACAAACAGGATGTACAGTTGAAGTCAGAATTATTAGCCCCCCTTTGAATTGTTTTTTCTCTTTTAAATATTTCCCAAATGATGTTTAGCAGAGCAAAGAAATTTTCACAGTATTTCTGATAATATTTTTTCTTCTGGAGAAAGTCTTATTTGTTTTATTATGGCTAGAATAAAAGCAGTTTTAAATTTTTTTAAAACTATTTTAAGATAAAAATTATTAGCCCCCTTAAGCTATGTATTTTTTTCGATAGTCAACAGAACAAACTATCGTTATACAATAACTTGCCCGATTACCCTAACCTGCCTAGTTAACCTAATTAACCAAGTTAAGCCTTTAACCCTCTACCGCATGGTGTTGCCATATGCCACATTATATTTATGTTCATTTCCCTTCCACTGTTTCTTTAAGACCAACGTTTAAATTTTTTTGTTGGAAAGAGAAGACCTAAGTGTAGCCAATGATGTGCTTTGGTTAAGTCACATGACATGCAGTGTTTTTCTGTGGCATGGTTTTTGACAGACTGGCGTTAATTGTGAGTAGTTGCTGAATGCAAATGTAAATGTCAATAAAAACAAAGGATCAAATTATGTCAGATCCTCAAAAAATCTAAAACATCACCTCCAGTTAGTTATGATGACATATTCACAACTTAATTTTTTTTTTATCAAATTAGTTTTTTGTAAATCGATCAAATGTATGTGTTGCCAAATGGTAATAATATACCATAGTAAGTAATATAATGTTGATTAGTCGTATGTTAATTGCATTATGGATAAAATCTAATGGCAATACTACTTTTGAATAGATATGAATACAGGGAACAGTGTATTAGCGAGCACCACCATGTTCTATAGTAAATGAAAGAAGAAAAGGACAGAACTGGCTCTTCCTGCAGATGAAAGTGAGGATGACATGGGTATTAGTGACCATGAGAATGATGCAGATTGGACATTTGATAAGAGCAGTGATGGAGACAGTTCAGGTAAGTTAGCTCTGATGCAGATAAGACAGGCGTAGTAAAGTATATGGTATAATATGTAAACATTGTTAGCTAGTAGCTACATTATGCTGATGCATCTGGATATACTAGACTTGTCATTTATTTGTTTTAATATTTGCTGGATAAAATATTTATATTTACTGTATGTTGTATACATTTATCTATTTATTACTTTATTTTTGCAATTGATGGATTTATTTAATCATTTATTTATATATTTGCATGTTTATTTATTTATTGTTGTTGCGGGTTTTGTCCTTCATAGATGGGGCCACTGTAACTTAAATGTGTCAAGCATTCCAGTCTCAATCACTAACATTCATTTTTAGCAAAACAAAAGACGTTACTGTACTGTACTGTATACTGTTTAATGTTACATGTAATATATAACATATTTGACTGCTGTGGGAAATGTAGGAAATGAATGAAAAAATGAACTATAACAATGTAAACTAACAATAAAAAAGCATGATATAGAAAAAAAGAAATTTTGATATTGTAAATGGAAAGTAAAATTTAAAAAGATAAAACAATCCATGAAATTCCATGACTTATTACTCTAGTATGACGTACATACTATGTCAACACTCAAAAAATAACTTTGTTCAAACTGCTTGTTCAAACTACTTACATTAAATGAGCTAAAACAACTCAATATTTAATCCATTTAAATTTGTTAGGTTAGCTTAACAATGGATGAATGAATTGAACATGAATGAATTGTGTGGAACCCTGCGTTTTTTTACAGTGTACAGGTGGTTTGTCAAGCCCACTCACCTGCATGAAGCACACAAATAACTGCAATGTTTTTCCAGAAATACGAAGAATATCAGCAACATGTTTATGTGTAAGGTGGACATGACTTAATCTCTACTTTGTGAGTATGAATTATCATATGCAGTAAGATCAGCAGTTCTCAAACCTGACCCTGGCATACCACCACTCTGCATATTTTGCATGTCTCTCTTGCTTAACACAACCAGCACATTAGTAGAGCTCACCAAGAAGGATTCATCATGATGGAGGCAAAATTGGCAAAAACAAATCTTAAAAAGAGATTAGTGTCATCAGACAAAACTGACTACAAAAGTGTAAAGGGTCATTTAACCACAGTCATCACATTTACACACAAGTCACATCTCACATGGTTTTATTCCCATTGAAATGAACAGACTTGTGCACTTACTGTATACTCAAATTGAACAAACCTCTACAGCAGCAAGAGAAACAAATAAAATATGCTTGTAGTACGTTGTAGTACGCCAGGACCACATTTGAGAACTGCTGCAGTATAGAAAAGACAATACACAAACAATGTAAAAGGCTGTGCTACAAACTTTGGCTTCTCTACTGTATGATTTCATGAGACTCTTCAGATCTTAGAATTAAATCTATGAATTATATCTTTTATATCAAACAATAAATGTTGATTTTCATTGTGAAGTGCAAATAATAACTACAAACAACAAGTAATAATCTCAATAACTAAAAAAGAACAAATTACAGCATGATGTAATGTAGAAATATGATGTGGTCATGGTCACATAGGCTGCATTTACACTGCAGATCTTGATGGTCAAATCCGATTTTGCGACTATATCTGATTTTTTTTTTTTTGACGACTTACTTAGATCATCTTTTACTTGTGACTCATATCCGATTGACTGCATTTACACTGTACACGGCAAAGACGCAATGACCAGGGAAAAAAAAGCGGGCGCTGACTGACAGCTGATAATAAAAGAGTGTTCTTTTCTCCATTCCTGTATTTAATCTGTTCGCAGGGTTTCTTTTTTTATTATTCTTTATGACAAGTTGTTTAACTATTTTTACGGCAGAACATTTCTCAATTGGCCATCTTCTTTCAATCTAGACCTTTTTAAACCAGTAGGCATCTTAATGTCATTTCCATGGTGTGATTTATGCACATGATGGGTGCATCAGTTTTAGTTTATATTGTTTACCTGGCGGACGTTGCGTTCTCTCTCTTTCCCTCTCTCGTTAACATGCTTAAATACTTGTGCTACATGACAAAATTAAAGCTTTTTTAGTCCTCGTGTATGAGATTTAAGGTTTGGGACTCTGTTGAAGTCTGTTCGAAATGACGTCATTCAATAATGGTTTTTAATGACGTGCAACTCGCATTGGCAGGTGAAAATTCGATCTACCTGCTTACACTGCAGACACGAGAACACAGATCCGATTCATATCAGATAAATTTCCACATATGAACAAGACCTGAATCTGATTTGAGTAAATAGTACACTAATTTGCATGGATCAGGGAGGAATTACCAATATGTACATTATTTAAAACATTTCTGAATGCGAATTTTGTTTTACTTTCGCTTTTGACATTGCGATCAAGTGAATAGGGAGCGCCAGTGCTGAGCAAGTGTTCTATAAAACATTTGTCAGATGCTTAGGCTCTGTTGCAATTTATAATTTAAATTTAATCCTAATTTAACTCCTACACTCTGTCATGCTGATATAATGAGACAGCTTTTCACCTAAAAGAGAATTCTCATCACATTTTAATATTGCAGGATTTCGTTGCACAAAATCTCGTCCCACCTCTACTATGCATGTATTTAATAATGTATTGACTATTTTAGGACAATGGACAATGCCTGAAAATTACAGTTGATAGGGAGAGCGAAATTATTCAATCCAGATTCAATATAAAACATGCACACTAACACACACAGAGTTTCTGTCGGAACCAACAGATCTAAACAGCAGCATAAACCACTGATGTTCATTGTTAAATGTTTGCAATCCAAGTTTGAAGAACGTGCATGACATTTGTTGCCATCAGCAGATAGTTTACTTCAGATCTTGAAAATAAAATAACTAGCACAGTTTAAACATGAAAGTTAGAAGTGAAAAGTGAAAACCACCAATATCAATCACTAACCATAGACACTTTTAATGATGTTAATGAAGCCTAATATTTATTAATTATGTATATTATAAACCTGTCCATTTTGTTTGGAGTGCAGTGCAGTATTCTGTGCTTCTGAATGGCTATGGTATGTTTAATAAGTGTTTTTACTGCCTTTAGGATTCCTGAACTCCTATTAACTAGCAACTTAGCATACCATGGCTGTGTAACAAATGTAAACATAAAAAAATTGAAAAAAAAAAACATTATTTTCAAAATAGTCAAATTATTTTCAACAAATCTACATATAAAGTTGGAGATACGTAGAATTTTAATGTGCTTTTAGTGGCATACAGATTCCATTTATACTGTGGCGCTGACAACGGAGTTGAGAATCCACACGCAGTTTATTAAACGGACCATTTCCTGCATGACTAATCTGTTTAATAAACTGAGTGTGGATTCTCAACAGATTCTCAACAGGGGCTAACAGAAGCATACAGGTAATCAAAAATACGTAGTCAAAAAGCAGACGAATGGTCAGGACAGACGGCGAAAACAACGGAAACAATAAAACAATGCAATGGTCAAAAACACCCCCTAGACAAGGCAAGACAAGGAAACGCTTTGAATAGTTACAAGCTAACAAGACTCAGCCCTGTGTGTGTGAATGTGAGGTCTTTTTTATAATCTTGGTAATAAGTCTGAGCTTCCAGCTGTGTGTGCAAGACCAGGGAGAGAACTAGAACTGGTGTGTGTGTGAGGTCTATGATGGGATTTGTAGTTCTCCAGTGATCCGCAACTGCTAGATGGCTGCTGATCATGACACTTACTGGAATAACAGGATCAGTGCTTCACCTCAAATCTATCTGGATAAGTAAAATATATTTTTGAAATGTTATATCTTGGCTCTGATTTTTGATTTTATTGTTTGGACCATTTATAATCTTTATCTTAGAGGCACACACACAAATGTTTATTATTATTATTATTATTATTATTAATGATAGAAGAATCATAGATAGCTATCTGTCTTCAAAGTACTAAATTGTTCAGTACATTTAAAGACTTACCTGAAAGTACAGGTTGCATAGCCAGTTGTCCAGGTCAGTGGAGAGCAAATGCTCAATTTTGCGGAATTGGTTGAGTGAAGAGTTCGGCCCGCCACGCAAAAGAGGGGTCTTGAACTTGCCCTTGAGGAGTTGAAGAGAGCAGTCGCATATGGGAAATGCACCCCAGCCCACCACACAACTCACATGACTGTGATCGCCAGGCAGACATAACAGCTTAAACACTAACACATAGCATGGCAACAGATCACATGATGCAGGCAAGACCTGAAAAAGACAAAAAAAAATCTAATAAATTCAATAAACAAATAAATACAATGAATTGATATTTATTTCTATAGTGCTTTTTACAATGTAGATTGTGTCAAAGCAGCTTTACATAGAGCTGAAGTCAGAATTATTCGTCCTCTTAAATTATTAGCCCCCTCGTATATTTTTTTCTCAATTTCTGTTTAACAGAAATAATTTTTTTTCAACACATTTCTAAACTTATATTATTTATATTTATAAAATAAAAACAAATTCCTTATTTTTAATTCTTTATTTTTTTTCATATGTAAAGATATTTGTGTATTGCTGTACATTCTGTGTATATTAAGCAATGTGTAAGCGTTTGAACCCACATAGGTGCATAACTAACGCGCTCTGCACTGGACATTAGACCTGCTTTTAGATGATCAATTTCACAGTCTATTTTAGTTCTTCAAAATAACAACGCACCGACAATGCACCTTAACACACCTCTATTTTAGACCAGCATGCCCATGTTGTCCACAAAGTGGTGCAAATTGATTTGCTATTTAAACAACGAGGCACAAAACGTGAAAATTAGGGTTGCGCTGGTCTGAAAATAGCAACAAATCGGGCCAAACATGTCTTGCACCCTATTGCGCCGGGTGTATGATAGTGCCCTTGAAAAAGAATGAGTGTCATTATTTTTAATCACTGCTGTTTATTTAAATGATTATTTAAAAATAATAATAATAAATAAGCAAATCAGCTTTAACAATAACGCTCTGTCTGCTGATCCAGTGCTGAAAGAAAATGGAAGAAAAGAAAGAAAATCTATTTCCAAAAAAAAAAAAAAAACATTTTTGTAATAAGTCATATTTCCTCATATAGTCTGCATCATTTCCTCTCTCTAGCTAAAGATGTAAATGTGTTTAATATGATCTAAAGTTTGAACCCAGATGATGAAACATCGGAATGTGTTACGGCTTGTTTCAGGAAGCCATCTCAGCAGGGGCGCCAGCGTGTGACGATCCCAACATGACAGCCGTGACATCACTAGAACATATGTAAAGCAGACACATTTAAGGGGAAATATGGTATATCAAGAAAACGTGGCTTGAGGAACACCAGCGTTTAACACACAACGCTTCTTATTTACCCATCAAGCAAGAGACAGACCTTTAAAAAATGAACTGACAAAAAGAAGCGCTTGACTTCATCAATCACTCCCAGAATATTCCATCCCTCCATTAGGAGTAATGGAAAACGGAGAAGACTTGTTTTATCACATTCATCATGTGTTTCTCTTATAATCGCTTTGTGCTTGCACCTAAAAAAAAAGGCACAGATTCCCTGTGTCAGGACTCAAATTCAAGCCGTAATCTCCTGCATTAAACATATTGAAAAATATTACAGACGCTTAATTCACTGGAAAAAATAAGCACGAACAATGCCGACTGTACCAATTGACAAGGAAAAAGACATTAAAAAAAAGCAAAGAGTGAATACAATGAAATGACTGAGGCGTGTTTCAGGTCCTACTCAGTTCTCGTGTGGAACTACTGCATGCTGGGAATCTATTAAAGCATCGCAGCAATCACATTTCATTCAAAACAGAACTGTGCTTACTGAGCAAACTCCACAAGAGAAAAACGAAATAATAGAGATCGCACATGAAGGTGTATAAATGAAAAAAATAATATTAATAATTAATTTAAATAAATTTAAAAATCACATACATGATTTTGAACTCAAGATTAAACTCTATTATCTTTTACACAGGGTGTTTTATATACAGTTAACAGTTAAGTCAAAGATATTAGCCCTGCTTCTTTTTCCTTTTTCTAAATATTTCCCAAATTATGTTTAACAGAGCAAGGAATTTTTCACAGTATTTTCTATATTTTTATTTTTTCTGAAGGTTTTATTTTAAGGTCAATATTATTAGCCCACTTAAGTAATATTTTTTTCTATTGTCTACAGAACAAACCACTGTTATACAATGATTTTCCTAATTACTCTAACTTGCCTAATTAACCTAGTTTAGCTTTTAATTTGCACTTTAAGCTGAATACTAGTGTCTTGAACAATATCCAGTAAAATATTATTTACTGTCATCATGGCACAGATAAAATAAATCAGTAATTATAAATGAGTTATTAAAACTATTATGTTTAGAATTGTGTTGAAAAAAATCTTATGGAAAAATCTTTCCATTAACAGAGAACTGGTGAAAAATATACAGGGGGCTAATAATTCAGGAAGGCTAATTATTCTGACTTCAACTGTATATGGGTTTTGTCTTGTTTTTAGCACAAATATCTAGACAATCTTAAATCAAGAAGTGTTTTTTACAATCTAGAGAAATAAAAACTATTGTTTTGTTTTATAGGCTAAAATAAAACAAGCTAAATTATCTGCCAGTGGGCAAGTAAAAAAATCTTGTTTTGGTTTTTAATTAAGATTATTTTACTCAGCCCGTTGGCAGATTTTTTAACTTGTTTTAAATAAAAAGTCAGAATTATCAGCCCCTCTTTGAATTTATTTTTTCTTTTTTAAGAATTTCCCAAATTATGTTTAACAGAGCAAAGAAATTTTCACAGTATGTCTGATAATATTTTATTCCTTCTGAAGAAAGTCTATTTGTTTTATTTCAGCTAGAATAAAAGCAGTTTTTTATTTTTTATGACCATTTTAAGGTCAAAATTATTAGCCCCTTTAAGCAATTTTTTTTTCGATAGTCTACAAACCATCATTATACAATAACTTGCCTAATTACCCTAACCTGCCTAGTTAACCTAATTTAACTGGTTAAGCCTTTAAATGTCACTTTAAGCTGTATAGAAGTGTCTTGAAAAAATATCTAGTAAAATATTATTTACTGTCATCATGGCAAAGATAAAATAAATCAGTTATTAGAAATGAGTTATTAAAACTATTATGTTTAGAAATGTGTTGAAAGCATCTGCTATCCATTAAACAGAAATTGGAGGGGAAAATAAACAGGGGGCTAATAATTCAAGGGGGCTAACAATTCTGAATTATTAGCCCCCCTTTGGATTTCTTTCTTTTTTAAATATTTCCCAAATGATGTTTAACAGAGCAAGGACATTTTCACAGTATGTCTGATAATATTTTTTTTCTTCTGGAAAAAGTCTTATTTATTTTCACTAGAATAAATGCAGTTTTTAATTTTTTTTAAAACCACTTTAAGGTCTAAATTATTATCCCCTTTAAGCTAGATTTTTTTAGTCTACAGAACAAAACATCATTATACAATAACTTGCCTAATTACCCTAACCTGCCTAGTTAACCTAATTAACCTAGTTAGGCCTTTATATGTCACTTTAAGCTGTACTTTAAGCTTGACATGTAAGATTTTATTATTATATTTATAAATTTTACATGAACTTTTTGCTAATTGTGCATATATATACAATTAAAATAATAATTCTTTATATAATACATACAATTGTTTTGATATAAAAAAAATTCAATAATGTCAGAATGCAATCCCTTTGTTCTCATAAATGTCTAGAAGATATTAGTTTTTTGTTTTTTTACCCCATTCCCCTTTTTTTTTTTTTTGGATATCAATAAAGTACATGTCGTTATTATTAGTGTAGCTAATAATATAGGTGTCACAATAACCAGTTTCAGTTTTACCACAGTAAATTTTCTGACAGTTAGTATTACTGTTTCGAATTTTCATTATAATTAAAACTTAATTTTGACCTATTATTTCTCAAAACAAAACAACACTTTTATTTGTATAGAAAATGCTTATTCCCAGCAGGCACAGGACGTCAGCGTGATGTCAGATTGACGTTGGACCCCACGTTGCGGGGACATGGCATTTTGTTAGGAAACGCCAGAACCCAATGTCAGGCCGATGTCAATGTCCAACGTCCAACCTAAAATCAACCGAATACTGTATCAACATCTAATGATAGCTTGACATTGGGTGGACGTTACCACCATGACATCTATCAGACGTTGGATTTTGGTTGCCATACCTGATGAATAAATGTCAGTATTTGATGTCAATATGATGTTGGTTTAACATGCTGGCTCAACGTTGGACTTTGGTCACTTTTCAAAACAAATATCAAGGTCATTTGACGTCGTAATTGGACGTCAAATCAACACTGTCCTTAGATGCTGGCTAGACATTGAATTTTGGTCACAACCTAAATCTAATGTAATATTAACGTCTTATGATGTTGGGGTTGATTTAAGAATTTTTAGATATTTGAACTAGAAACAAGACAAAAACTCTAAGTAAGAAAAGCATTTTGAGCAGTGTATGTGATAATTTGGGGATGAACAATTTCTTTTAGTGCGCTTCCTTCATGGGCTGCTAATGTAATTCTGTTTTGCTTAACGCACTGATTGAGACAATAGAACCAAGAGTTGCAAAGAAAATGACAGTAAGACTTAAGATTGGCAAAGTGAAATATTCTTCTTATCTTCCGTTTCCTTGCTTGGACAACCACATGCTTTCACATCCCACTTGAAGAAAAGACTCAAATCTCCACGATGGATCAAACCAAAGCAACTTTAAGCACCAGCCAGAGACACTCAAGGACAAACATGATGAGCTGTAGCTTTCCTCCTACTATCGTTAATTCCTCGTTTCCTCTGCGAAAGCTGTGAGGGAAAAAAACAGACGAGGCGAGAGCGCACGGTAATGTGGGCAACTGCGAAAAGCAAATGAGCCAATTACAGACAAATCTGATGGAAATCTTCGAAACATAAACATCAACAGAAACAGGATTGGCTATAAATAAGAGCTGGTAGAGGATAGAGGAGACTGACACTAGACAATCTCAATGGAGCGCTAAACGATCGCCTGCCAAATCAGAGCCCACGGTTTTGGACGAGAGAGGAGGAGTATTCAGTTAAAGCGGCCCACTTTATTTCCTTTGTGTCAGATGCTTCTGTCTGCAGATATAGGCCTGACTACAAAAGTGCATGCTAGATTTAGGGGCTTTATTTATTGATCATGATCTAATTTTTAGGTTCTTTATTTTAAAAATCCTTGGCAATTCACTGTCCAACAAACAATTTAGTTAAGGTTTGGTTTAAACTATTTTTAGAATTAGGTCAACTCAAACCTCTCGCTGTACTTATATTCTTTTTAAACTTTGTTTTGAGGATTATTTCATTGTCACGTACTGTATATATGACAGCCATTTGTAGCCATGTTCACTTGCAAGAATACAGTTATGAGTAAATTCTTACAAGATTAAAGTTGTTGCATTATGATTTTATTGAATATTTTATAATAATAATTATATATATATATATATATATAAAATTATAATAAAATATATATATATATGAAGTGTTCAGATGCAAAAACAAGTTCAGATGCAAGTGCACTCTGAAATTTCCATCAAAAATGAATTTTTTTCTCTGCTTATGTTCATTTATTTCACTTTAAAGACCAGGATAAGAACTTATTATTTTCCATAAAAGTGATGTTACTGAATATACACACAGGAACCTGATAAAAATGCTCATTTTAGAGGAAAATTTCAGATGGCATTTAGAGGTGTTTGCATTTAAACTCTTTATATATATTTTTATTATATAAATATGATATAATTTATATAGGGGCAACGCAGTGGCGCAGTAGGTAGTGCTGTTGCCTCACAGCAAGAACGTCGCTGGGTCGCAGGTACGAACCTCGGCTGGGCTGGGTCACTTGGCATTTCTGTGAGGAGTTTGCATGTTCTCCCTGCGTTTGCGTGGGTTTCCTCCGGGTGCTCCGGTTTCCCCCACAGTCCAAAGACATGCAGTACAGGTGAATTGGGTAAGCTAAATTGTCCGTAGTGTATGAGTGTGAATGTGTGTGTGGAAGTTCCCAGAGATGGGTTGCGGCTGGAAGGGCATCCGCTGCGTAAAATCGTGCTGGATAAGTTGGCGGTTCATTCCGCTGTGGCGACCCCGCAAGGGACAAAGCCGACAAGAAAATGAATGAATGAATATAATTTATATAATATTATATAACTTATATTTAATATATAACATTATATTATAATTTGTTATATTATACTTATATATTTGACATAATTTTTTTGCTAATTGTGCATTTATATATTAAAATAATAATTCTTTATTCTATATATAATATATACAATTGTTTTGGTATAAAAAAATACAATATTGTCAAAATGCAATCCCTTTGTTCTCATAAATGTCTAGAAGATATAAGTTTTTAGTTGTTGTTTTTTTTTACCCCATTCCCCTTTTTTTTGGAAATCAATAAAGTACATGTCCTTATTATTAGTGTAGCTAATAATATAATTGTCACAATAACCAGTTTCAAGGTCAAATTTTCTGACAGTTAGTATTGCCATTTCAAATTTTCATTATAATTAAAACTATGATTGATTATTGTGATTTTGAAAGCTCACAGTAAATTCCGTAACATTGCGATTAGCTGTTATGTAAATGCATGTTTATATAGAGAGTTAATAAATATATACAAGTATGTTGTATTCCTTTTATTTAAAGTGTGTGCTACACTTTATTAAGAATATTGAGCTGAAGTTGTTGCAAATAAAATAAGCAATAGATCAGATATTTTTGTCAAATCGCACAGCTCTTTTTGCTTTTATAAAGTAGATTTATGCAATTTAGTGATAACATGGATCCCATGGGACAGTTTTCCAAGTGCAGGTTTAGCAAAGTTTACCTTCAATAAGAAAATGTAATATAAAACACATACACACGTATATACATGAAATAATACAAACACAAGTAAATATAAATCCAAATCCAAAATGCACAGATCATTGTTTGTTGTTTTTCACACAATTCAACAAAAAAACTGCCAATTTTATTTATTGTTTGTTTATTTCAGATTGAACAAAAAATTGCGGAATGACTTAAGTGACATTTAATTTTGAACATTTTAGATTTTTTTTACAAAACTGTGATAATATTGATTACTGTGATCAATGTGGTCAATATAACAATGACTATGTTTACATGTACATCAGTAATCAAATTATTTGACTTAATCTAATTAAGACAATAATAAGATTAAGGTGTTTACATGAGTTGCTTTTTGAATGTTCCTTTCATGATCCCGTTTTACATGTTATAGCACATAGACCGATTAACATCATTGCGTCACCACGCTATTCATGTTTCCTCCTGAGTTTCATGCAATTTCGGGTGTTTTATTTTTAATTTGTCGACTTTAACAGCAGTTTGGCTCATTCGGGAACATTTCATGCTTGCCCCAATGACAAACGAGATATTGCATGCCACTATGAACTGTTGGAAGAGTGTAGTTTTAATGGAGTTTCATACCGCACGCTAAATGGAAGTAAAAAACTTCCACATTTCACGGTGTATGTGTCTGTGGTCTTCACAGGTTCTTAACAGAAACAAACAGCTGTGTGTGTGTGTGTGGACTATCCTGTTGCAAAACGCGACGAAAAGTCCTTGATGGTAATAGTTTGATTAAGGTGTTTACATGTCTGTACTGCACTTCCATAATGCGACTAATATCGGCACACTCCACATGTCTTAATTCAATTTCTCTTTAGTTTGATTATGACCTTGATCGGATTAAGTTAATTAAAAATTGCTGTTTTCATGGTAGACTCTTAATCAGAGTATTGTTTTAATCTGATTAAAATCGGATTATTGGTGTCCATGTAAACGTACTCAATGATTTTTTCCTACTGTTACATTATTATCTTAATAACGAAATTCTAATAATTATAACTTATATATTTAAACAATTATATTGTCAACACAGGGATTGTGTGTTTATTCCTAAACAAAAAAATCATACAAAACTAAACAAAGCCATGGCAAAACAAGACAAACAAGATACTGGTCATGCTAAATGCTAAAGCAGAATTTCCTTTAACCTACAACATTTGCACCTTTGCTTTGAATGACACTAATATTTCACTAAATACACAAATAGCTATTTAAAAACAGTTTATTTGTATCCCAATAAAGCATAAGCTTTTGTATAATGAATTCTAAATTTGATTTACATTCAAACAGTAAACATTACGTTAGAAAAGCAGCTGTTTATTTCACAGTGACTATCCCTCAAGTCAAACCTTGTGCTTTCAGCAGCGGTTTTTAATACAGTGTCTTTCCACTCCCATACACACACTCAATGTTTAATATCGCATTTCATTTCAAGCCTCATTCTGACTCTATACCCAGCAACTCGCATGGAACCACACAGAGAATAACTGGAGTGGTTCTGTTCTGTAGTTAAGTCCTTTTTAATAACACATAAGACACAATATTATTGTTGTATTTAAAATCATTGAAAAGCCCCTTTTTTTCCTATCATCTTGTGGATGTTGAACAAAAACCCAAAGTGCAGTGAATTTATGCGTATCTAAAAATGAAAAATATTTACTGTTCAAAACTTTGAGGTTAGTTTTTAATGGTGGTGTTGTTAAATTTAAAATATAATTAGTCTAATTACATTTTAAATGATTTAGTTTCAAACAAATTATTTTAAATAATTAAATGCTATTCTTTCAAACTTTTCATTCACTGTCACTTCAATAGTAGCACAATTGTTTAAAGCATTTATCTGTTTGTTTATATATTTATTGACATTTCATATACTTTTATTTTTATAAAATGATAATAATTTTAAATAAATAAATACTGTACATACAGTTAAAGTCAAATTTCTTAGCCTTCCTGTATTGTTTTTTTTTTTGTTTTTGTTTTTGTTTTTTTTAGCACGATCGTCTCACAGCAAGAAGGTCGCCTGTTCGAGCCTCGGTCAGTTGGCATTACGGTGTGGAGTTTGCTTGTTCTCCCCGTGTTCACGTGGGTTTCCTCCGGGTGTTCCGGTTTCCCCCACAGTCCAAAGACATGCAGTATAGGTGAATTGAATAAGCTAAACTGGCCGCAGTGTATGAGTGTGAATGCAAGAGTGTATGGGTGTTTCCCAGTGTTGGGTTGCGGCTGGATGGGCATTCGCTGTTTAAAACATGTGCTAGATAAGTTGGCGATTCATTCCGCTGTGGCAACCCCTGATTAATAAAGGCAATAAGCTGAAAAGAATATAAATGAATGAATGTTTCACAGTAGAAGGAATTTTTCACAGTATTCCCTGTAATATTTTTTTCTTCTAGAGGTTTTTCTTTCTGAAGTTCTATTTGTTTTATTTCGGCAAGAATAAAAGCAGATTTTCTTTTTAAAACCATTTTAAGGTCGATATTATTGGCACCTTTAAGTAATGTATTTTCTTGATATTCAAATATTTTTTCGACCCTAACTTAACCTAGTTAAGCCTTAACCTAATTAACCTACACTGTAAAAAAGAAAAAATCTAGGGTGCCGAAAAAAAAAAGTTAAATAACGTTCGTTAAATTACAGAAATGTACCGTAGAATAACAGACGTTAAATTACAGACATTTCTTTCAATTTAAATTTCTGTTCAATTTCTGCAATGTAACGGCTGTTCTTTTACGGTAAATTTCTGTAATGTAATGGTCGTTATTTTGCGCTTTTTTTTCCGGCACCCCAGCTGCTGAAAAAAAAAAAGTTAAATTACGGATTTTTTTTACAGTGTAGTTAAGCCTTCAAATTGCACTTTAAGCTCAATACTAGTATTTTGACAAATACCTAGTAAAATATTATGTACTGTCATCATGTTATTAGAAATTAGTTATTAAAACTATTATGTTTAGACATGTGCTGAAAAAAATCTTCTTTCCGTTAAAAAACTGGGGGAAGAAAAGAAATTGGGGGAAAAAATATACAGGGGGCTAATAATTCAGGAGGGTTAATAATTCTGACTTCAACTGTATATAGACGCAATAAAAATTAAATCTTACACACCCAAAATTTTGAATGGAAGCATATTTGCCCTTAATTAGCTGAAAATACAAACTAATTCTTTATATATAAAGAAATGCTTACAAAATTACACTGTTAACGATTTTTGTAAATTACACAGTATTTACACAGTATTAAACTGACAGTTATGCAGTATGTTACTGTATTTTAAAGTTGCATTGTGAAAATTACTGTATATTTTAGAGTGAAGATATAGGTTGTTTGCAATCATGTGGTTCTGGTGATGCACGAAATTTGGATGGAGGCAGGAAGTCAAAAACTGACAGGAAAGTCCGTATTTTTGAGATTTATACCATATTTCAAAGGAGATAGCCAAATATGTTGGGCATGGTCCTTATATCATGAAGAAGGATACATTTTCTACTGAACTAAAATCTATTTGCCTGTCGGTAGATACTGTATAAGATAGTACATTACAAGAAAAAATACTATAGTAAATATTATAGTATTTGGAAGCATACTATTCATAATTACTTGAATTAAACAGCCTGATCTCATGAGGAAACGTAAGTATTTTACGTTTTGTCAGTTTAGTGGCTAATTCGTACGATTTCGTATAAGTTCAGTCGTATGAAAATGTACGATTTTAAAAAGGAGGCGTGGCACCTAACCCCAACCGTCATTGGGTGATGAGCAAATCGTACTAATTTGTACAAATTAGATTGTGCAAATTCATACGAATTAGCCACTAAATCAAAAAGTTACGAATTGCCATGAGATTGCGTTGGAATTAAACTGTCGTAGTGATTATATTGTTGCTGTGGTACAACATTACTGTAGTAATAAACAAATTATTCAATAGGCTTCAGTTTTTACGTTACATTATTTTTTACAGTTTATCAGTTTACTATGCTACAGTAATCTGCAGCAGTGTTGCATGCATTATAGACTTTCTATGTGGTTCAAAGACATGTTTATTATAAATTACTATAGTTTTTTTTTCCCCCATGCGGATATCTTCCATGACGAAATAACAGATGAAAGCATACAAATGCATGGACGTATAGTCTACATTACTATTTATGTATTTTTGTAAGGGGGGAAAGTTCTCCACAATAGTAACCATCTTGTTTTGCTCGAAAGGGCATTTCTGTTTTGTTCTGTCGACTTAGACTTAGATTATTGCAAAACAAGATGGATATTTCATTACAGCGATTACATGGCAATGTACGATTTAGTATAAGTGTGGTGGTGTTTATATCTGATTTTTATATAACACATTAACATATTTATACACATAGCTTGGCCTGTATATAATCATTATTGATGCTGTCAAACAAATTATAGCGTTTAAAAAAATTATGTACACATGGATGTATTGAATAAATGTTTATTACATGCCACCTTTTCTTCCATTTTTTCCTTCCTTTTGAGGCAAAAACTTTTGGAAGTCTATAAAAGCTGTTCAGCATTTCTTATTTTGGTCGATTTAAACAATTATAAACAACATAAAACAGAAATATTTTGATGTTCTGATAGGTTTCCTATGTAAAAAAAAAAAAAAACCCTTCCTGCGCCTTCATCTGAATTTCGCGCGTCAATAACGTCATGTGAAAACAACCTATAAAATACTTTAAAAGCATATACAGCAAGGTAAATGATGCTGTAATTGATTTACAGTTAGTTACTGGTGAACTGCTACCAGTAAGTTACTGTAGATTCTACAAAACATTGTTAACAGTGTAGTTTATGTAAGATGACAGATGGATCTGGACAGTACAACATATTGATATTGGTAAAATATACCACAATTTCTATGGTAAAGGTGGTGGGGTTTGATTGCTGTGCTCTTTAACGTAGCATGACTCCACACACTAACAACCATTACAAAAGCATTAACTTTTTTTTTTTCAGTAAATCAACTACAGTGCCGTGGACATCCCAAGCGTGCAGTTTGCTGGGCTTTTCTTACCATGTAAAGGCTCTGGTTAATGTTAAGCTCCATGTCACAGTATCTGCCCTGGTGTTCCACAGGCTCTGTGTTTCCAGCCCACTGCTGCTCCTGCAGACGGGACCAGCACAACGTGCGGCCGCCCAGTTGAGTCTGGAGAGACACGTTCAGCGAGTACAGACCTTTGGGCAGCTTCTCTCTCACAGCCCTCAAACACAAAACAAACACCTCTATGGGCTGCGGAGTTCTACTCCATTCCACCTACACACAAGGAAATATATTTTTTTAACTCCATGAAAAAATATCTGAAGAGAGACCACATTTACAAACAAATAGTTGTAATTACACTAAAAATGTAAGCTGCAGATGCTATTCTCTCATATTTTTGCTGAATGCATGACAGAGAATTTGTTAGCATGTGTTATTTATTTATTTTTAAAGATGCACTGACTATTTTTCAGAATCAAGCACATTTAAAAGGAGTGATGAGTTAGCTATTCATAAGATTCACCAACTATTATTTTTGCTGCTTGTTTAAATTACTTCTTTAAAATGAGCTGAAACAACACAATTGCTGAGTTTTTTAGAGGACAACTTAATTGTTTTATGTTTAAACCACTCACATTTGTTAAGATAATTTAATCGATTTGTGATTTGTGATCATAAATGAATTGTGTGCAATGCTGCATAAACAATGCTGGGTTCCACACAATTCCTTCATGTTGTCACAACACAAATGGATTAAGTTAACTTAAACTTTTTTTACAAATTTAAGTGGATTAAACTAAACAATTAGGTTGTTCAAATAAGAAACCTTAAGAATTGCATTGTTTCAACTTATATTAAATAAGTAAATAAGTCATTGTTGCAGGCTATGATGTGAATGAAAACTAGTATGTGATTCAATGAATACAGTTCAGAATGCACTGTAAGTATTCACTGTAAAATGCAATTGAGGTGTTATTTCACAATAAAGATTCAAACTGTAGTATACTACAACTTTGTCACTACATTGTTAATAAATAGCGCTTGTTTATCCTCTGAAATTGAAGTTTAAATTGAGTGCACAATCATATCTATACACAGTACATGTAGGGCTGGGTAATACGATAAATACTAAGTAATCTCAATCATTCATTCATTTTCTTTTTTAGGCTTAATCCCTTTATTAATCTGGGGTCGCCACAGCGGAATGAACCGCCAACTTATTCAGCTTGTGTTTTACGCAGCGGATGCCCTTCCAGCCGCAACCCATCTCTGGGAAACATTCACACACACTCATACACTACGGACAATTCAGCCTACCCAATTCACCTGTACCGCATGTCTTTGGACTGTGGGGGAAACCGGAGCACCCAGAGGAAACCCACGCGAACACAGGGAGAACATACGAACTCCACACAGAAACGCCAACTGACCCAGCCGAGGCTCGAACCTGCGACCCAGCGACCTTCTTGCTGTGAGGCGACAGCACTACTTACTGCGCCACTGCGTCGCCCACTAAGTCATCTCATATCCTGATAGTGATATATCATGATACACTCTCAGAAAACAAAAAGGTACAATGTTGTACCAAAGAAAATACAAACGCTTATTACTGGGTAGTACCTTTTTATGGAACAAAATTGTACTTTAAGACAAAAAATCCATTGCAGTTTGTATCTTTAAGAACATGATTTGTACTATGGGAAACCAAAATGTACCTTTGGATTTTAAAACCTGCAGATACAATATTGTACCTTTATCAAAGGTACAAATGTGATCCATGAAGGTACCACTACAGTGACTAAGCACTTTGTATCTTAACAGTGTCAGATGTGCTCCTTTAAGAACTATTAAAAGGCATTTTGCTGTATTATAAATGTTTCAATTTATTTTCAGTAAATATAAAACATCAAATACATTTTTAAACAATGTTTGTGCGTGTGTGTGTGTGTGTGTGTGTGTGTGTGTGTGTGTGTGTGTGTGTGTACACATTTTCAATTTACAAAAAATAAAAAATACTTGAACATAAATCAAAAGATTTATTTTTTGCTAAACCTTTCACAACACTTTTCACAAAAAATGTTACAGAAATACATTCTCCCATGTACAATATAAAACAGTGTTTCTTCAATTTTCACACAAAACCTTTGTTATCACTTAATAGCTAATTTAATTTACTTATTTTTTTAAAATAGAAATAGAATTATGCAAAGGTATTGTAACCAGATGTTTTTCCACAATGTTTGATTACCTTTACAATACTAAAATGTCTGCATAGACACTTTGCATATGCAGGACTTTTGCCAGCTCACGTGTGTTGTGGAAAACAAATTGATAGTGGATATCAATAATGTATCTATCAGAAAATGCTTACCAAACGTTTATTAATCACGTTATTTGATTCAGCTCTATTTACTGTATAGTGTCATAGAACATTTAAAACATTCACCTTATTTTTTATTCTTTAATATCAGTCAATTTGCATTTCCCTATTCATCATTACATTTTAAATTGGTTCAGATATGTTGAAAATCGAGAATTTGGACATAAAATGTTGCACTTAAGCTGCTTTAAACTGCATGGTGCGATTTCTTGATTTTCCTTTTTTTAGTTTGTACAAAATAAATTTTATTTACTTAATTTTAAAATAGAAAAAGAACTATGCAAAGTTATTGTAACAAGATATGCACAATGTTTGATTAGCTTTACAATACTAAAATGTCTGCATGAACACTTTTGCCAGCTCACGTGCGTAGTGAAAAGCAAATGGATAGTGGATATCAATAACGACAACTATCAGAAAATGCTTACCAAACGTTTATTAAAAATGCCTTAAATGTTTAGTTTACAATACCTATAGTTTAGTGTTTTACATGTTGTTGTGTATTATAGAACTTAATAATTAATGTTTATGGGTTTCTTTAAACATATGCTTTTAAATGACGATTCATGTTTTAATATGGAAATTATTCATAAATCGCTTTGCCTTCCCAGTAATATTTATTTTCAAAGATACTGTAATAAAGTACACATATGTACCTTTTTTATGAGAAAAATTGTGTATCTCCATTTCAGTTGGATCAGCCATAAAAGAGCAGTATCATAAGATGCCTTTTCTGTACTATATACCGTAAGGTACAATTTTTACAAAGGTACAAAACTGTTCCTTAAGGAACATTTTTTGTACCACTGTGTACCTTTTTTTTTCTGAATAGTGCATTTTCTGTAAATGCAATCAGTTATTGACCACATGAAAAGCACTATTTCTTTTTTTGGACTTTTTAAAATATATGCTCAAAGTTCTATTCACACATAGATGTGATTATTTTTGTCACTTTATTTAGAACTTTAGGGCAAATCTTTGATTAAGAATGTTGATGTATGTCGGCGCAATAGCATAGAGGATAGCGCACCGACATATGGTGCAATAGCACATCAGGGCGTCCCGAGTTCGAATCCCGGCTCAAGGACATTTCCATACCCTACCCCCCTCTCTCTCTCCAACTTCGCTTCCTGTCTACATACTGTCCTATCTAAAAAAGGCCAAAAAAAAATCATTAAAAAAAAAAAAAAAAAAAATGTTGATGTATAAAATAAACTTTAATGACATATAAATCACTTTTCTAAAACTAATAAGTAATATATTAAATAAAATGTGCAATGTAAACATACTTTTAAGCTTGCAATTATCTCACCATTCTGTTTCTGTTTGCATGGTGGCGTTTAGGATGGAAGTCATCCAAATGATGAAAAAGTATTACACAATGTATTCGTGAAACCATAAAATTATTAATAGCGCATAATATCAAATGATAACCATAGCATATACAGTTGAAGTCAGAATTATTAGCCCCCTTTTTAGCCCCCCTTTTTTAAATATTTCCTAAATGATGTTTAACAGAGCAAGGAAATTTTCACAGTATGTCTGATAATATTTTTTTATTCTGGAGAAAGTCTTATTTGTTTTATTTTGGCTAGAGTAAAAGCAGTTTTTAATTTTTTGAAACCCATTTTAATTTTTTTTTTTTTAAGCTATATTTTTTCGATAGTCTACAGAACAAACCATCGTTATACAATAACTTGCCTAATTACTCTAACCTGCCTAGTTAACCTAATTAACCTAGTTAAGGCTTTAAATGTCACTTTAAGCTGTATAGAAGTGTCTTGAAAAATATCTAGTAAAATATTATTTACTGTCATCATGGCAAAGATAAAATAAATCAGTTATTAGAGATGAGTTATTAAAACTATTAAGTTTAGAAATGGGTTGAAAAAATCTTCTCTCCATTCAACAGAATTTGAAAAAAAAAAAAAATCAACAAAAAAAAAACAAGGGGGCTAATAATTCTGACTTCAACTGTATATACATGTATCTGCGTATTGCGAAGGCCTATAAATACATGTACATACTTGGAGTTTAACATCTGTGGGCCATACAGCAGAACTGAACACTTGCATTACGTGTCCAGGTCCGGTATACATACTATAGCAACAGCGGAAGTAGCATGTTATTTGACATTTGCCAGATTTCCAGGAAATAAAGGTGAGGAGAACACTGCATTTCCTACAGCGGTGGCGTAAGTGGCATAACACCATAACACTAGGCTAGATGACATCAAAGCAGCTCGCCAGATCCTTTACACTTCTCATCCCTCGTTTTCTGGCACGCAGGGCGGCTTTCGCTGAAACCTCACTGACAGATCGACAAAACACTCTGCAAACAGGAAACACCCCCCATCCCTCATAAAAAAAAACACACACACACCCATACACACACATACACACACACAAAACTTTCTTTTTCTTTCTAAGTATAGCCTAATATTCCAAGATTAAGCTTTCTCCTTAATTATTTTCATTTTAATTAGTAAATCTTAATTAACAATGAACATTTACCCTTAAATTTTTTGGCGTGAGAATGAAGGAGGGTGGTGGTGGTGGGGGGGAGCTAGTGAATAAATATGACAATCTTTTCGAGTCCTGAAGGCAGGATTACCGATGCAGGCAGGCTTAGTTATTAAACACGTTCTAAATTAAATGCCTCCATGAATTTCGTACAGAAATATATTTTCATAGTTTTGCATGCCAAATGTGACATTTTAAATTTGAGATTCATCTGCCACTGTAATTTTGGAAATGTCATATAAACAAAGATTTTGTCATTTACCAATGAAATTACTATGCGTGGCAGGTCGGCCATTGCTTTTCTGGCTGTGCGGGTTGTTTCAAGTCAGCAAGCCATAAAATATCTTTATCTCTCTGAAACACAGCAATTTGAGAGATAATGGAACAGTGACTGGGGGGCACGGATGCCAGGCTGAGGAATTATACTACAATCTCACTCCGTTTACTGCCTCCTTCAAAGCTGATGTTCTGTCTGCAAACTGAAGCTGCTGCTGCTGCTGCTGCTACTGTCGAGGCCTTCTTAGAAGAGTCATTACAATGCAAAACCCTGCCATAACCACAACACACACACGCAACTCAGTAATGCCCTCTGTCCTTTTCCTTTGGTTTTGGTTGAGTCAGAAAACTTAGGTACAAGCAGCTACCTGTTCACATCCACTTTTGTTCCTTGCTCAGTAAATCCGTAACATGTGTGCCCCCGTGACTGACATCATTAACAGGATGCTCCACTTAATCACGTTATTTGTTTCAGCTCTATTTACTGTATAGTGTCATAGAACATTTAAAACATTCACCTTATTTTTATTTTTTATTCTTTAATATCAGTCAATTTGCATGTGCATATTCATCGTTACATTTTAAATTGGTTCAGATATGTTGAAAATCGAGAATTTGGACATAAAGTGTTGTGCTTAAAATGCTTCAATGGTGGGATTTCTTGTTTTTCTTTTTTTATTTAGTTTGTAGCCTGGGTGTCAATGTACACAATCTGCAAAGTTAAAAAGCTAAAGGGTTCCCTGCAAAGGGATATATAATATATGTTTTTTATTAGTTGGACAATTTTATTTCATGATTAATGATGTCTTATTCACCTTATAATTAATCTCCTAGGAATTGTCTAATAAATCTATTTATTTTCCTAGTTAATTTTTTTATACATGAAGATCTGAAATGTTATTTTAAATCTAGATCCTCTTTTTTTATGTGCTATTATTTAGGTGTTGGATAAATGTTAGCAAATGTATTTCCTTTTGTTAAATTTTCAAAAATTACTAAATACAGTTGAAGTCAGAATTATTGATTCCCCCCTTTGAATTTTTTTTTTATTTTTTAAATATTTCCCAAATGATGTTTAACAGAGCAAGGGAATTTTCACAGTATGTCTGATAATATGTTTTCTTATGGAGAAAGTCTTATTTATTTCATTTAAGCAAGAATAAAAGCAGTTTTTTATTTTTTTGAAACCCATTTTAAGGTCAAAATTATTAGCCCCTTTAAGCTATATATTTTTTTCTGTTTAGAAAATGTGGGGTCACATTTTAACAGTGGGGTCAATGGAAATTTGCTCTATTATGGAGCCAAGACTAGCGGACTTTCGATGAATTGCAGTTTCAGTTACTTTCGTATTTGCTTCACAAGGGAAAGCTTGGTATACGCCTATGATTTTACCCTATAGCAAATTATCCGGTTTAAATATGGTGATGTTTTGCTTATTTATTTTTTACTACAATCCTTTATTCATAATGTAGATTATGTCTTAAAACCATTTGAACTATGACACATAGTTAAATATGTTAAATAGTTAAATTTACAGTAAAATATAGTTAAAATGTTTAGTGTTGATTTGTTCACTGTAAGGGCGAGGCAGTGGAGCAGTAGGTAGTGCTGTCGCCTCACAGCAAGAAGGTCGCTGGTTCGAGCCTCGGCTGGGTCAGGTGGCATTTCTGTGTGGAATTTGCATGTTCTCCCTGCGTTTGCGTGGGTTTCCTCCGGGTGCACCGGTTTCCCCCACAGTCCAAAAACATGCGGTACAGGTGAATTGGGTAAGCTAAATTGTCCCTAGTGTATGAGTGTGAATGAGTGTGTCAGTGGTGTAAAGTACTTGAGTAAATGGACTTCGTTACTTTAATTAAGTATTTTTTTGGCTACTTTGTACTTGTACTGAGTATCAAAAATAAAAGCAACTTTTACTCTTTACTTGACTACATTTTTGATTGAATATATGTACTTTTTACTCCACTACATTTGAACGGATGCTTACCGTTACTCATTACATTGTGATTGTGCACGACAAGTCGGCATCTTTATCTACCACAGCTAATTTGTTGGGCGGATGAGGCGATATCGCCATCTGCAGGGTGCTGAAGGTACTGTATGCTATTTATGAGCTAAATCATGTGAACGTGAATTAGCAGCTTGCCTAATACCAGATGTTTATTTAGCGACATGGCTGCAGCCAGCGATGAAGCTGAAGCTTGAATTTATATGTAGTTTACTAAGTTGAAAAATAACAGTGCTCCTCTTTGTTTAATTTTAATACAGAGAAAACATCTTAATCAATTGAAAAACTACTTAAAATAAAAATATTGCCCCCCTCTGATTTTTGAGAAATTGTTTGTGCCTTTTTTGAACATTTGAGTTTGACTGAGACTTTTTGTTCTATTTTTTAAATATATTTTGTTCTGCCATTTTGAAACATTAAGGTGTTCAATTTAATTTATATATTAGGAAAATTAAACCTTTCTTGGTGTTCTTTGAGCCTACATTCAGTATGAGTAAAATACTTAAGTTCTTTTAAAATCGGATACTTTAATACTTTTACTCAAGTCTTATTGGAATTGGTGACTTGTAACTTGTAATGGAGTAATTTTTACAGTAAGGTATCTGTACTTTTACTCAAGTATGGTTTTCAGGTACACTTTACACCTCTGGAGTGTGTATGGATGTTTCCCAGAGATGGGTTGCAGCTGGAAGGGCATCCGCTGCGTAAAATATGTGCTGGATAAGTTGGAGGTTCATTCCACTGTGGCGACCCCAGGCTAATAAAGGAACTAAGCCGAAATTAAAATGAATGAATGTTCACTGTAAGGGTGTATCTGTGAGTTTGTCTGTGTACCTGGCAGTGGGCGTCAGGTTCAATTCCCAGCAGCTCTATGTTTTCTGTCTCTTCAACAATTTCACCATATTTGTTGACGACTTCAGCCTGGTGTTGACGCAGAGAATTCAGCAAACGTTTCTCCTCCCTGATGATGTGCATATATACATAGCATATATATAATTTAATGATTGCCAAACAAAAAAATAAAACTATTCATCATCATGACCATCATGATAATATCCTCTAGTCTTTATGTAAAAGAGTCCGCCTGGACTGAGAAACTATTAGAAATCTGCCTTAAAAAACTGATATGTCACAGTATTTGCTAAGTAAATGAAGATGGTCTTGATCTACTGTAGTACACACGTTTCATCTAACTAGCAGCCACCCAGAGATGATATGCGAGGATATGGAGAGAGGGTCATCTAACAAACCTCTGCACCAGTGTCCAACTAACAACCCTGATTTCATTAGATCAGTCTGTGTGGTGCTGCACAATTATTAAAAACTTAAACACAGCCGAGCCTGCAGGCCTGACACTCAGAAACAGAGAGAGAGAGTGAGAGAGAAAGGGCTGCAGACTGAAGTGAACAGGATGAAATTGATGCTACTTTGCGTCCAATGACACGGACAGATTTCCTAGCCTTTGGCAACTTACCCAGAATGCACTGGTAGAGACAATACAATGTGGAGTATATTACATCTCCTCACAAATGTCAGCAAAATGTAAATGGCTTTGGAAACACAGATTAATGATTATTTCACATCAGATTGGATGTAGAGAAATTCACGCACCGCTGGAATGCAGCATACAGTCTGTCCTGTAGAACAGCTTCCTCCTCATGTGTGTGCCCGCGCTGCAGAAGCAAAAAAACACACATTCAAATATTACAAAAACATTCATAAAATACAATGAATAAATTAATTGATTAATACATTTTTTAATTCCTTTTTTTTCAAATATTTCCTATAAGACAGAGTTTCTCAACCACGTTCCTAGAGGATCACCAACACTGCATGTTTTGGATGTCTCCTTTGTTTGTCATACCCATTACAGGCATTTCAGTCTCTGCTAATAAGCTGATGATCTGAATCAGGTATGTTTGGTTCAGAAGACATGGGCTGCGTCTGAAATCGCCTACTACTCAGTAGGTACTGCATTTGAATGTACTACTCGGCCGTTAGAAAAGTACGTTCTATACAGTATGAATGTCAGTAGTGTGCAGGGATGGGCAAAAAGACATTGAAATGTATTTTAAAATAAAATACCAAATACCTCAATTTTACATGTATCAAAATAAACTACAAAATACAGCAGCCACAAATGTATCAAAATAAAATACTGTATTTTGTATTTTGAAAATACTATAAAATACTTGGGAGTATAAGCAAACCTTCTGTCAATAGGCATATTCGATCAATCCCTTCACCATATAACTGAATTAGTGAAGTAAACGATGTTTGACAGCAACAGCTGTTTTTTGAGAAAGTTTAAGTCAGCCACTGTAGGACTTATTATTATTATTATTATTATTTTTTATATATATACTTTTATTGTTTCAGAAAAATGTGATACATACATACTGTATTAGTAACCAAATACTAATCAAAGAACACCCACCCCATCCCAACAGAGCCATCAAAAAATAAATAAATAAATTTTGTATTCACATGCAAAAAATAATACATAAACAAATAAATGATAAAAAAATATAAAATAATAATAACAATAAAACAATAATAATAATAAAAAGGGCGATTTTGTAAATAAATAAATAAAAAAATACCATTAAGACATTGACATTTCAACACATACTGTCACGGTTGCAGGTTTGTGCGTCATCCGGAGTGTCTGTTTTGTCACGTGAGTTTGTTTTGTTTTGGTCGTCCATGTGTATTTGTTATGTCACATGTCATGACGCGACTCAGCTGTTCTGATTACCTGCCAGCTGAGTCTTATTATCTCGTCTATATATGGTCTACGTTTCTATGTTTTCCTTGTCAGTTCGTTGTTCGTTTATGTGTTTGCTCATGTTCTCTGTCTGTGCTCAGGACTGTGAGGAGTGGCCGCTTGGACCATGTTGCGTCCTTCTGTTTTCCTGCCCTCTCTACCAGTTTTCCTTGTTTTGTTATTTTTGATCTTTTGTCTTGGTTTATTTTGACTACGTCAATTAAACTACACATTTGCATTTTTGGATCCTCACAAGTACTTTGAATCGTAACACATACATTACAATGAAAGTGAAAAATATATCGGACTTATTTTTATGTTTTTTGTCTTATTTTTTTTTGGCATCTACATCAGCAATTCATCCAAAACTACTATTGTATGTGCAGTTTACTCATTCTCCCAACATTTTTTCAGTTCTCCTTTAACTGAGTCTCAGTTTACCCCCTTAGAGACACCAGTACACAATCTTTAGGCGTTTTATTATTCTAAAGTTCGTCTGAATTTCCACCTGCAGCACTGAGAGTGAGACTGATGATGTTCTGAAGGATCCACATCCTGTTATTAAGGACTGATATTTTATTCCATCTCATTTCTTCATTTCATTTCTGCTGAATTGTACACTATACTGCAATTACATATTACTGGTCTAGGCATTGTGCAGTATACTATTTTCAATGATTGTTGACTTGCACTCAAATATACCCATTCCATTTGTCAGTTATTTTCTTTATGTGTTGTATAATTTCCATCCATACTCCAAGCATTGATCACCTTCTTAATCAATTTTCTGCTCTGTTCTCAATCCTAGGCAAATATTTGAGAAAGCATCAATCTGAACATTTTCATAAACCCAATCAAATACAAATTACAAAATATTATTTTGTATTTAAAATACGTATTTGAAATACATGTATCATAAATACTGCCCATGCCTGGTAGTATGAATGGAACTCGGACGGACTACATCCGCCATTTTGTCATGATCATGTGACCTACCTGCATCAATTGCGTCGCTTCACTCCCATTCATGAATTCTCTCATGGTACATCATGGAATAGCGTAACGTGCATCGAATGCGTACTTCAGAATCTCGCCGGAAGCAGTAGGTCATCCGGGTACTTCTTGCATACTGTTTTTCGAAATTCAATGAATTCAGACATACACTGTAAAATATTTTACCTTAAATTTAGTGTAAATTACTGACTAATAATTGCATTACTTTCACAGTAAGGTATATATGTAAGTTCACAGTAAATTACTGTAAGGTACTTCATAGCAACAATAAAAATAATAATTAAAGTAAATTATACATTAGTTATACATTCATTCTAGTTTTGGGAAAATGAATGCACAATGCTTGATATGTACACACAATTCTGGAATGAGTCAAAAATTCCAAAAGAAAACCAAAAGTAATTATCTATTACTAATGCTGCCGAGCAAATTTTTGACACAGTTTTTCTAATAACAGTGAAAATACAAGAAAAAAGTACTACTACTTCATATATGAAAAACTTTTAATATTTAACTTACTATAAAAAAATGTTTTATTAAAATTGTATGAATGCATAAATGTTTTTTGATATTGACATGCATATTTTTTTTTAATTAGCAGCATACTGACTCTACTTATTTCAGAACACATGTATTTTTAGTAAGTGCGGAATCTATAAGAAGACATAAATGATGTTACATTTAGTCTTTTCAACAAACATTTTTATGGCCTATGCATTAAAACATGCCCCCCTCCAGGACAGTTTTGATAATTCTGTCAATATTAATATCAAAAAAAGTTAATGTAAACGTTAATGTGTATTAATTTCTATGTTAAATAAATTATTAATAGTGTTTGAATTCCTATAACAAACGTGCAAAAGATATAACCATTTTTACAGTAATTTGCTGTAATCATGATGCCTGCCTTAATAAAAATCTGAATATGTAAAATTTAACTGTTAAATCCTGTAAAGTGACACTAATGTAATTTACTGTGAAAAATTACAGTAACATGTTCTAAAATTCTGGGAATTTATTACAGTGTACTACTGGGCTCGCATACTTATTTTAGCGAACTATGGAAGTGTTCGATTTTCGGAAGCAGCCATGGAAAATGTGCAGAGCTGGTGGTCTAACATGGTTGAGAAACACTGTTATAAGTGACATGATTTTTTCCAACATATTTTTAAATATAATAGTTTTAAAAACTAAATTCTAATACCTAATTTCTTTTGTCTTTACCACAATGACAGTATTACTATTTACTATTTATTTAGCAAGATACTACAGTTTAGGTTAATGTGAAATTTAAAGGCATAACTACGCTAATCATATTAACTAGGCAAGTTAGGTTAATTAGGTAATTCATTGGACAATAGCGAGTTATTCTGTAGCCAATCGAAAATAATTATTTTAAGGGGTCTAATAATACGGTGGCTCAGTGGTTAGCACTGTCGCCTCACAGCAAGAAGGTCACTGGTTCGAGCCCCGGCTGGTTCAGTTGGTAATTCTATGTGGAGTTTGCATGTTCTTCACATGTTTGTGTGGGTTTCCTCCGGATGCTCCGGTTTCCCCTACAGTCCAAAGACATGCGCTATAGGTGAATTGAATAAACTAAATTGGCTGTAGTGTATGTGTGTGAATGTGTGTGTTTCTTAGTGCTGGGTTGCAGCTGGAAGAGTATCCGCTGTGTAAAACATATGCTGGATCAGTTGGTGGTTCATTCGGCTGTGGCGACCCCTGATGAATAATGGGACTACGCCGAAGGAAAATGAATGAATGAATAAAATGTGTTGCTGTTAAACATGACCTGGGGAATATTTGAAAAAGAAACAAAATTTCAAAGGAGGCCTAATAATTTTTCCTTTATCTGTATATGCATGCATACATGTATGTGTGTGACATGTATTTGAATAAGAAAGCATACTATTTATACATGTTTTATACTATAGAATTCTATAGAATCATCTGTATTAGCCTGTGACTGTGTGTTTCTGTGATAGTAGAATGTGATTGATGAGAAAAGACAGCAGAAGGTCTCAGTAGCAGCTCCTGTACCTCAGGAAATCTCATTTGACATACCTACAGTAATCTTTTCTTTTTCTGGACACACATCAGTACCTTTGAATTTCCCCGTAAGAGCGACATTACTCTCTGTTTCCTCGCCCACATCTTTTTCTCCGTCTTCTCCCGCTCTGATCGCTCCTCCTGCCAAAAAAAAAGGAAAATCCATGTTCCTTGTTTAGGACCAACAGGCAGCATTCTACTGCTGCAGGTGGAACTTGAATTCGGAACATCTAAAGATGTGTGTTAATACAATCTAAAGTCAAACCCTGCAGACACACACACACCGCAGGATTCAGTCAGCACACTTTGTGGAGTGTGGTTTTGTGAATGTTGTGTTTTAGAACAGTTGGAGGAGCATTTGCAGTCACACACAAACCAAGAGCGATTATTCAACACATGCCATGACTCAAACATAATCATTACATCCCATCCGCTCCTTATGTGTTCATTTCTCACTTCAGCTTCACGTTCTCTATTTAATGTGCAACGCTTTATTCGCATTTCAGTCATAATAGGGTTCCAAGACTGATTACAGCTTGGAAATGTTTGCTAATTCCGATCTCGTTTAATGAATTTTAGCATTTTGTGGTTTTGAGAATTCCAGAAATAATTACATTCACACGAATATTGAAGAATCTAGAACATGACCTTTAGAATAGAATATCAAGAATGCAATTTTATGATGAAAATCAACAGTAATCGAGGGCTGCAGCATGAGTAGATCTAAAAAAGAGATCATGTGAATGTTTTTGTAATCAGCATTGCAAGATGTAGGGCTCCATTTTAACTGAATGGTCTAAAGTGCATGGTTCTGGTGGTCTTAAGGCAGGGGTGCTCAATCCTGCTCCTGGAGATCTACGTTCTTGAAATGTTCAGCTGCAACCTTGATCAAACACACCTGTCATCTATTACTTTTATAAATAATTGTTTGATAAGGGTATGTGAGATATGGGGTATTTAAATGGCACTTATTTTATCCCTTTTCAAGATTTAAGATAAGTATTTTGTGTCTCCAGAATGCGTCTGTGAAGTTTCAGCTCAAAATACCCATCAGATTATTTATTATACCTTTCTGTATCTTGGCAATTTGAGCTGTTATGACATTGTAGCTGTTTTTGTTGCCTGTGCCTTTAATGCAAATGAAATAGTTCTCCCCGCCCACCGTTCCCACGAGCGTGTCTGAGCCATTGTGATCGCTCACTATTACTTTGATGCGTGTGGCCTTTACGTAGATAAACAGCACCGTTACAGACAAGAATGAAGCAGATCTCCCTTACTACATTAAGAACTTTCCCAACTTTTATTTGATATATACGTTGTGGAGTTAATTCAAGCTTTAATGCAGCGATAAGTCAAACACAATGTTGTTAAAAAGTTTGTGCGCACGCTCACATGTACACAAACACACACATGCGCATCTTTAACTTTGCACTCTTTTTGGAAAATGTGACAGGATACACATTAATATACACTGCTGTATAGATATCCGTTATGTTAATGTACAAAACAAACCTGATATAACTCCACAAACCCGAATTGATGTGTCTTCTTTTATAACTGTACTGACACTATGTGGCTGTGGTGATACGTAGTGATTTTACTGTCTTTATTACAAACATGCACTGTTTTAAAAAAAATTCAAACTTGGAAAACTTTGTGCACGCCTTGTCTTGTGGATATGATTATACACATTACTACGAAGACATGTTAATATGTGGCCGTCAATCAATTCGGTGGGTGGGGAAACCGCACTCCTACGTCACGTTGCGGTGGGCCTCAAAATGGGAGGGATTTGGATCCTATTTTTAACGTCAGAAAAATTAAAAAGATAAGACTTGTGTTTATATGACTACAATATGACAGTGGGCACACTATACCTACACACAGTTCTGTCCAAGCAACTTCCAAAAGATGATTTTCATCATAGGTGCCCTTTAATTCATGGTTGTGTTGTGGGCAGACATTGCATTAAGACTAATCTCCCATTCCCTTTAAAAGCAAGTTGGTGGATTTACTATTGCATGCCGATCTTTGTAAGCAGAAAAACTGAATGCTTCACTAGGAAGGACACTGATCTGCTAGTATGTAGGTTTAAAGTGTGCGAGCAGACCATCTACAAAATGAACTGGATTTCACCAAAGCCTTCTGAAGAGAAGAAGGTACTGTATATTTATGTGGACAATAGTAATATTTTACATTTAATAAAAATAAAAAAAAACATTTAAACTTTTATTTTAAAGATGTATGTGTGCTGCTGCGCACCTCTGTGTGTGTAATAAGCAAAGTGTATGTGCACCACCTATAGGTGCATACAGTGTTGTGGAAAGTTACTTTTGCATTACAATATTGAGTTACTCCGCAAAAATCTACTAGTTATGTTACTTTTGTGTTACTTTTTATTACCTAGCTGAGGCTTGATCTCTTTCAGAACTTTTTTTTTTCTTTTTTCTTACTTTCTTTCGTTCATCAATTGACAACAAACTGTTTACCCTACACCTTCATTTACCTTTAAGGTATATATACTGTATATATACGGATTATTGAAAGTTTAATGCAATGTGTTTGCTATTTTTGAATTATTTGTCTTAAGTAAAATCACTGTCCATTGAGACAATACCATTTTCCTTTTCCTCGATGTGTTCAAAATAATGAACACATTTTCTCATTGACTGCATGATGAAATATTAATAATTATTATTTAAAAGTAATGCGTTACTTTACTCGCTACTTAGAAAAGTAATATTATTAAATAACTCACGTTTCTTGCGTTACCCCAAACACTGGGTGTGTATCCCTAATTGCTAAAATCATGCATTTTTTAAATAAATTAAAACAAATTCACCATTGACTTTAGACCAACCTTTCAGAAGCCTCAAAATAGCATTGCATCAACAATGCATTTTAACACACCTCCTTTTCAGACAGGCATGCCCATGGGCGCACAAAATGGACACAAATGCATTTGCTATTTAAATAATGTGGTGAAAATGTGTCTTGAAAATCTTGCTCAGGGGTGCGTTTCCCAAACAACGACGTAACTCACGGCTGAACTATCATAGTGCGATGCATCGTTTGGCAAAAGAACTATGTAGTGACGAGTGTTTCCCAAAACCCGTAGTTTCTCTGTCGCAGATCCATCGCTTGAACTACGTTAGTTATGACGCAAAACGCCCATAATGATGCTCTAAACGGGGTGGAGTAACTTCTTCAGAGAACAACCCCATCATTTCTTTGTGCAGATTATATTGTTTTACACAAACACGCATTTAAAATAAAATCCAATATTAGTTTTGGTAAAAACATGCACTCGCTTTCTATATTAATTAAAATATATGTAAATGGCACATATAGGGCCTGTGTTTGCTTTACTAATACTATTGAGAAGTTGAACATTACATATTCTATTCTAAAACATACAATCACTTACAAAAGCTAACACTATTCTAATATCATATATAAATCATATAAATAAATAAATAATGAGGCGATTTATTATAAATATATTTACTTTAATAATAATATTAATAATGATGATGATGATGATGATGATGATGATGATTATTATCATTATTATTATTTAGGATATTGTTTATTTATTTAAAAAAAATACAATTTCACAAGCAAACCACAGCAGAAAGTTCGAACCAACAGGCCTATGTCATATACAGCAGAGAAACTTAATAAATAACCCACTATAAAATAAAAGAATTAACGTATCCTATGTTTTTTATTTTCACAAGCTTTGGAGACGTACTGTAACATAATTTGCGCTTTTAAATATACCTATAGGTTTCGCCATGAGGCTGTGTTCAAAATGATATCAATGTTTTCAAAGTGCACTGCGAAGGGAGCACAATTGTAAACATGAAGATCGCTAAAACTGAACTGTAAAAATACTTTGAAAGCAAATTACACCTAAGAGAGATGACCTTAATGCTTTGTTATTTTTAATAATTCCAGCTTTGAATGTTAGAATGTTCTAAATGAATAGGGCATAGGGGGGATAAGTGGGAATAGAACACAGCCAGGAACTATGCTTTTAACTACAGCTCCAGAGGTGTCGTTTCAAGAGCTCAAGTTTGCGACGCAGTTTGCGAATGTTCGTTGGAGCGATGGATTTGGGAAACAGCAAATCAAAGAACTATGTTTGTAACGACGAAACTTGCGACCTTAGTTGGCTAACGATGGTTTTGGGAAACGCACCCCAGGCTGAGACTAGTGTAAGAGTGCAAACTATCATGCGCATTTGTTTATATGGCAAAACATTCACCAATAAGGTCCATACAGATTCCAAAGGCAGATATTGATAAGATCAGGAGCTGGTTAATATGTGTGTGGGCTTTGGGGTTTTTACAATGTGGTCACATGTTGATTGGTCAGCTTAAATGTCTCAGTATTTGGGCTTTGGTCACATGGTCAAGAAAGATTTTTGATTTATCTTAACAATTAATAGCTCCATGGCAATACAACACAATCACACAATAGCAATGCTCTCCCACATTTTTGGCTATTATAACTGCCCTTAATTCCATTTTTAACGTAAGATTGCAGAAGGATAGTTTGACTAGAAATGTACAGTTTTTCACCATCATACTGATACTTTTTAATCATTCGGCAGAACTACAGTTCGAACCGCTGAAGTTTAAATCCCATTCTTACAGTAGCCAAAACACTTGTGCCATGCCTGATGCCTCATTGCATCAGGTGTATGATAGGGCCCTTAGCTTAGACAGATTTGATAAAAACAAGCCAACAAACAAATAAATAAATAAATAAATAAACTTTAGATTTATATCTTGCAAAATTTTCAAAGTCAGAAAATGACATGCTGACTTCAGAGCACCGATTATTCTAGCCAGCTGAGACGTGGATTTGTAACTGACCTGTTCTACGTTGGGTCTGCCGACTGGGATCATGTCTTTCTGCACACGCTCTTTAAGCTGCTCCATGTAACGAGGAATGTCTTCTGCTCTCCTCTCTAGCAGCTGAGCCTTGCGTTGATCCCTCCATCCATCCTGAGTTGGTGGTTCAACATCCTCAACATGCTCAGAAAACACCATTCCTATCATACACCAGCACTATGGTTATTCTTCCGAAACAACTACATACACAACAAAAACAAATCTGAGTCAATGATAGTGGTTTTAAGCCCTGCTCAGAGGTTTAGACACATTCCTCATCTGAACCAAATTACACAGAAGTACAATTTAATTAAACCACTGAGTTAATCAAACAGAGTAGTGCTAATGAAGCGCTAATGTAATTGTGCTTGCTTCAGAGAGTGCTACACAATAATAGTGAGTTGCCTAGCTAGGCAGCCTTTTAAGGTATCACTCTGCTGATGTGAAAGATGTTTAAATGATTGATTCATTTTTGGCCACAAAAAAATTATTTTTCGAGTGCAAAAAAGACTAATACAATTTTTGTTCTTTGTTTTTTATACAGTATGTGACCCTGGACAACAACAATGACATTAGATTTATGTATTAGCCTACTTTAATAGGCTAAATAAGCTGAATAAAAAGCAGAATATACTGTATAAGCTCTTTATTAATCAATACTTTGTTAAAATAGGATAATACAGCAGAGATACGACTTTAAAGATCTATTATCTAAGTGTGCAAAAAATACTGTGAAAATTGGGTTTAATTTTGTCCAAATTAATTCCTTATGTACATTACCAATCAAAAATTAAGTATGGATACATTTACAATAAGAAATTTACAAAATTTGCATGGAACATGATCTTTAGCTAATATTCTACTGATTTTATACATTAAAAACAATTTTTACCCATCCAATGTATTTTTAGCTATTGGCAAAATATACTGCAACATAAGGGACTCTATTTTAACGATCTAGGCACAACGTCTAAAGCGCATGGTGCAAAAGCATTAAGGGGTGTACGAATCCACTTTTACTATTTTAAGAATGAAAAAATAAGATTTAACAGGGTTGTGCTTATTTTCCTAATGAGTTATGGGTAATATTCTATGATATTTCATTGTTAAGCGCAAAAATTTGTTTAAAAACTATTTCTAAATTCAGTTCTAATTTCCAGCAAACTAATAAATGAATAATTAGAAACGAAAATGTGGTCAAAAAACCGAGTTAAATCCAAACACACGTCCTATTCCCAATATGGTCCAAAACAGGTGGACAAATCTAAGCTTGTTTTTAATAAAAACAAATATAAATATGCACATAATAAATAATAATAATAATAATGATATTCATTAAAATAAATAATAATAATGATATTCATTAAAATAATTAATAATAATAATAATAATAATAATAATAATAATAATAATATTATACAAAAATATACAAAAGCAAGTTGTCATGAATAAACTAAAGAAGCCCCCTGAGGTGAAGGAGGCAGTGGTTTTTAAATTTATATAGAAAATAATAATTTTTGTAATATTTTAATCCGTTAATTCTTTTTTTATCTGTAAACATATTTGTGTATTGCTGTACATCCTGTGTGTATTAAACAATGTTTAGGCATTTAAGGACACGTAGACCTGCTTTCAGTTGGTCTATTGCATAGTCTATTTTAGTACCTCAAAATAGCACTGTGCCAACAATGCGCCTTAACACACCTCTTTTCTAGACTGGAACACCCATGAGTCCACAAAGTGATGCAAAGGAATTAGCTATTTAAACAACGTGGAGCAAAATGGGAAAATTAGGGTTGCACTGGTCTGAAAATAGCAGCGCATGGCGTCAAATATGGCGACCAAAAAATGGTTTTGTGGTCACATATTTAATGTTAAAATCTTATTCAACTTTATGGAATCAACTGTTCTGGAGAATAATTGTTTTTGTATTATGCACTTAATGCTTATTTAATTATTTGGAGTGTTCCAAATGAGGCTTTACCTTAGGTAAGATGCTGTCAAAATGCTACTTTTTATGCAAAAACCTAGTCATTTCATAAAAACCCATGCAATCTGAAAATTCTTGTGAGGACAAAAGATCTCTTAAGAGAAATTGTTGTCGATCCCAGTTGTAAGAACAACAAATAATAACTTGACTTCTAGTTGGTCATTTGGAAAAGTGGCAGAAGGTAGATTTTTCTGATGAATCATCTGTTGACTTGCAACCCAATCATCACAAATACTGCAGAGGACCTGTTGGAACCCACAAGGACCCAAGATTCTCACAGAAATCAGTCAAGTTTGCTGAAGGAAAAATCATGGTTTGGGTTTACATTCAGTATAGGGACGTGCGAGAGATCTGCAGAGTGGATGGTAACATCAACAGCTTGAGGTGTCAAGACATTTGTGCTACATTACAAACCACAGAAGAAGGCAAATTCTTCAGCAGGATAGCGATCCTTCTCATACTTTAGCCTCCACATCAAAGTTCCTGAAAGCAGAGAAGGTCAAGGTGCTCCAGGATTGGCCAGCCCAATCACCAGACATGAACATTATTGAGCATATCTGAGGCATTAAAGATGAATCCAAAGAACCTTGATGAACTCTGGGAGTCCTGCAAGAACGCTTTCTTTGCCATTCCAGATGACTTTATTAATAAGTTATTTGAGTCAGCAAAGTCAAACCTTACTGTCTTATTAAATCATTAAAAATCAAGGCATGATCATATTTTATTTTGGTAAAATAAGCATAATCTAGAGGCCTTTGCCTTATATAAAAGCCATTTCTGATACCAAATGATCAACTAGATGTCAAGTCATTATTTGTTTTTTGTTTTTTAAACTTGGATAGGCAACAAGACTTTTGTCAGGTACTGACCACATAAATACACCACATTGACCTAATTAAAACTGACTGGTTTGAAAATGAGAGCTGTGCCTCACAAATTGCTAATGTAGGTCATATCATAGATATCTACTTTTTGGTCTGCTAAATTCTGCTAAAAGTTTGACCATACCTTTAAAAAACTTCTTTACAAGGTAGAGACTTGGTTTTGGAACAGAGGACCTCACAAACTAGTCACTTGTAACTCAAGATATTGTTTCTGCCAGTGGAAGACATTTAAGCATTTACATTTAAGCTTTTAGCAGATGCTTTTATCCAAAGTGACTCACACCCATGAACACACCCGAAGCAGTGGGCTGCCCGGGAAGCAGCTGGGGGTTCGGTACCTTGCTCAAGGGAATCACCTTACCCTAGGTTGAGACTGGAAGAGAGTGCCTACAATCTTGCTGGTTCTGGGACTTTAACCTGCGACCTTTGGATCCCAAGTCCAAATCTCTACACACTGCATACTGGGCTGTGTCCATTCTGTTAATGATGCCCCGAAGTCCAAAAAAAAAGTGTTAAGTGTGAAGATATTTAGAGAATTACCAGACTATGGCCTACAGTAGGAGGTGGTGGAGTGGAAGGCTTGCAGGCAATTGTCTCAAGTCTATTGTGAAAGTGTTAATGCTTCATGGATGGATGCTACCCATGATCATCCTCCTCCTTCTGCTGTGTGTGTGTGTTAATCCTGTATCCTCTTTCCTTCTGTTTCTTTGAAGGATTTTATGAGCGTTCTAAGACAATAGTGAAATGGCTAATCTATATACTCCAGCTAAATCCACAACAATCCAGTTGAGTTTTAGACGGCTAACACCGTATTCGCGTGTACCATGAGGTCTAAACCCAATGACGGTCTGGCAAACCAATTACAACCTGCTGTGCAGTACCTCCGCCGATCCACCAAAAGCATTTTACACCAAAACAAAAGCAGCATAAGCCCGACACTCTACTTGGGAGAGAGCCTTAATCCGTCCCTCTGCTAATGGGACAAAGACTGAAGTCACACACAACAATGGCTCTCGCACAAGAAGTTAAGCTTCGAGCCTACCTGAGCGATCAATGCTTTGTAGGGGAATTACATTCTTCAAGCTTCAGATAAGTGGGCTAATGTCTTACCTGCTGGGTCTTACATAAAAAAGGATGAACATTAAGTCTAATTAAGTTAAATTGCAGGTAATCAATATATTTTTTTATAAATCAGGCTGGTGTAATTAATTTTCTCAAAAATTACAGGACGATTTTGCAAAGAGTTGGTGCTCTTTTGAAGCTGATGAATTATTTGACTGGGAAGTCTCATTTATGTTGGATTTAAGCATAAACTTTGGTTTATTCTGTAGGTTTAAGAATATAAATAAAAATAATAAATTAAAATAAATATCTATTGATACCAAAGCTAACTTTGTATTTGAACATTTTAAGTAATTATTCACAGTAGACTTTTTTTACACACTGTGTAAATCTCTCCCTAAATTCTTGAAGAATTATTGAAAAAACTTTGGAAAAACATGAGACTTAAGTAAAATTTTGTAAGATCTAGGAGAATGTTAATGAAGAAATTAAAGGGGAAGTGAAGCACTTAATGAAAATATATTAAACAAACTCGATTAATGTAACCATTTAGAGGAAAAGGACATGTTATACTATAGCTTTTAGACCTAGGGCGCCACCCTCTTGGAAAATCAATGTCTGACGTCACGGGTTGGTTCCGTTTCCTCAGCTGAACAGACCAGTCAAAGTAAAGGACTGAACACGGAGACTGCAATGCCTAATTTAACTCAATGTGTGAAGTTGTGGACGTTGAGCTGGTGCAAATACAAGCATCAGATGTGGGTCTATTATAAAAAATATATATTTATTATATTCCTTCTTCCCCTTTTAATTACCGATCATTTGATGTGCTTTGCTTCACTCTCTTTATTATGTTGCCTGACTGCCTGTATGGGTTTCAACCATGGTTTCAACAAGGTCCGCTACTGACGTAATGGAAGCTGGTACTTTCACTTTTAACTACTACAGCTGCTCATCTCTGCTCGTGTTCAAACCAAACTAAGATCGGCGCTTTTTTCACAAGGCAGGTTTTTATCCTTCATACATGTTGAGAGATCGAGTTGATTGACTTGATAAAGGAATATGTCTTGACATAATCCACAAAAACATGACATAGTAAAGCGTGATGTATCATTTTAATTATTGCATTAGTCTGAATGTAAATCCCCTCGTCAGCCAGCGCTGGACCAGCGTGAGAGAGTGGACCATAGCGCATCAAACGAAAGGTATTAACCAAAGAACAATTCACAACTTAAGCCACTTAAATGCTTGTATGTGTTGTATTTGCACCAGCTCTGCGTTGCATGTCCACAACTTCATGCATTGGGTTAAATTAGAATGTCCGGTCTCTGTGTTCAGTCCGTTACTGCATGCTTGAAACCAAGACAGGCAGTCAGGCAGTCAGGCAGCGTAATACAGAGAGTTAACCAAAGCACATCAAATGATCGGTAATTAAAATGGGAAAAAGGAAAAATAGAATAAATATATATTTTTATTATAGGTGGGCATAGATAATTTTTTTAAATCTAGATTAATCTAGATTAATCTCAAAATTAATCTAGACTGATCTAGATTAATATGGCTCATTTGAATTCTGCCGATGGCATTCAGAATATGTGTGCTACTCAAATAATAAGTCTTTGAGAACGGGTTTCTCAAGCCAGGTGGCGCATTAGACCAGGGGCTCATCTCCTGTTTCCAAAATGCATCACAAACTGCTTGAGAAACTGTTCTACTATGATAATTGGTAATGAAAATAAATGATGTTTAATAAGATGTACTTGTGTTTACTAACTGTTAATTCAGTTAAACATGAATGTTGAACTGTAGGCCTACATAAGCTCCAAACAGCGATTTCATACTTGCTTTTAATGCACGTACATACAGAAAGGCAAAGGCTTCGCAAAGGCAAGTTCACAGAGCCCTGACGGTGTGTCAAGCATTGAGTATGTTTACATGGGCAACAATACTTTAATGTGATTTTAATATGATTAAAATACTCTGATTAAGAGTCTACCATGTAAACAGCCATTTTTGATTATCTTAATGCGCCTAAAGTCATAACTGAACTAAACAGAAATGGAATTAAGACGTGGAGTATGCAGATATTAGTGGCATTACTGACAAACTATTACCGTCATGTAGGAATTTTCGCCATATTTTCCGACAAGATCCACACAGGCAGCTGTCAGTAAAGGACCGCACACACACAGACGCACACACACAAACACAAACACACACACATCACGAAATGCAGAAGTTTTTTTTCTTTCCATTTGGCGTGTGTTATTAAATTCCATAACGCTCTCACCAGTCCTTACTCATTATTTGCATCTAATACCCCAGTTTGTCACGGCACGTGAATGAAATGTTCATGAGTTAAAGTGAAACTGCCGAACTACAGTTAAAGTCAGGCATCCTGATGATTTGATTCAGAAGGGCACTTTTTTGTCAGATGGCTCACCGGCCAGGTATACATCCGTGCCAAAATATCAAGGTGAAAGTCAGCATAGCTTGCGTAGAATAGACCCAGCTCCCAACCCAACTTTAAGATTAGATTAACAGAAATATTTTTTTTATCGTGCGATAAGAGTCTCGCGTTAATGCAGCACGTTAACGCAGATAACGCTGGCCCACCACTAATCTCCGTGTTCAGTCCTTTACTTCCACTGTATCTGTTTAGCTGAGGGAACGGAACCAATCCCGTGGCGTCAGACACAGCGATTTTCCAAGATGGCGGTGCCCTAGTTCTAAAAGCTATAGTAAAACATGCCATTTTCTTCTAAATGGTTACATTTATCGAGTTTGTTTATTATATTTTCAAGTGGAATCCAATGTACAAAATAATCTAAACTTGACTGAGTGCTTCATTTCCCCTTTAAGGATGTTTTGCACTCTCAATAAATAAAAATAAAGATTTTTTTTGTTTTGTTTTTTTGTTGTTGTTCTTGCTTTTTTCTCAATATTTCAATAATAATTACCTGGTAAATCAATGACAGTGGAGGTGTCTTCTTCTTGAAACATTTCAGAAAGTTTCTCATAAAGGTTTTTCTCATCTTCGTTCATAAATTCTGAAAAGAAAAATCAAACTTGAGTCAAATTACAGCTGACATGTGCTACTTTTTTATTGCCGTGCTCTCAAACACCTCTCCCTGAATGATTTTATATGGATTGCAAAGTCCAAATGAAACATAAAAGAACATACGGCATGAATTTCCAATAACTGACACTAATTCCTGACCTTCATTTACATTAAATGATTATAGCTCAGAGCTAATAATAACATGCAAGTAAGTCCAATGTAAGTCGTCTGACAGCGATGAAATTTATGCAAAATATCATTTGAAGGTGTCCCCACCTCTAGAGTGTCATTATCAAAGGTTTGTAGGTTTGTGAGGATTGTGGAATATTACAGGATGGCGATGTCCAACAGATACAGTGAGAATAGCTTTTCTGTTAATAGCCATGTTTCATTATAACATGCATATGACTTTGCTCCCCAGAGCGCACTTTTAATAGACGAGCTGAGGTGCACGTAGCGGTATTGGAAGGAACCCCCTTCATTTAAAGGAAGTTAAGGGAAGCATAGGGATCGGAAATGGAACTGACCAATGATAGGTGACCTTGAGCAATGACAGCCACAGCACCAGCCTATCTCACGACCCATTGGTATAAGTATTTACATAGACCGGCACGCCCAGCATTCTGACTGGCTGCCATTGATCTCGCTCACCCTATTTTAATGAACTGAGACGGCCTATTACGTGGAAAAAATGGCATACTTAATTCCAGCTCATCTCTGCCTCCGACCCCAGACATCCTGCACCGCCTTGGGTCAGCCTCCGCCGCCGATGAGGGGTCAAAGTAATTTTGGGCACCTTCATTTCCTGTGGAAAGTCCAGGCGGGCAAAAGAGAGAAAAGAGAAAGTAAGTGGGGCTGATGGTTGGTGGGCTGGGTGAGGTTAGTGATTATTAGAAGCACATGAAGTGAAAATGTTAATTCTGAAAGTCCACACCGCTCTCGCCGGCTGGAACAGGCTACCTGATAAGGCCCAGCTCGGTCACGTTTCCCTGAGCTGCGCTCACGAGGGCCCGCCGCTGCTCAGGGGCCTAATTAGCATGCTAGGAAAGGTCAAAGCAGGCAGTCTTTTAAACACAACCTGCCATATGTTACCTGTGTTCAAAAGAACTAATAAGAAACGTGTAGAAGTGAAGGAGCCCTGGATTTCAAAGACAATACCCTAACACTGCTCTGGGGTCGCTGGTCAGAGAGAGAGAGAGAGAAAGCAACAAATCAAACGCTGTATCCCATTGACTTCTTATTAGCAATCGCTGACCTTTGGGCATCAAAGCTTCTTGCCAGAGTTTTATAGAAAGCCAGCAGCTAGAGGGGTTATTCCTGTTAAACAGTCGCTGCTCTTTGCTCTTCACTACTCAACACTTACATATCTAAACCACAGGATTGGAATTCAGAAACTGACGGCAGAATATGTAGAAGATGCACACACCGAATTTAATTCCTATCGCAAATTAGAACTTACTAGAATCAAAGAAAAATAAATTATTGACTACTCAAATTTGTCAATCAAATCAGCAACAAAATACACTCTAAAAAACAACTCAAGAGGTCTGTTACCACTATATAGTTTAATACATTGTTGTAGCTTAAAAATTCTAAATTGCTGATTAGATTAAAACATTTAAGTTGTCAGAATAATTTTATTAAGTTTTCACAACAGGAAAGTATAAATAATTACATCAATTAAAAAATGCAGCTAATTTAAAGATAAATATATCTGTCAATTAGTTTGAGACAATATTTAACTTGCAGCAACCCAAAGAAATTGGGTTGATAACTCTATTTTTCCACACAAATGGAGTTCTGGATTTCAAAGCTCCTCACCCACTGAACAAGCAAGAAGCAAGTCTGGAAAGACTTTAGACTTTAGGAAGACTAAATCAATGTTTAAATTAAAATCAATGACTAAATTAATTTCCAAATCAATGTTTTCCATTCCACTAGAGTGGTGGCTACTCCTGGTAAATACAGTTGATGTTAGCAGTGTCTTTTAAATGTTTTTTTTCTTGCTTTGCAAGAAGACAACAATTTGAGGAGGACCGTGAAAGACAAGCGATGACAATTGCCATCATTGGTGATCAGTCTACTTTGGAATTGAAGCACAAGATGGAAACCATCATGTTTGAGGGCATGAGAATCCTCAATGGAACAGATATCTCAAAGTGCTGTGCTCTGCTGATGGGCATAATATATGCTCTGAATCTAAGCTACCTCAAGGAACTTAAATATACTTGTAAAGTTTCTCGATGGACTTGATGGACTGAAGCCCAGTGCAAAAGTAATGCATCTCAAGAACATTATTTTCTGAAGTCTCTACTTTAGTTTGCTCTTTATGTTGCACGTTATGTTGTTTTGTATTTTTAAGTCCACACACTGATGTTTTTTTTTATTGTTGCTATTTTTCATATTGTTTATATGGGACAGTACACATTTTTGTCTAGTAAAATACTGAAAAACTAGTTTAAAATAAATAAAAAATTACTGAACAAAAATGTTTTAGTTGAATGTATTTCTTACAAGCTACTAATTGAACAGTAAATTTGAAAACATACAAAAAATTAAACAATTTTAGCTGCTTAATTTATTTGAGGTTATAAACATGAAAACGTGCATGTATATTTATGGTAATTAAGTACATAACACTGGATTTACTTTACATTTTAATAAAAACCTAGTTGAAACAACTCAATCTTTTGAGTACAAAAAATGGAGTTCATTCTACGTGAAAAAAAAACCTTTGATTAAAGAGGAAAAGGTCATTTGGCTAACATAATAAAGTGTGTTGTCTGAACTTCATTTTGTTCTGTGTTGTTGTAACTTGAACATATTGATGCAAACTGTTGCGTTCAGTTTTGTTTGTTTGGTCTAAACAATTTTTTTAGAGTGTACGTCAAACAGCTGGTTTAAATCATACTAAAAACAAAGCTATGAAGAAAAAAATTATACTCAATTAAAAGTAACATTACTTGCCCAAAATGTAGTGCAAGTAGAGTAAAAGTATCTGTTGTAAATAGCCCTAAGTAGCCCTTTTAAAAGTACTCACGAGTAGTATTATGCTGGAAAAGGTGCATTTTCATGTAATTTGTGTGTGTGTTTGGTGTGTGTGTTTAAGGCCATTTCAGTCATCATACAGTAAACATCCATCATCTTCTCATCAGTGACATTCAGTCTAAACAGTCTCTGGGTCATTCTTGGACACTTTTAATGCTTCCAAACAATTTGCTGCATGTCTTAAGGTTGTTCAGTATGATGTGATTTAATTTCTATGCAGTGGTGTAAAGTAACAAATTACAAATACGCAAATTACTGTAATTGAGTATTTTTATCAGGAATTGTAATTTGCTAAGTAGTTTTAAAAATGTGTACTTTTACTTCCCCTTGAGTACATTTTTAGTGCTGTACTTTTACTCCATTACTTTCCTTTTATCTGCAGTCACTACTTCATTTCTTTCTTGTCTATGGTGATTGGTTAAAGTAGAAAAATCAGTCCTTCGATTCCTGTCCAATCAGATCGCACATAGAAAGTAAATCGCATACTAAACAACCTCAAGACATGGGTGCTTTATAAATGCACCAAACCTTTTGAAAGCATTAAAAATGTCCAAGAAAATTTCCAAAATCTTTACACGCAATGATCCAGAGACTGATTATACTAATGTCGACTGTATGATGACTGCAATCAAAAAACAGCCTTAAACAATCACTAAATGGAACGAAAGAAGAATGGAAAGAAGAGCAGAATGAAGGAAGGGCTGAACAAGGAATGGAAGGAAGGACTGAATGAAGGAAGAAAGGACCGAACTAATGATAAAAGGAAGGACCAAATGTATGAAGTAAGGATTTAAGGAAGGACTGAACAAACGAAGGAAGGAAGGAAAGAACAAATTAATGAATGAATGAATGAACAAAGGACCTAATGAAGGATGGAACAAAAGAATGAACGAACAAACGAATGAGTGAATGAATGAAGGGAGGAATGAAGGAAGGAACAAATGAATGAAGGAAAAAACAAACAAACAAATGAATAAAGGAAGGACAGAACGAACGAACAAAGGAAGGAAGGAATGAATATAGGAAGATAACTGAATGCCCTACAGAATGTTACGTTTACACATCCATGCACGAACTGCATGCAAACGCATCAACCTTTCACTGTGTAATACTCACTACTTACTACTCTTGAGTACTTTGAAAAGGGCTACTTTTTACTCATTATTTGAGTAATATTTACAACAGTTTTACTCTACCTGCACTACATTTTTGGGCAAGTAATAGTACTTTGACTTGAGTATGATTTTTCAGTACTCTTTCCACCACTGTTTCTATGTGGGATTTGATTGGACAGGAATTGCAGGACTGATTTTTTATAATCCACATAAACAGGAAATAATAAAGTAGTGACTGCAGGTTGAAGGAAAGTAGTGGAGTAAAAGTACAGATACTGCATTAAAATGTACTCAAGGGAAAGTAAAAGTACACATTTTTAAAACTAGTTAGTAAATTACAATTCCTGAGTATTTGTAATTTGTTATTTTACACCACTGGTTACTATCAAAAAAGGTGACTGGGTTTCATAGGTTTCCAATAGCAAGAACTGCAATTCCTCTCATCTATTTAAATAAAAGTACTTGTCTCTGTTTCTGGCATCATGAGCAAAAGCGACCTTTGCAACAAAGTTGAGTTGACTTTATGCAAACGAGCATCAAATGTGAGGCTGCATCCACCAATGGGAATGCACACAGTGATCCCCCGCCTGATACAGTTCGACCTCAAGCGATTTAATCGTTGTCAGTGAAAACGCCCCTTTTGACTGACGTTCACCCATCAAATAAATTGACTTGAGTCCCAAAGAGAAGCTCTTTTCCACGGTAAACACAGTTTGGCTTCCATATCTGTTTTTGTTGGAAGGGGCTTCACATTCACATTTGCATAACGTTGGCGGTCTTTGAAATAATGTCTTTGAATTATATCTTTGATTTAACTACATGGCCTGGCCATCTTCCAGTGTTTCTCATCCTTAATCAAACTCTTCTCTGTTCTTCATGCACACTATCAATAATGCAGTGCTGCAATGCAGTCTGACGCTGCTAGAATAACACTGATTTGTCAGAGAGGCTGCTATAGATTTAGGGTCGGGGAAATCATGTGATTTTTGTACATGTAAGTAAATACATTCTTAAATATGTGCTGGCAGAATTGATAAAAAAGAGCCAAAAGAGAGCTCCTCTAAGGACAAAATGATCTGTCCTTTTTTACTTTATTTTTTTCTTGCGCAGTATGAAATGAAAGTTGATGTAGTATTTATCAAAGGAATTGAACATAGCAGTTTAACTTTTGAAATTATGCATAGGCAAAAGCTAAGGTTTGATCTCAGCTTGAATTTGATAATCATTTGAATTATTTACATGCGGGAATATGCCTGCCAGCTAAAACACTCGATGTTCGTTCTAGTGCTCTATGAGCTTTCACAGCACACAAAGGCGGCAGTCATCTAAAATGTAAACTCCACTGCAACTTTCTCTTCTTTTTCTTTTGTTTTTTGTTTGTTTGTTTGTTGTTGCTCATGTCAGAGTGCACTCTCGGAAAAAAAAGGTACACGGTGGTAGAAAAATTGTTCCTTAAGGAACAGTTTTGTACCTTTGTGAAAAATTGTACCTTATATAGTACAGAAAGGGCCTTTCATTTATAGTACCATTTATAGTACAATTGAAATGAAGGTACACAATTGTTCTCATAAAAAAGATGCACAAGTGTTGGACAACTCCTTCTTTATTATCTATGAAAATAAATATTACTGGGAAGGCAAATTGATTTTACGAATAATTTCCATATTAAAACATGATTCATCATTTAAAAGCATATGTTTAAAGAAACTTATAAACATTAATCATTACGTTCTATAATACAAAACAACTGTTAAAACATAAAACTGTAGGTATTGTAAACTAAACATTTAAGGCATTTTAATAAACGTTTGGTGAACGTTTGTCATTATTGATATCCACTATCAATTTGCTTTCCACTACGCACGTGAGCTGGCAAAGGTCCTGCATATACAGTGTTCATGCAAACATTTTAGTGTTGTAAAGCTAATCAATCATTGTGCATATCTCGTTACAATACTTTTGCATAATTCTGTTATACATTTAAGTTAATTAAATTAACTTTTAAGTGATAACAAAGGTATTGTGTGAAAATTGGAGAAAAAAATGTTTTATATTGTACATATGAGAATGACTTTCTGTAACATTTTTGTAAAAAGTGTTGTGAAATGTTTAGAAAAAAATTAATCTTTTGATTTATGTTTTTTTTTTTTCTTTATTGCAAATTGAAAATGTGTTTTTACACAAAGAGAAACTTTTTTTGTAAACTGAAACATTGTTTTATAAATGTATTTAATGTTTTATATTTACTGAAAATAAATTGACACATTTTGGATACAGCAACATCCCTTTTAATAGTTCTTGAAGGAACACATTTGACACTGTTAAGGTGCAAAGTGTCTTGTCTCTGTAGTGGTACCGTCATGGATTAGATTTGTACATTTGATGAAGGTACAATAATGTATCAACAGATTTTAAAAACCAAAGGTACATTTGGTTTCCAATGGTACAAATCATGTCCTTAAAGGTACAAACTGCAATGGTACAAATTTGTTTCTTTGTCTTAAGGTACAATTCTGTTCCATAAAAAGGTACTGCCTCAGTGACAAGTGACTTCTTTTGGTACACCATTGTACCATTTATTTCTAAGAGTGTGTGGTTTACTTGCTGAGATTGTTCACGGTTGCTATGCTCCTTACAGTTACACAACAACAGGCAAAAAACCCACACAGTATGATTCACTTTAATTGTTTTTAAATTATGTCGCAATACTCAAATTTTTTTTTTTTTTTTTTTTTTTTTTTTTTGGGGGGGGGGGGGTGTTTTTCTTTGTTTTTACAGTGAACTAATACTGTTTACAGATACACTGCACTCTCAGAAATAAAGGTACAGGAGCTGTCACTGCGGCAGTACCTTTTCAAAAGATACATATTTGTACCCAAAGAGTCCAGAATGGTACCTCAAAGGTGCATATTAGTACCCAAATGTACTTAAAAAGTACCTTTGAGGTACCATATGGACCCTTCAGGTACAAATATGTACCTTTTAAAAAGGTACTGCCCCTGTGACAGCTCCTGTACCTTTATTTCTGAGAGTGTGTAAAACCCAACAGTCAACTTTATCAAATGAAATGAGTGTAGTTAACTCAAAATTTACAGAAAGTGAATTCTACTCATTTAAAAAGAGTTTTGAACTCAAAAGTGTTGAAGGTAATGAGTTAATTAAATACCTCATTACTTCAACTTAAATGGAGTAAATGTATAGTACTCATATAGATTAGTTTTTTTAAATCAAAACTAATTTTTGTTGCAATCTGTTTCCTCAAATGGTTTGAGTTGCCTTAACTTATTGGATTTTACAGCACTCAGTTGGTTTGAGTTCTCTTTATTTATTGGGTTTTACTGTGCTCAACTTGCTTAATTTACTCAAATGGATTAAGTTCACAGTACTCATTAGGATTAGTGTTTGAACTTAAATGGTTTGTTGCAATCAGTTTCCTCAAATGGTTTGAGTTACCTTAACTTTTTGGGTTTTACAGTGAAAAACTTTTCTTAGCCTAGTATTAAAAATGTTATCTCAATATTATGTGAACACTGTTTTTTTTTTTGTTGAATGAAATTATCCATTAAAGAATTAAAAAAAGAATCACTTTCCTTTGTAGTGCCATGCTCTGCTGCATTCTTTTCAGATTGTCAACCTATAGCACTTTTAAAAAGCACAACAGGGACACAAGAAAGTATGTGGAAAATGGCACATCTGATTCATAACCTGCTATATGAGAGTAGAGATATATGTTCCAGATGAGCTGTGTGTTTAGTATCATCATACGTCCTTCCATTAAACTTTTGTTTTTTTTTAACTCTACTCCTGTAACATCTGCAAATGCACCTATGCTATACAGGGATACCTGTTAGGACAGGCTGCGCTGGAATGTGAGGCCGGGCCTGCCTTACAGAGGGTGGGACAGGTTAAAGCTTCACCTGGTGTCGTAGCTGTGGCCCTCAACCCCATGTGCTGTCCCCGAGCCTCAAGCGTGCTGTTGCGCACACCACCTCTCGTCTCACTCTCTTCCTCCGAGTCCTCCTGGAACGCGGGATTCACAGCACCCTCCATCCAACCTTTTTCCGCTGAGAACAGAAAGATGAGAATAAAACAGAGGTCAGACTGGCACGTTATTCCAAAGAACATTTAACGACAAGCAAAAAATTCCTTCCCCCTGCAATGACACAGAAGCACAAGGAAGTTAAAATTAAACCCAAATCACGAAGAAGAAGGGTGTGTGGAAAAGAAGACGAAGAAGATGAAGGAGAAAAAGCAGAAGAAATGATTAAAATAATTACAAATTGCGCCCTGACAAGCAAGAGCAAAATTTAGCCCAGAGCCATTTGTCTGTAATTAGTTAATTAATCCTTACACAAATTATGAGCAATAACTCATCACGCGGGACTCACCCATCAGAAATTCAGCCGACTTGGATTTCTTCTGCTCAGGTTGCTCCACAGCCTTCTGCTGCAACTTCTGGAGGGAAATTGTTAAATGAATAAATTAGCTGCAGAATGAAGATCATCATTTCTGATCCGCAACTAACGCAGTATTTTAAATATGGGACGACACGAAAATGTCATTTAATTTACAACGCCGCTAAAGGGGTCAAGCGCTAATTGAACAACAGAGTGGAAGGAGCTGGAATCATAAATAGATAAGTTGACATGAATGCCTGATGAAGGTCACATTAAAATACTTACAGTGTCCAACCCCCCACCCTCACCGAATCCAACCCCAACCTCCAACCACGGGAAAAGCACAGTTTTCTCCTCCAGAAAGGAAAGATACGTTTTCATTCGAGCTATGTGGAAATGTTGGAGCTTTGCCGTGCGTATAAATATGCAAATCATCATAAACACATTGCAAGGCTCAAACGCACGAGAAAGAAAATAAGACAAGAGACCTTGCACCAAATTAAAAACATAAAGCAGGGTTCTTCTTACCACATGTGGGAACTTTAACATGCTGTGAAATAAATGATAGAAAGGTAAATTAAAAGTTGCAGGTCTATCTATTTGTGGGGGCAGCCCCTTAAACGTGTTGTTTGTGGTTATTTTAAGGTAACATTTTTTTTTTTAAATAGGATCAAATACTGTACAGGAGGTGTTGATTCTAACAATATAATACTTATACAATATAAATAAAGTATACTCTTTTTTTTTTTAAATCAATACATATGCAGTGAACTTCTATATGAAATTCGTTAATGTTCCACTAACAGACTCATTTTCAGATGTTTCTCTATTTCATATTTACTAATTGACTGATTTGGTTATGTAAGAGAAACCAGGCAAGATGTTCCCGTTTTGTCTATGTTTGTTCCCTCTTGCAGCGGTCTCAGTAGAAAGTCTTAATTTAAAAAACAAAAAACAAAAATGCATTTCTATCAACTTATTTGTATTGTAGCTTTTAAGTAAGGTCACAATAGTACAATATATTTAGTGTATTTATATAATATATTTAATAATATATTTAGTATACAATATAATATGTTATAATACATTATAAAGGAAGATTTTAACCAAAAATTTGAACAACTCGTGATTGCAGTGGGGTATTTTCATAAATCCCATGTAAGGACAAATGTACACACATATGTTTTACCTTAATATGATTAATAAATACAATTTTTCATACATATAAATGACACATATATGTATACTTCTGTATGATAGATGTATAATTAAAATGTATATATGTTTTTTTTACTGCAGTACTTTTTTACCATATGCAGTGTGGAAATGTTGCAAAGGCCTTGAATGTTAACATGTGTGTATGGTGATTATTATTATTATTATTATTATTATTATTAGTAGTAGTAGTAGTAGTAGTAGTAGTAGTAGTAGTAGTAGTAGTAGTATTAATAATAATATCAATCTGTCAACAACAATAATAATAATAATAACAATAATAATATCAAAATATGATTATTATTAGTAGTATTAATATTATTATTAGTTGTATTATGATTATTAACAATCATACTATCAAATTATTATTATTATTATTATTATTATTATTATTATTATTATTAATACTACTACTAATATAATAATAATAATAATAATAATAATAATAATAACAACAACAACAGCAACACAAATAATAATAATAATAATAATAATAACAGCAATAATAATAATAATAATAATATCAAATTATTATTAATATTAATATTATTATTATTGTTGTTGTTGTTGTTGTTGTTGTTGTTGTTATTATTATTATTATTATTATTATTATTATTATTATTATTATTATTATTATTATTATTATTATTATTATTATATTATTATTATTATTATTATTATGTTTAATCTGCTGTGGTGACCCCAGATTAATAAAGGGACTAAGCCGAAAAGAAAATGAATGAATGAATAGCAATACAAATAATAATAATAACAATAGCAACAATTATTTACAATATTCTAATTATTATTAGTAGTAGTAGTAGTAGTAGTAGTAGTAGTATTTATTTATTTATTTATTTATTTATTTATTTATTTTCATGATCATAATAATAACCTATAAAATATAAAATAACAAAATTATAATACCTGTCGAATAATTTCGGAACACCTCAAATTATTTCCTTTAGATGTAGTGCAATAAAGCCAAGATCTGTCACTACATTATTTCAATCCTGCATATGTAAATGAGCCCCGAATGGCACAGATGAAATCGATAAACACTGCTAGACATATGAACATTGCGTACAGATGCACAAAACATAAAGCATCATCTTAAAGACAGCAGTTAAAGTGGGAAATGTTTTTCATCTTACATGACAGAGCAATTAAAGTTGAGCAGGACACATTCCAATCTGGAGCAGAGTTTAGAAATCTGCTTTAACATCCAACAAGCCCTAAAGCCACACATTCATTTGCACCGCTGAGATTAATGCTAATCTAATTGTAACTTATTTAAAAACCATTTGCTTTTCCCCCCACTCTCTTCAAATCAATTTCTCTAACAGTAAGATTGTAAAACTGACCAGAAATCTTAAATGTGTCAAATAAGTGTTTTTTTTTCCCCCTACGTTTTCTCATTTTTATGTATAGTCATTCTAACGTGGCTGAAACATTTTTTTTCTTGCACGTTTTGGTGCATGTCCCGCATGGAAATTTACAAGTGATAATTGGGCCACCACTTGAGAAATAAGCAAATAATGATTTTGCCAAAAGCAGAATGACACATAATTATCCTCACCAATTCAACATTTCATATTATCCGTCCGGCGCTCTCTTACACTGGTGGATTTCAATTATCTCCCAGTAACAAATCTCTTTAATTACTTTCTGAAGTTGTCACACCAGCATTGTCATATTCTTCTATTTTTCCCGGATGAATTTGAATTCCTCTGTGTGTGTATGTGTGTGTGAGAGTGCTTGCATGTATGTGTGTGTGTGTCTGTGACATATAATAACACTAATTTGTATAATCACATGGGTATGACATAGGTATTACAAGGAGAAGGTAGATTTTGAGGACATTTTTGAGAAAGACTTTCTGAGAAAGTAAAACTGCACAAAGTTTCCTACAGTATAAGGTGTAGGGTTGGTATAGGATGAAAGAAAAGAGTATAAAAACAATTACGCATATGTCCTACAATTCACAAAAATAAACCTGTTTGTGTGTGTAGCCTGCATATCATGTATACATTCATTCATTCATTTTCTTTTTGGCATAGTCCCTTTATTAATCTGGGGTCGTCACAGCGGAATGAACCGCCAACTTATCTAGCAAAATTTTTACGCAGCGGATGCCCTTCCAGCTGCAACCCATCACTGGGAAACATCCATACACACTCATTCACACACACATACACTTCGGACAATTTTAGCCTACCCAATTAACCTATACATGTCTTTGGACTTGTTGAGGAAACCGGAGCAGCCGAAGGAAACTCACGCGAACATGGAGAGAACATACAAACTCCACACAGAAATGACAACTGACCCAGCCGGGGCTCGAACCAGCGAATTGCACTAAATCGGCAGGGTAAACTGCCATCTAAATATAAAGAACACATCTAAATATAAAAAACACATTATTTACTGCCAGATTGAATATGTATTATGATTTATATAACATTTATTTCAAACTTACAGTACATAAAGACATAAATATAATTACACAGTTTGCACTTGATAAAAACAATTACACCTATATGGAATGTCCCCACTATTCACAAAAAACAACCTGTGTGTAGAGTTGTGTATGTGTGTGTGTAGCCTGCATATGTATGCATCAAAACATTATTTCTTTTTCATTAGTTTTCTTTCTTCGTATTTTTTGTATATTTATTAGTAGTAGTATTATTGCTATTAGAATTTCACTAGAGAGGCAACGCAGTGGCGCAGTAGGTAGTGCTGTTGCCTCACAGCAAGAACGTCGCTGGGTCGCAGGTTCGAACCTCGGCTGGGCTGGGTCAGTTGGCGTATATTCAGTCAGTTAGCATATCTGTGTGGAGTTTGCATGTTCTCCCTGCGTTCGCGTGGGTTTCCTCCGGGTGCTCCGGTTTCCCCCACAGTCCAAAGACATGCAGTACAGGTGATTTGGGTAGGCTAAATTGTCCGTAGTGTGTGAGTGTGTGTGAATTCCCAAAGATGGGTTGCGGCTGGAAGGGCATCCGCTGCGTAAAATCGTGCTGGATAAGTTGGTGGTACATTCCACTGTGGCGACCCCGCAAAGCCGACAAGAAAATGAATTAATGAATGAATGAATGAATTTCACTAAATCAGCAGGTTACACTGACATCAACTGACATCTAAATATAAAGTACACATGTAAACATGAAAATTTCGGCTTAGTCCCTTTATTAATCTGGGGTCGCCACAGCAGAATGAACCACCAACTTATCCAGCACATGTTTTACGCAGCGGATGCCCTTCCAGCTGCAACCCATCACTGGGAAACACCCATTCACTCTCATTCACACACATACACTACGGTCAATTTTAGCATACCCAATTCATCTATACCACATGTTTTTGGACTGTGGGGGAAACCGGAGCACCCGGAGAAACCCATGCGAACGCGGGGAGAACATGCAAACTCCACACACAAATAAAAAGTGACCCAGTGAAGGCTTGAACCAGTGACTTTCTTGCTGTGAGGCGAACGTGCTACCCACTGCTCCACCGCGTCGCCCTGCTAGATTAAATATTTTTTTATAATATATACAGTATAACATGTATATCAAACTTACATCAAGACATAAATATAAATACTTCAAAATAGTTTGCACATGATAAAAACAATTATGACTATATGGAATGTCCCCACTATTCACAAAAAAATTACTTTTGTGTAGACTTGTGTATGTGTGTTTGTAGCCTGCATATGTATACATAAAAATGTCACTTCTTTATTATGGGATTTTTATTTTATATATATATTCATTCATTCATTCATTTTCTGTTCGGCTTAGTCTCTTTATTAATCCGGGGTTGCCACAGCGAAAAATAAACCGCCAACTTATCCAGCATAAGTTTTACGCAGCGGATGCCCTTCCAGCTGCAACCCATCTCTGGGAAACATCCATTCACACTCATACACTACGGACAATTTAGCCTACCCAATTCACCTGTACCGCATGTCTTTGGACTGTGGTGGAAACCGGAGCACCCGGAGGAAACCCACCCGAATGCAAGGAGAACATGCAAACTCCACACACTGCAACTGACCCAGCTGAGGCTCGAACCAGCAACCTTCTTGCTGTGAGGCGACATCACTACCTACTGCGCCACTGCGTTGCCCCATATATATATATATATATATATATATATATATATTATATATATATATATATATATATATATATATATATATATATATATATATATATATATATATATATATATATATATATATTAAAATTGTTTCTATTACAATTGCACTAAATCGGCTGGTTAAACTGACATCTAAACATAAAGTCCACATTTAAATATAAAAACACATTATTTTTTGACAGATAAAATATTTATTAAGATTTATATGACATCATATATATTGTTTACATCCTCAAAATGGTCTATGTCACCACAATTAACAAAAACATAAAGCTGTGTGTGTTATTGCATGTGCGTGAGGATGCATATTTCTTTTTTATTATTTTTCTTTCTTTTTCTTTTTGTATTTAATATAAGTAGACTTTTTGTTATTAGAATTACGCTAAATCAGCAGGTTCAACTGACAACTAAACACAAAGTTACACATCTAAACATAAAACACATTATTTTCTGCCAGATTAATGATTTGTTGTGTTTTATATGACATTTATATAAAAGAGTTTACATAAAGTCTTATCTGTTGTAAAATTTCCAATTTTAAATAAAAGCATTGTATTGTTAGTATTGTTAAACTGATAATGCTAATTTACGTAATTAAACCATTTTTTTTAATAATATGCATTTCAAATATTGGTAAGCAGAAACTTTTGTAAACAGAATTATTCTGGAAGATCTAAAAAGTCATTTAATTTTACTAATAAAATTAGATAATTGATTTAAATGTTAAAATAAGGTCATGCTTATTATTCATCAGGGGGCCTCAGTTAGCAAAAAAATGTAAAACTGTAACATGCTTTTATTATCATGGACACTTAACATAAGCATGGCTAGTGTATCAGTAATTCAGCGTCAGACTGGTGTAAGGTGCCAAGGAAGTGTAATGATATGTGCCTTAAACTTACTATAAAACAACAACAAGAAAAAAAGATGTCTCTGTCATCCGGAGGCATCCAGTTTGCCTCTGGAAATGAAACTGCTGGCTTTTTTTTTCTCAATGAGCACTAACAAGATGCCACTAAATGCTGCGGACTGGACAGAGAGGAGCAGGAAACCCTCTCTAATGGATGACAAGAGAAATGTATGAGCTTTATAAGAGAATGTGATTGTTGTCGAAAGGAATTGGGAACACGGATGCCTTCTTCAGCCTGAGATCTGTTCAGCGCCTAGGCGTAAGGCTGGTGGGCATAGACCAGTTCCAGAGTGAATTTTGCATACTGTACGGATCATTGCCCAGTTCAGAGCAGTCACATTGAATCTGCCTTCAACCAATTGTGCTTCATGAAACCGTCAACCCTCATTTACGTCTGACTGTTTTCTTCTGCTGGCTG